>LR738712.1:585053484-585125342 GCA_902687465.1 Secale cereale
GGCGCAAGGTAGGTTCTGGAACGCTGATTTTTTATATAATTTTTCTGGATTTTTCCTGGCAGTTCTCGTAACGTGAAAACCTGAAATACAAAAACAGCCGAAAACAGAAACTGGCACTGGGGTGCACTGGATTAGTAGGTTAGTCCAAATATGATCAAAAGTGTATGGAAGTGTATGAATATCATAGCAATATCACCCAAAAGTGGCATCGAGCAAGCAGAAATTATAGATACGTTTTGGACGTATCAACATCCCCAAGCTTAATTCCTGCTCGTCCTCGAGTAGGTAAATGATAACAAGAATAATTTCTGTGGTGACATGCTATTAACCATATAGGACTTATTCATAGTCATATGACAAAAGCTTACCGAGACAATGATTCTATAGTAATTAAGTTGCCTCATGAGAAAATCACAAATGACTGAAAGTTTTACAACATGACATTGAAGCATCAAATAGATTTGCAATGAACATGATGTGCAAATATGATAAAGTGATATCTAGCTTGCCCCCTTTAGTGAAGCAAAACATAAATGCAGGGGCACCTTCAAGGTTTAAGTGATGACTAGATACAATGATTTCAAAATAAACGATATCACAGTCATGCAAAAGACAATGCTACTTCGGGACAATGCACATTACACTCAGAATGACAATCATGCTCTCAGTAGTTGGTGCTTTTAAAAGAAGGTGGAAACTCAACATAAAAGTAAAAGAATGGTTATGTGCTAGAGTTTTTTATTTTGAAAACATAGAAGCAATTTTGTCAACGGTTGTAGTACTTCATATGTGTCATGCATAAGACATCCTATAAGTTGCAAGCCTCATGCATCGAATACCAATAGTGCTCGCACCTTGTCCTAATTAGCTCGGATTTCCATGGGTTATCATTGCATTACATATGTTTCAACCAAGTGTCACAAAGGGGTACCTCTATGCCACCTATACAAAGGTCCAAGGAGATAAATCGCATTTGATTTCTCGTTTTTGATAGATCTCAACTTGAGGACATCCATACCGGGACAACATAGAAAATAGATGATGGACTCCTCTTTAACGCATAAGCATATTCTCATAAGAGATTGAGGATTAATGTCCAAGCTAAAACTTCCACCATGATACATGGCTTTGGTTGGCGGCCCACTGTTCTTCTCTAACAATATGCATACTCATTCAACCCATGGCAAATCACCCTTACTTCAGACAAGACGAACATGCATAGCAACTCACATGATATTCAACAAAAGTGTGACAGTTGATGGCGTCCCCAGAAACATGGTTACCGCTCAGCAAGCAACTTATAAGAAATAAGATACATAGGCAACATATTCTTTACCACAATAGTTTTTAAACTACTTTCCCATGAGCTATGTATTGCAAGGTTAGTCTGCTTAGTACAGGTGGAGGTTAGCAAAAGACTGGAAGCGACCAACTAAGAGAGCAATGACGGTCATAATCATGCAGAGCGACAAAGCAATATTGAATCAGGCATGGAAGTTATATCGCTACTCAGAAATAAAAGATCATCAAGGCTTGACAGACTTTCTTTACAGTCTTAAATATGCGTGAGCATACGCCAAGTCTATCAAAATAAATTCTCGAAGGAAGATATTACTAAACCATACCACATCATTGGCAAACAAATCAAGTTGGTACTCCAATAACACATTGGGAATCCCCCAGCTATTTGAGACTAACCATAAGAAACCTGAACTACTAAGCACCATTATGCACGTAGCATATTTATCATAGACATATTAACCAATGCAACGGAAGCAAACTCTCTTAATAAGATAAGCATGATAATTAAAGAGAGTTCAAGCAACCAAATAAACAAAAGCTCTTTGAAAAGATAAGCATGAATACTAAGAGCAGAGCATGATAGTAGCTATTAAAAGACAAAGAACACACACAGCAAAGATAGACATGAAAATTCTATGTTATGTTCTAGGTAGAAGTGGAGCGTGTTTCTCTCCCACATAAAGAAAGCTGAGTTCCGACTCGTTATGAAAAACTTAAAAGAAAACTAAAAGCAAGACGCTCCAAGCATAGCACATAACACATGAAGTGATAAAAACATAACGAAACGAAAGACGAACTGATAATGTTGATGGAGAAGGGGATGCACGGGGGCATCCCCAAGCTTAGACGCTTGAGTCTCCTTGAATATTTCTTGGGGGTGCACGGGGGCATCCCCAAGCTTGAGCGCTTGACACTCCTGAATCTTTTTATCATCTTCCCTCGCACACTTGAAAACTCCCTTCATACATAACTCATCATAATCTGATTAACGAGGTTAGTACCCTTAATAAAATAATTATACCTTGCTGGAAATAAAGATATTCTTGAAGTTCTACTGTTTCTCAAGATTGCCAAAAGGTTTTTGCAAAGAAAAAGCAAGCTCTTGATTTGCAAAATGAAGGAAAGGCAAAATAGGACAGAATCTGTGAAAAACAGAACAGCAGGTAGTAATTGATTTGTTCGGGGCACTTCTGCAACTCAAATCAAAAAACTCAGAACAGATGCACGAAAGAAAATTATATAGAGAACGCTGTCGAAAAAATTCAGACCAAAAAGATGATCTGGTGAGTTTATACGAATTTTTCTATCCAAGGACAAAATCTGTTTCCAGGACAGCACCTCACAACTTTTGAACTTTCTAGCAATCAGAGGCTATACTTGGCACAAATATGAAAAGCAAAGATACAATGATGATGCTACTGTAGTAAACAACATCAAGACAGAACAAAAGCAAAATATAAAAATTTATTCATGTGGGCTGCCTCCCAAAAGCGCTTTCTTTTATGCCTTTAAGCTAGGCATAATGCATAGAGAAATCAATAACCATCATAATAATCGGAGTTATAAATTGATTCATATGGTTCCTCAACAAGTTCACTCTTGTTCCTTCTAGGAAAGGGGTACACACCTTTTGCCTTACCGCGTAAGCGGATTTGTCCCTTACCTATATCGATGAAGCCTTTTACCGCTCGGAGGAAGTCCCTTCCAAGCACTATATTTCCTTGGTTTGGCTCCATGACGAAGAAATCAACCATTGCAATCCCTTTAAGGAATTTAACTGGCACATCTTTTATTCTTCCCTGGATTTTAGAAATATCTCCATTAGTGTGTTCATGATAAGATGGTAATCTATCCATGTTAAATTTTAAAGAATCATGAACAATTTTTGGCATAGTAGAAACCATAGATCCAATATCACAATAAGCAAGGAAGTCTTGATTAGAGATGCTAATCCTAACAAGAGGCTCCCAGTCATTATCTATTTCCAAAATATCTCTCTTAATGGGTTTGGGTTTCTCTACCTTCATTAAGTCTAGAGCATCCATTCTCTTTTCAATAGTAGCAAGTCTGTCTATGACAGTATCAAAATTATGATCATAAACAAAGTAACTAGATAGACCATGTATAATTTCAAGAGCTCTAGCTTCATCACACTCTAGGAAATCTCTCTCGGCTATAATGTCAAGAGAGTGTTCACACCATTTAAAAAGACCCTGGTAAAAATTCCTAAGCACAATTTTTATAGGTATCCAAGGCATAATTCTCCTATGTGCATCAGAAATTCTGTCCCATGCCTTCTTCATATTTTCTCCATCCCTTTGATGGAAATCTAGAACTTCTGATTCCCTCAAAGCACCATATCCTAACATGTTTGGCTAAACAGAAAGGACTACTAACAGAAAGGTAAATAATTTTTTTGTGATTTTTGATAAAAGATACTAAAGCAAAAACTGAAAGGTAAACTAACAAGACTAAAAAGCAAAGGTAAAAGATAGCATGCAACTCCCCTATCCTGAAGAATGGAGTCCCCGGCAACGGCGCCAGAAAATACTCCTTGATAGGCCTCTAACCCCTCGTTGGTTACCCCAAGTGGAAGGTGTAAGATGCAGTGTTGTGGAAGTTTTTTCCCTTAGCAAAGATGCCAAGGATCGAATCCCCAGAGACTCCTAGGTTCAACAAGTAGGTGTCAACTGCTAACGGCGCGGATTAGCAATCAACGTGGACCTGCACACAGATACAAATAACTTTGCTCCCAATGAGTACAGAGAGGTTGTCAATCCCTCCGGCCTTGTAGTTCACAAAGGATTAAACGCAAATGATAGTAGTGATAGATAATGTTTGCAATAGTAAGTAAAAGCGAAAAGTAAATAGCGGATGTGATCAATGATGGTAATATGGACCGGAGTCTCATGATGTTCACTAGTGATGTCTCTCTCCCAAAAGACGATAAAATAGCTATGTGAGGTAAACGAATTACAGCTGGGCAATTGACAGGACCACGAACGCAAACCAATGCTGATTACATTGCAAGAAAGGTTGAGGCTCAAAGCATGGGCGGTACGCCAAATTAAGTAGACCGAAATCCATCAATATCTACTACTAATCATCCACCTTGAGATATCTATCCAGAACATCTCGCTGGTATTAAGTTGCGAGCCCCACCCATAGTGTAAACTCAAAGCAACAAACAACTGCATTAAAAGAACTTTGCGTAAAGTAAACAATCCTTGCACCCGCGGGCACAAGCACCGTTGTTTTCCCCCTTGTGGCAACAGCACATCCCCTAGACTCATGTTTCTGTCACTCAAACTAGTCATCGAGGGGCATGAACCCACAATCAAGCATAACGTTCCCTCTTGGAGTCACTACCTACTACTTGGCCAAAGCAATAAATAACAACGGAGAACATGCAAGAATTACTTACGAACATAAATATAAAAGAGGTAGATCAAATATATTACTCAAACACAATCTGAACATAATCTCATAATCCATCGTATCCCAGCAAACTCATCATAGCAACAGCATAAGGATTACATATGTGCCTCGATCATGTAGGGCAGCCCACGCGGACTAATTAGTGAAGCACAAGAACGGGAGGAGAACATCACATAGCTACTGGTCATGGACTCATGGTCCAAGGGAGACTACTCACAACTCATCCGGGAGGCGTCCATGGTGGTGGAGAGGCTCCCGATGGTGATCCTCCCCTCCGGCAGGGTGCCGGGAAGAGTTCTCCTGGTGCTCCCAATCTTGGAAGCGGCGGTGGCGGCGGAACAGAGATGAGATCGCGAAAAAGAGTTCTCGTCCCGAGGGTTTCGAAGGACGCTCTAAATATATGCCGAAGGGGGGCACCAGACGGGGCTCGGGGGGCCCAGGCGCCCCCCGGGTGTGGCCCGGGGGGGCGCCGCCAGGGCGCCTGGAGCCCTGGTGCCCCCCCCCCTGCTGTCCTTCGGGCGCAAGGTAGGTTCTGGAACGCTGATTTTTTATATAATTTTTCTGGATTTTTCCTGGCAGTTCTCGTAACGTGAAAACCTGAAATAAAAAAACAGCCGAAAACAAAAACTGGCACTGGGGTGCACTGGATTAGTAGGTTAGTCCAAATATGATCAAAAGTGAATGGAAGTGTATGAATATCATAGCAATATCACCCAAAAGTGGCATGGAGCAAGCAGAAATTATAGATACGTTTTGGACGTATCACCGTCTTACGATCCCATCGATGACTCAACAGGCAAGATGACCTGACCCAGATATCATTACTAGCTTTGCCTATTGCTAGATGTCTCGCTCTTTAGAATATTGCCTCGATGCCCATGTTTGTTTGTCAGCCTCCTATGTAGCCATGAATCTCCCTAACCACCCAACCTAGCAAACCTTTGATTGGCTACGTAAGCTTCGCTCAGTCCCTCTTATAGCATTGCTAGTTGCAGGAGAAGATTTTAAGATTCTTGCTTCATGTTGAAGTTATTGTTGGGATATCACAATATATAATCTGTTAAACTAAATCATCTATATATTGGTAATGGGTGAAAGGCTAAGCCTCTCGCTTGGTGTTTTGTTCCACTCATGCCACCCTAGGAACCGTTTAAACCGGTGTTATGTTCCTTGATTATGCCTTCCTAACACGGTTGGGGTTTATCGGACCCCTCTATAACCCGCTTAGCGCTAAAGCTTTTCCAGCAAGGCCCGACTTTGGTTTTACATTTGCCTAACAACTAAAACTTGCCGAGGGAGTAATTAACCCGAGGATTTATTAATCAACCCCCCTGGGCCAGTGCTCGTTTTGAGTGTTGGTCCAAACTAGAGTCGTGTGCGGTACCCCCCTTGGAAACTTGGGTTTTGGTCACTGAATGGTGTGCTCATCCGGTCGTGGCCTGAGACTAGATACGTGCGGCTACTGTCAGGGTGTCGGCACGCCGGGAGGTCTTGCCGGATTAGTTTTACCTATGTCGGAATATCTTGAGCACGGGATTCCGAGAATACTCGGGTCTTCCCACCTTGGAGTTGCGACTCCGCAGATCGTGAGCTTGTGATGGGCTAAGTTGGGACACCCCTGCAGGGTTTTGATCTTTCGAAAGCCGTGCACGCGGTTATGTGGCAGATGGGAATTTGTTAATATCCGGTTGTAGAAAACTTGACACCATGTTCAGAATACACTACCAGCGTGAGTAACCGTGATGGTCATTTTCCGAAGGGGTTCGGGAAGTGAACACGGTGGGGTTATGCTTGACGTGCTTAGATAGGATCACTTCGTGATCACTTTGACGCTCGTGGCACTTCTCTTCTCGCTCTAAACACATAAGCTAGTGCTAGTGCAGCTGCAACCTTGTTCTTCAGCCTTGTTCCACACCCAAGGCTTAGATAGTTTTGCTACCCGGGAACGGGATTACTGATTCCCCCGTGGCTCACAGATTCTACACAACACCAGATGCAGATACCATGGTGAACTACACATGAGATGGGACAGAGCTGTACTAGGAGTTCGATGAAGAACGTGGGCGATACTACGTGTCTTATCCCGACGATCAGTAGTAGCTTCTACTAGGGGCGATTCGGACCTTGTGGCTTTATTTATGGTATCTTTCATTTGGATCTTCATCCGTAGTCGGACTGTGATGTTATTTGGATGATGAATGTTTATGTAATGTATTATGTGACGTGGCGATTGTAAGTCAACTACTCCTTTACTATTTCATCCCTCTTTTACATGAGTTGTGCAAAGATACCATACTTGAGATAATTCTAGTATGAGCTTATACCTTTAAGTCGTGCCTCGACACGTGGGAGGTATAATCTCATACTGGGCATTACAAGTTGGTATCAGAGCCTTCTCCGACCTAGGTGCCCCCACTGATTGATCGAATTGTTGATGGTTGAGTCTAGGCACACACTTGAAAATGTTTTGTGTCCTATATATATATATCGGAGAGTAGGATTTCTTTTGCTGATCATCTCTTTTCACTCTGGTGAGGGCTCCTGACGATTGCTCTATCTCTTCTACTCTCAAAATTTCACTAATTTTTTTTAGGATCATGCGAATATTGTTTGGATTGTTCCGATGTCTTTGTGACGAGAACATTATTCTCGATGCCTCCTGTCATTTAGGGGTTGTGGCAGTGTCCCGGGGAGTTGAGCTCCGAGGTGTTGTCGTCACAAATCTATCGCAGTAGTTCTGGAATACTTAAGACGACCGACATCGCAAACTCTTCTATGCGGTTAGTGGCAGGGGAGGTAGTTTGGGAGTATTGCCATAGCTTGTATAGCAGATGCGTTTCGAAGGTCCGAGGTAGACGGTTTCCGGAAATAACTGGTTATGTGTTGAAGGATGGATACAGCTGGATGTAGGATTAGCGTTGAGTGCGTGATGCTTCCCCTATATCCCCAACACCTGATTGCATAACTGGAAACTTTCAAAAATTAATAGGTGGGTTCATCTAGTAGCTCGTAGGCATTCTTCCAACAAATGCATGATATGGAGTTCGGGGTTCTACATTGAGTTATGTGGTTTTATGGGCGGTTGTTCCGACCGGGAGTTGCATCTTAAAGGGTCCTTGGCTATGCTGATCCAGGGATTGCAAAACCCTTTTGTAACACGCTCCATAAGCTTTCAGCACGAATATGTCGAACGAAGCTTCTATCTTGTATTTGTTCTATCTGCTCCTTGTTGCTTCTATTTACCTTTTGTTCTCCCAAGTGGCTTCTCGAGAATATTGTTGTACCATTAAACTTTGGTTTACATTCGTTCATTTTGTTCGAATGATTCTTGTGAAGACTTATGTTGCAAATTCTAGCCGTTGATTCAGCTTATATATTTTCAATCAATGGCTAATAGTTGTCATTTCATTCAGGATGGCTCCTAAGAAACTTCCCAATGCTAACCCAGAGGGTGAAGAAGTTCCTGATCGTCCTCCTTCCCCTCCTCCTCCGTCTGAGGCCTGGAGAGCAATTATGCAAGCGACAAACCAGAACACCCACATGCTTGTGCAAATGATGCAGAACTTTCAAGCCAACCAAGCAAATCAAGGTGGTCATGGGAACCAAGGCCAAGGCAATTTGTTCAATCAACCTCACTTTGTTACACTCAACCAGTTCCTGGCAAAACTAACCGAAGGCGTTCAGTTACTATGTGGATCCGCTAGATGCTGAAGACTGGATAACAGACATCAAGAAGCACTTTGAATACAGTAACATGAGACCTGAGGATTATGTCAAGTTTGCCGCCTTCCAACTCAAGGATCAAGCTGTTGATTGGCGGCAACAGTACAAAGATTCCAGAGAAGGACGTGAAATCTCGTGGACTGACTTCTGCAAGGATTTCCGCTCTCACCACATTCCAACTAGTGTCATCGAAGGCATGCGTGAGCAATTCCGCAACCTAAAGCAAGGCACCATGTCCGTTTATCAATACAATGTCAAATTCGAGAACCTCACTCGCTATGCCAAGCAAGACATCCCAGATTCCAAGAGCAAGATTTATCAGTTCCGTGGTGGTCTGAAGGATGAACTCCAGCTAGCTCTCACCTTGTTCGAGCCGGATGAATTTGATCAATTCTATAACATGGCACTTAAGCAAGAGGCGGCCCAGCTCAAGGTTGAAGCTTCCAAAAAGAGAATCAGAGATGCTGTCAACTCCTCCTCTTCTTCCCAAGTGGTCGCAAAGCAACAGAAGTTTTGGCTTCCACCTCCTCCAGTGCTCCGCCCTCCCAACAACAACAACAAGCACTCGGGTGGCCGTGGTTTCTCCGACCCACCCAACCCAAGCAATCAGTCCAAGAATAACTTTCAAGCTTCGAAGTCAAGTGCTCCTTATCACCGTCCTCTCTCAGAAGTGGTTTGCAACAAGTGCACTCAGAAGGGTCATTATGCTAACAAGTGTCCCAACCCAAGGCGCCTTCCGCCTCCTCCACCTGTCAGCACTGCTATTGTCAAGCACAACCCCATGTCAGCAAGAGTGAATCTGATGAATGCAGCTCAAGCAGAGAATTCTTCAGATGTGATACTTGGTAATCTTCCAGTTAACTCTATTTCTGCAAAAGTCTTGTTTGATTCAGGTGCATCACATTCTTTCATGTCAAGACCTTTTGCATTGTCACATGATATGCCATTGCAAGCTTTGCCTAGTCCAATGTATGTGCTTTCTCCGGGTTTGCTAATGAACTCCAACAACTTTGTTCCGGATGTATCTATTCATATGGGTGATTACCGCTTTCTGGTTTCTCCGGTTATTCTCGGCAACTCCGACATTGATCTTATTCTTGGGATGGATTGGCTTTCCAAGCATGATGCTCACATTGATTGCGCAAATAAGGAAGTCAAGCTTACTCATCCTGACGAAGACGTGATTATCTTCGCCTCTCGAGATAACACAATCAGGCTATTCTCTCTCAATGACAAGGGCGAGATTAATGCCATTTCTCAGATTCCGGTGGTCAATGAATATGAAGAAGTTTTCCCTGAAGAGCTTCCAAGCATGCCTCCGCATCATCAAGTTGAATTCGTCATTGAACTCGAGCCCGATACCGAGCCAGCATGCCGGCGTCCGCACAAGCTTTCCCCTGATGAGTTGAAGGAGCTGAAGAAACAACTCGATGAGCAAGAGCGTATGGGTCTAATCAAGCCTAGCACTTATCCTTGGGGCTGTGGTGTTCTATTTGTCAAGAAGAAGGATGGCACGGAGCGCCTTTGCGTTGATTACCGGCCATTGAACAAGAAGACAATAAAGAACAAGTATCCGCTCCCCAATATCAATGAATTGTTCAAGCAGCTCAAAGGAGCAAAGGTGTTCTCAAAGCTCGACCTCCGGATGGGTTACCATCAAATTCGTATCCGTGAAGAGGATATTTACAAGACCGCATTCAGAACAAGCTACGACTCCTATGAATACACGGTCATGTCTTTTGGCCTCGCAAATGCTCCACCCACCTTCTTGAGGATGATGCACTTCATATTCAACCCCTACACCAATGAATTTGTTCTCGTCTATCTGGATGACATCTTGGTATTCTCCAAGAATGAAGAAGATCATGCCAAGCACCTCCGTTTGGTTCTCGACAGACTCCGTGAACATAAGTTCTATGCGAAGTTCTCCAAATGTGAATTCTGGCTGGATAAGGTCTTATATCTTGGCCATATCATCTCTGTTGAGGGTATTTCTATCAACCTCGAGAAAGTTGAAGCTATTGTCAACTGGGAACCCCCGCAGAACGTCAAGCAACTCCGAAGCTTCCTTGGTCTCGCTAGCTATTGCAGAAGGTTCGTTGAGAACTTCTCCAAGATTGCCAAGCCTCTTTCCAACTTGCTGCAGAAGAATGTCAAGTACAACTGGACTCCTGATTGTGATGTGGCATTCAAAACACTCAAAGAGAAGCTCATTTCTGCTCCGGTTCTTACTCCTCCGGATGAGTCCAAGCCCTATGAAGTCTACTGTGATGCTTCTTTACAATGACTTGGTGGTGTTCTCATGCAAGACATGAAGATTGTGGCATACACTTCTCGTCAATTGAAGCCGAATGAGAAGAATTACCCCACACATGATCTCGAGCTAGCAGCAGTGGTACATGCCTTGATCGCGTGGAGACACCTTCTGTTGGGCAGAAAAGTGGACATCTTCACCGATCACAAGAGCTTGAAGTACATCTTCACACAGCCTAACCTGAACCTTCGCCAGACTCGTTGGGTTGAGATGATCCAAGAGTATGATCCAAGCATTGAGTACACACCTCGCAAGGCCAATGTCATTGCAGATGCCTTGAGCAGAAAGGCATATTGCAACAGTCTCCTTCTCAAGCCATTTCAGCCTGAGCTTTGTGAATCATTCAGGAAGCTCAACCTCCAAGTTGTTCTGCAAGGCTTTCTTGCAAATCATCAAGTTGCTCCTACCTTGGAAGATCAGATCTGTAAGGCCCAACTCAGTGATGCTATGGTGCAGAAAGTGAAACATGGTATTGCTAAGGGTACTCCCAAATACAAGTGCTATCGTGTTGATGGGAAAGACACCTTGTTCTTTGAGGACAGAATTGTCGTTCCTAAGGGTGATCTCAGGAAGCTCATAATGAACGAAGCACATGACTCCCTCCTCTCGATTCACCCCAGAAGTTCCAAGATTTACCAAGACCTCAAGCAATCATACTGGTGGACTCGCATGAAAAGGGAGATTGCCCAATTCGTGAATGAATGTGATGTCTGCAGAAGAGTGAAGGCAGAGCATCAACGTCCAGCCGGTCTCCTCCAACCTCTACCTATTCCCGAGTGGAAATTCGACCACATTGAAATGGATTTCGTCACTGGGTTTCCTAAGTCCAAGAAGGGGAATGATGTTATCTTTGTTGTGATTGACAAGTTAACCAAAGTAGCTCACTTCCTACCCGTCAAAGAATCCATCAATGCAGCTCAGCTGGCAGAGTTGTACACTTCCAGGATTGTTTTGTTGCATGGCATTCCGCAAGTCATCTCCTCAGACCATGGAAGTTTGTTCACATCCAAGTTCTGGGACTCCTTTCAGTCAGCCATGGGCACTAAGATTCGTTTCAGCACTGCGTTTCACCCTCAGACGAGTGGTCAAGTCAAAAGAGTGAACCAAATCCTCGAAGACATGCTCAGAGCTTGTGTCATCTCTTTTGGCATGAAGTGGGAAGATTGTCTCCCGTTTGCCGAGTTCTCTTACAACAACAGTTTCCAAGCAAGTGCCGGCAAAGCTCCTTTTGAAATCCTCTATGGCAGGAAGTGTCGTACCCCTCTCAACTGGTCTGAGACTGGTGAACGTCAACTTCTTGGCAATGATTTGATCTCAGAAGCCGAAGAAATGTGCAAAGTCATATGTGAGAATCTCAAGGCCGCTCAGTCGCGTCAAAAGAGGTGCTCCTTGGGAAAGTGCATCAGGACGATGTACTTGAGGTGCTCGCCGGTGGGTGCGACGAGCAGCACACCAGCGCCGGCGCCTTGCAGCGAGAAGGCCCCATCGAAGTACATTGTCCATTCTTTGCTTGTTTCTTTGACGGGGATGCTTGTCTCTGGAATTTCTTCGTCTGGCGTTGGTGTCCATTCTGCTATGAATTCTGCCAATGCTCTGCTCTGAATGGTTGAAGTACTTTCAAACTTGAGGCCAAAGCTTGACAGCTCTAGTGCCCACTCGACAATCCTGCCTGTCGCTTCTGGATTTTGCAGTATCCTCTTCAGCGGAAAGCGAGTGACCACTGTTATCTCATGTGCTTGGAAGTAATGGTGCAGCTTTCTCGAGGCCATGAGGAGGCCGAAAAGAAGCTTCTGCACCCCAGAGTATCTTGATCTAGCCCCCTGCAAGAGGGAGCTGACAAAATAAACTGGGCGCTGCACCATCTTCTTCCGCACCTCTTCTTGCATCTGTGCAGACCCATCCTTGTCGGGGCCAGAGCTTGTCGGGGAAGCCCCCTGCTTGTCACTGGATATGCTTGTCGGGGCTGTGGGCTCCTCATCTGCCTCCCTTTCCGCTACCAACGCAGCACTAACCACTTGATTGGTTGCTGCTAAGTACAGCAGCAACTTCTCTTGTGGCCTAGGTGCGACAAGTATTGGAGTGGAGGACAGGTACCTTTTCAAGTCCTGCAGCGCTGCCTCCGCTTCCGGAGTCCATTTCATTGGACCTGCCTTTTTCAAGATTTTGAAAAACAGCAGGGCGCGTTCTGCGGACTTAGAAATGAACCTGCTGAGAGCAGCCACACAGCCGGCAAGCCTTCGTACATCCTTGACGCGCTTCGGAGCCTCAATCTGCTCGATGGCCTTGATCTTGTCGGGATTAGCTTCAATCCCCCTCTGGGACACAAAGAACCCGAGAAGCTTGCCGGAGGGGACTCCGAACACGCACTTCTCGGGGTTAATCTTGAGCTGTATCTTGCGCAGATTCGCAAAGGTTTCATCTAGATCATGAATCAGAGTATCCTTGTCCTTGCTCTTGACCACTATATCATCCATGTAAGCTTCTACATTCCTGTGTATCTGTGGCTCAAAAGCAGTGTGGACTACCCTCGCAAACGTTGACCAGGCATTCTTCAATCCAAACGGCATGCGTATCAAGCAGTAAGTGCCACATGGAGTAATGACTGCGGTCTTCTCTTCATCTTCTTCAGCCATAAAGATCTGGTGGTATCCTGAATAGGCATCAAGAAACGAAAGCAACTCACATCCAGCCGTGGAGTCAACAATCTGGTCAATGCACGGCAAGGGAAATGGATCTTTGGGACAAGCTTTATTCACATCGGTGAAGTCTATACAAAGCCTCCACTTCCCATTTGCTTTGCGCACGACAACAGGGTCGGCCAGCTTCATGGGATGAAGTACACCTCTGACAAGGCCTGCCGCTTCCAGCTTCTTGATTTCTTCAGCGATAAACTCTTGACGCTCCACCGCTTGTTTTCTGACCTTCTGCTTGATGGGCCGCGCGTGAGGATAAACGGCAAGTTTGTGCTCAATCACTTTCCTGTGAACACCGGGGATGTCAGACGGTTGCCATGCAAACACATCGACATTCGCCCGCAGGAAAGCAACGAGCGCGCTTTCCTATTTAGGATCGAGCGTGGCACTGATGGTGAAAGTACCACCAGTGTCGTCCTCCTTGGCGGACACCTTCTTGGTTGTGGGCGGAGCTGCCATCGCCTTCTTGCACTTGCCGGTGGAGCTCGATGGTGCGTCCTCGACGGCAGCGCAGCACTCCGAGGAGGTGCGTTTGCCGGAGTGGGCCCCAGAGCTCTTGTCGGACTTGGTCTTGTTCTTCCCCCCGGGAGCTTCAGCGGCAAGTGTCTTGCTATCTGTTGCGGCTGGTGCGTCCCGATAAATCTTGTCGGCACAGATAAGCGCGTCCTTCTTGTCGCCGGGGACAGAGATGATGCTTATCGGGCCTGGCATCTTGAGCATGTTGTAGGCGTAATGAGAGGCTGCCATGAATTTGGCGAGCGCTGGACGGCCAAGTATCCCATTGTAAGGCAACGGGATATGGGCAACATCAAAGGTGATCCTCTCAGTCCTGAAGTTCAGCTCCCCGCAAAAAGTCACTGGCAGTGTGATCTTCCCCTTCGGCTTGCTCCTTCCCGGGTTGATCCCTTGAACGTGCCGGTTTCTTCAAGCTCGCTGTCGGGGATCTGTAGTTTCCGGACCATAGCAGAGGAGATCAGGTTCAGGCCGGCCCCGCCGTCAACCAACATCTTGGTGACCTTGAGGTTGCGGATGGTTGGTGAAACCAACATCGGCAAACACCCGACCGCAGTTGTGCAGTCAGGGTGGTCCTCAATGTCGAAGATGATGGGCGTGCTCGACCACTTCAGGAGTTTGCGCGACTCGGCGGGTGGCTCTGCTGCATTAACTTCCCGCACCCATTGTTTGAGTTGGCGGTGGGAAGTATGCAGAGAGGCACCTCAATCGACGCACAGAACCTCTGTGGCCTTTTGGAACTCCTGCTCGCTGTTGTCTCCGTCCTCCATGTCTTCGTCGTCGTCTTCATCTTCGTCCTTGTCGCGGCCGCGGGGAGGTCTGTCTCCTTGGCGCTGCTTGGCCTTGCCGCAGCGTCCTCCCCGGCCATTGAACGGCCGCTTCTTGCCGGACTCTCCACCACCTCCCTGGGCCTTCTCCTTGTCCCGTCGCTCGTACTCAACTTTCTGCTGCTCGACGAGGTACTCGACCCTTTTGCAGTTCTGGAGGTCATGGCCCTTGGTACGGTGGATCTTGCAGTACTGCTTGTCGGAGCCGTCCTGCTTGTCGGCGGCCGCCACAGTCTCCTTGCCAGAGCTGCCAGCCTGGGCTTTCTTGGCGCCAGCCTCCTTGCCGGACTGCTCAACGACCAGTACTTCTTTGTTCTTCTTCTTCCTGTTGTTCCGCCGCCGGTTCTTCCTTGCCGGGGCGGCATCCTCACTATATGTTCCTCCTGCTCCAGTATCCTCTCCGGGGAGTCTCTTCCCCTCCTCAGCGCGTGCGCACTTGTCGGCCAGGGCATAGAGCTCACTGACGTCTCGGATCTTGCACATCGCCATTTCCTCCCTCATCCTGCGGTTATGCACGTTCTGGTGGAACGCGCTAATAACCGCGGCAGGGTGGACGTCTGGGATGTTGTGCTGGACGCGGCTGGATCTTTGGATGTACTTTCGCAGGGACTCTCCTTCCTTCTGGGCAAGTATATGAAGATCACTTTCCTGGCCATGGGGCTTGTGGCCGCCCGTAAAGGCGCCGACAAACTGATGACACAGGTCGGCCCAAGAAGAGATGGAGTTCTCCGGCAAGTGCATGAGCCAAGATCTGACGTTCGGCTTGAGCACGAGCGGGAAGTAGTTCGCGAGTATCTTCTCGTCTCGTCCCCCGGCAGCCTGCACCGCGATGGTGTAGATGCTGAGGAACTCTGACGGATGAGTTTTGCCGTCGTACTTCTCGGGTACGTCAGGCTTGAAGTTCTTCATGCTGGGCCACTGGACTTGCCGCAGCTCACGGGTGAACGCAGGGCAGCCCGCCGCGTACGGCAAGTCGCCTGGTTCTCCGGGCGCGTGCATGTCGACAGCGGGCCCAGCGCGCTGGTCGGACTGTCGTCGCGCTTCTCTTCGACGCTCGATGCGAGTTCGAGCGTCTTCTTGTCGTCTGTCGTCAAGGACTTGGCGTTGATCGCGGCGAGCTCGTGGATTCGTCGTCGATGTTGATCCGGCGATTCGGAGATTTTGGCCTTCGGGGCGGGGAGTGCACGGTAGTTGCACCCCCTGCGGTCTTGTCTCCATCAGCCCGCGCCTGGCTGACTTGCCGCGGCCGCGACGTCGTCGGCTGCTGCGGCGTGTCATTATTGGCGAAGGAGATGAGGCTCTGGATGGTGGCCCTCCAATCTTCGGCCTTGTCTGCCGCTGGAGGGAAGTCGAGGAGTAGCTGGGCTCGAGCTAGAGCTTCTGCTGGAGTGGCGGGGAGGGGTGGAGAGCGGTGCGAGGAGCGAGATATGCTCGGACTTCTAACAGCGTTAGAAGGAGCAACGTCTCGACCCGGCGACCGCGCCTTACTCGTGCCAGCGCGTTAGCCTTGAGCGTCCCACGAACCGCCAGCTTGACCCTGGGCCAGCAGGCGTATGGTACCTTGTGTACCACGTCGCTGCCGGTCCGGCACCTCCTGAGAGGGGCGCGGTGCATGCACGGACGCCGAGGTCTTAGAATGCGCCCGGTCGTCCTCTTGTCCTTGGACTTGGCGGCGCCGTGAGTCTCCTCGCCGGCGTCCGCCCTTCCGCCAGCGTCTACCCCGCCGACCGTTGGATCCGGTGGCGGCGGGATCGACGCGGACGGGCCTGCTACCTCCGAAGCCTTCTTCTTCGGCGGCATGTCGACGAAGTCGATGAAGTTGATGAAGTTGCTGAAGTTTTCGCCCGCGTGAACGCCGGATCAGGTTCACACAACCTCGACGTCCCCCTACCTGGCGCGCCAAAGATGTCGGGGAAACTGATCGTCCACGAACACCTATGGGACCGGAGCCCCTTTTCGGTACGGCAAGGGGGCGGAGGATGCACGAAGAGCAGATCGAGGCGTGCACGCTAGCAGTTTACCCAGGTTCGGGCCGCACGGATGCGTAAAACCCTACTCCTGCCTTGGTTTGTATTGCGTTCTTGGCTCGGGAGCGAGAAGAGCTACAGTGCTTATCGCTGGCCACACCGAGCATGAGAGTGATCAAAGATCGGAACCCCCTCTACGTTGCGCATGAGCCTCCTTTTATAGGTCAAAGGGGTCACCGACAGGTGGCAACGTAGGTGAGGGTAAAAACGTAAAAAAAGGGGGTAGTTGGAACAGTGTATGTACAGTGCTCTGTACCTAACCCTGACGGTAGGGGACAAGGGTATTAAATGCCCGTCGCCGTCACCCCGAACAGTGCAAAAAGCGTCCGTCAGGGCGTCTCCGTCCGCCACGAGGGTGGCCTCGTCATCGCAGCTCGCCACCGTGTACCCCAGGCTGCACAGCCTTCCGCCACGTGCCCCTGGAAGGGCCCCAGGGCGACGCGTGGCCGGATGAGCTGGAGCGCGGGCACATAGTGGAAGCCCGCCGCGGCAAGCGCTTTGCCGCGGCCGCTACCTTGCCGAGCCCAGAAGCTTATCGCTCTCTGGGCCTTGCCGCGACGCGCGGAGCGTCGCGGCAAGTCTCCTGAAATGCCATGCTTGGCCTTCCTGACAAGCTCCTCTTGCCAAGGTCTTGTGCCAAAGGGGTGGTCTTGAGCCTGGAGCGGCCTTCCCGGCAAGCTCCTCTTGCCGGGGCCTTGTTTCTTTAACTCTAATACTTTGTTCTTGAATGGCTCCAAAGGAACCTCAGTGGGCCTTGGCGAACGCGCGGCAAGCCCTGCCACGGGACGCTGCTACTGCCCGTGCACAAGTTCGGGATACTAAGGTACCCCTACTTTAGTAAACCGACAGGAGCCCCCGGGCCTGGGCCACACACGGTGCCGAGCGCTGTTGGGCCAGGCGCAAAACAGTGCACGGGCACACGCGGCCCACGGCGCGCCGCATCCCACTCTGCATCCGCCGCGCCCCTCCCTAACGGCACGCGTCGATCGCGGCGTCGTGGGAGAGATCGTGGCCTGTTTCTTTAATGGGGAAAATGTGGAACGTCCCCCTCTCCCCCTTAAAAGCAGGGGAAACAGGGGCAGTTCCCTCCATTCGCCCGCTTCTTCTTCATCCTCCAGAAACCCCCGCTGCTCCCCTCCTTCCCGAAGGTTGAAAGAGAGCAGCGCCCCGCCCTTCCTCCGCCACCACCAGCATCCCCAGCGCCGTCGACTTCCCTCGCTGTCCCCGCCATGGCCCCGAAGGGCGACAAGGCGAAGGCCGCGAAGACCGCCAAGGCGCTGAAGCTAGCATCAATGCGGAAGAAGATGGTGGTTTTCCCGCCGAGGCTCAGCGCGGAGGAGCTGAAGGACTCCTTCTACCTCTTCTGGTCGAGGGAGACAAAAGCGCACCCGCGCACCAAGGTACTCCCCGCCGAGGCCTGCGAGATGTTTCCGGGAGGATACGCCTTTTTTGCTCTGTTCTTCTATTGTGGACTCTGCCCACCATACTCGGAGTTCTTCTGTGATATTATGAATACCTACGGGTTTCATCTCCTTGATTTCACCCCAAACGCCGTCTTGACCATGGCCGTTTTCGCACATCTGTGCGAGAACTTTGTCGGAGTCTACCCCAATGTAGTCCTCTTCCGCCATTACTTTACGCCTCGAGTCGAGTCTGGGTCTCCTCTGTCCGGCGGGATCTCTTGGATCTTCAGGCTCCATAAGAAAGAGGCTTACTTGACGGGGGAGCTCCGCGGCAAGTGGGAGGAGTGGAGGGCCAACTGGTGCTGGATCATGGAGGACGAACCACGGTAGTTCACCTCCCGGCGCCAAGTTGCAGTAGTGCGCGGCAATGACTGGAGTGACCTGGCCCCTAAGGACGACAAGCTGAAGATAGCCACCACTAGGATTCTTCGCCTCCGGCAAGCTAGGCTCACTGTAGGTGCTGTCGGGGCAGACTTTCTTTGCCGCCGCATCGCTCCTTTGCAGGAGAGGAAAAGGCCTGCTTGGGAGTTTGATAACGCGGCGGACATTATGAGGCTGCGCCCGGGCCTCAACTACAACTTCACGGTGATGGAGCTCAACGGAATGCTCCATGCGCTATTCAAGTACGACCGCAACCATCCGGAGTGGTTCGCGTTGCCGCCGGGCGTAGTTCCGTTGTGCAACAACTCGTCGCTCAGCGCCATCCGTGCGGCGATGCCGTTGTGTGACTCCCATGGGATTGACCCCACTTGGCGGGAGCCTTCCGACGAAGCCGTGCAAACGTTCTTCGACAACCCGACGGAGCTGCCAATCAAGCCCGACGAGAAGAGGGGCCTCACCCGTGACACCACCGAGCAAGAGATGGCGTATATTGCCACCAGGTTGGAGGAGGCAGCTGCAGCCAGGACCGCGGGCGAGTTCGGATACACTTTGGAGGAGGCGGATGCAGCGGAGGCGGTAAGTCTGGCCGAGGAGGAAGAGCTCCTTAAAGTGATAAAGCCTGCCGGGCAACCTGCTGGGACAAGCGAGGCCGCCGAGCAAGGCACAGAGTCGAGCGGGCCCGCCGAGCAGGGCGCCGGATCAAGCGATTCTGCCGAAGACTCGGGCGGGTCGCTGAATCTCGACTCCTCTTCTTCGTCCTCGGGTAGTTCACCGCCACCGGCAAGTCCTCCGGCTCCAGCGAGGAGGCGCCTTCGCAAAGCCGCAGACGTGGCGGGGCAGCCGGCGGGCCAGCAGCCGCAGCGCCGTTCGACACGCGCCGCCACGACAAGCAAGGCAGCCAAGGGAGTGCCCCACGTTTCAACAGTGGCCGGAGGAGGGAGGGTCTTCCCGGGCTGGGGCTAACGCTCCTGCCGCCCCTCGTGCCTCGGCGACAACTGGAGCGGGGTCTTCTCAGACCATCGTCCCTGCGCCCGCCAAGCGGCAGAGAGAGCCTACTCCTCCAGCTCCTCGCGCCCGGACGCGCGAGGCGGACTTCGATTTCTCCGTGCTCAGCTCTGACGAGGAGGAGGAAGAGTAAGCACTGTCAACTCTTCTTTCCTTCGATTTGCTCTTGTCTTGAATCTTCTTTGCTTGATTCTGATTTTGCCTGTCTTCCAAGACCCTGGCCCAGAGGGCGGCGAAGAGGGCCAAGATCCCGGTGGTCGATCTTGAGGACGAGCCCGTCGCAGCAGCAGGGGATGCGCCTGCAACAAGCTTGCCGGACCAGGAAGCCACTCTCCAGAGCAGCCCCCAGCGCAGCCCTCAGCGCAGCCCTCAGTGTAAGTTTTCTGTTCACTCTTCGCTTGTCGGGCGCGCGTGGCCTCCTTATCCTTGTTAACGTTTTGTTTGTTTGTTGACTTGTGCAGAAGCAGAGCAGCAGCCTCAGGAGCGCCAAGAGATCGTTCCCGACGAGCCGCACGTCTCGACTTCTCCGCCAAGGAGGATCCCCCCGGCGAGGGAGGACACCCCGCCAAGGGCGAGTACTCCGCCAAGGGCGAGCACCCTGCCAAGGGAAGGCGCTAGCGACCCTTCGCCGGCGGGGGCTACCACCACGCCGCCGAGGGAAGACTCCCCGGCAAGGAACCCCATTGAGGAAGAGGCCCGCGCAGGTAACCCTTGTACTTTTCTTCTCTTGAATTTCTCTTTTTTGGATATTTGCTTGACAGTTACTTTCTTCTTTCTTCTTCTTTTCTGGTCTTCAGACTCGCCCGCTCCAGAGCCGATGGAGACGGAGGCCGCCACCGAGGAGGACGCGCGCGGCAACACTGGTGATGCCGCGGCTACCGAGGAGGCGCTCGGTACTGACGAGCCCACCGTCGAAGAGGCAGCCAAGGCCGCCGACGCGGCAGCTGAGGAAGGGACCGGCGGTCGCACTGATAGCCCTGAGGCCGCACGAGCGTCCGACATTGCGTCGACCGCCGACCCTGCTGCTGCCGCGGCCGAAACAGGCGCCTACCTGGAGGCTGGAAACGGGGTCTTCATTCAGCTCTCGTGGGCATCTACGTCAAGGGCGCCCGCGGAGGGAGAGGCCTTCGACGGGGAAGTCCTCGCCTCCGCCGGGCTGAAGTTCGTCGACGCGCCCGGCAGCAGTAGCAAGCCCGAGGAGGAGCGGCTTCTGCGGAGGCTTCTGGCCCTGTACCGCGCCAGGCAGGCCAAGATGGAGTCCCGAGAGGCTCTGGCCGCCAAGGCGGGCGTCGACTTGGAGAAGCGCGCCGAAGAGCTCCGGGCCGCCAACCAGGCGGCCCTCCGATCCTTGGCGGAGGAGCGGGAGGAGCTCGCCGAGGCGCATCAGGCGTTCATACTTGACAAGGCCGAAGCAGAGGAGCAGCAACGGCTTGCCGCCGAAGAGCTGTCTCGGCGGGAAGGTGAACTAACGCAGCGGAAAGTCGACCTCGACAGCCACGAGGACGACCTTGCCGCGCGGGAACAGTCTCTTGGCGGAGCTCTGCAGGAGGCGAAGGACGCCGCTGCAGCTGCTGAGACCGCCAAGAGAGACCTGGAGGCGAGGGTGGCGCAACTGGAGATCCACTTGAAAACGAGCGAAGAGTAGGTTGCTGCGCTCGTGTCGGAGAGGGAGAAGGACGCCCACAGCCAATCTGAGCTGCAGGTCCGTCTCTCCGACAAGGGCAAGGAGCTCGCCATCGCCAAGGATTCTGTTGCAGACCTGGAGTTGAAGCTGTCCACCCTCACCGCATCACTTGACAGCGCCAGAAATCGGGAGACGAAGCTGAAGGAGGACCTCAGGGCTGAGAGGGCACTGTTGGACAGCGCTGCCCTCTCCCAAAACAACTTCAGGCTGATGGTGGAGCACTGGACCGAGGGGCTTGTCGCCACCGCTGCTGACATCGATAGGGAGTTGGCGGGGCTGGGGACGGAGCACCTCGGGTACTCCACCGACGAGAATCTCCCTCACAGCGCCAAGCTAAGCTTGTTCTTCAGGGGAGTAGCGCCGGCCCTTCAGCAGCTCCGGGAGAGGATCCCCACGCAGCTGGCGAACGAGGCGCGCAGGCTTTGCACAGGAGTCATGGAGAGGGTGCTGATGAAGATAGCCTTCCGTAACCCAGGACTCAACCTCGACAACGTCCTCAGGACCTTGCCGCCCGACGCTGACCAGGAGGCGCTCAAGGCCCTTGTCACACCCATCGTGGCCAAGGTGGGCAAGATCAAGAGAGTCGACGGCGATCGCGCAGACTAGGCTGTTTTCCTTTTTGCTTCCTTTGTCGCTGCCAACCATGTTACGAACAATAGTCTATTAGCGCTGCGACAAGTCATTTTGTATCATAACTTTATTTCGGGTAGTTAATGTAGTGTTATTTCCTTTACTCGACTTCTTTGCTTTGTATGCTTTTACCCTACGCTTTTAGGGAACTTGCCGGCAAAGGGACCCTTGCCGCGAGCGCTGAGTGCGGAACTTCAGTAGCCTGCTGGCAGCGCCGTTGCCGACAAGAAACCTTGTCGCAGTTAGTCGCAGCACACTTAGGTTGTTGAGCGAACTCGAAAACGAAGTAAGGGCGCGACACTTGTCGCAGCACGCTTAAGCCGTTGAGCATGCTCGAAACAAAGTAAGGGTGCGGCTAGCCACGAGTTGGTTCCTCCGCGCACAGGTTATCCATACAAAGTGTGGTCCTTCAAGGAAGATAACCTTAAAATTTAAAAATTTGAATGCTCAAACTTTGGCGACTTCGCTTTTGTGTGTCGTTTGCTTCCCGGCAAGGCGAGGCTTTCTTGAACGGCACTTGGTCCATACCACTGTCTCCTTCCCCCCCGGCAAACTTGTGCGCGAGGAAAAACTTCTTCTACTTGAGAGAAAAAGAAAAAAAGGGAGGAAATATAGATACGGAGCCTTGCAGCTCGTTATTGCTTACCGGGGGTGCGTGCTGCACAAAGTGTCAGATAATACATGCAAGAAAAACGAAAAGGCATGAAACGACAAGTTGTGCGAGGCACATATGTTTTACTGATGCACGGGGTCTGCGCCCGGCTTTGTACAAAGGTTTACATGCAGCAGCGGCAAGACTTGTACAAAAGGTGGTTGCGGGAGCGGATCACGACAACCGCGCCTTATGGGTAAAACTTGCGAAGGTGCTCAATGTTCCAGGAGTTGCTCACCGGTAAGCCCTCTTCGGTCTCAAGGCGGACAGCGCCGGGCCTTGTGGCTTGTCTCACCCGATAAGGGCCTTCCCACTTCGGCGTCAACTTGTTGGAATTCTTGGCAGACTGAACGCGCCAAAGAACAAGGTCGCCTTCCTCGAGACTTCTGGCTTTAACTTTGCGGCTATGGTAGCGGCGCAAAGCTTGCTGGTATCGAGCAGCTCATACAGCAGCCTGAAGACGGTCCTCCTCAAGGAGCAGTGCGTCATCTTGCCGCAGCTGCTCTTGCTCGAGCTCATCATAAGCGAGCACTCGAGGCGACCCGTATACGAGTTCCATGGGGAGAACTGCCTCTGCTCCGTAGACAAGAGCAAAGGGTGTCTGTCCAGTGGCTCGATTTGGTGTCGTTCTGATTGACCAAAGAGCCGCTGGCAACTCTTCAATCCAGTTTCTTCCGCACTTGTGCAGCCTGTCAAAAGTTCTTGTCTTGAGTCCGCGCAGCACTTCAGCGTTTGCCCTCTCCGCTTGACCATTGCTCCTCGGGTGAGCAACAGAAGCAAAGCAGACCTTGGCGCCAAGGTCTTGGACGTACTGCATGAAGGTGCGACTTGTGAATTGTGTGCCATTGTCGGTGATGATCCTGTTAGGGATTCCGAAACGGCAAACAATCGACCTGAAGAACTTGACTGCTGACTGTGCGGTCACCTTTCTCACCGGTTCCACTTCCGGCCACTTTGTGAACTTGTCGATGGCGACGTACAAGTACTCAAAGCCCCCGGCTGCGCGGGGAAAGGGGCCGAGGATGTCGAGCCCCCAGACCGAAAATGGCCAGGACAAAGGGATCGTCTGGAGAGCTTGAGCTGGCTGATGTATCTGCTTGGCATGGAACTGGCACGCTTCACACTTGGTTACTTGTGCAGTTGCATCTTGGAGGGCTGTCGGCCAAAAGAAACCTTGCCGGAAAGCTTTTCCGACAAGTGCTCTCGCACCAATGTGGTGACCACATATGCCTCCATGTACCTCTGCCAACAGCTTATGTCCATCTTCCCGGGGAATACACTTCAATTTCATACCGTTGAGTCTTCTTCTGCACAGTGTGTTGTCGATGAACTGGTACATACTTGACTGTCGGGTTACTTTTTCCGCTTCTTCTTGATCTTCGGGAAGTTCTCCTGTTTGGAGAAAATGGACGATCTGTTGCGCCCATGCTGGAGCCTGTGGCTCGATAACAAGGGCTAAAGGCACATCTGCCGCTGCGGGAACACCTGCTTCTACGGCGAGAACATGTGTCTCGGCCGGAGCTTGTTGTTCCCCGGCAAGCTTGCCGGAGCAAAACTTGTCGGGAACGTCTGCTTCGACTGTACAAACCCTAGGGCTTGTAGGAGCAGATTGCTCCTCGGCATCTTCGGTGTTGATCTTGGGGACTTTCTTGGCGGCGGCTTCTGGAAGCTCAGCCGAAAAGTAGTCGCCAGAGACCAACTTCCTCTTCTTGCTCTGTTCAGTTGATGGTGCTACTGATGGTTGAGTTAGCTTGAGCACAAAGATTCCTGGTTCCACAGGTAGCTTTAGTGCGGCACACTTTCACAGGCCATCTGCGATGTCATTCTGAGCTCTTGGAATGTGCTCCATCTGTAGGCCTTCAAAGTGTTCTTCAAGTTTTCTCACTTCGTCGACGTAAGCTTCCATCAACGGACTCTGGTAGCTCTTGTTCACTTGGCGGACAGCCAACTGCGAATCACCCCGCACAATCAGCTTCTTGATCCCAAGCTCTGCTGCGATTCTGAGGCCGGCAAGCAAACCTTCATACTTGGCAGTATTGTTCGTTGCTTGCTCCTTGGGAAAGTGCATCTGGACGACGTACTTGAGGTGCTCGCCGGTGGGTGCGACGAACAGCACACCAGCGCCGGCGCCTTGCAGCGAGAAAGCCCCATCGAAGTACATTGTCCATTCTTTGCTTGTTTCTTTGACGGGGATGCTTGTCTCTGGAATTTCTTCGTCTGGCGTTGGTGTCCATTCTGCTATGAATTCTGCCAATGCTCTGCTCTGAATGGTTGAAGTACTTTCAAACTTGAGGCCAAAGCTTGACAGCTCTAGTGCCCACTCGACAATCCTGCCTGTCGCTTCTGGATTTTGCAGTACCCTCTTCAGCGGAAAGCGAGTGACCACTGTTATCTCATGTGCTTGGAAGTAATGGCGCAGCTTTCTCGAGGCCATGAGGAGGCCGAAAAGCAGCTTCTGCACCCCAGAGTATCTTGATCTAGCCCCCTGCAAGAGGGAGCTGACAAAATTAACTGGGCGCTGCACCATCTTCTTTCGCACCTCTTCTTGCATCTGTGCAGACCCATCCTTGTCGGGGCCAGAGCTTGTCGGGGAAGCCCCCTGCTTGTCGCTGGATATGCTTGCCGGGGCTGTGGGCTCCTCATCTGCCTCCCTTTCCGCTACCAAAGCAGCACTAACCACTTGATTGGTTGCTGCTAAGTACAGCAGCAACTTCTCTTGTGGCCTAGGTGCGACAAGTATTGGAGTGGAGGACAGGTACCTTTTCAAGTCCTGCAGCGCTGCCTCCGCTTCCGGGGTCCATTTCATTGGACCTGCCTTTTTCAAGATTTTGAAAAACGGCAGGGCGCGTTCTGCGGACTTAGAAATGAACCTGCTGAGAGCAGCCACACAGCCGGCAAGCCTTCGTACATCCTTGACGCGCTTCGGAGCCTCAATTTGCTCGATGGCCTTGATCTTGTCGGGATTAGCTTCAATCCCCCTCTGGGACACAAAGAACCCGAGAAGCTTGCCGGAGGGGACTCCGAACATGCACTTCTCGGGGTTAAGCTTGAGCTGTATCTTGTGCAGATTCGCAAAGGTTTCATCTAGATCCTGAATCAGAGTATCCTTGTCCTTGCTCTTGACCACTATATCATCCATGTAAGCTTCTACATTCCTGTGTATCTGTGGCTCAAAAGCAGTGTGGACTACCCTCGCAAACGTTGACCCGACATTCTTCAATCCAAAGGGCATGCGTATGAAGCAGTAAGTGCCACATGGAGTAATGAATGCGGTCTTCTCTTCATCTTCTTCAGCCATAAAGATCTGGTGGTATCCTGAATAGGCATCAAGAAACGAAAGCAACTCACATCCAACCGTGGAGTCAACAATCTGGTCAATGCGCGACAAGGGAAATGGATCTTTGGGACAAGCTTTATTCACATCGGTGAAGTCTATACAAAGCCTCCACTTCCCATTTGCTTTGCGCACGACAACAGGGTTGGCCAGCCACGTGGGATGAAGTACACCTCTGACAAGGCCTGCCGCTTCCAGCTTCTTGATTTCTTCAGCGATAAACTCTTGACGCTCCACTGCTTGTTTTCTGACCTTCTGCTTGATGGGCCGCGCGTGAGGAAAAACGGCAAGTTTGTGCTCAATCACTTTCCTGGGAACACCGGGGATGTCAGACGGTTGCCATGCAAACACATCGACATTCGCCCGCAGGAAAGCAACGAGCGCGCTTTCCTATTTAGGATCGAGCGTGGCACTGATGGTGAAAGTACCACCAGTGCCGTCCTCCTTGGCGGACACCTTCTTGGTTGTGGACGGAGCTGCCATCGCCTTCTTGCACTTGCCGGTGGAGCTCGATGGTGCGTCCTCGACGGCAGCGCAGCACTCCGAGGAGGTGCGTTTGCCGGAGTGGGCCCCAGAGCTCTTGCCGGACTTGGTCTTGTTCTTCCCCCCGGGAGCTTCAGCGGCAAGTGTCTTGCTATCTGTTGCGGCTGCTGTGTCCCGGTAAATCTTGTCGGCACAGATAAGCGCGTCCTTCTTGTCGCCGGGGACAGAGATGACGCTTATCGGGCCTGGCATCTTGAGCATGTTGTAGGCGTAATGAGAGGCTGCCATGAATTTGGCGAGCGCTGGACGGCCAAGTATCCCATTGTAAGGCAATGGGATATCGGCAACGTCAAAGGTGATCCTCTCAGTCCTGAAGTTCAGCTCCCCGCCAAAAGTCACTGGCAGTGTGATCTTCCCCTTCGGCTTGCTCCTTCCCGGGTTGATCCCTTGGAACGTGCCTGTTTCTTCAAGCTCGCTGTCGGGGATCTGTAGTTTCCGGACCACAGCAGAGGAGATCAGGTTCAGGCCGGCCCCGCCGTCAACCAACATCTTGGTGACCTTGAGGTTGCGGATGGTTGGTGAAACCAACATCGGCAAACACCCGACCGCAGTTGTGCGGTCAGGGTGGTCCTCAATGTAGAAGATGATGGGCGTGCTGGACCACTTCAGGAGTTTGCGCGACTCGACGGGTGGCTCTGCTGTATTAACTTCCCGCACCCATTGTTTGAGTTGGCGGTGGGAAGTATGCAGAGAGGCACCTCCATCGACGCACAGAACCTCTGTGGCCTTCTGGAACTCCTGCTCGCTGTTGTCTCCGTCCTCCATGTCTTCGTCGTCGTCTTCGTCTTCGTCCTTGTTGCGGCCGCGGGGAGGTCTGTCTCCTTGGCGCTGCTTGGCCTTGCCGCGGCGTCCTCCCCGGCCATTGAACGGCCGCTTCTTGCCGGACTCTCCTCCACCTCCCTGGGCCTTCTCCTTGTCGCGTCGCTCGTACTCAGCTTTCTGCTGCTCGACGAGGTACTCGACCCTTTTGCAGTTCTGGAGGTCATGGCCCTTGGTACGGTGGATCTTGCAGTACTGCTTGTCGGAGCCGTCCTGCTTGTCGGCGGCCGCCACAGTCTCCTTGCCGGAGCTGCCAGCCTGGGCTTTCTTGGCGCCAGCCTCCTTGCCGGACTGCTCAACGACTAGTACTTCTTTGTTCTTCTTCTTCCTGTTGTTCCGCCGCCGGTTCTTCCTTGCCGGGGCGGCATCCTCACTATATGTTCCTCCTGCTCCAGTATCCTCTCCGGGGAGTCTCCTCCCCTCCTCAGCGCGTGCGCACTTGTCGGCCAGGGCATAGAGCTCACTGACGTCTCGGATCTTGCACATCGCCATTTCCTCCCTCATCCTGCGGTTACGCACGTTCTGGTGGAACGCGCTAATAACCGCGACAGGGTGGACGTCTGGGATGTTGTGCTGGACGCGGCTGAATCTTTGGATGTACTTTCGCAGGGACTCTCCTTCCTTCTGGGCAAGTATATGAAGATCACTTTCCTGGCCATGGGGCTTGTGGCCGCCCATAAAGGCGCCGACAAACTGATGACACAGGTCGGCCCAAGAAGAGATGGAGTTCTCCGGCAAGTGCATGAGCCAAGATCTGACGTTCGGCTTGAGCACGAGCGGGAAGTAGTTCGCGTGTATCTTCTCGTCTCGTCCCCCGGCAGCCTGCACCAAGATGGTGTAGATGCTGAGGAACTCTGACGGATGAGTTTTGCCGTCGTACTTCTCGGGTACGTCGGGCTTGAAGTTCTTCATGCTGGGCCACTGGACTTGCCGCAGCTCACGGGTGAACGCAGGGCAGCCCGCCGCGTACGGCAAGTCGCCTGGTTCTCCGGGCGCGTGCATGTCGACAGCGGGCCCAGCGCGCTGGTCGGACTATCGTCGCGCTTCTCTTTGACGCTCGATGCGAGTTCGAGCGTCTTCTTGTCGTCTGTCGTCAAGGACTTGGCGTTGATCGCGGCGAGCTCGTGGAGTCGTCGTCGATGTTGATCCAGCGATTCGGCGATTTCGGCCTTCGGGGCGGGGAGTCCACGGTAGTTGCACCCCCTGCGGTCTTGTCTCCATCAGCCCGCGCCTGGCTGACTTGTCGCAGCCGCAACGTCGTCGGCCGCTGTGGCGTGTCGTTATTGGCGAAGGCGATGACGCTCTGGATGGTGGCCCTCCAGTCTTCGGCCTTGCCTGCCGCTGGAGGGAAGTCGAGGAGTAGCTGGGCTCGAGCTAGAGCTTCTGCTGGAGTGGCGGGGAGCGGTGGAGAGCGGTGCGAGGAGCGAGATATGCTCGGACTTCTAACAGCGTTTGAAGGAGCAACGTCTCGACCCGGCGACCGCGCCTTACTCGTGCCAGCGCGTTGGCCTTGAGCGTCCTGCGAACCGCCAGCTTGACCCTGGCCCAGCAGGCGTATGGTACCTTGTGTACCACGTCGCTGCCGGTCTGGCACCTCCTGAGAGGGGCGCGGTGCGTGCACGGACGCCGAGGTCTTAGAATGCGCCCGGTCGTCCGTCTTGTCCTTGGACTTGGCGGCGCCGTGAGTCTCCTCGCCGGCGTCCGCCCTTCCGCCAGCGTCTACCCCGCCGACCATTGGATCCGGTGGCGGCGGGATCGACGCGGACGGGCCTGCTACCTCCGAAGCCTTCTTCTTCGGCGGCATGTCGACGAAGTCGATGAAGTTGATGAAGTTGCTGAAGTTTTCGCTCGCGTGAACGCCGGATCAGGTTCACACAACCTCGACGTCCCCCTACCTGGCGCGCCAAAGATGTCGGGGAAACTGATCGCCCACGAACACCTATGGGACCGGAGCCCCTTTTCGGGGGGCGGAGGATGCACGAAGAGCAGATCAAGGCATGCACGCTAGCAGTTTACCCAGGTTCGGGCCGCACGAATGCGTAAAACCCTACTCCGGCCTTGGTTTGTATTGCGTTCTTGGCTCGGGAGCGAGAAGAGCTACAGTGCTTATCGCTGGCCACACCGAGCGTGAGAGTGATCAAAGATCGGAACCCCCTCTACGTTGCGCATGGGCCTCCTTTTATAGGTCAAAGGGGTCACCGACAGGTGGCAACGTAGGTGAGGGTAAAAACGTAAAAAAGGGGGTAGTTGGAACAGTGTATGTACAGTGCTCTGTACCTAACCCTGACGGCAGGGGACAAGGGTATTAAATGCCCGTCGCCGTCACCCCGAACAGTGCAAAAAGCATCCGTCAGGGCGTCTCCGTCCGCCACGAGGGTGGCCTCGTCATCGCAGCTCGCCACCGTGTACCCCAGGCTACACAGCCTTCCGCCACGTGCCCCTGGAAGGGCCCCAGGGCGACGCGTGGCCGGATGAGCTGGAGCGCGGGCACATAGTGGAAGCCCGCCGCGGCAAGCGCTTTGCCGCGGCCGCTACCTTGCCGAGCCCGGAAGCTTGTCGCTCTCCGGGCCTTGCCGCGACGCGCGGAGCGTCGCGGCAAGTCTCCTGAAATGCCATGCTTGGCCTTCCTGACAAGCTCCTCTTGCCAGGGTCTTGTGCCAAAGGGGTGGTCTTGAGCCTGGAGCGGCCTTCCCGGCAAGCTCCTCTTGCCGGGGCCTTGTTTCTTTAACTCTAATACTTTGTTCTTGAATGGCTCCAAAGGAACCTCAGTGGGCCTTGGCGAACGCGCGGCAAGCCCTGCCACGGGACGCTGCTACTGCCCGTGCACAAGTTTGGGATACTAAGGTACCCCTACTTTAGTACACCGACACACCCCAGATGTAACACCTTCCAATTATGGTAATATATGAAACGTTGACTTCAAAAATTCCATTATGGGCTCTTCTTTCATTTCGGGTTTCTTCATTTTGTCGCGTGCGTGTGTGCATTTCATCCATGTCATGTTATCATGTGCATTGCATTGCATTCGTGTTGTCACTTGCACCCGGTCCCACTCGCGTCTTCCCATTGTCCGTTTCGAGTTCCGACACTCACACACGCGCCCGTGGCACCCCCGAGTCCTTCTTTCGTGTGTGTCTGTGTAAAGTTCCCGGAATGAGGTGAGACTTGTCGTGCGTTGTTGTTTTGGTACATGTAGGCCGCCTGTCAAGTTTCATCGTGTTTGGGGTTCGTTTGGTACTCCAACGGTCAACCTAGTGGGCAAAAAGCACCTCTTACTTTTGGCCCAAGACCCCCTCCACAACAGCCCACTAACCCAGCGCAACCACTCCCATCATCTCGGTCATCGGATCACGAACGTGTGGCCGAAAATTGCACCCCATTTGGAGTCTCCTAGCTCCCTATGCCTATAAAAACGTCCCCCACGTCCAATTTGGGACGAAACCCTAGTCCTCCAGTTTTTTTCCTTTTTTACCCGTGCCCGGAGCTCCTCCGCGCGCCGGACGTGTCCGCCCGGCGCCGGACACGTCCGCCACCGCCCCCTCGGCCACTAGCAGCGCGCCACGTCACCGCCGGATTCCGCGGACCGCAGCGGCCCTCCCGACCCGATCCGCCGCCCGGGCGCATCGCCTCGCACCTCCGGCCAGCGCCGCCTGTCCGCCGCCGCGGCCCTCGCCGCCCGCCGCCGAGCACAGCTCACCGCCCGACCGACCAACCTCCAGCCGCCGGCGCCCTCCATCCCGCAGCGCGCCACCGCGACCCGCCGCCCCGCGCCTCCTCGCCGGCCACCGGCTCCGGCGAGCCGCCGCCGCCACCGCCTTCAACTCCGGCGAGCCGGAGCCCGGTCGGATCTGTGGAGAGTGGATCAGATCCACCCATTCGTGGATCCAAACGACGTCCCCGCGCCCGGATCCCTCCATCCCGCATCTCCTCATCCCGTTTGACTTTCGGGAGGTATAAAAAATGACTAAGTCCCCAGATCTGCTATATTTTGTTGCCTCCTTTGCATGGATGTAACTTCGTGCTCGTAGATCCATTTTGGGCATGTAATATATCGAAATGATTGTGGTGATGTGATCTTCATTTTGTTCCATTGTGGCATGCTTGTTTGAGTTCATCTTGATAACCTAATCTTCGTGGCAAGAGTGCTATATGATTAAAACTGATGTTACTTGTAGTTTTGTTGCCATGTTTGAGATATGATAACTTTGTGCATGTTGGTCCAAATGGAGCATATGATATGTCAAAATGTTCATTGTGAAGTGCTCTACATGATGATTGTTGTAGCATTCATGTTAGGTGTCATATTTCCATGTTAATCTCTGTTGCAAAAGTGCATGTGGCTGTTAAGTGCTGAAACTTGTTGTGAGATGTTGTTTTAACTTGCTCATTGATATTGATGTGTTTGTCCTCATGTCACATGTCAATATGTTTTAGAAGCACCATCATATGGTCTTTGCTGTGGTGCAATCCATTTTCCATGATATGCCTTGAGGTGACTTAAACAAGCTTGTAAATATGCCATGCCAATGTTGCTGTTTTATACTTAGTGAAAAAAACTGCTAAGTCTGGACATCTGTTAACCTGATGCTATGTTTGCTTGATGCCCCACTCAAATACATGCATGTTTTGGTATGTCAAATGATCATTCCTTGTTGTCCATGTTATGCACTATCCATCCATGCCCTTACTTGCACCTATGGCCTGCTGTAGCTTATTTATTTCTTGCTCTCAAGTTGCTATAAACTATACCTGTCAGGTTTTTATCAGCATGATCAGTTTGCTGAAGCTTGTTGTTATTGATCCATGCTTCCTATGGAGTTGCTCCAATGGAGTTGTTTGTTGTATGATATGTCTACTACATGCCCATGATCTTTATATACTTAGTGGAGTTGATATGCATGTTGTTTTGTGCCTCCGAAGGCAGCATCGTGATGATGTTTTGCCTTCCTAGATTTTGACTAAGTCTGAATAATTTTATTGCAACTTGTCATGCTTGGTTAATTGTGTTCCAGTAGGTTTTCGGGTGTGTTCTAAGTTCATGCTTGTTAAGTAACATGTCTACTTCATGTCCATGCCCTTTGTCTCCATGTTTGAGTGTTGTAGCATAATTATTTCTTGCTCCAAACATGCCATGTGGCTGTAATCTGCAGCTTTGTGAGAATATTGTTTTACTTGCCTTTTGCAAACCGTGTGTCCGTTTTCGGCGATCCTTATATCGATTTCAACTAAAATCTTCCCCCCTATCCAGTGGCATGTTTGGTTTTCCAAGATGAGGCCTTCTTCATCATCTTCTCCTTAGGTTCAAGTGCTTCCACATGCATACGCACATCATACTTGCATCATGTTGATTGTGCATTGCACCGTGTTTGATATTGTGACATGTTGTGTTCTTGTGTTGAGTAGAGCCAGGAGCCGAGACCGAGTGCGAGGTTCCTACCGAGGTTGAGTACGAGGAGCCGTCTTACGATCCCATCAACGACTCAACAGGCAAGATGACCTGACCCAGATATCATTACTATCTTTGCTTATTGCTAGATGTCTTGCTCTTTAGCTTATTGCCTCGATGCCCATGTTTGTTTGTCAGCCTCCTATTGTAGCCATGAATCTCTCTAACCACCCAACCTAGCAAACCTTTGATTGGCTACGTAAGCTTCGCTCAGCCCCTCTTATAGCATTGCTAGTTGCACGAGAAGATTTGAAGATTCTTGCTTCATGTTGAAGTTATTGTTGGGATATCACAATATATAATCTGTTAAACTAAATCATCTATATATTGGTAATGGGTGGAATGCTAAGCCTCTCGCTTGGTGTTTTGTTCCACTCATGCCACCCTAGGAACCATTTAAACCGGTGTTATGTTCCTTGATTATGTGTTCCTAACACGGTTGGGGTTATGTGACCCCCTCGATAACCCGCTTAGCGCTAAAACTTTTCCAGCAAGGCCCGACTTTGGTTTTACATTTGCCTAACAACTAAAACTTGCCGAGGGAATAATTAACCCGAGGATTTATTAAACAACCCCCCTGGGCCAGTGCTCGTTTTGAGTGTTGGTCCAAACTAGAGTCGTGTGCGGTACCCCCCCTTGGAAACTTGGGTTTTGGTCACTGTACGCTGTGCTCATCCGGTCGTGGCCTGAGACTAGATACGCGCGGCTACTGTCAGGGTGTCGGCACGCCGGGAGGTCTTGCTGGATTAGTTTTACCTACGTCGGAATATCTTGAGCACGGGATTCCGAGAATACTCGGGTCTTCCGACCTTGGAGTTGCGACTCCGTAGATCGTGAGCTTGTGATGGGCTAAGTTGGGACACCCCTGCAGGGTTTTGATCTTTTGAAAGCCGTGCCCGCGGTTATGTGGCAGATGGGAATTTGTTAATATCCGGTTGTAGAAAACTTGACACCATGTTCAAAATACACTACCAGCGTGAGTAACCGTGATGGTCATTTTCCGAAGGGGTTTGGGAAGTGAACACGGTGGGGTTATGTTTGACATGCTTAGATAGGATCACTTCGTGATCACTTTGACGCTCGTGGCACTTCTCTTCTCGCTCTAAACACGTAAGCTAGTGCTAGTGCAGCTGCAACCTTGTTCTTCAGCCTTGTTCTACACCCAAGGCTTAGATAGTTTTGCTACCCGGGAACGGGATTGCTGAGTCCCCCGTGGCTCACAGATTCTACACAACACCAGATGCAGGTACCATGGTGAACTACACAGGAGATGGGACAGAGCTGTACTGGGAGTTCGATGAAGAACGTGGGCGATACTACGTGTCTTATCCCGACGATCAGTTGTGGCTTCTACTAGGGGCGATTCGGACCTTGTGGATTTATTTATGGTATATTTCATTTGGATCTTCGTCCGTAGTCGGACTGTGATGTTATTTGGATGATGAATGTTTATGTAATGTATTGTGTGACGTGGCGAGTGTAAGCCAACTACTCTTTTACTATTTCATCCCTCTTTTACATGAGTTGTGCAAAGATACCATACTTGAGATCATTCTAGTATGAGCTTATACCTTTAAGTCGTGCCTCGACACGTGGGAGGTATAATCTCATACTGGGCATTACAACAGCCTCGAGCTGCTGGAGCGCTTTGGAACTGCTGCTCGCGGACCCTGCGGGGGCAGACAAAGGCGGCTGCGTGAGGGACTCCGGGACGGCGCGGACTTGACAGCGGGAACGACGCAGGGACGACCGGATCCGAGGCCATGGCGGCGGGGAGGCAGGCACTCTGGCGACGGGTCTTGGCTGGTCGCCGACGAAGACGACAGGGAAGCCCGGCGGCGGCACCACGAGGAGGAGGTCAGGCAGCGACGGAGCATCGAGGCATGGGAGGGAGGCACGCAGAGCAGATGGCAACGGCGGTGGGGACGAGCGGGGCGAGTGGGAGGAGGACCCGCAGGGAGGATCGAGGGAGAGCTGGGGTGCGGGGTTACGCAGTGAGATCAAGAGGGTGAGGAGGAGATCGAGCGCGGGGTGTGTGTGGCGGCGACGCACATGGAGAGATGGGGATCGGGAGGAGAGTGAGGGGGATAAGTCAGAGGCCCTAAGTGGGCTCTTGGGCCGGCTAGGGTTGGAGGGTTGGAGGGGGCGGCTGGCCTTGGGCCATGGAGGAGTTACGGGATGCGGATGGCCTAGAGGGCCTGCTGGATTGCTCTCTCTCTCTCTCTCCCTTCTCTCTTCTACTCTTTTAATTCTATCTACCAAAAATAGGAAGAAATAAAAAAGAGAAAAGAATGGGGTAGAGAAGGATTTGATTTGAGAGACATTTCCTGGGATCGGGAAAAATATAAGTGATCTAACAAAATGGTCGGAAGGTTTTCGGCAACTAAAACCAAACTTATTTGACTTGAGCCAAAGAAGTTCGAATGGAGGCTAGGTTTTACGAGTGTCCAAAAATGTTCGGATTTTTGGTCGAGCTTGCTTTTGAGACAAAAGAATTATCGGCAAAGTTAGAGGGTCAAAACTTGAAGAAGTAAAGGCCAAGGGATTTAACATGCAACTGTGTTGTGGTAAATTCCAAATTACTGGAATATTTATAATAGCTCCATAATTAATAGGAGGATATGTTATAAAGAGAAATCACCATTTGAATTCCCTCAAATTTAATAGATCAAAAGATCTATGCAATTTATTTAGTGAGTTTTAGTTGGTTTGTGGAAATGATGGCATGATGGCATGATGCAAGCACAAATAAAATGAAGCAAGCAAAATGAAACACACGGCAAAACCTGGAATGGCTGGAAGTCTTCTGGAGCGTCAGTCTTGGGGCATCACAACTCTCCCACATTAATAGAGGATATCGACCCGAGATCCTAAGGATGGCACCGGATAAAATGGAAAAGGAAGATGTAAAACAAAGTTGCTTCTTTGACAAACGAGTGAAACCACGAACTTGAGAGGTTGACCAAATTGAAAGATGAATACAACAGAGATGAACGAAGATGAGAACACTCCGTTAGAAAAGAGGAACAAGGTACATTATGAGAACCTTGTAGGTTGAAAGGCATGAAACACGAGCTTACGGATCATGGAAGAATTTAAACCACTCTAGTTGAATAAAGCTAGAGAAGGAATAAGAACGAAATAATTTGGACAACATTCCGACTGTGAATGGAAGGAATTGAACATGAACTTGAGGAGATGGGATGATACTTGATGAAATCAACAACACACTGCCTCCGAAACTATTGAACGAATGGCACAAGGGGTAAGAAAGGCTTCAAACAATACTCTGGTTGAAAAGAGAGGAAAAACTTGATAGGATGAGAGAACTTGAACGGAGGACATAACACTCCAGTTGAATGGATAAGCAAAGGAAAGAACATGATCTCGATAAAACAAGATGATGGTTTGGAGAGAGCAACATCACAATGCCTCCGGAATGAAAGAATAGATGCTAGACCATTGGAAAGAAAAGAACGGAGAATAAAATGACAACTTCTCCCACAAATGAATTTGAAAATCATCCTTACGAATAAGGGTTGAATAGAGTTGTTGAAAATAAACAACAACAAAAGAATAAGCATGTTGTGGGCTTATGGAAAACATCTCAAAATTATGAGGTGACAACCGGCCACTAATAGAAACCAATTGTTGCTAGAGATCAACGAAGAGATGAAAACTTCTTTCACCGAGAGGATAAATGAAGAATTTGGGTCATTTATAAGCACCACAATAGCAACAATCTTTAGGGAAAGCTTTTAGGTGAAATACAACCCAAGATTACTCCAACATAGAGATTGAAGGGTCAAAAGATCTCCTCAAGAAAGAGAAATGATGGTTTTAAATATCTCATTCTTGATAACTTGTGAATCATGAAACACGAAGGGAAATTGTTAAGAATGACATAACACCACCTTAAAAGATAAGGGAGCAAGAATTGCACTTCGGAATGCAAGAAGAAGAATACTTGAGCTCCAACAAGAATCTTGATGAAGACTTCGAGGATGAATTCATGATGAACCACCATGAAGAACTCCGGTAATAAAAGGATGAGAAGTGAAAGATGAAAAGAATAAGATTCCAGGCCTGTGATGATTTGGATGAAGGTTCCGATGAGATGGCCGAGAAACTTTGAACTCCGGAGAAGAAAAGATGAAAGGACTTGGGATTAGAATTTATTCATCATGAACAAATTCCGAAGGAAGGAATTAATCAACTTAATGAAAATAATAAGAATTATGTTATGCTTATCCTCCAACAATTAAATTGATGAGAAGCAATGGATTTGCATACTACTTATTCCCGTTGCGAAGAATTAAAGAGAGATCTCGCACAATCTTGAGAAAGTATTCAATGAATCACCGGTAGGATTTCAGAAAGAATGAATGACTTGATTCGATGACAAAGGAAAATGAATTTTTGAACAAACCACCATAAGAATATGGAGACGAACGAAGATGCATCAATTAAGAATAGCTGGAGGACGAAGTTGAAAACTGAGAACAAAGAAATCTTCTGAAATGATGGCCTTCGGAGGATCACAATGGGAAGAATTCATGAAATGCTTCGGATGATATGAAAAGATTCCTCGTGCTCGAAACAACTATGAGGATGTTATGAAGCTAGAACCATGAATCTTCAAGAGAACGGGCCAAGATTTAAGAGAAACTCTTCTTCGGTCTTCAAATGTTGAGAAGAACGACGAGAAATACCATGAAGAATTTGAGATACTCCGAAAGAATGAAAATATAAAGGTTGAAGCAACAATGAATGAAAGCGATCTTAGAGAAGGCATATGACTGATGGAATCCATACTTACGTCACACTTTGAAAAGAATTTCAGAATAACTCCGGAAAAAGAAATTAGAAGAGTCGGGTAAGATCCTGGGAAAATACCTGTGGGTTAGGGCCCACTCACAAGAAATCACCATCGAAAAAGATTGCTTAAGAAATATTGCACCGGTTGAATTAAATGGCTTGAATAAGACGACAATCCTCAAAATACCTTGAACAGATTAAAAATTGAAACACGAATCTGCTGAGATACCTTGTACACTCCGGATAAGAATTAGAGAGAGTTGAATAAACAAGAGAGACTTCGGATAAGAAATTTCAACATGGGAAAACATGTGAAACAAAAAGGAAGAGATATGATCATGACCGAAGCTTGAATTTAGTCCACCGGAGAAGAAAAAGAGAATGAAGAATGATGAACTTGAATCTTTCTGAGCATCTTCACGAGAAATCACCGGATGAAACATTAAAGAAGATTGATGAAGAGGCATCACCAGAATATAAGGACACTTGATTAAGGACTCTGGCTCCATAAAGAAAAGGGTGGGAGGGTGGGGAAAAACAAAGACAACTTGGGATGAATGAAACAAACACCGTTGAGAAAAACCAAGACTCTGGCTCCATAACTTGAAGAGAAACGCACCAGTTGAAAAAGAATATAACATGACAATCTTGATGATCAAGAAGGATTAGCACTCCCATAGAAATATGAGAACACCGATTAGGAAAAGTAAGGAATCAACACTTGACATCGAAGCAACTTGAATACCACAATCAAAACAAAAACAAAGGATAGATATGTTGTACCATATAGTCTTCACAACGAACATCCGAACAAAATTGAACGAATGAATTCCATAGCTTAATGGTATATCAACTTGTCGAGAAGCCACTTGGGAGAACAAAATGATAGAATAAAACAACAAAGTAAAAGATGGAACAAATACATAATAGAGGTTTCATCCCACATGTTCGTGTTGAGGCCCCGTGGCATGACGTTACAAAGGGCCTTGCAATCCCCGAGTCAGCATAGCCAAAGACTCTTTAAGATGCAACCCCCAGTGTAACAACGACCATGATAACCTCTCCACTGGATGTTGAACCCCAACCTCATATCATGCACCCGTTGGAAGATTACCTAAGAGCTACTTGAATCCCACCTATTAATTCTCGAAGATTTCCGGTTATGCAATCTGGTGTTGGGGATACAGGGGAAGAACAATATCTCACCCAACTAGCAATACCTACATCCAGCTGTATCCATCCGTCAACACATAACCAGGCACCTTCGGAAACCGTTTACCTCGGACCTTCAAAACGCATCCGCTATACTAGTTGTGGCAATATTCCCGAACTATCCCCCGAGTACTGGGTGATGTCGGGGTTATCTCACCACCACACACGCATAGAAGAGTTTTCGATGTCGGCCGCACTCTGGTATTCTAGAACTGCAACGATACAATTGTGACGACAACACCTCGGAGCTCAACTCCCCGGGACACTGCCACAACCCCTAAATGACAGGAGGCGCCAAGAACAATGTTCTCGTCACAAAGATATCGGAACAATCCAAACAATACCCGCGTGATCCTATTTTTTGGTGAAAATGGAGGATAGTGATGTTCAAACAACGTCAGGAATCCTCACCAGAGCGACGAAGGGGACAAGGAGTAAAAATAAATCCTACTCTCCGATATATATATAGGACTCAAAACATTTTGTGCGTGTGTCTAGACTCAACCGACAGTGGTTCGATCAATCAGGGGGCTCCTAGGTCGGAGAAGGCTCTGAATACCAACTTGTAATGCCCAGGATGCGACTATAGCTCCTACATGTCGAGGCACGAGTTAGAGGCATAATCGCATTCTGGAATGATCGCAAGCGTGGTATCTTTTCACAACTCATGTAATGAACATGGATAAAAGAGATAAAATAGTTGGCTTACACTCGCCATGTCACACAATTAATTCAACATTCATACATTCATCCAAATAACACAGGGTCCGACTACGGACGAAATCAAACAAGAAAATATACCACAACCACAAGGCCTGATCGCCCCTAGTAGGAACCACTACTAATCGTCGGGGTACGTCACATACATACGGCCACGCTCTTCATCGAACTCCCAGTGAAGTTCTTGTCCATCTCCTGCGTCGTACTCAGTTGTACCTGCATTTGGTGTGTGGTGTAATCTGTGAGTCAAAGGACTCAGCAATCCCATTCCCGGGTATCAAAACTATCAAGGCCTTTAGGTATGGAGAGGTAATAAAGTGGCTGCAGCAAGCACTAAGCAACTAGCTTACGAAGTCAGAGCGAGATGAGAATATGTGCCAACGGTCGCCAAAGATGATCAATAAGAGATCCTAGCTACTCACGTTCATGCATAACCCCACCGTGTTCACTTTCCAAAAACCCTTCAAAAAGAGACCGTCACGGTTACTCGCACAGGTAATGTATTCTTCAGGATATGGTGTTAAGTTATCTACAACCGGATATTAACAAATTTCCATCTGCCACAAAACTGCGGGCACGGCTTTCGAAAGTTCATAACCCTGCAGTGGTGTCCCAACTTAGCCCATCACAAGATCATGATCCGCGGAGTCGCAACTCCATATTGGGAAGACCCGAGTGTTCTCGGAATTCCGTGCTCAAGATATTTCGACAAGGGTAAAACTAATCCAGCAAGACCTCCCGGCGTGTCGACACCCTGATAGTAGCCGCGCGTATCTCGTCTCAGGCCACGACCAAATGGGACATCCTACACGTATATACCAGCCCTCGGGTTTCCCCAAGGTGGCCCCGCAGTCTGCCCAGTTTGGACCAGCACTCATGAGGAGCACTGGCCCGGGTTGTTGATTAAGAACTCGAGTTAATTACTCCCTATGCAAGTTTTAGTTGTTAGGCAAATGTAGTAGAAAAGTTGGGCCTTGCTGGAAAAGCTTTAAGCAACGCGAATTATCGAGGGGGGCCCATAAACACCAACCGTGTTAGGAACACAAAATCAAGGAACATAACACCGGTTTCTCGGGTCCTAAGGTGGCATGAGTGGAACAAAACACCAAGCAGAAGGCCAAGCCTTCCACCCATTAACAATATATATGTGCATTAATTTAATTAAGATATATATTGTGTTATCCCAATAAAGAAGTCCAAACATGGAGCGATCTTCCAACATCACCTGCAACTAACAACGCTATAAGAAGGGCTGAGCAAAAGCGTACTTAGCCAATCAACGGTTTGCTAGGAAGGCGGTTAGAGTGTTTCATGGCAACATAGGAGGCTGACAAGACAAGGATATGCATCGAGGCATAACTATAGAGCGAGAAAACTAGCAAAGCAAATATAGAGGTGATATCGGGGAACGATCATCTTGCCTGGAATCCCGCAAGGAAGAAGATCGAGTCCATGAAGAAGACAAACAGACGTAGTCGAACGAATCATCACAACTCCGGAACGAAACCGAAGCTAACAAAAGAAGCAAACCGGAAAGAAGCAAACAACATGGTAAACACGCAAGCATAAACATGGCATATGATGAGCAAACAAGTATGATGCATGTCCGGTTTAAAGATGCAAGGCAAAGTGTACAGACAAAACTACAAGTTAAGTGGAGCTCAATATGCAACAAGTTGCATATTGACAAAACAACACATTCACATATTTAGTTTGATCTCGGTTAGGTACCCAACAATATTAAATGTTAATTAACATGGCAAGAGGTGAAGCATGAGCAAACTACACTATCTAGGCATTTTTAAATGAGGCCAGAAATAACAACAACAATTTCGGAAAATCCACATGTGCATATTTAGCATATTTTAAGCAAACAACAATTTTAAACATTTTAGTGTTGTTATCATGATGTGTATGACAAATGCAAGTTTTTAAGCAATTTTAGTTAAAAGTTGACATGAGCATGTTATGAAGCATTTGTCACCTTGGTGGAAAGGAAGGGGTGCCACGGTGACGAATCCGAAAATGATGCCACGGCAACATATCGGTTCCGGTAACTCGTCGAGAGACCAGTGCAAAAGAAGGAGCGAGAGCGTGTCATGCGAAGGAAGGTGGCGTGATCCCAGAAACCGGGTTCCCACGTGTCGGTGGCATGGAAATGAGCGACACAACGAACACGATGCAAACATACGTTTCATCTCATACATCACACATTCAGTCGTTCACAGACGTCATCTCGGGGTTATACCTTCGAAGCGTGTGGTTCGAGGCGGATCGAGTGCGTCGACGGAAGTAGTCGTTCATTGGTCGTCGAGGGTAGTAGTGGAGGTAGTTGTTCTCGTGATGGTAGCGGAAGTAGTGGTACACGACGACGGTAGTTATACACAGGTCTTCGACGAAGGTAGTCGCATACGCACGTAGATGAACTTGACGGATCCAAGGACGCCGAGCATCGTGGTACTTGGGGTCTTCGGACTTTCCGATCTCGGTTCTTGCGACGGTAGTGATACACGGTCATCGTGGTACTTGTCGGTCCGTGTAGTCGAACTCGGCGAGCGATGGTCGTCGTAGGACTTGTCGAGTCGTAGTGGCACTTGGCGAAATAAAGGCCGACGGTGTACTTGGCGTCTTCGGTAGATGTACTTGCCAAAGGGCTTGGGTCTTGTCAACGATAGTCACCCCGGGGTCAACGTCGGGCGATGCAAGGACCGACATGAGCGACGGCTTCGGAAAGCAAGGCAAACATGGCACATTGGTGACAGTCTCGGCGTCGAGCAGAATCGAGCGGGACTTGGCGCTGCAGTCATCGTTCTCGTGTGTTTCACACGAAGAAGCAGGGGAGGTCGCGACGAGGGACAAGGTGGTCGCTGATGGTGCACGCCGGGCCGGTGAGAGGAGGCGCTCGGGAGCCCGACGTGCCTGGATGGCTGCTACTACAGCCTCGGGCTGCCGGAGCGCTTCAGAACTACTGCTCGCGGACCCTGCGGGAGCTAACGAAGGCGGCTGTGCGAGGGACTCCGGGACGGCACGGACTTGACAGCAGGGACGACCGTATCCGAGGCCATGGCGCGGGGAGGCAGGCACTCCACCGACGGGGCTTGGCTGGTCGTCGACGAGGACTACAAGGAGGACCGACGGCAGCACCACAAGGAGGAGGTCAGGCGGCGATGGAGCACTGAGGCACGGGAGGGAGGAGCGCAGAGCAGATGGCGACGGCGGCGGGGACGAGCGGGGCGAGCGGGAGGAGGACCCGCAGGGAGGATCGAGGGAGAGCTGGGGTGTGGGGTTACGCGGTGAGATCGACAGGGTGAGGAGGATATCGAGCGTGGAGTGTGTGTGGCGGTGGCGCATAGGGAGAGATGGGGATCTGGAGGAGAGCGAGGGAGATAAGGCACAGGCCCTAAGTGGGCTCTTGGGCCGGCTAGGGTTAGAGGGTTGGAGGGGGCGGCTGGCCTTGGGCCATGGAGGAGTTGTGGTCTGCGGATGGCCTAGATGGCCTGCTGGGTTGCTCTCTCTCCCTTCTCTCTTCTACTCTTTTAATTCTATCTACCAAAAATAGGAAGAAATAAAAAAAAAAGAATAGGGTAGAGAAGGATTGGATTTGAGAGACATTTCCTGGGATCGGGAAAAATATAAGTGATCTAACAAAATGGTCAGAAGGTTTTCGGCAACTAAAACCAAACTTATTTGACTTGAGCCAAAGAAGTTCGAATGGAGGCTAGGTTTTACGAGCGTCCAAAAATGTTTAGATTTTTGGTCGAGCTTGCTTATGAGGCAAAAGAATTATCGGCAAAGTTAGAGGGTCAAAACTTGAAGAAGTAAAGGCCAAGGGATTTAACATGCAAGTGTGTTGTGGTAAATTCCAAATTATTGGAACATTTATAATAGCTCCATAATTAACAAGACGATATGTTATAAAGAGAAATCACCATGTGAATTCCCTCGAATTTAATAGATCAAAAGAACTATGCAATTTATTTAGTGAGTTTTAGTTGGTTTGTGGAAATGATGGCATGATGACATGATGCAAGCACAAATAAAATTAAGCAAGCAAAATGAAACACACGGCGAAACCCGGAATAGCTCGAAGTCTTCTGGAGCGTCGGTCTTGGGGCGTCACACCTGGCGCAATCTTGATGGAGGGTGGCGGGGGCAGAGAGACTCGTTTGGATCAGAGTCACTCATGTGAGCTTGTGCATGGAGACTCTTCTACTGGGGTGAAACAACGCAAATGTGGCAAGGCCAAAACTCCACTTATTGTCTCTCAAGTAAGTCGCAGCAGTCGCTCCAACAAGTATGATGGTCTCTTACCACTAATAGTAAGGCCCAGGTATCCAAAGTTAAGCCAAGGGTGATCCCCAATGCTGCTTCTGCAGTGATTATAACTGAACTTTCTGATGAGCAAGCTACCAAAGTGCCCCCACCAATGCTAGTTTGTGAAATTCAGCAGATTGGATCCCACCAGTGCGACATTCCTCTTGAGGAACTCTCAGACGAAGTGCTCCTTGCTGATCAGAAGGGTGGCCCCTCCAATGGTTAATTTCTGCTGCTTTTTATTTATCTTTTAATGGTTCTCCTTTCGAACTGGAATGTCCTTTGTTGGAATGTCAGGGGCCTGAATGCGGACCATACACTTTTGGCTCTATCGAACGCTATTTCCTCTAGTGGTTGTGCTGTGATTTGCTTGCAAGAAACTAAAAAAATCCTCTTTTGATATGTTCATTAAGTCTTGTTGTCCTAGGAGGTTTGACAAATTTGCTTACATCCCCTCTCAAGGTGCCTCAGGAGGCATTGTGACCATTTGGAACAGCTCTATTTTCACAGGAACAGTACACATTGAAGAAGATTTTGCACTGGTAATTAAATTCAAATCCACGCAATTGGCCCAAGAATGGACTCTAGTGAATATATATGGCCCTTGTCAAGGTGACCCTAGAGTGGACTACACAAATTGGTTTTTAAACCTAAACATTCCCACTGCTGAAGATTGGCTTCTAATTGGGGACTTTAATTACATTCGATGTCCCACTAATTGCAATAAACCAGGTGGTAACATTAATGATATGATAACTTTCAGTGACTTTATTCGCACACATGGTCTCATGAATTACCAATCAAAGGTAGATCATTTACCTGGAGTAACATGCAGCAAGATCCCTTGTTAGAACAATTGGATTGTGTAGCGACCCGACCCGAATGGATCAAGTCTCTGTGCTTAAGTGCCATCCTTGGATCGGTATGCTGACACACACAGTACTCGAGGATTTGTAACAGAGGTAAATCACATGTATAAAGTAACGTAAATACTATTACCTCAATCAATCATAGCGGAAGCAACAAAGGTTGTGGAGTTCCATCAACACCAACGGCAAAGTTGAGTGTAGACAGCGCAACCCTAACGTAACACTTACTCGTCGAATAATTCCTGCAACATGAGACGTTGCAGCCATGTAGGTCAGCACATTGAATGTACTGGCAATTTCACACTGTAATGATAATGATGAACAAAAGCCTATAACTACATGCATATTTGGCTGGTGGAGGCTGTAAGGCTGTTTTTGCATAAAGCTGATTTTTTTCCTACCACAAAGGAATGCATTTATTTAACTACTTTGTTAAATTTAAATCATGAACAATTGAGAATGGTTCCTCCATCTCAATCCCAAACCAAAGTCATTATTAACCCAACAAATTATTTAAATAGAGTGTTGAGATCAACAAATAATCCACTTCTAGATACTCAAAGATGTCCATAATCGGGGACACGCCTACTCATGAATAGTTTGTACACTCTGCAGAGGTTTGTGCACTTTTCCCCACAAGACTCGATCGCCTCCGTTGGATTTCTCGCACTGCATGGTGTTTGAGAAACGGATGAACGAGACACAGTCTTTCAGAAGCATTAACTCTTTACCCCGGGTAGACCGGTACACCTACATTCGCTACATCTGCTAGTCTACCACTGAAAGAGGTCACACAACTTACTCATACTATGCCAGAGCCCATAATGGCTTGTGGCTGCACATGGAAGTTTCTAGGCATGAAAATATTATATAATCCCTTTGAGCCTGGGTGGCATTCCAATAGGGTGATCACACGGTTCCTCTGGGATCCCCTAGGGCAAACACTGGTTTCTCCAGGTGCCCGACAACCACTGGGTACACCAGGGTGCCACAACCAATCCACCCAGATGTGTATTAATTTCCACCTTAAAGATTCCCTTAAATAACACTCACATCTTTCATGAAACTCTCATACCAATCCACGTCTACAAGCATGGCTAAGCAATAAGTAACAAAATGTATACCCCCCCCTTGGTTGATCTCAGGTCATTGGGTTCCTACCTCATGAACTACAAAGCATCATATTATGTAACCAGTCCTACTCATGCAAGTGTTTGAGGATATAACTAATGCAATGAAAACTGGGTATTGGACAGTATGATCAAAGTGTGAACTTGCCTTGTACTGACGATGTAGATGATTCGTACTTAGAACTCGTGATATCTCTACTCGTCACACTCCGATCAATCTATCATAAGCAAACAATAGTAACCACACATAAGCAATCACTCAGAAAGATCGGACGGAACAAATAAAACACTTCGGAAAACTTCGAAAACAAACGAATGACTCTTGAAACAGAAAACAATTTCTAATAGTACCAAAATTATGTGAATTTGTCCTTATCAGAAAGTTTAGATCAAGAGCTTCGATTTGCAAAAAGAATCAACTAAAACGGAGTTATAAAACTCAAGTTATGATCAAAACAAGTTTGAATCTAAAACTAGTTGATTTCAAATTTTAAAACTTTCAAAAACATGTTTAAGTTGTTTTACTGGAAAGAGGGGATCGTAACGAAGACGTGGGCGTTGGTTTCGTTGGATTTGGACCAACGAGCAAAAAGTTATGGCCGTTTGAAGTTTAGGGGCTAAACTGTGAAATAAATATTCATAGATAGGTCCCTGGCCGAAAACTAAACAGAAAAAAAAAACTTCACGAACGAACGTTCGTTTTCTAACCCTAACTAGTGAACGTTCACTAGATAGATCTAAACTAAAAAAATGATCTAACCGGGATAAAACCTAACTAAAAGAAAACGAGGGTGGGTGGCGGTTTTACCGGTCCGGGGGGGAAAGATTAGCGGGTCGGGCAGGCCGGATAGGGGCGGATTGGGTTGACCTGCCCGGCGCGGACCCGGCGCGGCGGCGCTCCGGCGAGCAGCGAGGCGGTGGTGTGCAGCTCCGGCGGGCGATGCGGCTGCGGCGCAGCGTAGCGTGGGGCGATGGGGAGGCACGGCGCAGCGAGAGGAGCAGCGCGGCGGCGGCGGAAAGCGCACGGCGGCGGCGGCGGAAGTTCGCAGTGGTTTGCGGCGGCGGCGCTGGGCGATGCGAGGGTAGCGGGGGCCGGGGCTCGGCCTTAAATAGGAGGAGAGGAGGGGCAGCCTTGGAGGAGGGGGCAAGAAAGGGCGGCAGCGGTATCCGATGCGTGCATGAACGCCGAGGCGGCGGCGGAGTCCGGCTCCCGCACGCGAGGACGGAGGCGGCGGCGCGGCTGGGCTTGGCCTGGCCCGGTTGCTGGGCCGACCCAATCGGGTGAAGACTTTTTTTTAAACACAGACACCAAAAACAAAATAAAACAAATAATATATAATAACCTATAGGCATATTATATATCAAAAATTTCAGAAAAAGAAACCCTACAACATGAACATTTTTCTACAGTCACATAAAATACCCACAAATTTGAATAAATCAAAATGTGCTACTGTTGCAATAAAATCCAATAAAAATCATTTTAAAAATACCAAAATGATTTCAAATTTATTTCTCTCCAATTTTCTATTGTAGGGAATCATGTTACCCTATTTTCCATATATTTTATTTTTGGAGAAAAATAATTTGAATAAAACCCAAATAACTCAAATTTTGAAAATGAGTTATAGAAAATTTTAGAAAACCTCCAACTCATATTTCCTATAATTTGAAGAAGTCATTTTATCTTCTCTCGGGAAAATCATTGAGTTGCATAAAGTTTCTGAATTTAAAATATTTTGATAATGAAATCCAAAATCCTTTCAAACCCTTTTTCATTTAATAAATGGAAGAAGTCATATTATCTTCACTTCAAGGTTTCGTGATGAAAAGAATTTGAATTCCCGGAGAACAAAATGCAAAGTCAAAGTTTTGGGAAAGTCATTTTATTCCCTCTCATTTAACTTTCAAAAGTTTCGAATTTCACTCAATTTCACACAGCACATCACACAAGCAATCGAAACTATCTATTTATTATAACATTCCAAAATTTAGAATTTTGGGATGTTACAAACCTACCACACTTAAAATGAATCTCGTCCTCGAGATTCAGAGAGGCTAGCAAGAAATAGGTTAGGGTTTGGGGGTCTTCTAACAAATCCATTGATTGATAAGGTCTCGTGTGCTACCACACTTAGAAACATGGATGTGGTTCCACCAAAACGCAAACACTCCATCCTTTGACAGTATCGGTCCTTTCACATCTTCGGGATAACTCCTCCTCTTGGCTATTCCGGTAGTGGCATAATCTCGGTCCTCAATTCTTGGGTCCTTTCTTCTTGGTAAGGTTCCTTCCGAGACTGGTTATTCTTAGTTCACAGGTCTGGCGCCAATACTAAACAATAACGATATCTCATGGTGGTCATCAACCAAATTAACTGGGTCCCTGCAGAAAACGGGTCTGGGCTTCATACTCACCGTATATCCTACGGTTGGCAACAACATGCCTTGTACAAGGGAAAATTTTCTATACCATTCTAAGGTTTAAACAAGGTTTTGACACCGTCGTCTCTCTACTATAGGTAAGTCACTCACATTTACCATCCCATATAACATAGGCGAACAATAAGAGTAAGTAGGTATGGTGATCAATCCATCCCGCACCCAAATCATTACCTTGTATATGGTTTAGTGAATCTCGAATTCTAACACTCGGTCATCCTCACAAGCATTGCATAATTTTCTCTTGTCAACGAACTAAGTTCGGATAAATCCATTGATTCTGCAAGCCAAACAACCATCTATCGTGTTTTCACAATCCTCGGGTTTAACGTAACCACCTATAAGATCGGCCGTTGGCAAGGTCGTAACTTCTTCCAGGGGTTTTCCTTCACCAAGAGTGTGCTTGCTTTCCTAACAGGTCCTGGGGCATGTGGGTTATGGCTCATCTCATCACTAACAACACTTGGTCTCATCATCGGGTTGCAACTGATCATTCTTCCGACCTCCAACTTCCTTGGTTTTCTTAAATCCATCCAATTAGGTCGGTATCCCTTTCTTCTCTGATTCAAAACTGAGTGGGGTTGCTCACACTCATCCTTGGGGAAATCTATTCCAAAGTCTGTCGTAACTAGCCCTTGTATTCGGGTAACGGTGTTGGATTCTACCACACTTAGAATGAAATACACTAGTTCTTCAAAATCCTATTCCATGCATCCTGAGTTCATTCATCGCCTATAAAGTAACAACTCAAAAAAAACCAGATCAATGCGAGCGATGCTAACTGTATTGATTCTCAACTTACTACGGTCTACTGCATTTCCATTTCATGCTTCAACTCAACTAGTTAGCACAACTCTCCTTCTCCTAGGGGCAATCTCTGGCATAGTGCCCTGCTTTAATGCAGCAGAAACATATTACTTCTGACAAGTCTCGTGGTTCCCTTGTGTTTACGTAGCCTCCTTAGGTCCTCGGCTTATGGGTCCACTTCTGAACTTGTATATCCTTAACTCATCCTTGGAGTCACTATTGCTCCACACTCTAGCATTACACCCTCTTTAACTCCAAATGTACTTCTTTCCTTCATAACCTTGAGGTAAGCTTCATATCAAAAATAAACTCCAACTTGTTTGTGCAAACTCCACTATTTAGCGCAACAGTTTCCTTTCTAGTGGTCTGGGGTTCACACAGAAAAGTATCACTAAACAAGATGCAATGGTTCATCCGTAATCCATATTCTCATCATATCAAATCTCTTACTGCATCGTGAACCACTATTCAACACTTCAATTTCAAAGGTGCTTCACTACAAATGTTGCCATCCACCTAGGTGGGTATGGTCAAATATTCCTCCCATCTCTATTCATTTGTCCTAGCTAAGGATGCTTCAGTCCCACTGGAATCGTGCAATGTGATTCTTGAATTCATCGATCTTTTGCTTCATCCTATTGGTCATGTGCTTCATCTCCATCATATTTGAATGCACACTGCTCAGGCATTCCTGAGCGTGACAAAGTCTTGCTTCAAGTATTTCTCCAATCTGACGTATGGCCTCCATAGCCGCTTCACAAACAAAGTCGAAGAAAGTTAGTCGTGGTACTTGGGAGATGAAAAAGTATTGAACCATAGTTTTTGGGCAAACTCCGTTAACACGATGGAGGTGTACCTCCACGTACCAAAGTTCAACTCCATTCTCCATGAAGGGATAACCCTTGTAAACTGCATCTCCTTCCAGGTGAATATGCTTCATCATGTCCTTCAGGATCTTTGGGTAATCTCGATCACTAGTCATGGTCATGATCGTTTCCGGGCCTTTGAGAAAAGACTCGTAAAGGGTTGTCATCTGTGGGTATAAGACAGAAAGGGTACTCAGGACAATGTAGGTATTTCCTTGTGGTCGTTTGTCCGAGAAAGGTTTGGGGTTAGCTGGTCCATGGGTTCTAGGTCTTGGTCTAGGTGAGATAGCAAGAGAGACACTCAAAATCATCCAACAACTCATAGCATCTCCTTCTTGGATTCCAAAAGTATCAACTTCTATTGCTTCATGAACTATTACAATGTTCTTTCCATAACTCAACTCAACATCGTAATAAAAGTGTGTTCCACATTTATCTACATGCTTCATCCTAATATCCAAATCTCAACTACTCTGATCGATCTTTCCTCCGGTCTGAACCTTCTCTTGGCAAAATGCCCTACTTCCTTGCAGCGTAAACTAATGGCATAAGACCAATCTAAGGACTTCATGGTGGCTGTCCTGGTTCACTGGGTTCTTCGCTTCCTGGTTGGGCACTTGCTAGAATAATGACCTAAATCCTTGCACCTAAAACATGTGAGGTGACTCAGGTCCTTTTTCACCGAAATTGGGTTCTTCTGTGAACACATGCTCTTTATCTTCCTCGACTTCTTCGTTCCTACCAATTCTTCTATCTTGTGTGGATCAAACTCCACTTCTTCTGTCGGGAAGTCTCCCAGATTCTCATGGCTTTCCTTCATGCAATACTATGAAAGATGTCCCTTTTTTCCACATGAGTATCAAGCACGGGGGAAAATCTGTTTAGGCCTTCTCCATGAGGGTCGTCAATACCTTTCTTTGTCATAGATACTTTTAAAATTTCCTCGAAGGATTCTTTCATTGCTTCTTTCTTCTGTTAGATAGTTCGTTGTACCATGGGGTAAATGTGACACTGAGCAGGGTAGTGGGTAGTCCCTTCACACAAGAAACAAGTAACCTGCCTAGTTAGGCATTCTTCAGCTAGGTGACTTTCTTCACAATTAGGGCATTCATCCTTGTGCTCCTCGTGGGTGTGTCCTATTTCTCCACAAATCCTGCAGGCACAAGGCTTCTTCTTTGGGTTGTCACCACGCTCTCGGATGAGACGGGATCTTAACAGAGTCTTCTTGAATTCCTCCCAACTTTCTACTCCATTACATCCTTGTGTGGCTTGATGCATCTTCCACCATGTTGCAGTACTTTTTCTGAAGTACCGAAGAGTGTATTGAACTTCATTCTTCCTTGCAATCAAATTTTTCCGGAAGTGGTCCTCAATGTTTTGTATCCGTAGCTCTGCCTCCGGCTGGGTCATTGGTCCAGAGACTTCAAGTCTAACTTCAATCATCCTCTATTGGGTCCAAGGGTTTTGGGATGAGATTCGAAAGATGGGGAGAGAGAGATACACTCAATTCAGACAATAGTTTCGAAAAGACAGGTTTTGTTTGTGGCCGTCGGAAAACATCAAACAAATTACGGCTCACAATCATCGCATCTAACGTAAATACAAAACACGGGTTTGGTCTTCTAAAGGTCAATATCTCCTCAAGGTCGTCAACTCTTCAAATCTTCGGAGTATCCATTATTGTAGCTTCAAAACTTCCACTTCATGGTGAAATCCTCTTTACTCCGAAGTGATCCAAATGGTAAAGGGTATGGTCTAACTATCTAAAGTAAAAGGGAACATTTGATAAAACTCGGAAAAGAGGAGAGGTATAGAATCGTTTTGAAAAGATAGTTTTAAAGAAATCCTTTCCTATGGGCTGGCCAGTTTCTAGGGTCACGTCCTACAGTCAACATGTGCTCTGATACCATCTTGTAGCGACCCAACCCGAAAGGATCAAGTCTCTATGCTTAAGTGTCATCCCTGGATCGGTATGCTGACACACACAGAACACGAGGATTTATAACAAAGGTAAATCACATGTATAAAGTAACGTAAATACTATTACCTCAATCAATCATAGCGGAAGCAACAAAGGTTGTGGAGTACCATCAACACCAACGGCAAAGTTGAGTGTAGACAACGCAACCCTAACGTAACACTTACTCGTCGAATAATTCCTGCAACATGAGACGTTGCAGCCATGTAGGTCAGTACATTGAATGTACTGGCAATTACACACTGTAATGATAATGATGAAAAAAAGCCTACAACTACATGCATATTTGGCTGGTGGAGGATGTAAGGCTGTTTTTGCATAAAGCTGATTTTTCCCTACCACAAAGGAATGCATCTATTTAACTACTTTGTTAAATTTAAATCATGAACAATTGAGAATGGTTCATCCATCTCAATCCCAAACCAAAGTCATTATTAGCACAACAAATTAATTAAATAGAGTGTTGAGATCAACAAATAATCCACTTCTAGATACTCAAAGATGTCCATAACTCGGGACACGGCTACTCATGAATAGTTTGTACACTCTGCAGAGGTTTGTGCACTTTTCCCCACAAGACTCGATCGCCTCCGTTGGATTTCTCGCACTGCATGGTGTTTGAGAAACGAATGACCGAGACACAGTCTTTCAGAAGCATTAACTCTTTACCCCGGGTAGACCGGTACACCTACATTCGCTACATCTGCTAGTATACCACTAAAAGAGGTCACACAACTTACTCATACTATGCGAGAGCCCATAATGGCTTGTGGCTGCACATGGAAGTTTCTAGGCATGAAAATATTATATGATCCCTTTGAGCCTGGGTGGCATTCCAATAGGGTGATCACACGGTTCCTCCGGGATCCCCTAGGGCAAACACTGGTTTCTCCAAGTACCCGACAACCACTGGGTACTCCAGGGTGCCACAACCAATCCACCCAGATGTGTATTAATTTCCACCTTAAAGTTTCTCTTAAATAACACTCACACCTTTCATGAAACTCTCATACCAATCCACGTCTACAAGCATGGCTAAGCAATAAGTAACAAAACGTATACCCCCCCCCTTGGTTGATCTCAGGTCATTGGGTTCCTACCTCATGAACTACAAAGCATCATATTATGTAACCAGTCCTACTCATGCAAGTGTTTGAGGATATAACTAATGCAATGAAAACATGGTATTGGAAAGTATGATCAAAGTGTGAACTTGCCTTGTACTGACGATGTAGATGATTCGTACTCAGAACTCGTGATAGCTATACTCGTCACACTCTGATCAATCTATCATAAGCAAACAATAGTAACCACACATAAGCAATCACTCAGAAAGATCGGACAGAACGAATAAAACACTTCGAAAAACTTCGAAAACAAACGAATGCCTCTTGAAACAGAAAACAATTTCTAACAGTACCAAAATTATGTGAATTTGGCCTTATCAGAAAGTTTAGGTTAAGAGCTTCGATTTGCAAAAAGAATCAACTAAAACGGAGTTATAAAACTCAAGTTATGATCAAAACAAGTTTGAATCTAAAACTTTTCGAATTTTAAAACTATCAAAAATATGTTTAAGTTGTTTTACTGGAAAGAGGGGACCATAACGAAGATGTGGGCGTTGGTTTCGTTGGATTTGGACCAACGAGCAAAAAGTTATGGCCGTTTAAAGTTTAAGGGCTAAACTGTGAAATAAATATTCACAGATAGGTCCCTGGCCGAAAACTAAACAGAAAAAGAACTTAAGGAACGAACATTCGTTTTCTAACCCTAACTAGTGAACGTTCACTAGATAGATCTAAACTAAAAAACGATCTAACCGGGATAAAACCTAACTAAAAGAAAACGAGGGTGGGTGGCGGTTTTACCGGTCCGGGGGGAAAAGATCAGCGGGTCGGGCAGACCGGACCGGGGCGGATCGGGTCGATCTGCGCGGGGCGGACCCGGCGCGGCGGCGCTCCGGCGAGCAGCGAGGCGGCGGTGTGCAGCTCCGGCGGGCGATGGGGCGGCGGCGAGACGGCTGCGGCCCAGCGCAGCGCGGGGTGATCGGGAGGCGCGGCGCAGCGAGAGGAGCAGCGCGGCGGTGACGGAAAGTGCGCGGCGGCGGCGGCGGCAGAAGTTTGCAGCGGCGGCGGCAGTGGTTTGCGGCGGCGGCGGCGCTGGGCGATGGGAGGGCAGCGGGGCCCGGGGCTCGGCCTTAAATAGGAGGAGGGGGAGGGGTAGCCTTGGAGGAGGGGGTAAGAAAGGGCGGCGGCGGTGTCCGGTGCGTGCACGGACGCCGAGGTGGCAGCGGAGTCCGGCTCCCGCACGCGAGGACGGAGGCGGCGGCGCGGCTGGGCTTGGCCTGGCCCGGTTGCTGGGCCGGCCCACTCGGGTGAAGACTTTTTTTTAAGCACATACACAAAAAACAAAATAAAACAAATAATATATAATATACAATAGGCATATTATATATCAAAAATTTCAGAAAAAGAAACCCTACAACATGAACATTTTTCTACAGTCAGATAAAATACCCACAAATTTGAATAAATCAAAATGTGCTACTATTGCAATAAAATCCAATAAAAATCATTTTTAAAAGAATCAACTACACCGGTGGTGCTAGAACTTGTCGTGAACAGTCACTTTGGTGCTAGAACTTGTGGCATACATCTAACTGGTGTAAAAACTTGGCTCGGTCATGCAAATACGGTGCAAATCACATATGGATACCAAAGCGGCGCTGACTAGGCTGGCCTGCGTAGCGCGGGTCCCGCTGCCAGTGACTGAAAGGCAGGAAGGAGGGCGTGTGGTCTGTTTTTCGCAAAAACATTGTTGATTATTATTTTTCACATAAGAGCTCCTGCTCAAGTTGAGCAAAACATAAGAGCATCTCCAGCCGTTGCCCCCCCCAGGACCCATAAAAATCGCCCCCTGGGGGCGAGCCGGCGATACAATCAGCGCTGGGGGCGGTTTTGCACCCAGTCGTCGCCCCCAGGCGCCGAAATTAGCCCACTTTGCAGTCCCATTTCGGCGAATAAAGGGCCCATATGGGCGAGAATAGGCCCATATTCGGCGTGGTTTCGCCGTGTCTCGGCGTTCAATTATCAACACTATTATTTCTTATCACATATTTCATCACAGAAAAATCAAATACTTCAACAAAATAGTACAACAACAAATAGTTCAATACAAATTATATAGTTCAACAAATAAAAATCGTATTTCATCACACGGCGTCCCCGTTGAGCCTCCATAGGCGCTCAATCAGATCTTTTTGCAGTTGATGATGCACGTGTGGGTCTCGGATCTCCTGACGCATACTGAGATAGGCAGTCCAAGTTGCCGGTAGCTGGTGATCAACTTCGGCTAGAGGACCCTGCCTGTAGTATGGGTCTTTTTGCTCGCTCTCGATGATCATGTGGTGCAAGATGATACAGCAAGTAATAATCTCCCACATTTGATCTTTGGACCAGGTCTGAGCGGGGTGCCGAACAACAGCAAATCGAGATTGGAGCATACCAAATGTCCACTTGACATCCTTCCTGCAAGCCTCCTGAACTTTCGCAAACCAGGCGTTCTTGCCTCCTGCCGCAGGGTTTGAGATCGTCTTCACAAATGTCGACCATCTCGGATAGATGCCGTCAGCTAGATAATACCCCTTGTTGTAGTGCCGCCCATTGATCTCGAAGTTCACCGGAGGAGAATGACCTTCAACAAGTTTGGCAAAGACAGGAGAGCACTGCAGCACGTTGATGTCATTGTGAGTTCCTGGCATACCATAGAAGGAGTGCCAAATCCAGAGGTCCTGTGTGGCTACCGTCTCAAGCACCACATTGCAACCGCCTTTGGTGCCTTTGTACATCCCCTGCCAACCAAATGGGCAATTCTTTTATTTCCAATGCATGTAGTCGATGCTTCCAAGCATCCCAGGAAATCTTCTTGCTGCATTCTGTGCTAGGATCCGAGCAGTGTCTTCCGCATTGGGTGTTCTCAAGTATTGTGGCCCAAACACTGCCATCACTGCCCGACAGAACTTGTAGAAACACTGCCGTTGGAGGGGCTGTCACGGCGAAGCGCTGCTATTTTCCGGCGGGGAACGGCTATCTAGCGGAGTAGGACGGCAGACGTCGCCGAGATATAGCTAGTGGTGGCCGAGGGCGCGGGGGTGGGAGGCGAGTCGGGGATGAAAACCTTGACTTTTCCCCTAACGGTGTGGGCCAGGCACGCTTTTCCCTAGCGCCGAAGCCCCCAACTGCTCCCCAGCGCGCCGGGTTCGGCCTGTGACCGCCGGGCGGAAAAAAGGTCCGAACCGGCGATTTTCGGCGTCCTGAGGGCGCGACTGGGCCGTGTTTTCGGCGCCGGCATCGAAAAAGTGGCCTGGGGGGCCTGTTGGGGGCGCGGCTGGAGATGCTCTAACCAGGGACTCGAACTTGCTACCATATATAGGTGGCAAACAACCGGTCATAGCCACTGAACCAACGACGTCATCACACCCATAGATCATAAGTCTTTGTAATGTAGTAGAACAAAGTCGCTCCTGGAGTTTCGCTTTTTTAGAAATATGTAAAGGTATTTCTAATCACACTAATAAAATAAAGTTTAATTATTCTTGCAGTATAAATATTATTATACATCAACTGGAAGAAATTCTTTAGAAAATAGTTCACATATTATTTTAAATTGTGCATATATCTAAAATAATGTTTATGAAATATAAAATTGTTTTTATACTGTAAAACAATAGAAATAAAGGCCATTTTGCACTTTTTTCTAGAAAAATGTAGAAATACTCCCAACCAAATAGCAACATTTTTTAATTGTAATTTCTCTTTTGAAAGTAGAGCATCTAATATGGATGCACATAGGTTAGTCAAGTTTGCACATTCTCTTGATCAGGGGCGACATGTCTGGTTAGGGCAAACCCATGATCCGATTTGTAATCCAGACCATGTGAATTTTGAGTAATAAAGCTTGATTTAACCCCTAAAACAACATAAAAATGGAATTTTTAATTTTTTATATTTAATAAATGGTCATATATGTTTTAAAATGTTCATAGTTTTAATAAAATATTTACGCATATGAAGTGTTCACTTTTATAATTTAATTTATTTTACTAATATGTATATTTTTTGTAACGCATGATTGTAATAAATAGATTTTATAAAGAAAAATAACAATGCAAAATGGGTCTCACCAACTGCAGCCCACATAGGACGTAAAGGATATACACATGACATATCCTGTCAAAACAAGAAAGTCTAGTCGTGGTTAACCATTTGCGGAAGCTGGCAGACCTACATGGTTCGTTCCCAGTCTCGTTATTTTTTCTATAATTTATGTGTCGCTGACATATGGAACCCATATGGCCAACATTTTGACACGTGACGGAGGCTATTTTGTGAGGACACAAAGTTTCGAGTTTCTTAAAATAATAGGCCGCACGTCATCTGGTGGCTGACAGCGGGACCTGCGCCATGCAAGTGGGCCTAGTCAATGTCGCTTTCATAACCAAACGCGATTTGCACCGTATTTGCAATACTGTGTAAAGTTTATACACCAGTTAGATGTATGTCACAAGTTCTAGCACCAAAGTGACCGTTCACGGCAAGTTCTAGCACCACCGGTGTAATTGACTCTTTTTTAAATACCAAAATGATATCAAATTTATTTCTCTCCAATTTTCTAATGTAGGGAATCATGTTACCCTATTTTCCATATATTTTATTTTTGGAGAAAAATAATTTGAATAAAACCCAATTGAAAATGAGTTATAGTAAATTTCAGAAAACCTCCAACTCATATTTCCTATAATTTGAAGAAGTCATTTTATCTTCTCTCGGGAAAATCATTGAGTTGCATAAAGTTTCTGAATTTAAAATATTTCGAGAATGAAATTCAAAATCCTTTCTAACCCTTTTTCATTTAATAAATGGAAGAAGTCATATTATCTTCACTTCAGGGTTTTGTGATGAAAAGAATTTGAATTCCTGTTGAACAAAATGCAAAGTGAAAGTTTTGGGAAAGTCATTTTATTCCCTCTCATTTAACTTTCAAAAGTTTCGAATTTCACTCAATTTCACACAGCACATCACACAAGCAATTGAAACTATCTATTTATTATAACATTCCAAAATTTAGAATTTTGCGATGTTACAGATTTGTTCCTTACCTCCACTAATTGGACAATTTCATACCCAAACACCATGGTCAAACCACTCGGTAAGCTAGTCTGTGACAACATTCCCTGTGTGGTCTCTATTGAAACTTCCATCCCAAAAATAACTTGTTCAGGTTTGAATCCTTCTCGGTGCGGCACCTGGGGTTTATGGAAATAGTTACATCTGTCTGGAATAGATCTATCAACTCAACAAATGATGCCACAATCATCTGCCGAAAGCTCAAAATGGTAAGATAAGAACTCAAACATTGGAGTAAATGAATTTCCAAACTTACCACTGCAATACATAACTCTAATTCAATACTAGCCGATCTTGATGCTCGCGAAAATATAAGAAACCTATCTATCCGAGAGAGCAACTTCAGGAAAGTTCTAAAGAAACAAATTCTTCGGTTGTTAAACTACCAGAAACAGTACTGGAAGAAGAGATGCACAATCCATTGGGTTCAATTTGGAGATGAGGATCCTAAATTTTTTAAGGCACTAGCTTCTGAAAGATATCGAAGGAACAACGTAGCTATGCTCCAACTTGATAATGGTACATCTATTGAAGACCATGCTGGTAAAGAAGCTTTAATCTATCACACCTAAAAAATAGACTTGGATCTTCTGGTAACTATCAAATGAACTTTGACTTCCCTAACATCATCAAGAAAAGAGAAGATCTAGATCAACTTACTGCCCCTTTCTCAAAGCAAGAAATTGATGATGTCATTAAAGAAATGCATGCTGATAGAGCACCGGGACCTGATGGTTTCACTGGTCTGTTCATTAAAACTTGTTGGCACATCATCAAAGAGGACTTCTACATGAAGGAAATATGCCCTAGAGGCAATAATAAAGATGTTATTTGTATTTCCTTATATCATGATAAATGTCTTTTATTCATGCTAGAATTGTATTAACCGGAAACTTAGTACATGTGTGGATACATAGACAAAACAGTATGTCCCTAGTATGCCTCTACTAGACTAGCTCATTGATCAAAGGTGGTTATGTTTCCTAGCCATAGACATGAGTTGTCATTTGATCAACGGGATCACATCATTAGGAGAATGATGTGATGGACAAGACCCATCCGTTAGCATAGCACTATGATCGTTTAGTTTTACTGCTATTGCTTTCTTCATGACTTATACATGTTCCTATGACTATGAGATTATGCAAATCCCGAATACCGTAGGAACACCTTGTGTGCTATCAAACGTCACAACGTAACTGGGTGATCATAAAGATGCTCTACAGGTGTCTCCGAAAGTATTCGTGGTGTTGGCATAGATCAAGATTAGGATTTGTCACTCCGAGTGTCGGAGAGGTATCTCTGGGCCCTCTCGGTAACACACATCACAATAAGCCTTGCAAGCAAAAGACTAATGAGTTAGTCACGAGATGATGTGTTACGGAACGAGTAAAGAGACTTTCCGGTAACGAGATTGAACTAGGTATAGAGATACCGACGATCGAATCTCGGGCAAGTAACATACCGTTGACAAAAGGAACAACGTATGTTGTTATGCGGTTATGACCGATAAAAGATCTTCGTAGAATATGTAGGAGCCAATATGAACATCCAAGTTCCGCTATTGGTTATTGACCGGAGATGAGTCTCGGTCATGTCTACATAGTTCTCGAACCCGTAGGGTCCGCACGCTTAACGTTTGATGACGATCGGTATTATGAGTTTATGAGTTTTGATGTACCGAAGGTAGTTCGGAGTCCCGGATGAGACCACGGACATGACGAGGAGTCTCGGAATGTCCGAGACATAAAGATTGATATATTGGACGACTATATTCGGACACCGGAAGTATACCGGAAAAGTTTCGGATTTAACGGGATTGCCGGAGGGGGTTACCGGAACCCCCTACGATGGGGGATGGTCCATAGTGGGCCTTAAGGGAAAGAGAGAGGCAGCCCATAGGGGCTGGACGGCGCCCCACCTAGGGTTCCTAGTTGGACTAGGATTGGGGGGGCGCCACCTCTCCCTCTTTTTTCCTTTCCCTCTCTTCCTTCTTTGGTGGTTCCTACTAGGAATAGGATTGCAATCCTATTCCTAGTAGGATTGCACCCCTAGCCGCACCAAACAAGGGCCGGCCGGCCTCCCCCTTGCTCCTTTATATACGGGGGCAGGGGGGCACCCAAAGACACACAAGTTGAATTGTTCCAGCCGTGTGCGGTGCCCCCCTCCACAGAAACACACCTCGGTCATACCGTCGCGGTGCTTAGGCGAAGCCCTGCGCCGGTGAATACATCATATCCGTCACCATGCCGTCGTGCTGACAAAACTCTCCCGTGAAGCTCAACTGGATCAAGAGCTCGTGGGACGTCATCAAGCTGAACGTGTGCTGAACGCGGAGGTGCCATACGTTCGGTGCTTGATCGGTTGAATCGCGAAGAAGTTCGACTACATCAACCGCGTCACTTGACGCTTCCGCTTCCGGTCTACGAGGGTACGTAGACACACTCTTCCCTCTCGTTGCTATGCATCTGGTAGATAGATCTTGCGTGATCGTAGGAAAATTTTATAATACTACGTTCCCCAACAGTGGTATCAGAGCCAGGTCTATGCGTAGATGATATGCACGAGTAGAACACAATGAGTTGTGGGCGATACTAGTCATACTGCTTACCAGCATGTCATACTTTGCTTCGGCGGTATTGTGAGATGAAGCGGCCCGGACTGACATTACGCGTACGCTTACGCGAGACTGGTTTCACCGTTACGAGCACTCGTTGCTTAAAGGTGACTGGCGGGTGTCTGTCTCTCTTACTTTAGCTGAATCAAGTGTGGCTACGCTCGGTCCTTGTGAAGGTTAAAACAGCACATACTTGACGAAACATCGTTGTGGTTTTATATGCGTAGGTAAGAACGGTTCTTGCTAAGCCCGTAGCAGCCACGTAAAACTTGCAACAACAAAGTAGAGGACGTCTAACTTGTTTTTGCAGGGCATGTTGTGATGTGATATGGTCAAGACATGATGAGTTATACGGTTTTGTATGAGATGATCATGTTTTGTAATGTTATCGGCAACTGGCAGGAGCCATATGGTTGTCGCTTTATTGTATGAAATGCAATCGCCATGTAATTGCTTTACTTTATCACTAAGCGGTAGCGATAGTCGTAGAAGCAATAGTTGGCGAGACGACAACGATGCTACGATGGAGATCAAGGTGTCACGCCGGTGACGAAGGTGATCATGGAGGTGCTTTGGAGGTGGAGATCAAAAGCACAAGATGATGATGGCCATATCATGTCACATATTTTGATTGCATGTGATGTTTATCTTATTATGCTTCTTATTTTCCTTAGAACGACGGTAGCATTATAAGATGATCCCTTACTAAATTTCAAGGTATAAGTGTTCTCCCTGAGTATGCACCGTTGCGAAAGTTCGTCGTGCCGAGACACCACGTGATGATCGGGTGTGATAAGCTCTACGTTCAAATACAACGGGTGTAAGCCAGTTTTGCACACGCAGAATACTCGGGTTAAACTTGACGAGCCTAGCATATGCAGATATGGCCTCGGAACACTGGAGACCGAAAGGTCGAGCGTGAATCATATAGTAGATATGATCAACATAAGATGTTCACCATTGAAACTACTCCATCTCATGTGATGATCGGACATGGTTTAGTTGATTTGGATCACGTGATCATTTAGATGACCGGAGGGATGTCTATCTAAGTGAGAGTTCTTTAAATTAATATGATTAAATTGAACTTTAATTTATCATGAACTTAGTCCTGGTAGTATTAGCATATCTATGTTGTAGATCAATAGCTTGCGATGTTGCTCCACGTTTATTTTTTTCCTAGAGAAAACCTAGTTGAAAGATGTTAGTAGCAATGATACGGAATTGTTCCGTGATCTGAGGATTATCCTCATTGCTGCACAGAAGAATTATGTCCTTGATGCACCACTAGGTGACAGACCTATTGCAGGAGCAGATATAGACGTTATGAACGCTTTGACAAAAGCTCGGTATGATGACTACTTGATAGTTTAAGTGCACCATGCTTTACAGCTTAGAACCGGGACTTCAAAAACGTTTTGAACGCCACGGAGCATATAAGATGTTCCAAGAGTTGAAATTAGTATTTCATACTGATGCCCGTGTCGAGAGGTATGAGACCTCTGACAATACTTTGCCTACAAGATGGAGGAGAATAGCTCAACCAGTGAGCATGTGCTCAGATTGTCTGGGTACTGCAATTGCTTGAATCAAGTGGGAGTTAATCTTCCAGATAAGATAGTAATTGACAAAGTTCTCTAGTCACTATCACCAAGTTAGTAGAACTTCGTGATGAACTATAATATGCAAGGGATGACGAAAGTAATTCCCGAGCTCTTCGCGATGCTGAAATCGGCGAAGGTAGAAATCAAGAAAGAGCATCAAGTGTTGATGGTTAACAGGACCACTTGTTTCAAGTAAAGGGCAAAGGGATAGAAGGGGAACTTCAAGAAGAATGACAAGCAAGTTGTCACTCCCATGAAGAAACCCAAAGCTAAACTCAAGCCTGAAACTAAGTGCTTCTACTGCAAAGGAAATGGTCACTGGAGTGGAACTGCCCTAGATATTTGGCAGATAAGAAGGATGGCAAAGTGAACAAAGGTATATTTGATATACATATTATTGATGTGTATTTTACTAGTGTTCATAGCAACCCCTCGGTATTTGATATTGGTTCAGTTGCTAAAGAGTAGTAACTCGAAATAGGAGTTGCATAATGAACAGAAACTAGTTAAAGGATGAAGTGACGATGTGTATTGGAAGTAGTTCCAAGATTGATATGATCATCATCGCACACTCCCTATACTTTCGGGATTAGTGTTGAACCTAAATAAGTGTTATTTGGTGTTTGCGTTGAGCATGAATATGATTTGATCATATTTGTTGCAATACGGTTATTCATTTAAAGTCATAGAATAATTGTTATTCTGTTTACATGAATAAAACCTTCGATGGTCATACACCCAATGAAAATAGTTTGTTGGATCTCGATCGTGGTGATACACATATTCATAATATTGAAGCCAAAAGATGCAAGGTTAATAATGATAGTGCAACTTATTTGTGGCACTGCCGTTTAGGTCATAATGGTGTAAAACGCATGAAGAAACTCCATAATAATGGACTTTTGGAATCACTTGATTATGAATCACTTGGTGCTTGCGAACCATGCCTCATGGGCAAGATGACTAAAACTCCGTTCTCCGGAACAATGGAGCGAGCAACAGATTTGTTGGAGATCATACATACAGATGTATGTGGACCAATGAGTGTTGAAGCTCGCGGCGGGTGTCGTTATTTTCTGATCTTCACTGATGATTTGAGCAGATATGGGTATCTCTACTTAATGAAGCACAAGTCTGAAACATTTGAAAAGTTCAAAGAATTTCAGAGTGAAGTGGAGAATCATCGTAACAAGAAAATAAGAGTTTCTACGATATGATCGTAGAGGTAAAATATTTGAGTTAGCGAGTTTGACCTTCAGTAAAAATAATGTGAAATAGTTTCACTACTCACGCCACCTGGAACACCACAGTGTAATGGTGTGTCCGAACGTCATAACCGTACTTTATTAGATATGGTGCGATCGATGATGTCTCTTACCGATCTACCACTATCACTTTTGGGGTTATGCATTAGAGACAGCTACATTCACGTTAAATAGGGCACCATCTAAATCCGTTGATACGACACCTTATGAACTGTGGTTTGGCAAGAAACCAAAGTTGTCGTTTCTTTAAGTTTGGGACTGCGATGCTTATGTGAAAAAGTTTCAACATGATAAGCTCGAACCCAAATCGGAGAAGTAAATCTTCATAGGATACCCAAAAGAAACTGTTGGGTACACCTTCTATCACAGATCCGAAGACAAGGTCTTTGTTGCTAAGAGTGGATCCTTTCTAGAGAAGGAGTTTCTCTCGAAAGAAGTGAGTGGGAGGAAAGTAGAACTTGATGAGGTAATTGTACCTTCTCTCGAATTGGAAAGTGGAACATCACAGAAACTAGTTCTAGTGATTCCTACACCAATTAGTGAGGAAGCTAATGATGATGATCATGAAACTTCAGATCAAGTTTCTGCTGAACGTCGTAGATCAACCAGAGTACGTTCCGCACCAGAGTGGTACGGCAACCCAGTTCTGGAAGTCATGTTACTAGACCATGACGAACCTGCGAACTATGAGGAAGCAATGATGAGCCCAGATTCCGCAAAATGGATTGAAGCCATGAAATCTGAGATGGGATCCATGTATGAGAACAAAGTGTGGACTTTGGTTGACTTGCCCGATGATCGGCAGGCCATCAAAAATAAATGGATCTTCAAGAGGAAGACCGACGCAGACGGTAATGTCACTGTTTACAAAGCTCGACTTGTTGCGAAAGGTTTTCGACAAGTTCAAGGAGTTGACTACGATGAGACTTTCTCACCTGTAGCGATGCTTAAGTCTGTCCAAATCATGTTAGCAATTGCCGCATTTTATGATTATGAAATCTGGCAAATAGATGTCAAAACTACATTCCTGAATGGATATCTCAAAGAAGAGTTGTATATGATGCAACCAGAAGGTTTTGTCGATCCAAAAGGTGCTAACAAAGTATGCAAGCTCCAGCGATCCATCTATGGACCGGTGCAAGCATCTCGGAGTTGGAATATACGCTTTGATGAGGTGATCAAAGCATATAGATTTATACAGACTTACGATGAAGCCTGTATTTACAAGAAGTGAGTGGGAGCACTACAACCTAGTATATGTGAATGACATATTGTCGATCGGAAATGATGTAGAATTTTCTGGAAAGCATAAAGGAGTGTTTGAAAGGAGTTTTTCAAAGAAAGACCTTGGTGAAGCTGCTTACATATTGGGCATCAAGATCTATAGAGATAGATCAAGACGCTTGATAAGACTTTCGATAAGTACATACCTTGATAAGATTTTGAAGTAGTTCAAAATGGATCAGTCAAAGAAGGAGTTCTTGCCTGACTTGTAAGGTGTGAAGTTGAGTAAGACTCAAAGCCAGACCACGGCAGAAAAATATAGAGAGAATGAAAGTCATTCCCTATGCCTCAGCCATAGGTTCTATAAAGTATGCCATGCTGTATACCAAACATATTGTGTACCTTGCCATGAGTTTGTCAAGGGGGTACAATAGTGATCCAGGAGTAGATCACTGTACAGCGATCAAAATTATCCTTAGTAACTGGATGACTAAGGAAATGTTTCTCGATTATGGAGGTGATAAAGAGTTCGTCGTAAAGGGTTACGCCGATGCAAGCTTTGACACTAAAATCCAGATGACTCTAAGTATCAATCTGGATGCGTATTGAAAGTGGGAGCAATAAGCTAGAGTGACTCTATGCAGAGCATTGTAGACATAGAAATTTGCAAAATACATACGAATCTGAATGCGACAGACCCGTTGACTAAACTTCTCTCACAAGCAAAACATGATCACACCTTATTACTCTTGGGTATTAATCACATAGCGATGTGAACTATATTATTGACTCTAGTAAACCCTTTGGGTGTTGGTCACATGGCGATGTGAACTATGGGTGTTATTCACATAACGATGTGAACTATCCGTATTAAATCACATGGCGATGTGAGCTAGATTATTGACTCTAGTGCAAGTGGGAGACTGAAGGAAATATGCCCTAGAGGCAATAATAAAGATGTTATTTGTATTTCCTTATATCATGATAAATGTCTTTTATTCATGCTAGAATTGTATTAACCGGAAACTTAGTACATGTGTGGATACATAGACAAAACAGTATGTCCCTAGTATGCCTCTACTAGACTAGCTCATTGATCAAAGATGGTTATGTTTCCTAGCCATAGACATGAGTTGTCATATGATCAACGGGATCACATCATTAGGAGAATGATGTGATGGACAAGACCCATCCGTTAGCATAGCACTATGATCGTTTAGTTTTACTGCTATTGCTTTCTTCATGACTTATACATGTTCCTATGACTATGAGATTATGCAAATCCCGAATACCGTAGGAACACCTTGTGTGCTATCAAACGTCACAACGTAACTGGGTGATCATAAAGATGCTCTACAGGTGTCTCCGAAAGTATTCGTGGTGTTGGCATAGATCAAGATTAGGATTTGTCACTCCGAGTGTCGGAGAGGTATCTCTGGGCCCTCTCGGTAACACACATCACAATAAGCCTTGCAAGCAAAAGACTAGTGAGTTAGTCACGAGATGACGTGTTACGAAATGAGTAAAGAGACATGCCGGTAACGAGATTGAACTAGGTATAGAGATACCGACGATCGAATCTCGGGCAAGTAACATACCGTTGACAAAAGGAACAACGTATGTTGTTATGCGGTTATGACCGATAAAAGATCTTCGTAGAATATGTAGGAGCCAATATGAACATCCAGGTTCCGCTATTGGTTATTGACCGGAGATGAGTCTCGGTCATGTCTACATAGTTCTCGAACCCGTAGGGTCCGCACGCTTAACGTTTGATGACGATCGGTATTATGAGTTTATGAGTTTTGATGTACCGAAGGTAGTTCGGAGTCCCGGATGAGATCACGGACATGACGAGGAGTCTCGGAATGTCCGAGACATAAAGATTGATATATTGGACGACTATATTCGAACACCGGAAGTATACCGGAAAAGTTTCGGATTTAACGGGATTGCCGGAGGGGGTTACCGGAATCCCCTACGAGGGGGATGGTCCATAGTGGGCCTTAAGGGAAAGAGAGAGGCAGCCCATAGGGGCTGGCCGGCGCCCCACCTAGGGTTCCTAGTTGGACTAGGATTGGGGGGCGCCACCTCTCCCTCTTTTTTCCTTTCCCTCTCTTCCTTCTTTGGTGGTTCCTACTAGGAATAGGATTGCAATCCTATTCCTAGTAGGATTGCACCCCTAGCCGCACCAAACAAGGGCCGGCCGGCCTCCCCCTTGCTCCTTTATATACGGGGGCAGGGGGCACCCAAAGACACACAAGTTGAATTGTTCTAGCCGTGTGCGGTGCCCCCCTCCACAGAAACACACCTCGGTCATACCGTCGCGGTGCTTAGGCGAAGCCCTGCGCCGGTGAATACATCATATCCGTCACCACGCCGTCGTGCTGACGAAACTCTCCCGTGAAGCTCAACTGGATCAAGAGCTCGTGGGACGTCATCAAGCTGAACGTGTGCTGAACGCGGAGGTGCCGTACGTTCGGTGCTTGACCGGTTGAATCGCGAAGAAGTTCGACTACATCAACCGCGTCACTTGACGCTTCCGCTTCCGGTCTACGAGGGTACGTAGACACACTCTTCCCTCTCATTGCTATGCATCTGGTAGATAGATCTTGCGTGATCGTAGGAAAATTTTAAAATACTACGTTCCCCAACACTACAAGCTATGTGATCAATTCCATGAAGGGACCCTAAACTTAGAATGCATCAATGAGGGCTTCATTACTCTAATCCCAAAGATTTCTTCACCTAGGACATTCAATGATTTCCGACCTATAACACTTCTCAATTGCTGCCTCAAAGTGATCACTAAGCTACTGGCTAATCTCCTGCAAAACCTAATTCTCAAACTTTTCCACTGCAATCAATATGGCTTCATTAAAAGAAGATCTATTCAGGACTGCCTCGCTTGGGCCTTTGAATATATCCATCAATGCCAAGTCTCAAAGAAACAAATCGTCCTCCTCAAGCTCGACTTTGCCAAATCCTTTGATACTATTGAGCATGGTGCTATGATTGAGATTATGAAACATATGGGGTTTAATGATAAATGGCTCTCCTGGATCAAGTCCATATTCTCCTCTGGGAAATCATCGGTGCTCCTCAATGGCATTCCAGGTCGACAATTTAGATGCAAATGTGTGGTGCAGCAAGGGGACCCTCTTTCACCCCTAATCTTTGTGATTGCAGCAGATCTCCTTCAGGCTGCCATCAATGATGCTTTCCGGCAAGGGAAGATTCACTTGCCCTTTGTCAGACCTACTCAAAAGACTACCTAGTTATCCAATACGCTGACGATACCATAATTATAATGACAGCATGTCCCGATCAAGCACGCAGAATAAAAGCAATCCTTAATTATTATGATGCCTCCATTGGGCTCAAAATAAATTTCCACAAGTCAACCCTGATACCGATGAACGGTGATGATGATCTCACAAATGATATTGCTAACATCTTTGAGTGCAAGGTCGGCACTATGCCATTTACATACCTTGGCCTACCCCTGGGAACTAATAAACCATCCGTCCAAGACTTAATGCCGTTGGTTTGCTCTGTTGAATGCATAGTCACTTCTACCCTGTCGATGATGCCATATGGAGCAAAACTCTCTCTACTCGATATTGTCATCACTTCGCTTACCATCTTCGACCTTTGCACACTGAAATTCCCACCAAAAATCTTGGAGCTTTTGGATAAGATTCGACGAAGATGCCTCTGGACAAAGAAAACCGAGCAAGGCGAGAAGTGTAACTCTCTGGCTGCATGGGATAGAATTTTCCGTCCAAAAGGAAGTGGTGGCCTAGGAATCATCAACTTAAGGGTACAAAGTGATGCTCTCCTCCTGAAGTACTTACCTAAGTTTTATAATAAGCATGATCTCCCTTGGGTCGACCTGATTTGGTCTACATATTACATGGAGAAGATTCCACATGCTTCTGACCCCTACGGATCCTTTTGGCGGCGGGATGTCCTCAAACTAATTCCAATCTTTCGGGGCATTTCAAGCGTAGAGGTCCATCGTGGAGATAATGTGCTCATGTGGAAAGATCTTTGGCTCACTGGCATTCTAGCTGAATCGCACCCAAGGGCCTTCTCCTTTGCCAGAAATGAAGATGTCTCTGTTCAAGATTTTCTAAGCACATCTTCCCTCCAGGAAGCGTTTCACCTACCCCTATCCATACAAGCACATGCAGAGCTTAGCGACATCCAGCAACTTGTGGCACACGTCACATTAAGCAATGATCAGGACTCGGGAGACACTTGGTATAACACTTGGGGAACCAATGAATTCTCAGCCAGAAGATTTTACAAATTTTGCCTTCGAGATGTCAAAGCACATAAAACTTATCATTGGTTGTGGAATCCAAAGTTACCATCAAGATTAAAGTCTTTGGTTGGCTGCTGCTTTCGGACCGCCTTAACACACGCAACAGGCTCAAGAGAAGGCACTACAATGTTGGGGATGATCTAAATTATTTTCTATGTGGCCAAAGTGAAGAAGATGTTGACCACATGCCCATTCTGCAAAATATGTTGGTCCAAGCTTGGGATGAACCCAGAACACCATACCACACGCCTCAACTGGTTAGAAACGGCAAAGCACAACTGGAACAAGTCCATGTTCATGGAGACTTTCCCGCAAGCATCTTGGAGCATTTGGAAAGAAAGGATTGACAAACTCTTCGGAAACATCAACCCTTCCTACAACTCATGGCTGGCTAGATTTAAAATAGACTTTGGATTATTGCAATATAGGATGAAAGACAACAGGAAATAATTTATCTTCTTACTATTAGATTCTTTACCTTCTGGTTAGATTTTCCTTACTAGCCTTACCATCCCTATGCCACAAAGTGGATAGGGCATGTACATAACTTGTACAATGTAATTTTTGAGAGGTAATATATCACAGTGGGAGCCTCTCCCACTGTCACAGGTTAAAAAAAACTAATCAACGATATCTTTGCAAGCAATTCATTAGTAAGCTTCAGATGACCTTTGTGTGAGTCAGGATTAATATCATTGACATCATAATCTAATGGGCTAGAAGATTGTGGACAAAGTGAAGCTACTATTTCCAATCGTTGCTTCCGGGGCATTTCTTTTAAAGACAAGCAGGAGTGCAACATGGTAACAGACTTCCCCAAGAGAGTGTCACTAAAATAATCCATCATATCTTGAACTGATTCATGTTGAAAGTCACGAAATTTTTCCTCAAAAATGCTCCTAGTAATAAAACTTTTCCAACATGGAAACCCATTATCACCTAATAACATTTCATAGTAAAAGTTTGCAAGTGGCTCAAGGAATTCAGCACACTGCATATGGCCATCACTGTGATGCCTCATGTATGACAAAGCAGCAGGCAACATAAGTATATACTATCCTCATGAGCCCATGAAGAATCAGAATGGTAATCAATGCCTTGCAGAATAGAAGTGTCTTCTTCTAGAACATTCATCAACATCTAGCCAAAAAAGTTCATGTGTATAGGGCTTACTTCCAAAAGCAACCATAAAACTTTTGTTTTAACCTTAGATGTGGGAAACATACAATGATGAAGAATGCTAAGGGGAGTGTTGGTGGCCATGGTAGATAAGATCATGTGGAATGCAGTATATTCAGTGTTTTGTCCTACTAATCTTTCTGCATTATGGATACGAATCAACATCTTCAGCAAGCAAACATCAGCATGTTCAAGATTCGGTTTAGCAAAAAATGGAGAATGCAATGATATACTCGCTGAATGGTGGCAATATCTGAACTTCGAATCCCCAAGACCCATAATTGACAGGATTCTGATCTCTGATCAGTTTGTTGTAGATAATCATACAATAATTCCATGGCAATATCAGCAATAGATAGGCATACAAAAGCGGCAGGGGCAAATGCAGCTGAACAACTCGCCCCACGACTTTCTAACTCTTATCATGGATTGTCGTAATTGACTTTTGTTGTAATCGTCTACTGGTATTATGTTATATTTGTAACATCTAGACATTTTCCCATGTAAGTTCCATGATTTGTGTTAAATGCAGTACTTCTCTAACAGTCATCATGTCAATCCTATTATATGCATGTTTCTGCCTTGAAAAATGTGATATGCAGCTATGCACTTCTTTATCTATCCCTTCTATGTTATTTTAATGACAGGTCGATGTGAAATATGACATCCAAAATCTGGATTAAATATAAGCATGTCTGCGTTTTGTAATTCAGATTCCTAGTCACTCGCTGATTGTGATGGATTGGTTTTTAACTTTGCACTTGCCTATTATTGTATCCCGATTTGAAAGCCATCACTGTAAAAAAGCGATAAAAATTTACTGTCAAGTTATACTTGACTACAGGGTTACACAACAACATTATGTTTATCCCTATGTCCCTTAATATAAGATGTTTTTGACTAGAGTCTTGCAGTTGAATGGATCAGCTAGGATTTTGTATGTCACCGTGATCATTCCAATTTTATCGGATGTCCCAAAAGGGACTATGTCACCGTGATCAATCTTCTGCACTCACCGTAATTCTGACTGTCAATTGAAATGTGAAGTAGTGGCTATGTTTAAATGAAGGTAAAGTCTGAAATATAATGTTTGTAATATAGTGCTGCTCTTGTTTATTTGTTCTTTTCTAAAGATTGGCACATTATCACCTATATTCGACCCAACCTGTAGTTAGTTAGCTACTTGATAGAATTCTGAACCGATTTCATTTTATGCTACACAAAGAAATCGTTAGAAAACTCAACTATTACCAATCTATTGGCTCGGTTGACATTGTGGTGTTATAGGCTAGGTGCCAAATATGTGTGGTAGGTGACTTGCCTATAAATACAACCAGTATGGAAACTTTGTACTAAACTAGCAACAATAGCAATTGTCAAATGTAACGTGTACTTTTGACCCATCTTAGACTTAACCTTATTCTTCTCATAAAGTCAAACAATATGCTTCCATTTGTCTGTTCTCTTGATATGCCCCTGTTAGAGCATCTCCAGCCGTCCCCCC
>LR738712.1:585125456-585148527 GCA_902687465.1 Secale cereale
CCCCCCCCCCCCCCGTGCTAGAAAAAAGTGCCGCTTGGGGACGAACCGGCGATAATTTCGGCGTGGGGACGATCGGGTTCCCAACCGCCGACCCAAGGCGCCGTTTTTCGAAAACAAAACTCGGCCAAACACGACGCAAATTAGAGCAAATTTGGCGAGTTCATTGATATTTGTACATAACTTGAAAAAACAGAACATAAACTACACTACTGAGCCTCGTCGTCGCCGAGCCGCGCCGCACCGCGCCATCGCCTCGCCGTCCCTCTACATGCCTAGCAGCATGTAGAAGTTGTTGTAGTTGCCGTCGTCATCGTCATCGTCGCCATCTCCGTCGCCGCCGCCCTGCCTCCTGCCGGCGTCCCTGCTGCTCCCCTGCCCAACGTCATCGATGCGGGGGGTTTGACGGCCCTGGCGCGTCGTCGTCGCTGTCGTCCAGGACGACCATGCCGCCCTCCACACATCCACGGCCCCGAGCGGATATCTGCTCGAGGGCGCGGCGCTGGTGGTCCATTTCCTCACGGACGTTATTGTACCGGGACCATTTGAGGGCGGACTCGTCATCCGTGGCCATCGCCTCGCGCTCCTTCTTCACGGTGAGAAGCCCCGACTCCGTCTTCGGCCGGACGAGATGGGTAGAGGAGGGAGATGAATCGTTGATGACGATGCCGCTACCGTGGGTGCACCGGACGAGCGGCGTCTCCAGGGGCTCTGGCTTGATGGGGCGTAGCGCGGGCGAGGCGGAGGAGCGGGAACGATCACCGGACGAGGAAGAGGACGCCGGCTCCATGCGCCTCGGCATCTACGAGCTACCACACCATCGGGAGAAGGTGGGGGGCGACGGGTACTCTAGCCATGGCGTGTTACCGCCCTCGATGTACTCAAGGACGGCGGCGCCCCTCCGAGTTGTGACGGTTGCGGGGTTCGGTGCCGTTGTTGGTGTAGAGTTGCTCGGCGTGGCGCCGCCGGAAGTACGGCTCCCACAACGTGTTGTTCGGGGCATACCTCGGCTCGTTCCTCGCCGCGTGCGGTAGCGAGGATCGGATGTGGGCGATCTCTGCCCACCGGTCCACCCCAGTTGGAGGCTGCAGCACTGGGACCTCACCGGCACTCAACCTCCACACCCCCGGCACTCGCATGTCCAGCGGGGCCGCGTAGTCGGCCTCATAGAGGAGGCGGGCCTCGTCCTCGCACAGATGGCAGCGGCCGAAGCCGTTGGCCGCCGCACCATCGCCAGGATAGTGTTCAGGCATGGCAGATGCCGGGGAAGAAGAGCGAGGAGAGGCGGGGAGCGTCGGCGGTGAGTGGGAGGAGAGATGCGTCGGGCGAGCAAGTGTGCGTCTGATCGGTGGGGGGGAGGGTAGCTTTTGTAGGTGCGGGCAGGCGGCGCGCGCGTGGCCACGGTGTGTACACGTGGCGGGAGCAGGTGGGACGCTTGTTTCCATGCCTTCACTGCACCGCCCGTGAGGAATCAATGGTAGACTAACCGACGCGGCAGCTTTGGCATTGATTCTCCACGGGAAACCGAGGCGATGAGGATGATGAAGCGCCGAGTCGGTGACTCAGCGGGCCTTCCGGGATTTCATGCCAAAGAAGTTTACCCCGGCGCCCTCGGGCGCTCCCCAGCGCGCCGAGTTTGGCCTGGGTCCGCCGGCGCCAAATTCGGCCCAAGCCGATGAAAATTGGGCTTTTCGGGGTGCGACTGGGCCGATTTTTCGGCGCCGACGATAAAAAAGCCCTTGGGGGCTTGTTGGGGTGCGGCTCGAGATGCTCTTAAAGTTCTGAAGTGAAAGCTCCCAGTTCTATCATTAAATTTGATTGCTTTGGCAGTGTTTATAGACTATCTTGCTTGACCAGTGTTGGCACGAGTAGCTTGTTTCCACTTGTGTATTCTTTTCTGGCATCTGTGATGGGGTTAGCAATGTTGTGCTATGGTGGCTAAATCACAGCATCATAATTTCATGGGTCTCTTGTCTAGATTGTGGATCCCTGAACAGAGGTGTTGCTTCCTACTTGTTTATTATAGTTATAAGAGCGACTGTGTCAGCGTCTCTGAAGCGGACCCAGCCCACGGTGCACGACCCTAGCGTGTGATGGGCCTGGAGTGGGTGGAAGCAGCCCAAGACCACGCAACAGTTACTTAACCCTCAGCCTCCAAAAGCGCAAGGCATCCGGTGGATCGAGGATGAACCGGCGGCTACCTACTTTCTCCTTTCTCCCGAACCCTAGCCTCCTTTGCTATTCTTGTAATCGAATCAAGCTTGTATCTGAGAGAGTGTTGCTACTAATCAACAGAATTGCAAGAGAAACCCTATCATCTGGTATAACAGACCAAACTCCACCCTCTCCGCTTCGTTCTGGTGCGTCTTGTCGAGACCAGAAGCCTGCGTCAAACCCGGGCGCAGCTCGAAGCCATGGATCCGAGCGTCTCGGTGTTCCTCACCAAGCTGGAGGCCAAGATCGAAACCACTATGGACGCGCAAACCAAGGCCCAGTAGGCGACATCCGCCAAGATCGACGAGGTACTCAAGTGGTGGCCCGATCTGGAGCGTTGGGTGGCGGATCTGAGCGACGCGGTGGCGGCGCTGCAGCTCGCTCAGCCCACGCCGCCCAAGGAAGGCGAGGAACCACCCGCGACACAGGACCTGCACCAACAACCAACCGCAACGCACGGTGTCCACATCGGACATGTGTCCGGTGCGGTGACTCATCAGCGAGGGCCCGATGGCCACGACGTTTTCAACATAGCACGGGGGCCGTCGGCGGTGTCGTTCCAGACGCCGCCGCTGCTCCTGGCAAGCGGCCAGTCTGATTCCCTCTTATCTCCGTCTATGACCTCTCCGTTTGCTCATGCAAGCCAGATGCTCCCTGGATTGGGCCAAGCACACCCATCTATTTCATTTCCACAGTTTACGGGGGAGAATCCGAACCTCTGGAAAACCCTGTGCGAACAATATTTTTCCATGTTCGGCATTCACACCGCTTTTTGGGTTCCGATGGCGGCGCTCAATTTTTCTGGAACTGCATCAGTTTGGCTGCAGACGATCCAGAAGCGTCTGTCAGAGTTCGATTGGGACGCATTTACCTCGCTGATGTGCACCCATTTTGGTCGAGATCGCCACCAAATGTTGATTCGCCAATTCTATATTGTGCGACAGACCACTTCAGTAGCGGATTATATTGAAAAGTTTGAGATGATCATTAATACTTGAGTTCGTATTCTAATTTTATCCATCCTTACTATTTCCTCACTCGTTTTGTGGAGGGATTGAGGACCGATATCCGAGAAGTGGTGCTGGTTCAGAGACCCCTCGACCTGGACACGGTGTGTTCTCTGGCGCTCTTGCATGAGGTGCTGGGCGGCACTTTCGGGTCCTTGCCCAGACCACTTGAAGCGGCAACCAAAGCGGCAGCTCCACTACCGCCGCCGCCACCTCCAAGCCGCCCCGCACTCACCGCGGGGGTGACTGGTCGGCATGGCACGAACGCTGCGCGTGCGGAATCTACAAAGCTCAAGGCACCGCGGGATTACCGTCGCGCCCGCGGCCTGTGTTTCAAGTGCGGCGAGAAGTGGGGGCACGATCACGTCTGCCCCACTTCAGTCTAGCTGCACGTTGTCAAGGAACTACTGGACGTCTTCGGCATCGACAACACCATTGACGTGCAACTACCACCGCCTGAAGACACAATCATTGCTATTTCACTCTCGGCAGTGTCCGGGGCCGTATCAGCCAAGGCGTTCCAATTGCGCGCATGGATACAAGGGCGTGAGGTGCTCATGCCGGTGGACTCCTGCAACACCAACTCATTCATCGATCAGGAGCTCGCGACGAGCCTGTCCGGCACGCGTCCTCTCCCGCGTGCCTGTCGTGTTCGCGTGGCGGGTGGGGTGAACTTCTCTGCTCTGCGGTGGTTCCATCCTGCAAATGGTGCACCCAGGGACACGATTTGCGCACAGATCTGAAGGTCCTCGCCTTGGGCACATATGATGCAATTCTTGGCATGGACTGGCTGGAGGCCCATAGTCCCATGACGGTGGACTGGTGTGCCAAGTCCCCGGAGTTCCAGTCTCCACCGGGCAAGGTCAATCTGTAGGGGCACGAAGCAAAATCATCGACATGTCTGCTCATCAACGCAGTGCAGCTCCAAAGTTTATGCATAAACAAGGCAGGCAGGCATATTGTGCACATGTATCCCATATCGGAAGATCAAACGGAAGGACATCATATTCCTGAGTGCCTGCAACCCATTCTGGACGATTTGTTGATGTTTTTAGAGAGCCAGAAGGCTTACCACCAAAGCGCTCGTGTGATCACAAGATACCCCTGCTGCCAGGGGCTCAGCCTTTTAGTATAAGAGCATACAGCCACATGCCGGAGCAAAAAGATGAGATAGATCGACAAGTTACAGAGCTCTTGAAATCGAGGGTGATCCAAGCCAGCAACAGCCTGTTCTCGTCTCCTGTGATCTTGGTCAAGAAGAAGGACGGTACATGGAGAATGTGTGTCGATTACAGGCAGCTCAATGCTCTCACATGTGTGGTGAAGCTTCCGGTTCCTATAATTGAGGAATTACTGGACGAACTGCAAGGGGCTCAGTGGTTCTCTAAGTTGGACCTACGGGCAGGGTATCACCAGATACGGATCGCTGAAGGTGATGAGTTCAAAACAGCGTTCCACACCCACTTCGGGCAGTTTGAATTCAAAGTGTTGTCGTTTGGCCTGGGGGGGCATCCACTTTCAATGGACCTGTATACACAACTCTGAAACTAGTTAATAGAAAATGCGTGTTGATGTTCTTCGATGACATCTTAATCTTCAGCCGAACACTCGCTGAACACGAGGAGCATCTTTGGGAGGTCATGACTCTATTGCCCCGGGATCAATGGAAAGTCAAACTAAGCAAGTGTGTGTTCGGTCAATAGCAACTAACATACTTGGGGCACGTCATCAGCTCCAAAGGGGTGGCTACAGAACCAAGCAAGGTCAAAGCCGTGGCAGAGTGGCCAACGCTAAGCAATGCCAAAGAAGTTCGAGGCTTTCTTGGACTTGCAGGCTACTACAGACGTTTTATCCCGCACTTTGGGATGCTCGCGCGCCCCATGTTCAATCTGCTCAAGAAAGAGACGCCTTTTGTCTCGACTTCCATCACATAACAAGCTTTCCAGGCTTTGAAGAAGCAGCTGATCACAGCCCCAGTCCTAGCCTTGCCAGACTTCTCGCAGCAATTCATCATTGAGACTGACGCCAGCGACAAAGGGGTGGGGGCAGTTCTTCAGCAACGAGGCCACCCAATAGTGTTCATGACCAAAGCTATGTGCCCGCGATACTAGGGGTTGTCTGCTTACGAGAAGGAGTACTTGGCAATCCTTGTAGCAGTGGACTAGTGGAGACCCTATCTTCAACACGTCGAGTTCCTGATCCTTACCGACCAACACAGTCTTGTGCATTTGGAGGAGCAACGATTGACCACACCATGGCAGCAAAAGGCCTTCACGAAGCTCTTGAGGTTGCGATACTGCATCAAGTATAAGAAGGGTTCAGAAAATTCAGCAGCCGATGCCCTCTCTCGAGCAAGACCACAAGAGATGCTATTGGTCGTCACTTCTTGCCAGTCGGTTTGGTTGGAGGATGTTGTCAACAGCTACAATGCCAATCCTCACGCGCAGAAGCTGCTCGAGTAACTAGCCATTTGTCATGACCCCAAGAAGAGATTCAGCCAGCACCAAGGCGTCCTTCGCTTACGAGACCACATTTGGCTTGGGGGGTCAATGACTCTCCAGCAATGCATCATCTCAACATTCCACGACAGTGCTCTTGGTGGGCACTCAGGGTTTCCGATGACGTACAAGCGTGTGTGCGGGCTGTTTGCATGGCCCAAGATGAAGACCCATGTCAAGCAATACGTCGCCTACTTTCCAACTTGTCAACATGCCAAGCCAAATCGCGCAGCTTCCCCAGGCTTACTCACACCCTTGCCGATTCCCTCACAGCCCTCGGAGCTCATAACAATGTACTTTATTGACGGCCTACCCCAATCGGGAAAGTACAACTGTTTGCTAGTTCTGGTGGACAAGAGGACTCGATTTGCTCACTTTTTACCCCTGGCGCATCCGTACACTACAGCAAAGGTGGCCCAGCTCTACATGTCACAGATCTACAAGCTCCCTGGGTTCCCGGGTGCCATTGTCTCTGGTCAAGACCCGGTGTTCCCCAACCATTTTTGGCAAGAGCTATTTCAATATGCAGGCACTGTATTGAGGCTGCATACTGCTAATCATCCACAAACAGACGGGCAAACCGAGCGGGTCAACCAGTGCCTGGAAACTTTCCTTCGCTACTTCACCCACGCCTGTCCAAGGCGCCGGAGTTTCTGGGTTCCCGTCGCCCAATTCTGGTACAACACTTCCTCGCATTCTGCCATTGGGATGTCGTCGTTCAAAGCACTGTACGGGCATGAGCCAAGACATTGGGGTCTCATGGCAGAAACAGCCGTGTCAGTACCATCCCTCCAGGTTTGGCTGGAGGAGCGTCGTGTGATTCAAGATCTCATTGTTGGGTTATGTAGCAGAAATTAAAAAAATTCTACGCATCACCAAGATCAATCTATGGAGTAATCTATAAACGAGGGAGAGGGGAGTGCATCTACATACCCTTGTAGATCGCGATGCGGAAGCATTACAAGAACGCGAATGAAGGAGTCGTACTCGTAGCGATTCAGATCGCTATTGATTCCGATCTAAGGGCCGAACAACGGCGCCTCCGCGTTCAACACATGTGCATCCCGGTGACGTCTCCCACGCCTTGATCCAGCAAGGAGAGAGGGAGAGGTTGGGGAAGACTCCATCCAGCAGCAGCACGATGGCGTGGTGCTGCTAGAGGAGCGTGGCACTCCAGCAGGGCTTCGTCAAGCACCGCAAGAGACGAGGAGGAAGAGGGGTAGGGCTGCGCCAAGAGGGAGATGATCTCGTGTGTCTGGCAGCCCCAAAACCCCCACTATATATAGGGGAAGGGGAGGGGCTGCGCCCCCATCTAGGGTTCCCTCCCTAGGGGTGGCGGCAGCTCCCAAAACCCATCTAGGGTGCGGCCAATGGGGGGAAGAGAGGGGGCGCCCTAGGGTGGGCCTTAAGGCCCATCTGGACCTAGGGTTTGCCCCCTTCCCACGCTCCACGCACCTTGGGCCTTGGTGGGGGGCGCACCAGCCCACCTGGGGCTGGTCCCCTCCCACACTTGGCCCACGCAGCCTTCTGGGGCTGGTGCCCCCACCTGGTGGACCACTGAGACCCTCCCGATGGTGCCGGTACATTACCGATAGCGCACGAAACTTTTCCGGTGACCAAAACGGGACTTCCCATATATAAATCTTTACCTCTGGACCATTCCGGAACTCCTCGTGACATTCGGGATCTCATCCGGGACTCCGAACAACATTCGGTAACCACGTACTACATTCCCTATAACCGTAGCGTCATCGAACCTTAAGTGTGTAGACCCTACGGGTTTGGGAACCATGCAGACATGACCGAGACAACTCTCTGGCCAATAACCAACAGCGGGATCTGGATACCCATATTGGCTCCCACATGTTCCACGATGATCTCATCGAATGAACAACGATGTCAAGGATTCAATCAATCCCGTATACGATCCCCTTTGTCTAGCGGTATAGCACTTGCCCGAGATTCGATCGTCGGTATACCGATACCTTGTTCAATCTCGTTACGGCAAGTCTATTTACTCGTTCCGTAACACATCATCCCGTGATCAACTCCTTGATCACATTGTGCACATTATAATGATGTCCTACCGAGTGGGCCCAGAGATACCTCTCTGTCACACGGAGTGACAAATCCCAGTCTCGATTCGTGCCAACCCAACAGACACTTTCGGAGATACCCGTAGTGCACCTTTATAGCCACCCAGTTACGTTGTGACGTTTGGTACACCCAAAGCATTCCTACGATATCCGGGAGTTGCACAATCTCATGGTCTAAGGAAAAGATACTTGACACTTAGAGAAGCTTTAGCATACAAACTACACGATCTTGTGCTAGGCTTAGGATTGGGTCTTGTCCATCACATCATTCTCCTAATGATGTGATCCCGTTATCAACGACATCCAATGTCCATGGTTAGGAAACCGCAACCATCTATTGATCAACGAGCCAGTCAACTAGAGGCTCACTGGGGACATGGTGTTTCTCTATGTATCCACACATGTATCTGAGTTTCCTATCAATACAATTCTAGCATGGATAATAAACAATTATCATGAACAAGGAAATATAATAATAACCAATTTATTATTGCCTCTAGGGCATATTTCCAACACTCATCCATCAGCACCTTCACACAGCTCGGCAGTGCATGAAACACCAGGCTGACAAGAAGCGTTCGGTCCGGACATTTCAAGTGGGCGATCAAGTATTCTTGAAGCTGCAACCGTAGATTCACACATTGGTTGCCCCCCGTGCCAATCACAAGCTGTCATTCAAGTTTTACGGCCCATTCCCGATCATCCGCAAGATCAACGACGTGGCCTACGAACTCCAACTGCCGGCTTCTTCCACAGTGCACCCAGTTTTCCATGTGTCACAGCTTCGCCAAGTTCTTCTACCAGGTACTGTTGTTACTCATGTGCTTCCTGTTTGCACTGATGATTTGGCGGTGCCTGTGGAGACCCTCCAAATAAGATGACGCAAGAGAAGAGGGACGGTTGTCGAGCAAGTTCAAGTTCACTGGTCCAACCCCTCAACCATGGGTGTCACCTGGGAGGATAAGGAAGCACTTCACGCTCGTTTTCCTCTGGCAGCAGCTTGGGGGCAAGCCGCTGGTCAAGGAGGAGAGGATGTCAGCGTCTCTGAAGCGGACCCAGCCCACGGTGCACGGCCTAAGCGTGCACGCGTGGCTAATAAGCGTGTGATGGGCCCGGAGTGGGTGGCAGCAGCCTAAGCCCACGCAACGGTTACTTAGCCCTCAGCCTCCAGAAGCACAAGGCATCCAGTGGATCAAGGACGAACCGGCGGCTACCTACTTTCCTCTTTCTCCCAAACCCTAGCCTCCTGTACCATTCTTGTAATCGAATCATGCTTGTATCTGAGAGAGTGTTGCTACTAATCAATAGAATTGCAAGAGAGACCCTATCAGACCGTGTGCACTTTGTCTCGGTTAAACTAACAAAAGTGGTGAATTGTATTGTATTGTGTGATGTCCTTGATCAAAGCCTGACTGTTGTAATATTAGTGCGTGAAGTGCGTATAGTGTTAAACTTTGATTGAAGCAAAGCAATCCTGCTCTGCTGACTGTATGTGTTTACTTTGCAGTGTAGTGCTTGAAGTTTAAGACCGATCAAGCTCTGGACGCAAAGAAGATGGAAAAGCTCAAGAACATCTTTTTCGCTCTCATGACACGTGGACCTGATGGTATCTTTCACCATTTCTCCATGGTCTTACATACTTATTGCATCAAGCCCCTGATGTTTTCACTAATTTGGATTCCTGACCTTTCCATGGTGCAGCTGATATAAGCGAGGTTTCGAGGAAGGAACAGGCGGAGGCTGAGCAGCAGCAATCAAAGAAGGGCCAGGGCAGGAAGCAGCCGAGAGTGGTGGACAGATATTTTGATCGACTCCTGTTAGAGCAACTCTAGCAGACCCCGCATCCCGCTCGCCCGCAAAACGCGTTTGCAGTTCGTATAAAACCGCTTTTGCGGGCCGGCGCGGACGGTCACAGATGCATACCCCTCAAATAGACTCGCATAAAAGTATATTCGTGGAATATGATTTTTTACGGGTCGGCTTCTGTGGGTTCTGCTCGGGCACCACCGCGACGACCCGCAAACAGAAAAACTGCAAATCTCGCATTTGACATAGGGTTTCATAAACAAGTTCAAATTCATAGTACATAACACATTTTTACGTGCAAATAAAAGCCAAATTCATTACGGCAAACGCAAAAGAGGGCCCTGCAAAAGTTTGCGCCCATGTCCGGCATCATCTTGGTCGATCTTTACTCCGCGCCATCGAGTCCATCTTGAACTTCATCGCAACCATCGAATCCACCTCCAGCGCTTGTTCCAACTCCCGCACTGAAATCATCAACATTGCCACCATCTGGAGCGAAGAAAACATCTCCGGAACTGTAGCACGCACCGGTCGACAAAACCATTCTCCTCTTCAAGATTTCTCTCCTTGCCATATCATGCCATATTTTGGTGAGATCGTCCATGTCATTGCGGTTCATTGACATGATCTTGTTCCCTTCGGCGAGCAACTTGGACATGGCTTTGTTTTCTGCAACGCGTGCTCTTCTCTCCTCAATGGTAGCTTTGTGCAGCCCCTCTTTTTTGAGCAATTGCCATTTTTCTTGCTTCTCCTTTGCCTTCTTCTCGGCCAACTCTTTCTTGATCTTCAATGACTTCAACAACATCGACTCGTTTGATTGCACCATGGCATCAATATTCTCCCTCAAGCTCGATGCTTCTTGCTCTCTCTTCATATTCTCCTTGGTCTTCTTGTCGCCATCGGGCTTGTGCAAATTTCTTGGGCCATCATCATCCTCGTCTTCATCCATGTTTGTAAGTGAGCCTCTCTTTGGTGGGGATTCTTTGTCGATCAACGCCCACTTGTCGCACTTTTGGAGCAACTCCCAACAATACTCTAGTTTGAAGAAGTTGCCTTCCGAAGCTTCCATGTCCTTGCATCTATGTTGAGCAATCTTGTCCTACAAAATGTGAACAAAGTGATGTAATCATTTCCCATGATGCAAATATGACGATGCACAACTTGAACGAAGGCAAAACAAACTCACATAGTCGGACTCCACGGTGCCACTTGGAGGTGCATCGCGTACTTGCTCCAAGCAAGCTGCCGAACAGCTGCACATTGGTTTGATATTTTCCCAACGCCATTGAAGCGACCGAAACGTGCGTGGAGTCCTATTGGGATGTTTTACCATAATGCGGAAGTATTGATCTTCGATCCTTTGCCAATATCTCTTGGCGGTTTGAGAAGTACCCGTGCATGCATCAAGAGACACCGCACTCCATGCTTTGGTCCAAGCTTGATCTTCCAAGATCGTGTAGTTCTTCGATCTTATGCTTTTCCCACTTTTTGTTTGCTATTGCTCATACGCTTCCGCTTCGATCTCCTCCGATTCGTCCGCACAACCATGATCATCCACGCCGCCCTCCGTTTCATTGTAGTCGAATGCGACGAACGGGGCTTGATCAATGTCAACCGCGTTCGTGTCCAAAAGGTCACGAACTCGGTAGTTGCATTGTTTGAACCACCGCTATAATGAACAATAACAAGTCACGGGCTATCGAGGATAATGGTGAAAATGAAAGGAAATTGCCATGACCGAAGACGCATACCTTCCGGCCATTTCGTCGAACACCTCGCTTGCGGGGGGAGCGGCACCGTTGAACGGCATCGCCGGAGCACCTCCTTGCGGGGGGATGGAGTGAGAGGATGAAGAAGGCGGCTTCTTTGAAGTCGGAATCTTCCTCCGCTTTACGCCCGCGACCTTGCCGACCTTCTCCGTCGCGGCTAGGATCGCGCTGCAGCGTTGTCGCCCAAAGCGCGAGCCATCGCGGCGGGGGCAGCCGGATTCCTGCCCTGCACGACCACGTTGCCCTACCGCTTGCGGGCAGGGCGACGTTTGCTTGGGCGACGGCGGCGGGGCCAACATGGCCGGCGACGAGATCCGCCATAGGGGAAGGAGCATGCGTGACCTCGACGGTGACGGGGGACAGCATGGGATCGTCCATGGCGGCGAGGGACGGCCGGGGAGGAAGCACCAGAGCGTGCGGAGGCGAGTCAATGGTGGCGGAGGGTGGGGGCGGGAAAGGGCGCGCGGAAATGTCCCTCCCGCCAAATCTCGAGCTCGGGCCGGCCTCCCAACCCGTGAAGATAGAGATAGGGGAAGAAGATTTGCCGCGCCCCGCAAAAATATATACGGGCCGGGGCGGGATGCGGGGGTCTGATCAGGCAGGTTGTCCCGCCCCAACCCGCAATTTGGTGGTTATTTTGCAGGCCAGGCGGGATGTAGGGTCTGCTAGAGTTGCTCTTGGCCATGTTAAGGTGTGCAGACAATCGTTGGATCCTATTCCTGATACACAACTGCAAAGCACACTTACCCGTACAAGCATGGTTGTGTTTTGTTGATGGATCATGGTTGATAAGACACTCAAATCATGATAAATCATTGACCGTCTCCTTGTTTTGTTGATGAATCATGGTTGATAAATGATAAGACACTCAAATCTTTGACCGCTTGCGTGCTTTGTTGATGATTTTCGTTGAGGAATGCAATGCGCCAGCTATTTTGTTAAATCCGTCAATACTTCCCTATCCGCTGTGTGGGAGCACAAGGTACAATGCAGTGACGGTGGGGTTGATGGTGATGATGCAGTGATAGCAGTTGATGTTGCCGTCTCTGGCAGGTAAAACTGTTTGTTCGGCGCAGGGAGAGTCTGGAGTCTGGACCATTCATGTGCTTCACTAATGGCTGGCTGGCTGGTTGGTTTGTTCCTTGTTTCTTGGATTGATTCGTAGCGTCAGGGGCATGAGAACGTGCCCGTCGTGCGTTACGCGGATTCCCCATTGAATCTTATCTTGTTATTTTGTTGCCATGTTCTGTCTTGGCCACCGCCTATCATGTTAAGTTGATTCCCATGGTCTGTTCGTGCCTGTTTTGATGTGAGGTGGAAATTCCCATAAAAGAATGATGCAGGTAGTGCTCTAGAATTCAGATTACTAGAGGAATGATAGGAAAGGTTTGGCAGATCCATGGATGCATAGGATGCGAGTACTAATAAACATTGGAATCGGCTCAAGTTTTACAATGCTGAAAAGGCTTTTGGCACGCAGGCTTTTATGGCCTCCGTGTGTGTTCTTCCTGACACCGCCGGTCAAACTATTGTTGTACTGAAGGCCTGAAGGCTTTTTCAGCAGATGGAAGCTATCTAGGGGGGGGCTTCGCTGCTGTGCTCTTCTTTTCTTCCCGCCCAGTAGAGCCCTTGACAGCAAAGGTTAAAGAGCGTAACTAATTATGGCCATTCGATTGTCCGCTGGATCAGCATTGGATAAAGAAAGTGGCTTTGTTCCTTGGGTTAAATTTACACCAACACGTACAAAAAGGTTAGCCTCGGTGCTCAGTTTTTCTCGTCTCCATGCTCAACGAACGCCATGTTCCCAGGCAAACGAAAGATTCGAAAACGCAGCTGATATTAAAACCAAAATGTTTACTGTCCTGTCAAAAAAAGGCCACCTATTGATCGATTCTCCCGTCGCCTTTTAACCTCCCCGTGCTCCCTCCGTCCCGTGCATCTCCGCCCCATGCAGTGACTTTTCCGGGCGAAATCATGGCCGGACGGAGAGGCTTTATCAGGCTTTTTCACCCCCTAGTTTTTACCCGTTGCGGCCCGGATGAAAAGGGCGGGAAGGGTGCATGTCGCCTCGGTCGGCCGCGATGGCGCATGCTAGAATCCACCGGACCGGAACGTGCCCGTCGCCATCGTCGTCGGCCGTCCCCGTCCGGCGGGTTCTACGGCCGGCAGTACGCGGCGTCTTCAATGACGATGGATGGAATGGATAGAAATGATCGTTCGTTTCTTACCGCTCCGTACGCCTCTCTCTCTCTCTCTCTCTGCTAGGCCGGTGGTCTGCCGCTTCCCGCTGTCCTCGCCTCGCCTCCGGGCTTTAACGGCTCGCCTATCGATAACGGCCACAGTTACTGCCGCCTGCATCAAGTGGCCATGGCGGCTCCCCATATACGTGACTGACGAGCATAGAGTATGCGTCGGTATGGGCCGCCATCTCCTCTGCTCCGTTTCACAATGTTGGTCGTTGGAAACAGAGATTTTGCAGGACAAGTTCTCGTAAAAGTTCAGAAAACAACGCACTAGTTGTGTGGATAACTCACCCATGTGTATCAAACGAGCCTGGTACACCGTAAGCTGCAGCCCATATTTAGAAACAAGTACCGCACCACACGTCTCCCACCATTTAACACGGGGCATGGACGAATGCCGTGCCACCAACACATCTGGTTCATGGTTACGGCAGGGCAAGCATATCTCCCAGTACTGCACGCTACTGCTACAGCAGCAGCAGTTACCGACTTACCGGGGCACGAGTACATGGCAACCACCGCACCGCACGGCCAAGCAAAGCAAGCAACTCCGGGCCGGAGCCCGGATGACGAGCGATACGGCTGATCAGCTCAGCGCCGCATGGTAGGCAGTAGTTAAGCAGCATCGATCGACGCCGCCCACGACGGCACCCGGTAATGTCGCTACGGCCATGCGCAGGTACGTGCTCCTGTATGGACCGATGTCGTCCTCAAGTAACATGGCGCCTACCCGCGCCTCCTCCTCCTCCTGTCACTTTCAATCACCTCCGCCGCTGGCACGTGAGATCGCCGGCGCCGGGGGGCCCTCCCCTCCCCTCGTCCCGTCACATCCTGTTGATGCTGCCCCTGGCTCCGGGCCAGGACTTGCTTTCGGCTCTGCCCGTGCTACGCCCCGTCCATGCACCGGCCGGCTGCGTTTGGTCACTTGCTTCGCGGCACCGATGGCCTTCTATGGAGTACGACAGCACCAAAAGAAACAGTTTTTTATTCATAAATATCGAAGATGGACACTCGTTTTTTTCACAATTAAATGCCAGTCGGCTGACATTCGAATTTTGGGTTAGTCGATTTTGAGAAGGAAGAAGAGAAATGAAGGAGGCCGCCGACGCTAGGGAGGAACACCCCACCATCTCTCGGTGCCAGGTGGGTGCACGTTCAGCGAAGAAGCACCCCACTATTTATTTTAGGGTGGCGGGTGGGGTGCTGTGGGTGGTCACCGGATTTAGAGGGATGGCTCGGGACATCGGCAAGACGAGTTGTGGTGGGGGGGGAGGGGGTAGGAGGACAGGGGTAGGCGGTCGTGGGAGCGCCGTCGGCCGTGGGCGGTGGCAGTAGACGGCCCGGTCGGTGGTAGCAGACGGCGGTCTGTTTCCAAGAGGAAGCCGGCTGGAGGACGAAGACGCGAGCATCACTGTTCGTTTGTCATCCAACGGCTCAAATTGATTCCTTTGAATTGACTGACCCAATTCAAATTTCAGGCGACTTATCTGGATCCACGCTCCATTTTTATTGGTGTCACGACTTTTCAATTATGTGTTCGATCCAATACCACAATTGTCGCTCGAACCACGATCTTTGACACGAAAATGATGAAGTAGACAATAATCGCACAAAAAAATGTGCGACCACCAAAACATATGTCATCTGAATATACAATGTTCCAAGAGCAGCGGTTTTTCCTACAGTGTATTTAACCAACGCTACCAACTAATGATGGACCAAATAAATGTGTTTTTCCTGGTCCTGTCCTTGCCCTACGAAATCTTGCTCATGTCTCTTCCCTCGTTCCATTTATATGTTAGACAAAATGTATGCTCCCTTTCTGCGTGGCTGGGGGCTAATCAGGGCAGTCTGTCTAAGAAAGAGCGTGCTCGGCTCACGGAGGAGATTGCTCATCTTGACATTGCAGCAGATCAGCGCTTCTTCTCGGAGTCCGAATGGGCTCACAGATATGCCTTGGAAGACCAAGTTCTTGCCCTGCTGAGAGCTGAGGAAGAATATTGGCGCCGTAGGGGCGGTGTCAAATGGGTGACGAAGGGAGATGCTAACACTGGGTATTTTCACGCATATGCGAATGGACGGAAAAGGAAAAGCACTATCCTTCGCCTTCAGTCCAACTCGGGACTATTGCTCACCCAGGGGCAAATCTCGGCCCATATCTATGAGTTTTTCATTGGCCTTTTGGGGACGGCAGATGATAAACCTCTTTGCCTGCGCGCAGATTTGTGGAATCCCGCGGAAAAGGTTTCTCGGGAGGAAAATGATCGCCTGGCCCTCTCTTTCCTCCCAGAGGAGATCGATCAGGCGCTAATGGGTATGAAGAATGACACGACGCCTGGCCCGGATGGCTGGCCCGTGGAGTTTTTCAAGCGTTTTTGGCCCAGTCTTAAACACTTGTTCTATGAGATTGTTAACGGCTTTGCCCTAGGAACGATAGACCTCTCGCGGCTTAACTATGGGGCCATTAGCTTAATTCCTAAGGTGACAGGGGCAGACAATATCAGGCTTTTTCGCCCTATCACTCTCATTAATGTCCCTTTCAAGATATGCTCAAAGGCATATGCCTCGCGCCTCGCCCCGATTGCTCAACGGATTATTAGCCATAGCCAAACGGGTTTTCTTAAGCATAGAAACATTCTAGAGGGACCGATAGCTCTTTTGGAAATTGTTCACGAGCTCAAAAGGACTAAAGCTAAGGGAGTGCTCCTTAAACTTGATTTCGAGAAGGCATACGATCGCGTGAACTGGGCTTTTGTTCAAGAAGTCTTCCTCAAAAAGGGTTTTGAGGCAGGTTTTGTGCACCGTCTTATGCACCTGGTGTCAAGCGGCCACACTGCTGTCACCATTAACGGTGTGTTAGGTAAGTTCTTTCGCAATAAAAGGGGACTCAGACAAGGGGATCCGAGCTCCCCCCTGATTTTCAATTTTGTGGCCGACGCACTTGCTGCGTTGATCAATCGAGCTAGGGCCGCGGGACACATTTCCGGCTTAGTGCCTCACCTCATCCCTGGAGGAGTATCCCACCTACAATACGCGGATGACACGATGTTACTCTTCGAACCCAATGATAGTAGTGTGGCCTCCGTCAAACTTCTTCTCCTCGCTTTTGAGCTTATGTCGGGGCTCAAGATCAATTTTCTAAAAAGCGAAGTGATCACCATAGGGATGGATGATCTTTCGAGTACTCGAGTGGCAAACTCTCTGAATTGTAAGCGTGGCTCTTTCCCGATCAAATATCTGGGGCTGCCTATTTCTACCCGTGGCCTTACCATCGCGGAGTGGGAACCACTTTACGGGAAAGTGTTCAACAGGGTTAGTCCTTGGAAAGGTAGATTTATGTCTTCGGCGGCCCGACTCATTCTGACCAATTCGAGTCTATCCTCTCTTCCCATTTTTACTATGGGTATGTATCTCTTGGCCGATGGTGTACATGCCAAACTAGACACCCCGCGGTCGCGTTTCTTTTGGGAAGGAACGGGAACCAAACGGAAATACCACCTGGTCAAGTGGGCGGCAATCTGCCGTCCAAAAAACCTGGGGGGGCTTGGGGTAACAAACTCCAAACTAATGAATGTGGCCCTTTTAACCAAATGGTGGTGGAGACTTGCACACAACGAGTCGGGAATCTGGGCCAAAATTCTTCGGGCTAAGTATTTCCCGGACGGAAACGTCTTCAAGGCTCAGTCCTCCGGCTCGTCTTTTTGGAAAGGGATCCAAGACGTCAGGCCGGCTTTCTCTTTGGGGGCACATTTTGGAATTAAGAACGGCGAATCTACTTGTTTCTAGCTTGATCACTGGTGGGAGAATGCCCCGTTGTGGCAATCTCACCCTGCGCTTTACCACCTTGCCACTAACACCAACATAATGGTTGCTGACGCGCTTAGAGTCCATCCTCCGGCGATCTCTTTTATTCACACCTTGGGTCAGGCCGAGGCCTCTAGTTGGGATAGCCTGGTGTTGGCCTGGAGGGATATTAACCTCTCAAATGAGCCTGACCTCATATCTTGGAAGCTTACGGCCTCAAAGCAATTTACGGTGAAGTCCATATACTCCAAGATGTCTGAAGGCCCAGTGTTAACCATGGTTAGGGGACTATGGAAGGCGGGCCTGCCGCTGAAGATCAAGATCTTCATGTGGCAAATGGTGAGGGATCGGCTTCCAACCTCTGATAATGTGGCTAAACGCAACGGGCCTGCTGATGGGTCATGCGCAATGTGTGGATTGGGAGAAAATGCAAACCACGTCTTTTTTCAATGCGTGCTGGCCAGGTTTGCGTGGAGTGCGGTTCGTGAGACCTTTTCCAAAAATTGGCACCCCCAATCTTCGTCGGACCTCTTAGCCATTCTTAACGCACAGAAAGGCTCGAATGCTAGGATTCTATGGCGTTGCGCTGGGGCGCTACTTTGGTCTCTCTGGACGGTTCGGAACAAGATTATCATCGAACACAAGTTCCCTAACCATCTAGCTGACATCCTCTTCAAATGCCATCTTTTTCTTTAGGTGTGGATGTCGTTGGGGAAAGCGCGTGATGAACAGTACATGCAAGCAGTGATGGAGAAGATCAAGACGGTGACAAGGCCGACCCGACAACATGACGGACCTCCTCCTCCTGCTTCTTAGGCGATGTGACTTTTGGTTTTCTGCCCTTTCCGTGGTTCTCTTCGCTGTTATTCTTGTTGGAAGGGCTTGGAGATACTTGTTCTCAACTTGTTATGGTCTGTAATATTCGACTTATGTGTGTGTGATGACGTTGTCCTGGTGGCTTTATTAATTTAAAGCCGGACGCACCTAGCGTCTTCGTTCAAAAAAAAAACAGAAGGTGTAGTTTATGATTAGAACCGATCACTTTTTACCTCTAAGACTTAACATCGGTAGGCTACAATGTATTTAATCAAATCACACGAGCATTCAAATCACCTCTCCAAATAGAGATGACATTCCCGATGACAACATTGGTGGGGCGACAACGTGGTAGGGTTCGAGCTTGACATAGTGACGGAGTGACAACTTCTTTTGAATGACTCAAAGTTGGTTCAGATCACAAAAATTCAAATGGTAAGTGGGATTCACGCATGCTAGATTTTAAAAAACGGAATTGAAAATCAATTTCAAGTCAGTGCGTGGCTTGCGGTAAAATTGCACAAGAAAGATAGTTGTAACGTGAATTCTAAAATCTGCTTGGTTCATCATTTCAATGTATTTTGAGTTAGCGCACTCATGTATTTGTGTGTGTATTGTTACATATGTACAAGAAAAATAGGTAAAGTACTACAAACATGCACAAAATAGTATGTTATAACATTCTACTATGTAATTTATAATTATGGATTGTATTATATTTACTATATTTTTCGAGAAAGCTAAAATTCATACGGCTGGAATTCTGCAACAATCAGAATAGTACGACCTTTCTCCCGATCCACCTTTTCCGCCTCTGATTTTGATCCATTTTTTTCGCACATAACGCTGGGTAGTTTGTTTTTTGACGCAATTAGTGTGAACAACGGGATTCGAACCTTACCCCTCTTATGAGCCAACTCAACTACCCAACCACCTCACCTACGTTCCCCTTTCTTGAATGAATAAAAGTAAATAGGCTATTTGACCCGTATCCTATACCACGTTTGCATAAAAACAAGTTAATTTAGTGACCGGTTTTTCGCACTTAAGTAAATATTTTACCAACTCATCTAGAGTTGGTGACACCATGTTAACTTTGGATAGGCAGATACCCCCTCTCCCCCTCCTCGTAAGTTTTCTGTGGATAGCATGATAATTCAGACATCACAGACCTGATAACTTATATACCCACAATTATGGTAACTTTACCGACTAGGGGGGGGGGGGGGTTGAAATATCCCTCCGATAACTTTTGTTGTGTGAATAACATGATAACCCACACCTTGCATACCTAATTACTTATGTACCCCGGTCCTGAAAACTTTTGTCGGCGAGAGTGGGGGTTGAAACATACCACGGTAACTTCTATTCAAATAACATGATAACTCATACATGCAGACCTGATAACTTATGTACCTCGGTCGACGGTCCTGATAATTTTGTTGGCGGGGGTGGGGGTGGGGGAGTCGTTGAGACATACCACGGTAACTTCTATGCAAATAACATGATGACTAACACATCACAGACATGATAACCCAACATGGAAAAGTTGTTTGAAAACATATTTCCGGTAACTTCTATGTAAATATCATGGTAATATACCACATCTAAGATGATAAACTATGTAAAAACACCGCGGTAACCTTTGACCCGGAGAAAAAGCTATTGTAAACATATGTCTGACCACTTTTGTCTAGATAGTATGAAAATTTAGAAACAACATAGACGGTAACCTATGTATAAACACCACGATAACTTTTGACTTGAGAAAAATGTTGGTAAACAACATACCTGATAACTCGTGTGTAAATTGCGTGGTAATGTACGCACCACAGACTTGATAACTTATGTATAAACATCACGATAACTTTGACACGTGAGGGGGGAGTTGTTGAAAACATCTTTCCCTCCTTCCCATAACCTATGTGCAAATGGCATGATAACTTACGCACACTAAAGATGATAAGATATGTAAAAACAACCCGGTAACTTTAGACCGAAGATATTTTTTATTTATTAAAAACATACCCCACCCCACCCCACCCTTCGACAACTTCCGTGTATGTAGCATGATAATTCACACACATCAGAGCTGATAACCTATATTACACATGTTTGCATGCATTAGAGGAGAAAAGGTTGATATCATCCTAGATTCTCCAATATTTTCAAAACTTCAAAATGTTTTATAACTCAAACCATCGGTCCGATCGAAACATCATTTTCACATAAAAATTCCACCGCAGCGAGACCTACGAAATTGGATCCCATGTTGATATGTTCCGACATTTTTTTTGCGTGCAAAGAATGTTGGAGGAATCATGTTTAAGATTTGATAATTTCTGTGCAATCAACATGATAGCTTATCTCAACTCGCATGATAACTTGCGTAGAACACATGTGGTAACTTTTTACCCAAAAAAAGTCGTTGGAACATACCAACAATTGATTTAATTTCGAAGGTCTCGTCGTGACGATTTTTTTATGTGAAAACATTTTTTTAATCGAAGCAACGGTTTAAGCTACAAAGTATTTTAAAGTTCTGAAATAAAGTGAATCTTTGCCGACATTATCCTGATTTTTATTAGTTTCAAGCATGTGCCAACATGCACGGGCATGTTGATGCCCTAGGAATAAAAGGCGGGATTGCATGAGTTTTATTTTGCGATGGATGATTAGCTAGGTTAGGATCGTTCGGATTTGTTGTTTAAATTCCGACTAGTCGGAAGTTAGTCCAGTCCATATTTTTTTGAGGGTGTATTATGTTTACTATATTATCTTACATATTTACATGTATGTAATTGAATATAAAAATAACAATTTACTGAATATATGTAAATTTATTTGTGTATGTAATATTATCTGCATGATCTTGTAACCACACGTGGTTATATTATATCATTATTACAAAAGAAATTCATGTATGCATAATAATCATGTTTTGTATTCTTTTGCGCATGTTTGAAGAATAACAATATTTATAATATTGATTATATATTAGTAATTATATTACGAAGAATATAAAATTGTTTCTTTATTACAATTTAAATGTAAAATGTAATGTAATACAATTTTTTTATGTGTATCCAGACCTCTAACCATTTAACTGTGTTGCAAATATTCTAGTTGCCCACTAATCCATGGATCTGTGGTACAATTCCACTTCCGATTTATTTGTGCAGCAGACAATGCTTACCGTGATCATATCCAATTCATAAAGTTATCTAATCAGTTTTGTGATCAAACGGCAACGATCGCTAATTGCTAAGTTGAAGCTTACAAGGAAAAGGAACAAGTCAACCTAATCCATTAAGGGATCATAGGCTTAGGCCAACTCCAACACGATCCCATTCCGTTCGGTCCCGTCCGTTTGGGATAAAACGGACAAACCAGATGATGCAGCGCGCGACGGAGTAGACCAATCCCGTCCGTTTTGTGTTCGGCCCGACCCATTTCGAGCGCAAACATGCGCCCGGTTTGGGTCCAGGCGGACAACAAACGGACGCGGCGCTCGTCCGCTTTGGGACCGCGTGGCACGTGGCCACCTATCTCCCACCGCCCAACTTCAATGCGCACGCGCGGTCGGCCCCACATGTCATCCGCCCAGGCGCGCGGTATGCGTCCTTCTTAAATGCGAAGCCGTGGACCGGTCGCAGTGTACGCTCCCACTCCGGTCGCTGCTGCCTCCTCGAAATGCCGACACCCGAACCCTAGCTCTCCCTTCCCCTTCCTCAAGCTCGCCGGCCACAGACAGCCATGGGGTGCTGGAGCACCGGCCGCAAGGGGGCGCACGACTACGAGGCTAGCTCCTCATACAACCACATGGGGTGAGCCCTGGCCTGCAGTGGCCGGATGCGCCGATTGAAGAAAGTCTCCGACAAGCCTCAGGGCACGAGACATAGGGCTTTTACCTCCACCGAGTGAGGGACGTGAACTCGTTAAACACCGTGTGTTACACCTACATCGTAGCCAGGCTCTGCCCCTTATTCGTACCCCCAGCACTTATTGTCAGTATCATAACCACGACAGTGGTCACGGAGCAATCGAGCGCCCATGCGGCGACGAGGTCTGGGTCATTACGGGCCTAGTCCGACGTCACGTCGCTCTTGGCGAACGTGGAGCGGTGAATCGCAATGCGTCGATCGAACCGCTCCTGCTACCGAACCACACGCTCCACCTCAAAGACGACGACCCTCAAGCCAGAGGGACCACCGAGGTAGTGGAGGAGGCGGCCCCGCACCTTCTTGATCTTAGGCGTCAACTCCTCCTTGACGACGAGCCGGTGGCGGCGACAACAGCGGGTCGATGCGACCGGAGTGGCGGGGACGCAGGCTCGTCCTTGACACGGCGTCAGATCTAGATGCCACGGTTGTGCGGGGGCGAGGCCGACTGCTTCTCCACCATCTGGAGTGGGGATGCCTGCTCGATCTTGACGCGGTGGAGCGGTGGGGAGGCCCGCTCCTCCTGCACGCGCGCCGGAGATGGTGGCAGTGGCCCCATGTCACAGAGCGACCGCCCGTCATTAACTCGATGTGACAGATAAAATCTTCGTCCGTCGGAGCGGCCTCCTTGAGGAGGCGGGGTGGCTGCGGCGGCGGCGACGTTGGCGCCTACTCCTCCTCGTCACCGGAGGAGATGACGATCTCCTTGGAGGAGGAGCCGGCCGTCGTGAACGCTGACGGGCCCGGAGAGCGTGTGGGTGGTGCCAAGAACCGCTGGAGGAGGAGCTTCCGCCTAATCCGCCTGCCGGCGTGGAGCACCAGGACTTCGGCATTGCTGCAGCTTGGGTCGAAGAGGCGGGGAGGGGGGTGGAGGGGCTCG
>LR738712.1:585148562-585181079 GCA_902687465.1 Secale cereale
GGGGGTGCATCTGTGTGAAACTCCGGCGCACGACTTAAATAGCCGCATCGATGACCGGGTGTGGCGCCGGTCAACAGCTTCTATGCGGCGCAACTGCCGAAGTTAGTTCTCGGGAATCAGTGTCTGCATTGAAGCGGCGACTGCCGAGAGTTCACGTTGGTCAGCGTCGCCTCCTCCCTCCCTCCGGTCACATTGCGGCATCAACGCCGACCTCCACGTGCTTTGGGCCGGCATGAATGCGGCGCGTGCATCAGAAGGAAAGCGCGGGAGGGGCGGGTGACAGGTTTTTGGTGGGCCAGAGCGGTCAGAAGCGGGCTTGGGAGCAGTCCGAACTCCTGCAAACCTCTCCTACTTTTTGTCTCTTGTTTGTGGGAGAAATCGCGCACGAATCACCCCGCAGACTGATACAGGTCGACGTTGGATGACTTTCACGGTCCGAACGATTGCGGGAGGTTTACATGTCCGCCTTCGAGATACCTTAAAGCCGTTTTGTTGGAAATTCGGTAACACTCGCAAGGACTATGGATCCTCAATTTCTTGTCCAACTAATATATCTTCCAAATATCGGGGTTACGACAATGTTGGCCAAGATTTTTTTATTTTTTGCCTACTTGCGTTGCTAAGTCTAATGATGATTTATTACGCATATTTGTGGCTTTGAAATGTGGAATTAGGTAGTTGCGTAAAAATTGCATCGGTACTTCATCTTTGACAGGTCTAAAATTTGCTTCATTGTTTCTTTGCGTCCAAAATGTTGCAAGGTTGTAAACCAATGATTGCACGTGAATACAGGTATTAGGGACAGCCGTCGAGATTCCAAGAAAAGTTATATCGATCGGTCCCAAGACAGACATTTCCGATGGTTTGGTACGCCACTTTTGTGCTCCCAAATGGCAATGGCCCTTCGTCGGCACCGGAAGCGACCACGGTCCACGGGGACGCCCACAAGGACCAGTTCCACCGAAGCGGCCCGCCGTCCTCGCCCCGCGCGCCGCAGCGCTGCCACGCGCACGTGTCGCGCGGCCAATGGCTCCGCCCCCAGCATCCCATTCCCTCTCTGGCTCAGCCTCACATGGAGCCTCGCCTCACATGCCATTAAACTTGGGCACCCGGGCCGGCGTCCTCCCCTATTAAATCCTCGGCCTCGCCACTCCACTGCAGCAGCAGCCCAGCGCCCGAACCGCCGCACACACACAGCGCCCGCCAACCAACTAAACCGCCACGCATCAGTACCAAGCTTAGCTAGTTCCGATGGCGTCGCCGGCGAGGACAATGGTGGCGGCCGCGGCAATGCTGCTGCTCCTGTCGACAGCGGCCGTGGCCCAGCACAACTACGGCGACGCCCTCCACAAGAGCATCCTCTTCTTCGAGGGCCAGCGGTCCGGCCGGCTCCCGCCCGACCAGCGCGTCCGCTGGCGGCGCGACTCGGCGCTGAACGACGGCGCCGCCGCAGGGGTGGACCTGACGGGCGGGTACTACGACGCGGGGGACAACGTCAAGTTCGGGTTCCCGATGGCATTCACGACGACGCTCATGTCGTGGGGGCTCATCGACTTCGGCAAGAACTTCGGGTCGCACGGCGGGGAGGCCCGGGCGGCGGTGCGGTGGGCGACGGACTACCTGATGAAGGCGACGGCGACGCCCAACACGGTGTACGTGCAGGTCGGGGACGCCTTCCGCGACCACTCGTGCTGGGAGCGGCCCGAGGACATGGACACCCCGCGCACCGTCTACAAGGTGGACCCCCAGCACCCTGGCTCCGACGTCGCCGCCGAGACCGCCGCCGCCCTCGCCGCCGCCTCCATCGTCTTCCGCGAGGCCGACCCCGCCTACTCCAAGCGCCTCCTCGACCGCGCCATCTCCGTAAGATAGCCCCCCATTTTCCGTTCGCGCGTAAAGTGCATTAAAGCCGGTGGTCCATTATGACCCTGCCACGTCTCGCTGCAGCTCTACTCCTACTGCTACCGTTTTTTACCGTCACTCGCCGCTAGTCTTTTTAGTGATAGCTTCGGTCACAATCACAGTAGATGTTGCACGCGTTTTTTCCATTAGTGGCAGCAGTCCAAGCAGAATAGCAGATTGATTGAGTTATTTTTGCGAGGGAATTAGGTGTTCGAGTTCGCGGACAAGTACCGTGGGGCGTACAGCAGCAGCCTGTACTCGGCGGTGTGCCCCTGCTACTGCGACTACGACGGGTACCAGGACGAGCTGCTGTGGGGGGCGGCGTGGCTGCACAAGGCGTCGCGCCAGCGGGTGTACCGCGACTACATCAAGAAGAACGAGGTGGCGCTCGGCGCCAGCGACTCCATCAACGAGTTCGGCTGGGACAACAAGCACGCCGGCATCAACATCCTCATCTCCAAGGTACCATCTACCACGATTTACATCTCATTTCTGCTACTACTACTCCAGTAGATTAAACATGCATGCTCCTGTTGACTAGAGTAGGGTAGCACTCTACTCCCACCATTGTACTTGGTGTAACACAGACTACACAGTAGCAGTACTTGACTGCGTTGCTATACTGGCCTATGGTATAGAGTGTGAAGTAGACAGGTACTCTAGGGCAGTGCGTGGACGCAGGGATGCCTGACCCTGTTTTGGCCGCTTCTCGTGTGTCATTGCGCGATTCTGCCCTGCTCTGCTCCGCTCGGTTTGCGTACACACAAGAGCAACGACGACGCAAGTCTCTAGCTGCTCAGCGGCGCGCACATGCGCCCGGCTTCCCGCCCTTTTAATTCCCAGTGCTAGTCTATCTTTTCTTTTCTTTACAATTAGTGTGGACTACGTAGCTCGTGACTAATTTAGTACTTTAAACCAGAGGAGTACTCTGTGTTAGCAGAGCAGGGTACTCTGCTCGCGTAGTAAAGCAAGGTCATGCATGGGCTGGAAGGCCGGCCATGGCATGGGGGAACCTTTGCACGCGGTCTCTCTCTGCACTTTTGCTCGGTTCAGACATGTGGGGCCGGATGTGCTAGGCTGGGCCCAAAAGGAGATTTAAAAGATACGGAAAAGGTCGGCTTGATATCATGTTACTAGTGTAGAGGCTATGCTAGCAAGCGCTGCGTTTCACGTCTCCATCATCTCCACCGGGATATTCCTTTGAACGTGCACGCCATGTTGGGTGATGATCTGCATTCGCTTGCCTGGATTAACTGTCAGAGGAACAATTGTCCCAAGGCCAGGATAACAAAACCCAGCAGATCATGTGATGTACTCCTAGTACATTACTCTGGGTGATTAGGCAATGAGATCGGACATATGTTGGCTTGAGCATATGCCTTTTGTTCGCTCTATTGTATTGTAGTATAGTTTATGGTGCATCAATACCTACTTGTTCGGCGGATCAGCATGTGAGCTGACACGATTCTGGCTCGACTAATCAGGCATTCTGCGCTCTCTGGGCGCCTTGGCGTTCATGTGGCACTCCACATGGCCGTATGACCAGTGATGGCTGCGCACACCGTGGCAGAGTGTACTCATCACACATTCACATGCCTGGCTAGATTGGCGCAGCATGTGTACATTGTTGGGTCCGTCCGTGCCTCATTTGAACGTATCCTAGATTCGCACCGCACGTTGCCGGACCTTGGTTGGGGCCAGATTCTATCTGGATAGGTTAACCAAAACCTAGTATATTATTAACAGTGCCGTACTGCCAGTGATGATAGGTTGTTTAGTGGATCAAAGCAGGCAGGAGAGCATGTTTGTCTCTCAGTAGTGAGTAGTCATCAGTAACACTGGCCCGGTCTCTGGTCTACCCATGGGGTCGTGAGCCCTGCTGTAAAACAGGCGAACAGGGGGGATCGGGCAGTGCGCTGTGGGCGACTTTTCAGTGGTGTGCTCACGGGTCTCGATCGTAGCGGGATATGCCAAAACCACTGTCATTTTTTCATTTATCAATCTACTGATGAACTGTTGGATTAATCAGGCTGGTCGCTAATAATAGTGGGATCTGCTCCTGGTGCTGCAGGAGGTGCTGATGGGCAAGGACTCGTTCTTCAAGTCGTTCCAGGTGAACGCCGACAACTTCATCTGCACCCTCCTCCCCGGCATCTCCAACCACCCCCAGATCGAGTACTCCCCAGGTCAGCCACCCATTGCCAATCTATCATGGCCAGTAATTTCCACACAATTTAGCTAGCTTGATGTATCATGCAGTCCAACGCATGGAGAGAAACCTTTTCTGAACTCGTTCTTGTGAAACATGGACGCAGGTGGCCTGCTGTTCAAGGTGGGCAACAGCAACATGCAGCACGTGACGTCGCTGTCGTTCCTGCTGCTCGCCTACGCCAACTACGCCAGCCACGCCAACGTGCGGGTGCCCTGCGGCGGCTCCTCCGCCTCGCCGGTCGTGCTCCGCCGCGTCGCCAAGCGCCAGGTCCGCCGCCACGGAACCCGCCGCCGTGTTTCCATGCCCGAAACGCGCCCTCTTCTGACTCGTGGTTTCCTGTGGCAGGTGGACTACATCCTGGGCGACAACCCGCTGCGCATGTCGTACATGGTGGGGTACGGGGAGCGGTTCCCGCGGCGCATCCACCACCGCGGGAGCTCGCTGCCGTCGGTGTCGGCGCACCCGGCCCGGATCGGCTGCAAGGCCGGCGCCGCATACTACGGGAGCAGCGCGCCCAACCCCAACCTGCTCGTGGGCGCCGTCGTGGGCGGGCCCAGCAACACCAGCGACAACTTCCCCGACGCGCGGGCCGTCTTCCAGCAGTCCGAGCCCACCACCTACATCAACGCCCCGCTGTTGGGCCTCCTCGCCTACTTCTCCGCCCACCCCAACCTGCCCCAGTCCGATGGCACCGACTGACTGATATGGAGTGGGCCTCTCTAGTGGTCGTGGGCCGAAGAAGAAAGCCTGGTTGGTGGTCCTTGTTTTCTACGGGCTGCAATGGGCTGATTCGTCCTATTTGCCGTGCTGCCCCTGTATTATTATTTTTATTATTTCTTCGTGTAACGGATGCCGATCCTTTCCTGTAAAAAATGGCAGGAAAAGGATCGGTCGTGCCAAGACAAGCAAAATCTATATATCCACCTAGTACTATATCATCATCGTCGTCCTATTGTCACGCAAAAAGAATTATCATCATCGGCCTATGTTTAGCATCGCATTAACCCCTTTGCTATCTAATGGCCGCCTTCTTCCTGTTGAGAAGTCAATGTCATGGCTTCATGGTAAAACAACCAATCACAAAGTTATGGGCACGGCACGGCCGCACCACACACAATGATGGAAACTCCCAAGGTCAACCCCCTTAATGAAATATTCGATGCAACATTGCTTAGAGAACAAAACTCCTTTTTTTGGTAGTATGATTATTTCTCTTCAAAACGAAGGCAAAAGCCTTACCCCATCTCATTAGTAAACAAGAAAGGTAACAAGTTGCCTGATTAATTAACAGGAACTCAGACAAAAACCACTACAACACTACCATAAGAAAGGGCACCCCGGTCGACCTGGCATCGACAAGACCACACACATTGCCGAGAAGAGGACACTGTTGATGTTGCCTGCAATGTCATCGTCATCACCTCTCCCTTAGCAGGCGACTCCGACTTCGCCGCTAACGACCCATCAAGACCCATTCGAACGAGCGACACACCAGAACCTCGCCGGCCAAGGGCAACATAGGATGATCTGGCCACCCACATGAAGACACACACGCAGCTGAGAAGAACACAAAGCCGAGGTTGTCACCATGTGTCATCTTCATCACTCTTCCACGAGCCAACGACTCCGACTCACCATCGAACTACCACAAACGAAGTCCTCGTCTCAACACACGCCTGTACCCACGTCGCCCCATGGCAAACACTCGACCCACGCGTAGCAACAAGCAGCTGCGACTCTGATGACGAGCTCCAAAGAGGAGATGCGCAAGACCCGCGCCGAAGAAGATCTCCATCACCGGACCCGCGTCGAAGAGGTGGGTCAAAGAAGGAAGCCTGGTTGGTGGTCCCGTGTTTTGTATGGGCTCTGGGCTGATTCGTCCTCTTGCTTTGCTGCCCCTGTATTATTATTTCTACGTGTAACGGCCATCCTAACTCCTTTGCTGTAAAAAATGGCAGGAAGAGGATCGGTCGTGCCAAGATAAGTAATCTATATCTATCTACTACTATTACATCATCATCGTCGTATTGTAAGAAATATATCATCATCGTCCTAGGTTTAGCATCGCATCGACTCCTCTGCTATGTAATGGCCGCCTTCTTCCAGTTGAGAAGTCAGTGTCATCGCTTCATGGTAAAACAACCAATCACAAAAAGGTTGTGGACAAACCACACACAATGATGGAAACTCCCAAGTCAACCCCGTTAATGAAATATTCGGCGCAACATTGCTTAGAGAACACAACCCCCTTTTTGGTATGATGAAAGCCAATTGCCAAAGAAGAATCGGCGGGAGCTCTACTTGAACATTCCAAGCTTTGAACTGCCAGAGCGGCCATCCAGTTTAAGCTTCAGGTTAAACATGTGTGACCTCGTCCGCTAGTGGACATGTCATGTGCCGCAGTGCAGGTGCCGCGTCTTTTTCTGGCCTCTTGGCCCTTGCTGGAATCTGAAGCTTTGCTTGAAACCGGAAGCAACTCCCCCGGTAGTGGCCACATCTCCTCCTCCTCATCATCATTCCGCTGCTGCGTGGGCGTGGGGGCAGCAGCAGAGCAGGCATGGCGCCCGCTAACTCGATTCCGAGAGCGACCGATGGAGATGAACCCCATGCGGCGGATCGCGTCGGTCGACCGCCGTGCAAAGGTTCGCTCGATGGCGTCGGGATTTCGTGTCCGCTCTCGGCGGTCAGCCGGCACTCGAATCGCCGGGCGACGTGGCGTATCTTCCGTCCGTGCGATGGGATCGGGCCGCATGCGCTGCACGGACACGAGAGAAAATGCCACGGTGCCGCGCCTGTACCGGGGATACACTTACTGCTGCGAATCCGCGGTGCATGCATGCACGGCGGCTGCGAACAGTACAGATAAATACGAGTACAAGCGACTTTACTTTGCCCACTGCAGCTTTGCGTAAAATCCTCTTATTACTTTTCATATTTACCTCACACAAGTACGTACATAAGTTAACAACAAAGAGCAGAAGAGAACATAGTTTTGTCACTTTTGTTGCACCGCCTCCGATTCTTTTCGATATTCGATAGTAGTAAAGTAGAGCAAAAGGAGAAAGAAAAGAGAAGAAGAGGAGCATCAAACGAAGAATTTTTGTACTGGGCGTCTGGGCCAGAGGTACCAAACAGCGATAATTATTTAACGAAGGATGGAGAAATGAAGCGGCAAGGAGAATCCGTGGGATGAAGAAAAGAACCATGCTGCATTCAGTCCGCTCTCACGTACACGGCGTAAACGCCCCTCGGAAGGGAGTTAATTGCGGGGTGCCCCTGCTGCCTACCCCGCGCCGCCGCTGCAGATGCCGGTGAGCAGCACCGGGAGCCTGGCCAGCGACGACGACGACGACGTGGACGGCCCTTCCGCGGCCCGCTGCAGCCGCCACCTCCCGCGCTCCTCCGGCGGGGCGGCGCGCTGTTGCGGCGGGCGCACCCTCCCGTCCTCGAACAGCGGCGTCGCCGCCACCGAAGGCGCCTCCGGCTGCTGCGGGCCGCCACCGCCGCACAGGAAGTCGGCGCCCGCGTGCTGCCGCTCCATGTCCAGGAACTCGCCCAGCCTCGTCGGCGGCCCGCTGGCGTCGTCGCGGCACAGCCGCCACCAGCTCCCACCCCGGCGCCGCCTCCTCCGTCGCCACCCGCCCGCGCGCCGCCCGTCTCGCTCCTCCGTTGCCGCCCGCGTCGGCCTCTCGCTCTCCTGCCCCGGCGCCGCCCGAGTCAGCCGCCGCTGCCCGCCGGCGCCGCCGAACGCCGACACGCCCATCAGCGTCCCCAGCGTCGTGCTCCGGTCCGGGAAGAAGGACCCCGTCGACTGCCAAGACATCAAAACCAACAACTCCGTCAGCGCACGCAAGAAAACGACGCAAATGGAACTAACCGCACCTGGCCAAGGAATTCGATAACTACCTCGGTGTCGAGGTCGGAGGACGACGGCGAGGAGTCGCCGGAGGGGGAGTAGGGTATCATGTCGTCGTCGAGGTCCATTGCTTGCTCCGGCGGCAAGGAGACGGGAGGGGCGAGAGGCGAGGGGCGGTGGTGATGTGGGGAGGAGGAAGACGAAGGGTTTATAAGCAAGCCGTTGTGGCTCGGCCTGGGGCAGTTGATCGGGGTTGGGGGTGTGTGGGCGTGCCGTGACGGCGACGTGGTTACGGAGTAAGGACCCGGTGCCGGTGCGGTGGTGGCTCCCTGCACTTGTCGGCGTTTGGTAACTTCTATTGACTCCACAGCGCAAGTGCACGACTCCACTGTGCGCGCATATGCTCCATCGAGCCTACGACCCTGTACATTATGCATCCCGTGATCGATGCTCCGTTGCAGCATTTGGATCTCTTCTTCTATAGGGAGGGGTCTTGCATCACGAAACCACCAGCTACTTATAAAGTGTAAATTTCGCACAAAATTCATGTAAATTTTGCACCAAGTTTCTAGCATTTCAAATGGGTCTAGGACTTGATCTGAATAAGCCTGTGGTTGGCTGATAAGTGGCATCGGAATGTTCGGTTTTGACTAGTCGCCCTAGCAGTACAATTACGCCACTATTGGGACAACAACTAGGTTTTGATTAGATGCACAATGCATTGAACTGAATGCACTGTTTGCTCACTGGGAGATGCTCCGTTTCCAACTTTGCCGTATGCCGGAAAAGTTGGAAGTTAGCCCTGATGATTTGAGTTTAGTCCTGCTTTTCGTGATCGGTCATTGTCTGGTTGTCTCTTCTTTAGCGAAGATTAGCAATGTCGAGGCTCTGGATCCAATCAGCCGATTGATTGACTCGGAATGAATTCAGGTGTTGGATTTTTCAGCTCCAATCGAATTGTCCCCATGCCCCACAAAGATGCGCCGTTCTTCCCATATCCCTGTCCCTATCCTATTGTTCATCCGCTGCGTGGCGAATCTAGCTTTGTTTCCTCATGAACTACATGTTTTACTCGCCCTCCCCAACCCCACTAACTACATACTGTCTCGATTTTTATAGATGCAACAGTACCTTTTTTTCTAGTATTTTCAAACTTAAACGGCTTGATATTTTCAGAGTTATGGAAAATGAGATTACATGCTCCTGACCAGTGTTCATGTTAGCAATTTCTGTTGACGTGTTTTCTACGTGGTCCGAAGTTGGAGGAAGAGACGAAGTGACAACTGGCCAGCAGAGAAGCAGTGGAGGAGGACAAATTTGGTTTAACGTGGGGCGAAGTCTTAAGCAACGATTTTTTTTAATGCACAATCAAAAGAGTCAACACAAACTACTATTTTAATGTGATTCTCAAACGAATAACCAAAAACAATGAAAATGCTAACATATTTCAATAGAGAAACAATCTAAAAGATAACGGAAATGAAGCTCTTATTGGCGTCTAAAAGACCCAAGCAATGACAGTACCCTACTCCTGAAAATTTCCTTAATTTTACCAAGATCAAGACTTTTAAAGATCCCTCGCTCAATTTAAGACACCATCAAGTCATTAAGCTAGCCATCGGACATCTTGCTGCACAACTCAGCCTTACTGATTTTCATTGTTGAGAAGACCCTTTCAACTAGTGTCTTCGCTACCGATAGTAGCAATGCCAACTCAATGGAGAGATAAACAACAGGAAACATGACATGCCTATCAACTTCAGCCATATTTTTAGCTAGCCTTGCAATATCATGACAATCTCTAAAGTCTTCAATTCTTCTCATATGAATAATGAATAGCTCAAGGTTATCTTCCACATATTCACGTTCACAATCAGAGAAATCCTCATGATAAGTCTCCGCGAGTCGAGTAAGCTTTTCCATTGGCATTGCTAGCCCCTTCCCTCTATTTTTTATTGGCATTCCTAGCCCCTTCCCCTTACCATTCATAATACAACTTGTCGAAATTCGGAGAAATATACCTCTGCCCCCCTCTTTTAATTGGCTTTGCTAGCTCTTTGCCATTCCTCTCCAACTTCAGTTGGCACCGAACATGATGCTGCACCGCGCTCTGCGTCGTCGCCCGTTGTCACTGCTAGGCACCACCCTCTGCCAACGCTTGCTGCGTGGCAGTGCCCAACATCCGTTTGCTCGATGCCCCCAACCACCGTCCACTGTCCCATCGTCCGCTGGTCCGCGTCATCTTGCCAGCCGCTGTCGGCTAGCTAGGTTTGGGAGTGGGGCATGTGTATCTCGGTCTGGCAACTAACGTTCCATGCATGTGCGTTGTGCTGTGCTGGACTTGCTCAATCAGTTTGTGACCCATTATCCAGTGAAGTGGCCTCTTTTCTTTGTTAGCTATTTTCCTAGCGAGAAGAGCCAGGGTTGTCGAAGGGAATGTGTGAGTTGTGCACTCGCACAAGGCCCCCGAAATCCAGGCCGCCCCCAATTAGTGTCCATATAGATGTATGCATTAGTATGAAAACTTTCAGTTTTGGGCCGATGTTGCCTCTATTGTCTGAAGCACTCATTTTGGGCTTCTTGGGCCTGGTCCGCTCAAGCCATTCGTTGCACATCTCGTCTTATGGATTGATCCGAAACGGCAGCCGTAGCGCATTACATACATTCCCTATTCGCTTCGCTTCCCATGATCACATCTCATCCTGGTAGATCAATCGATCTTTTCGCTTCGACTGTATCGACGACTCGACGACGATCACTTTGCAGCTAGGCAACAGGTGGAAGCGGGACTGCACGTGAATTCCAAGAGACGATCGACACTACAGCGGTGCCGCCAAACAGAAGGCCAACCAGTTCCCTACGCTCCTTCCATCTCTCTATTTTTTATATAGAGTGCAAAGTTCTATTTAGACTTCTGAATTCATCATGTACAATAGTTTACTAATATTTGTTAGAACAATTTTTGGTCTAGTTGTTGAAGTTCAGAAGCTGTCACAGACTCAAGATTTTCAATAGTTGCTCGTCCAAGTACAAAATCAAGGTTCTACCCTTTTCATTTTAACTACCCATACAAGTCACAAGCCTATAATTCATGGGGTTCATCAGTTCAATGCATTGATATTAGTTTTGTTTGGTTCTTAAACAGAAACAATCATGCATTCTAGTTTTAGAAATAAAAAAAATGATTTTGATGCCTTAAAGCGTAAGAAGAAATAGAAAATTGAAGTGGATCCTCAATCTCGAAGGGGTGCTCTTGACAAATTTGTTGTGAAAGGATCCCAAACTAATTCTGAAAATCAAACTCCGGGTGCTAATATTACTGATGGTTATGACGATGATACAATAGAGGTTGAGGTGGTTGTTGCAAAAATTCATGAAGGTGATGATGGTCATGGTGATAATGTAGAAGATGTTGAGGCTCCAGCTACATAAATTGATGGATGTAATGATGGAAATATTGTTGATGAAGATTATGATCCTAATATTTTTGATGACATGCATAATTCTATTCAGCTTGATACATTTGATCTTAGAAATTGGGATGGACTTGATCCTAAAAAGATTGATATTTTGTTGCAAAAGGGTCCTAAAAGAGAATCTATTGAGGATGGTCCTTATGACAAGTTCTCTAGAAGGTTTTTTTTGCATTATCATTTACCGGGATTATGTCAAATGAAGAAAAGTTTGATAGAGAGTTGCTTGTATACAACAACGACCTTAATAAAGCATTTTGCTTTTGCTGCAAATTATTAAAAAAGGGGCTTGTGAGAGGCTAGCTAGCAAATGATGGTTTAAGTGACTGGATTCATCTTGGATAGATTTAAAGAGCATGAATCAAGTAGATAGTATATCACAAATATGACTGCATGGTATGACTTCCGTCTCAAGCTGCAGAAGAATCAAACAATTAAAAAGTTATTCAGCGAGAACTTGAAAAGGAAAAGGAGCATTGAAGAAAAGTTTGCTTGAGGTTTTGTTGGTCATAAAATTTCTCATGGAACATAATATAGCATTTTGTGGCAGCAATAGCAAGTTGTACCAAGACAACAATGTGTTGAAAAAGAAAATGAGCATCGAAGAAAAGTTTGCTTGAGATTTTGTTGGTCGTAAAATTTCTCGCGGAACATAATATAGCATTTCGTGGCAGCAATAGCAAGTTGTACCAAGACAACAATGCGAATTTCCTAGGAATGATTGAATTGTTGGCTAATTTTGAGCCAATTATCAAAGAGCATGTTGACCACATCACTTTTGATAAAATCACGATTGCTACCTTGGCCCTTCTATCAAGAACCATTGAAAAGGTAATGGAAGCAAAATATTTCGTAGTTATTCTTGATTGTACTCCCGATGCAAGCCACCAAGAACACATGTATTTATAATTAGGTATGTTGATACATGTTCTGCTTCTGTTTTCATCGAATAATCTTTCTTAGGATTTTGGAGTAGAATAATACCACTAGGCAAGATTGTTTAATGTTCTAGAAGAGGAGTTGAAAAATCTTGGCCTTGATGTGGACAATGTGAGAGAACGGGGTCATGATAATGGGTCAAATATGAAAGGAAACAATAAGTGGGTACATAAGATATTTATGAAAAAACATACAAGGGCATTTTTTCAGCTTGTGGTTGCCATAGTCTAAATCTGGTACTATGTGATATGGAGAAGTCTTTGTTGGGCTACGTTAGGTGCATCAGCCGCAATATAAAAATTTGCGTACGCGCAAAACAACCAGGAACATGCTACGGTAGATGGATCATGGATCGTTACCACTAGATACGCAGTGTCGTGCAGCGGAAGAAGGGTTGAGGCAGTGCATCTCTCGAGTCATCTCTTCCTCATCATTCTCCGACGTAGCCGATCGGATCCCACAGACAAGTTCGCCGGAGTGGCGCAAGTGCACATCACTAACGGTATCTACGCGTGCATGAGGAACACCATGCGGCGGACTGCTAGATCCAATCGCACAACTGGCATCGAGTGGAGGTGGCTAGATGCAAAACATGCAAAGCCCTAATGGTAGCGCTGAAGCGATCAACTGAATACATGTGCCGCACCTGCACTATATATAGACATCCGACACGGGATCAACACTTGTGCCCCGATCCTAAAGCCCACAAGTCTACTCGATCATGATCCAAGTCCAGCTCAGATCACCTTCCACCAGTGTTATCGGATCCGACCTCGTAGGTTCCTTCCATTAAGCGCACGACCCCTTAGGTTCAAGTCAGTTTGGTCGCAGGTTGGATCACATCCAACCTGCTCGGTTGGCAGCGACCTCTAGCAAGACATGCCGACAACCAAGTAGACAATGAAGCCGGTTTTTGGCAAACCTATACAACATGTCACACTTTCATTCTCTTTGCCACACGATACATATATTGTCGGGCTTAAGGCGATATGATCATCCTTGTTGTAGCCCGACCTCTTTCTCGTTCCGGTGAATCAAACCAACACTTCAGATTATCTCTTAATCCTCATCGCATGGCCATGCTTATCTAATTCGGATCACCCGAGGAGACCAGAGTATATATCTCCTGATCGGAGGGGAAAATACCATCTTGCTCGACTATGTCACGCAACATGGGTCTGGATAGGCCTAAAACCTACATTTATAACTACCAAGTTATGTAGTAGTATTTGGTCAGCCCAAAACAGGTTGGTTACCATCCCGAGTACATGCGCCAGCTCAGGTCTTAGAACAGAAAATATATGTTGTACTGGAGACTCACATATGACCTATCACCGCGTCTCATAGTCGGGTATGTCCCAACTCATACCTTGTGTGGACTCGAATCCCACTACGTCCAATCTGACTCCATATCTCTCAGGGTCCATATTATCTAGTTAGAATCCAATGCTACATGGCAAGTGAGACCGAGCCATCCACCATGTCATAAGCTAGTCTAGTCGGTTCTAAGTCCACACAACCCTTTCGACTAGGGACCATTTAGGACAGTCAGCATACTATACGTGGCATCCTTTCCTTTTCCAGTAAGTATAGTGGAGCTGGCTTTTCAAAAGCATTTGAAGCTGCAAAAGAAATTGCGCTAGAGATGGTCGGATGGATATTCATCCAGAGTTCCCCACAAAGCGTAAAATCAAAAGAAAAAGACAAAGATGAGGGCACATGTAATGCCCCGGATGTAATACTTTCCCTTTTGGGCATATAATATATCTCTGGCTTCATCAATTCCATTCCGGGTTCTTTGTCTTTCGGGTTTTCGTCGTTTTGTTGTGTGCGTGTGTGGCATTCATTCATATCATGTAGACATGTGCATCGCATTGCATTTGTGTTGTCAGTTGCATCCGGTTCCACGCGTTCCTTCCCGTTGTCCGTTTCGCGTTCCGGAGCTCCCTCACGTGTACGTGGCGTCCCGTAGGCCTACTTAGGTGTGTGGCCGTGTAACGTTACCGGTTTGGCGCGAGACTTGTTGTGTGTTGTTGTTTTGGTGTGTGTAACCCGCCTGTCAAATCTCATCGCGTTTCGAGTCCGTTTGCTTTCCCAACAGTTATTCGTGTGGGCTCAAAGTGCCTCCACTTTGAGGCCCAAGACACCCTACAACAGCCCACTTCCCTCCTCTTGGCCCATCCTAACTCCCCTCGCGATCGGATCCGTCGGATCGCGATCGGAGGACTCTAAAACACCCCAAATCCCTCAAACCCTAGCACCTACCATATATATAACATCCCCATGCCATTTTTGGCAGCCTACACTCTCTCCACCTACCTCTAGCCCTTCCTCCCCTCATTTTCCGTGCTTGACCAGTTCCAAATAGCCACTTGGATCCATCTCCCGCCTCCCGCCGGCTCAAGGCCAGCTGCAGCGCCGCCGCTGGTTCGATCGGTCGGGGAGGAGTTCCCCCGATCCAGATCTCGTTCGGTCAACGCCACGCCCGAAGGCCAGTCGCCTTCGCCAGATCCCTCGAGGGAACCGGCCGCCGGGTTGTCGCCCGCTCGCCCCTCCCCTCCTGGGCCTTCGCTCGCCCGCATCGCCCCAGCCGCGCCTTCGCCAGCCGAGCGGGCCGCGCCGCCGCAAGGGCCTGAGCCGCCGCCAGCTTCCCGCCGATCCAGGCGCAAGGCCCAGCCGTGCCTTCCCTCTTCGCCCCGCAGGCCGCGCCGATCGACCGACGCCAGGTCGCCCGAGCGGGCCGCGTCGCGCCAGCTGGGCCGCGCGCCACCAGCCGGTCCGCCTCCTCCAGCCTCCTGTCGGGCGGCCGCCTTCCAGCAGATCGCCAGCCGCGTGCGCCGCTCCAGGCCGCCACCTCCTCGGGCCGGAGCCCACACCACCGCGGGCCCAAGCCGCCTCCACCGCGGGCCCTCCAGCAGCTCCCAGCCGGGCCGCCAGATCCGCCGAAGCCCACTCCGCAGACGCCTCTCCGCGGGCCCGAGCCCATTTTTATCTCCAGATCTGAGGTTGACTCCCCAAACCCTAGATCTAGTCCAGTTTTGTGATCTCTGATGCTATTTTCAAATGCTGAAAACTTCTTGTGTGATGCTCCGTTTTGCGCAAATGAGGTGTCCAGACGTTCGTGGTGACTAGCACTACGATTCATTCCATTGTGCCATGCATGTTAGAGATCATCTAGATGCTTATTTTTCTATTGCAAGAGTGCATCCCGATATAAACTGCTGCTATGTGATGTTTTTATGCCATCTTTGCTATATGATATCTTTTAGCTCGTTTACCCGATTGATGCAAATGACATGTCCACGTGTTCGTCTTGCCATGCTCTACATGTTGCTTGTGTTAGGTTGCATGATAGATTTATTCTTGCCATGTTTATCCTCGTTGCAAAGTGCCATGTGGTTGTGATGTTGTTTCACTTGTTATGAAATGCCATCTTGTTGAGCTCATTGATATCGTTGTGTTTATCTCCATGATGCATGCTTGTGTGTTTCGGAATCACCATCATGTGTACTTTGATGTGGTGCTTACCACTTGCCATGTTTAGTTTCGAGGTGACTTAAACTTGCTTTTTTAGATGCCATGATGAAACTGCTGTTTTAACACTTAGTGGATTTTCACTAAGTCTGTAATCTGTTATTCTCCGATGCCATGTTTGCGTGCTGTTCTAGGACAAACCATGATAGTTTTGGAGTGTCTCTTGATGGTTCCTTGTAGTATATATTGTTGGCTTTCCATTCATGTTCTCACATGCTTATTTGAGTGGTTGTAGCATGTTTAACTTTTACTCCAAAGTTTCAATAAAATTCTGCTGTCAGGATTTTGTTGTCAAGTTCAATATGTCCAAGCTTGTTGCTATTGATCCGTGGCTCCTTTGGGGGTGCACCTTTGGACTTATTTGCTGTAGGATATGTCTAGTTTATGTTCATGCTCTTTGCCATGGTGTTTGAGTGTTGTAGCTTATTTTTCTAGTGCTCCAAAGTTGCTATGTTGCTGTAATTTTCAGCTTTCGCTCGTTTCTTGTTTCTGGCATAACTTTTAGCCCGTAGCTCCGATTTCAGCGAGTCTTATATGAAACTTGATTGTTTTTCTGTGTAGATTCATAATCTCCTATTGTTGCCATGTTTTGAAGTGATTTGCTTCAGTGCTATTTTCCGTGCTCCGTGTGCTCCATTAGTGCATCCATCATGCATCCATCTTTTTGAGTGCGCATTGCATCTTGTTGATTCGTGCCTTGTGTGATTGTATTGTTTAGAGCCGGAAGCTGAGACCGAATACGAGTACGAGCACGAGGTTACCAACGAGGTTGAGCACGAGGACCCTTCTTACGATCCGAGCGACTACTCTTCACGCAAGATGACCGAACCCCGATAACATTATTATCTTTGCCTATTGCTAGTAGTTCCGCTCTATAGTCTTGCCTCGATGCCCATGTTCTTCCTGTCACCCTCCTACTTATAACCATGAACCTGTTTAACCATCCTACCTATGCAAACCGTTGCTTGGCTAAGTACACTTCGCTCAGCCCTTCTTATAGCATTGCTAGTTGCAGGTGAAGATCGAAGATGCTTGCTTCATGTTGAAGTTTTGTTGGGTTATATCACACTATATAAATGCTTAAATGAAATCATCTATATATTGGCAAGGGTGGAAGGCTAAGCCTTTTGCTTGGTGATTTGTTCCACTCATGCCGTTAGGAACCGTTTAAACCGGTGTTATGTTCCTTGATTATGCGTTCCTAACACGGTTGGGGTGTATGGGACCCCCCTCGATAAACCGCTAAGTGCTAAGTCTTTTCCAGCAAGTCCCAACATTGATACTATTTGCCTAATAACTAAATAACTTGCATAGGGAGTTATAAACCCTTTTTCTTAATCAACAACCCCGGGCCAGTGCTCCACATGAGTGTTGGTCCGAACTGGGGGTCCTGCAGGGCCACCTCGAGGAAACTCAAGGTCTGGTAAAAACCTGTAGCATCGCCCATCCGGTCGTGGCCTGAGACGAGATACGCGCGGCTACTATCAGGGTGTCGGCACGCCGGGAGGATTTGCTGGATTAGCCTTACCTTAGTTCGGAGTATCTTGAGCACGGGATTCCGAGAATACTCGGGTCTTCCCACCTTGGAGTTGCGACTCCGCGGATCGTGGGCTTGTAATGGGCCAAGTTGGAACACCCCTGCAGGGTTATGAACTTTCGAAAGCCGTGCCCGCGGTTATGTGGCAGATGGGAGCTTCTTAATATCCGGTTGTAGATAACTTGACACATTGTTCTAATACACTACCAGCGTGTGTACCGTGACTGTCAATTTCCGAATAGGGATTCAGGAGTTGAACACGGTGGGGTTATGTTTGTTGAGCTTTAGCTAGGATCACTTCGTGATCACCTCTCGACCGAGGCACTTCTCTTCTCGCACTCTTTCACGTAAGCTAGTGCTAGTTGCTGCTGCAGACACTTATTCTTTTCTTCAGCCTTATCCTCTCCCAAGGCTTAAATAGTCTTGTTACCCGGGAACGGGATTGCTGAGTCCTCTATGGCTCACAGTTACTTCACCACACCAGATGCAGGTCCGATGGTGAGCTATCCAGGTGATGGCACCGAGCTAGACTGGGAGTATGACGAGGAGCGTAGTCGATACTATGTCCGTTATCCTGATGATCAGTAGTGGAGACTTCTACTAGGATTCGATCCGACCTGTGGATTTAAATTATGTTTGGTATCTTGTCATTTGGATTTTACCCTTAGAGGGCTGTGATGTTTTATTGTATGATGATTGAGACATGTATTGTATTTGTGTGACGTGGCGAGTGTAAGCCAACTATTTTATGTTTTCCATCCCCATCTTTTACATGAGTTGTGCAAAGATACCAGACTTGCGATCATTCCAGCATGGGGTTATGTCTCTAAGTCGTGCCTCGACACGTAGGAGATATAGTCCCATCCTGGGCATTACAAGTTGGTATTCAGAGCCTTCTCCGACCTAGGAGCCCCCACTGATTGATCGAATCGTTGACGGTCGAGTCTAGGCACACACTGAAAACATTTTGAGTCCTATATTATATCGGAGAGTAGGATTTCTTTGCTTCTCATCCCCTTTCTCTCTGGTGAGGACTCCTGACGACTACTCTTGTCTCTTCTATCTTCAAAAATTGCACCAAATTTTTTTTAGGAATCTCGCGAGTATTCTGGGATTGTTTCGATGTTCTTGTGACGAGAATATTGTTCTCGATGCCTCCTGACATTAGGGGTTGTGGCAGTGTCCCGGGGAGTTGAGCTTCGGGGTATTGTCGTCACAAGCATATCGCGGCAGTACTAAATACTTAAGACGGCCGACATCGAAAATCTCTCCTATACGGTTAGTGGCAAGATAACCCCGACATCACCCAGTACTGGGGAGGTAGTTCGGGAGTATTGCCATAGCTTGTTATAGTGGATGCTTTTCGAAGGTCCGAGGTAAACAGTTTCCGAGAAAGACTGGTTATGTGTTGAAGGATGGATACAGCTGGATGTAGGTTTAGAGTTGATTGCGCGGTGCTTCCCCTGTATCCCCAACACCTGATTGCATAACTGGAATCTTTCGGAAATTAACAGGTGGGTTTATCCAGTAGATCGTAGGCATTCTTCCAACGAATGCAGGTTAGCGAGTTCGGGGTTCTACATTGAGTGAAGTGGTATTATGACCGATGTTCTGATCGGGAGTTGCATCTTAAAGGGTCCTTGGCTATGCTGATCCGGGGATTGCAAAACCCTTTCGTAACGCGTTCATATGCTTTCAGCACAAAAATGTCGAACGAAGCTCCTATCTTGTGTTTGTTTCCATCTGTACCTTGTTGTTTTTCTTATTTTACCTTTTGTCCCCCTATGTGGCTTCTCGTGAAGATTGATGTTATCATTTAACTGAGAATTTCATTCGTTCCTCTTGTTCGAATGATTATTGTGAAGACTTGATGCAATTCATTCCATTGATTCGGCTTATACCTTCTGTCAATCAATTGCTGATTCGTGGTCATCTATTTCAGGATGGCTCCGAAAAAGGTTCCCAACGCTAACCCAGAGGGTGAAGAGGTCCCAGATCGTCCTCCTTCCCCTCCTCCTCCGTCTGAGGCTTGGAGAGCGATTATGCAGACTACAACTCAGAACACTCAGATGTTGATGCAGATGATGCAGCAGATGCAAGCTAATCAAGCTAATCAGGGTGTTCCAGGGAATCAAGGCAACTTCTTCAACCAGCAGCACCATGCTACTCTCAACCAGTTCTTGGCCAATAATCCAAAAGCTTTCAGTTACTGTGTCGACCCTCTTGATGCTGAAGATTGGTTAACCGACATAAAGAAGCATTTTGAGTGCAGTAACGTGAAGGAAGAGGACTATGTGAAGTTTGCAGCCTTCCAACTCAAAGACCAAGCAGCTGACTGGTGGCAGCAGTACAAAGACTCCAGGCCAGGTCGTGTGATCTCTTGGGAGGATTTCTGCAAGGACTTTCGCTCTCACCACATTCCAACAAGTGTCATCGAGGGTATGCGTGAGCAATTCCGCAACCTGAAGCAGGGCTCTATGACAGTCTATCAGTATAATGTCAAGTTCCAAAACCTCGCCCGCTATGCTAAGCAAGACATTCCTGATGCTAAGAGCAAAATCTACCAGTTCCATGGAGGTCTGAAAGATGAACTTCAACTTGCTCTCACCTTGTTCGAGCCCGATGAATTCGACAAATTCTATAACATGGCTTTGAAACAAGAGGCAGCTCAGCTTAAGATGGAGGCTTCTAAAAAGAGGATTCGAGATGCCGTTCACTCCTCTTCATCTTCTCAAGTGGTTGCGAAACAACAGAAATTTTGGCTTCCTCCTCCTCCAGTGATTCGAGCTCCCTACAACAACTCCAACAGCAACAAGAACTCCGGTGGACGTGGTTTCTCCCACCCACCCAACCCGAGCAACCAGTCGAGGAATCAGTTTCAGTCTCAAGGCTCCAAGTCAAGTGGTTCTCATTTCCGTCCTCTCTCAGAAGTGACTTGCAACAAATGCACTCAGAAAGGTCACTATGCCAACAAGTGCCCCAACCCGAAGCGTCTTCCACCTCCTCCGCCTGTCAGTTCAGCTATTGTCAAGCATGATCCAAAGGCAGCAAGGGTCAATCTGATGAGTGCAGCGCAAGCGGAGAATTCTTCTGATGTTATTTTGGGTAACCTTCCAGTGAACTCTTTTCCAGCTAAAGTGTTGTTTGATTCGGGTGCTTCATGCTCTTTCATGTCATATCCATTTGCATCCAAGCACGATATTGTCACCAAAAATCTGCCAAGGGAGTTAACAGCTATTTCTCTGGGGAGACGAATGCACTCCAGTGTTTATGCTCCGGATGTTTCTATTCGCATGGGTGATTATCGATTTTTGGCTTCTCCGGTGGTTCTTGGTAATTCCGACATCGACCTCATCCTCGGAATGGATTGGCTTTCTCAGCATGATGCTCACATTGATTGTGCACAGAAGGAAGTCAAGATGACTCATCCTGATGAAGATGTGATTATCTTCGCCTCCAGGGATAACACTATCAGGCTTTTCTCTCTCAATGATAAGGGCGAAATTAATGCCATATCTCAAATTCCGGTGGTGAACGAATATCAAGACGTTTTTCCTGAAGAACTTCCAGGCATGCCTCCACATCGTCAGGTGGAATTCGTTATTGAACTCGAGCCGGGTACTGAGCTAGCATGTCGGCGTCCGTACAAGCTCTCTCCTGATGAATTGAAGAAGCAGCTTGATAAACAGGAGAGTATGGGTCTCATCAGGCCTAGTACGTCTCCTTGGGGCTGTGGTGTCTTATTTGTCAAGAAGAAAGATGGCACGGAGCGTCTCTGTGTTGACTACCGGCCATTGAACAAGAAGACGATAAAGAACAAGTATCCGCTCCCCAACATCAATGAACTCTTCGAGCAGCTCAAAGGAGCTAAAGTGTTCTCAAAGCTCGATCTCCGAATGGGCTATCATCAAATTCGCATTCGCGAGCAAGACATTCCCAAGACTGCCTTCAGAACGAGCTACGGCTCATACGAGTATACAGTCATGTCCTTTGGTCTCGCTAATGCTCCTCCTACCTTCTCGAGAATGATGCACTACATCTTCAACCCCTACACTGGCGAGTTTGTGCTTGTGTATATGGATGATATTCTGGTGTTTTCCAAGAATGAAGAAGATCACGAAAAGCACTTATGTCTGGTTCTTGATCGACTCCGAGAGCATAAGTTCTATGCCAAGTTCTCCAAGTGCGAATTTTGGCTCGATAAGGTTTTGTACCTGGGCCACATCATCTCAGCTGACGGTATTGCGGTAAATCCCGAGAAAGTTGAAGCAATTGTCAACTGGGAAGCTCCTCAGAACGTCAAACAACTCCGCAGTTTTCTGGGCCTTGCCAGCTATTGCAGAAGGTTCGTTGAGAACTTCTCCAAGATTGCCAAGCCTCTTTCCAACTTGCTTCAGAAGAATGTTAAATACTTTTGGTCTCCAGAGTGTGAAGTGGCATTCAAAACTCTCAAAGAAAAGCTCGTCTCTGCTCCAGTTCTTACTCCTCCAGATGAATCCAAGCCCTATGAAGTATTCTGTGATGCTTCTCTTCAAGGTCTTGGTGGTGTGCTTATGCAAGATAAGAGAATTGTGGCATACACTTCTCGTCAGCTGGAGCCAAGTGAGAAGAACTATCCCACACATGATCTCGAGCTAGCAGCTGTGGTACATGCTTTGATTACGTGGAGACATCTGTTGTTGGGCAGAAAAGTCGACATCTTCACTGATCACAAGAGCTTGAAGTATATCTTCACACAGCCGCATCTGAACCTCCGCCAGACTCGTTGGGTTGAAATGATCCAAGAGTATAATCCCAGCATTGAATACACTCCTGGCAAGGCGAATGTGATTGCAGATGCTTTGAGCAGAAAGGCATATTGCAACAGCCTTCTTATCAAGCCGTTTCAGCCTGAGCTTTGTGAAGCTTTCAGGAAGCTCAACCTCCAAGTTGTTCCGCAGGGTTTTCTTGCAAATCTTCAAGTTGCTCCTACCTTGGAAGATCAGGTCCGGGAGGCCCAACTCAGTGATGCCATGGTGCAGAAGGTGAAACATGGTATTGCAAAGGGCACTCCTAAATACAAGTGCTTTCGTGTTGATGAGAGAGATACCTTGTTCTTCGAGGACAGACTCGTTGTTCCCAAAGGTGATCTCAGGAAGCTCATAATGGAAGAAGCACATGATTCTCTCCTTTCCATTCATCCTGGCAGCTCCAAGATGTACCAAGACCTCAAGCAATCTTACTGGTGGACACGCATGAAAAGGGAGATTGCCCAATTCGTGAATGAATGTGATGTCTGCAGAAGAGTGAAGGCAGAACATCAACGTCCAGCCGGTCTTCTTCAACCTCTTCCTATTCCCGAGTGGAAGTTCGACCACATTGAAATGGACTTCGTCACTGGCTTTCCTAAATCCAAGAGAGGGAATGATTCTATCTTCGTGGTGATTGACAAGCTTACCAAAGTCGCTCACTTCCTTCCAGTCAAAGAATCCATCAATGCAGCTCAATTGGCAGAGTTGTATACTTCCAGAATTGTGTCTTTACATGGCATTCCTCAAGTTATCTCCTCAGACCGTGGAAGTTTGTTCACTTCAAAGTTCTGGGACTCCTTTCAGTCCGCCATGGGCACTAAGATCAGGTTCAGCACTGTATTTCACCCTCAGACTAGTGGTCAAGTCGAGCGAGTGAATGCTAGAAGACATGCTCAGAGCCTGTGTCATCTCTTTTGGCATGAAATGGGAAGACTGCCTTCCATTTGCCGAGTTCTCTTACAACAACAGCTTCCAAGCAAGTGCAGGCAAAGCTCCGTTTGAAATCCTCTATGGCAGAAAGTGCCGTACCCCTCTCAACTGGTCTGAAACAGGCGAACGTCAACTTCTTGGCAATGACTTGATCTCAGAAGCCGAAGAGATGTGCAAAGTCATACGTGAGAATCTCAAGGCCGCTCAGTCGCGTCAGAAGAGCTACTATGACGGCAAGCATCGTGATTTGGCATTCAACATTGATGATCATGTTTATCTCCGTGTGTCTCCGATGAAAGGCACCCAAAGATTCGGTATCAAAGGAAAGCTTGCTCCTAGATACGTCGGGCCTTTCAAGATTCTTGGCAAAAGAGGCGATCTAGCCTATCAACTTGAGCTCCCTTCCAACTTCGCCAATGTTCATGATGTGTTCCATGTGTCTCAACTCCGCAAATGCTTCAAGGCACCTGAACGCATGATTCCGTTTGAAGAGATTGATCTTCAACAAGACCTGTCCTACCAAGAGCATCCCGTTGCTATTCTCGAAGAAACCGAGCGCAAGACCCGCAACAAGTCCATCAAATTCTTGAAAGTCAAGTGGTCACATCACACCGACCGAGAAGCTACGTGGGAACGAGAAGATCATCTTCGTTCCGAGTACCCTTCCTTTTTCCAGTCCTAGATCTCGGGACGAGATCTTTTTGTAGTAGAGGAGAGTTTGTAATACCCCGGATGTAATACTTTCCCTTTTGGGCATATAATATATCTTTGGCTTCATCAATTCCATTCCGGGTTCTTTGTCTTTCGGGTTTTCGTCGTTTTGTTGTGTGCGTGTGTGGCATTCATTCATATCATGTAGACATGTGCATCGCATCGCATTTGTGTTGTCAGTTGCATCCGGTTCCACGCGTTCCTTCCCGTTGTCCGTTTCGCATTCCGGAGCTCCCTCACGTGTACGTGGCGTCCCGTAGGCCTACTTAGGTGTGTGGCCGTGTAACGTTACCGGTTTGGCGCGAGACTTGTTGTGTGTTGTTGTTTTGGTGTGTGTAACCCGCCTGTCAAATCTCATCGCGTTTCGAGTCCGTTTGCTTTCCCAAAAGTTATTCGTGTGGGCTCAAAGTGCCTCCACTTTGAGGCCCAAGACACCCTACAACAGCCCACTTCCCTCCTCTTGGCCCATCCTAACTCCCCTCGCGATCGGATCCGTCGGATCGCGATCGGAGGACTCTAAAACACCCCAAATCCCTCAAACCCTAGAACCTACCATATATATAACATCCCCATGCCATTTTTGGCAGCCTACACTCTCTCCACCTACCTCTAGCCCTTCCTCCCCTCATTTTCCGTGCTTGACCAGTTCCAAATAGCCACTTGGATCCATCTCCTGCCTCCCGCCGGCTCAAGGCCAGCTGCAGCGCCGCCGCTGGTTCGATCGGTCGGGGAGGAGTTCCCCCGATCCAGATCTCGTTCGGTCAACGCCACGCCCGAAGGCCAGTCGCCTTCGCCAGATCCCTCGAGGGAACCGGCCGCCGGGTTGTCGCCCGCTCGCCCCTCCCCTCCTGGGCCTTCGCTCGCCTGCATCGCCCCAGCCGCGCCTTCGCCAGCCGAGCGGGCCGCGCCGCCGCAAGGGCCCGAGCCGCCGCCAGCTTCCCGCCGATCCAGGCGCAAGGCCCAGTCGCCCGAGGCCGTGCCTTCCCTCTTCGCCCCGCAGGCCGCACCGATCGACCGACGCCAGGTCGCCCGAGCGGGCCGCGTCGCGCCAGCTGGGCCGCGCGCCACCAGCCGGTCCGCCTCCTCCAGCCTCCTGTCGGGCGGCCGCCTTCCAGCAGATCGCCAGCCGCGTGCGCCGCTCCAGGCCGCCACCTCCTCGGGCCGGAGCCCACACCACCGCGGGCCCAAGCCGCCTCCACCGCGGGCCCTCCAGCAGCTCCCAGCCGGGCCGCCAGATCCGCCGAAGCCCACTCCGCAGACGCCTCTCCGCGGGCCCGAGCCCATTTTTATTTCCAGATCTGAGGTTGACTCCCCAAACCCTAGATCCAGTCCAGTTTTGTGATCTCTGATGCTATTTCAAATGCTGAAAACTTCTTGTGTGATGCTCCGTTTTGCGCAAATGAGGTGTCCAGACGTTCGTGGTGACTAGCACTACGATTCATTCCATTGTGCCATGCATGTTAGAGATCATCTAGATGCTTGTTTTTCTGTTGCAAGAGTGCATCCCGATATAAACTGCTGCTATGTGATGTTTTTATGCCATCTTTGCTATGTGATATCTTTTAGCTCGTTTACCCGATTGATGCAAATGACATGTCCACGTGTTCGTCTTGCCATGCTCTACATGATGCTTGTGTTAGGTTGCATGATAGATTTATTCTTGCCATGTTTATCCTCGTTGCAAAGTGCCATGTGGCTGTGATGTTGTTTCACTTGTTATGAAATGCCATCTTGTTGAGCTCATTGCTATCGTTGTGTTTATCTCCATGATGCATGCTTGTGTGTTTCGGAATCACCATCATGTGTACTTTGATGTGGTGCTTACCACTTGCCATGTTTAGTTTCGAGGTGACTTAAACTTGCTCTTTTAGATGCCATGATGAAACTGCTGTTTTAACAATTAGTGGATTTTCACTAAGTCTGTAATCTGTTATTCTCCGATGCCATGTTTGCGTGCTGTTCGAGGACAAACCATGATAGTTTTGGAGTGTCTCTTGATGGTTCCTTGTAGTATATATTGTTGGATTTCCATTCATGTTCTCACATGCTTATTTGAGTGGTTGTAGCATGTTTAACTTTTGCTCCAAAGTTTCAATAAAATTCTGCTGTCAGGATTTTGTTGTCAAGTTCAATATGTCCAAGCTTGTTGCTATTGATCCGTGGCTCCTTTGGGGGTGCAACTTTGGACTTATTTGCTGTAGGATATGTCTAGTTTATGTTCATGCTCTTTGCCATGGTGTTTGAGTGCTGTAGCTTATTTTTCTAGTGCTCCGAAGTTGCTATGTTGCTGTAATTTTCAGCTTTCGCTCGTTTCTTGTTTCGGGCATAACTTTTAGCCCGTAGCTCCGATTTCAGCGAGTCTTATATGAAACTTGATTGTTTTTCTGTGTAGATTCATAATCTCCTATTGTTGCCATGTTTTGAAGTGATTTGCTTCAGTGCTATTTTCCGTGCTCCGTGTGCTCCATTAGTGCATCCATCATGCATCCATCTTTTTGAGTGTGCATTGCATCTTGTTGATTCGTGCCTTGTGTGATTGTATTGTTTAGAGCCGGAAGCTGAGACCGAGTACGAGTACGAGCACGAGGCTACCAACGAGGTTGAGCACGAGGACCCTTCTTACGATCCGAACGACTACTCTTCAGGCAAGATGACCGAACCCCGATAACATTACTATCTTTGCCTATTGCTAGTAGTTCTGCTCTATAGTCTTGCCTCGATGCCCATGTTCTTCCTGTCAGCCTCCTACTTATAACCATGAACCTGTTTAACCATCCTACCTATGCAAACCGTTGCTTGGCTAAGTACGCTTCGCTCAGCCCTTCTTATAGCATTGCTAGTTGCAGGTGAAGATCGAAGATGCTTGCTTCATGTTGAAGTTTTGTTGGGTTATATCACACTATATAAATGCTTAAATGAAATCATCTATATATTGGCAAGGGTGGAAGGCTAAGCCTTTTTCTTGGTGATTTGTTCCACTCATGCCGTTAGGAACCGTTTAAACCGGTGTTATGTTCCTTGATTATGCGTTCCTAACACGGTTGGGGTGTATGGGACCCCCTCGATAAACCGCTAAGTGCTAAGTCTTTTCCAGCAAGTCCCAACATTGGTACTATTTGCCTAATAACTAAATAACTTGCATAGGGAGTTATAAACCCTTTTTCTTAATCAACAACCCCGGGCCAGTGCTCCACATGAGTGTTGGTCCGAACTGGGGGTCCTGCAGGGCCACCTCGAGGAAACTCAAGGTCTGGTAAAAACCTGTAGCATCGCCCATCCGGTCGTGGCCTGAGACGAGATACGCGCGGCTACTATCAGGGTGTCGGCACGCCGGGAGGATTTGCTGGATTAGCCTTACCTTAGTTCGGAGTATCTTGAGCACGGGATTCCGAGAATACTCGGGTCTTCCCACCTTGGAGTTGCGACTCCGCGGATCGTGGGCTTGTAATGGGCCAGGTTGGAACACCCCTGCAGGGTTATGAACTTTCGAAAGCCGTGCCCGCGGTTATGTGGCAGATGGGAGCTTCTTAATATCCGGTTGTAGATAACTTGACACATTGTTCTAATACACTACCAGCGTGTGTACCGTGACTGTCAATTTCCGAATAGGGATTCGGGAGTTGAACATGGTGGGGTTATGTTTGTTGAGCTTTAGCTAGGATCACTTCGTGATCACCTCTCGACCGAGGCACTTCTCTTCTCGCACTCTTTCACGTAAGCTAGTGTTAGTTGCTGCTGCAGACACTTATTCTTTTCTTCAGCCTTATCCTCTCCCAAGGCTTAAATAGTCTTGTTACCCGGGAATGGGATTGCTGAGTCCTCTGTGTCTCACAGTTACTTCACCACACCAGATGCAGGTCCGATGGTGAGCTATCCAGGTGATGGCACCGAGCTAGACTGGGAGTATGACGAGGAGCGTAGTCGATACTATGTTCGTTATCCTGATGATCAGTAGTGGAGACTTCTACTAGGATTCGATCCGACCTGTGGATTTAAATTATGTTTGGTATCTTGTCATTTGGATTTTACCCTTAGAGGGCTGTGATGTTTTATTGTATGATGATTGAGACATGTATTGTATTTGTGTGACGTGGCGAGTGTAAGCCAACTATTTTATGTTTTCCATCCCCATCTTTTACATGAGTTGTGCAAAGATACCAGACTTGCGATCATTCCAGCATGAGGTTATGTCTCTAAGTCGTGCCTCGACACGTAGGAGATATAGTCCCATCCTGGGCATTACAACACATATGATGCATATATTGTTTCACAATCTACAGAGGGGTCTTTTAGGGTCAATTATTTTTACATGTTGTCGATCCGGCTATAGTTTCACTTACATGAAGATTTAAGCAATACCAGGGGTATGGAAAAACTTTTGATTCTTATTTACTTGTTTTCTTGTGTTAATCTTGAGGATGCACTTTGGAGTGGAGAACATAAAGACATGGATGGACATGAATTTTCTTCTGAGTTAGTTTTGATCCAAGATTTATTTAAGAAGTCTATGGGCCCTGTTGATATGTTTTGAGTTTTTGATGAGGCGATCCTTCTATCCTAATGCTAATATTGCATACAAGATTTTGTTAACCATTCATGTAACTATTGCATGAGAAATGAGCTTTTCTAAACCCAAGTTATTGAAATCCTACTTGCGTTCTAACATGACACAAGAAATACTTAATGGATTGGCGACAATAGCACTAAAAATGATGTCTTAGAGAAGATCAATTATGCGTAGCCAGCCTGTCGAGAGTAGTATATGCATGGGTATTAAAAACGATCTTTTTTTTGTGGGTATAGAAAACCAATCGCAACCAATTAAGGTATGTCGGCCGCCAAACCTTGCCCACTAGAGTCCTCCGCCAGTGCAGAGAAGTAAGTGCCGAGGAACGCCACGACATGGAGGTACATCGATGACATGATGAAAAAAGTACGTATGGGGTTTATATCCTCAAAAAAGCATGAGGTTTACTTTTTTTGAGATAGCTTACCAAGCTTGCTGCGTGGTAAGCATGGGGTTTACTGTTAGTAAGGATTACAATATAGCGAGTTGTGTTTTACTCCATCCGTTTCGAAATAATTGAAGTCCTACAATCTTAATGAAGCATGTTAGGTATTGTAAATGTCGATACATTTTTCGTATAAACTTGTTCAAAATTAATGAAATTTGACTCAAAGAAAAATCTAGAACTTCAGTTATTTTGAAACTGAGATAGTACCCCATCCGGTCCTTTTTAGTCTGCATATAAGTTTTTTCCGAAGTCAAAGTATCTCTAATTTGACCAAATTTATAGTAAAAAGTATCAACGTTGCCAATGCCAAATCAGTATTGTTAGATTCATTACGAAATGTAGTGTCATGGAATATGTATTTGGTATTGTAGATGTTAATATTTTTTAATATATATTTGGCCAACCTTTACAAAGTTTAAGTCGGCACAAATCTAATACGTGGAGTAAAAATAACCAGAAGGAGTACATAACTTGGATCCAAACCTAGCTGCGTGCGCAAGAGCGATGTTTATCCATGCACGACACTCGAATACGCGAGTATCCATCTCGCAAAAAAAAGAATACTTGAGTATCCATCACTACTAGGGAAAACCCTAGTAGTAGCGCTGGATTTAGTGCTAGTAGTAGTGCAGGTGGTTGCGCTACCACTACGATGCTACAGCTAACTCATAGCAGTAGCGCTTGTTGAAGCGCGCTACTGCTATCCCTAGCTATAGCGGTAACATGTGTTGGCCCAACGCTACTGCTATTTCTACATAGCCGTAGTATGTTTTAGCCCAACACTACTGCTATTTATTGGTAGCATTGTTACCCACCAGCGCTACTGCTTGTTTGTAGACCAGTGCTACTACTAACTTTACAGGTATTTTTTCCCCACTACGTATTTGTTCTGTATTTGTAAAGGTTTTATACAGTAGTATAGTCATATCATAAACATACAATATGCTCATCATATCATACATATAATAGTCTCATCACATCTTCCAACACAAATGATCGATGTCGTCTCTTATCATAATCTCGATATAACAAGTTAAGTGACATGTCTCGAATACAAGCAACAACATGTACATGACATACACATGTTTCATCATCTATAGCTAAACTAAAATATAAAAGAGAAGAGCGATCACAATGAGCAAGAGCGCGATAATGTAGTAGTTCTTGAGGCACCGGTTATGATCCCTCTCTCGTGCTAGCGTGAATCTCAAGTAACTAGCTTCCGCTTCAGCTCTGCTCTTGAACCCCTTCTGGCTGCCGCCTGAGTACCCCGACACCTGGGCCTGACACTCTAGCCATTCGTCGTATACTCCTGGAACCTTCCCTACATACACCACGTAGCACTTATAGGTCATCGATGATCTATAAACCTGCATCATGACATATGAAATCATCGATAATATGCAAGATAATATAGTTGAGCAACAGAAAGAGACAGAGTTATCAAAAAATAGAAGCAACAAATCATGAGCATAAATAATAAAGTTCATCATACCCAAACTACCCTAACTAGAGATATCTTCAGAACCCAATGGTATCGGGCTCTGAGGACAGTTTAATTACATCACAAAGTTTCGATGTGCATAAATTCAAAGTTTCATCATAGACACATTGTCATATATTGTAGCGACCAGACCTCAAACAGTCTGATCTATGTGCATCAGTGTCATCCCTGGATCAGTAATGCTGACACGCATAGTACTTGAAGGAATTATAACAGAGTGGCAATCACACACTTATTACATCGAAAGTTCCAAAGATGAACTTATTACAATAAAAATGGCTTAAGGCCATCTAACAACGATAACAGCGGAAGGCTTGGAAGATAAGTGAGTCCATCAAGTCCAACGGCATCACTGAGTATAGAACCACGACCTAAGGTCACCTTACTCGTCGTCTGAAAAGTCTGCAACATGAACGTTGCAGCCCGAAAACGGGTCAGCTCATGGAATATGCTTGCAAAGTAACACATAGAGAGTAACAAAGGATAAAGCTATACTATATGCATATATGGCTGGTGGTAAGCTCTATGGTTACAGTTTTTGCATAAAGCCAATTTTTGCCTACTGCAAAGGAATAGATTTTTAATTAACTATCATGGTAGTTGAAACATCATTGAGAAGGTTCACCCAACTCAAACCCAATTAAAGTAAACATTAACCCAACAATTAACTTTTAGAGTGATGAGATACACATGATAATCCAAGTACTAGATACTCAAAACGTCCATAACCGGGGACACGGCTAATCATGATTAGTTTGTACACTCTGCAGAGGTTTGTGCACTTTTCCCCACAAGACTCAATCTCCTCCGTTGGGATTCTCGCACTACATGATGTTTGAGAAACGGATGACCGAGACATAGTCTTTCAGAAGCACTAGCACCTTACGATCGGGCGGACCGTACCAACCTACATCCCCTACATCTGCTAGTCCACCACGGTAAGAGTTCGCACGGCTTAGTCAACTATGCTAGAGCCCATAATAGCTTGCGGCTGCACACGGAAGTTTCTAGTATGAAATACCTCATGATCCCTTTGAGCCTGGGTGGCGATCCATAAAGAAAACAGGCAATCATTGGAATACCCAGGTGCCTCAATCCACCCAGATGTGTATTTAAGTAGCCACCTTAACTTGAACCATTAAATTAACAATCTCACATCTGTCATGGATACACTCACCCAATCCACGTCTACTAGCATAGCATGACCTAACAGCAAACGTAGAAGTAACTCCCAAAGGTTTGAATGTAATGCAGGTAATAGGTTCTACCTCAATCTAATTCCCAGTCCCACATGTTAATAGATCCTACTCATGCAATGTGTTCGAGGATAATACTAATGCAATGAAAACTAGGTATTGGAAAGTATGATCAAAGTGTTACTTGCCTTGCTGATGATCCGCAAAACATAGAGATTCAAAGTAGCAAGCGGCGCACTCCGGGTACTCTATCGCAAACAAACAAGCATACAATAAGTACTCAACTAATGCACGGGTAAAACTCAAATAAGAGATCTAACCAGAAAGTTCAACTTAAGAACTCCGGTTTGCAAAAAGAATCAAACCAAACGAAACAACGAAAGTCAAACGACGAAACAAACCAACTACGCTACCAATCTGGACCTAAGTCCAAATTTAACAGAAGCAAAAGCTTGGTTGACTAGGTTAAACGGAAAGAGGGTTTCGAGAGAAACTCCAGGCGCTTGAATCGTCTGATTCTGGTAAACGAGCGAAAAGATAAACTAGAACGAAGATCGGATCAGAAATCGCGATCAGAAAATAACTGCGAAAAAGAAAACTGAAGAACAGCTTAACGAACGGACGTTCGTTAACTGGATCAAAATGACGAATTCGTTCGTTAAAACGAACAAACGGGTGAACGCTCGCTAAACAACTAAACTGAAAAAACGATATAATCTAAAAAAACGAACTAGGGTTCTTAAAAAAACGGGGCGGTTTTCTTTCCGAAAACCAGCGGGTGGCGCGGCTACCTCGTCGGATTCCGACGGGATGGCGTCGGCGGCGGGCGGGGCGGCGTCGATGGCGGGCGGCGGCGGCTGCTGCTGCAAGCAGCGGCGGCGGGGCGGGGCGAGGCGAGGTTGTGGAGGCGGCGGGGCG
>LR738712.1:585181221-585230653 GCA_902687465.1 Secale cereale
CGGGGGGAGTCTGGCTCGGACACGAGTCCGGCGCGGCGGCGGAAGGCGGCGGCGCGGGCGTGGCTCGGCTGGGCCTTAGGCCCAGTCGGGCACGGGGACTCTCTTTTTTTTTCAAAAAAAATCGCCGAATCTAAGAAAAATTCTAGAAAATAAAATAAAATCCTAAAAATGCCAAAACAAATTTTCAACGTCTAAATGAAATATTTAGAACAAGATGAACATTTTCTTGGCCCTAAATGCATTTTTGAAAACATGCAATTTTTCCTAAATTCAAATGAAATAGCAAAAACTCCAAAATAAATCTTATTTGGTTTTTCTATCAAATCCTCAGTATTTCTTTATGTTTGGGAGAGTCATTTTACTCTCTCTCTCTCTCATATTTTTCATATTAGAAATACTTGAAGATAAAATAAATAAAATCAAATGATCCTATTTTCAAAATTTGAGAACCTCAAATATGAAAATAACGAAATCCCCAACTCTCTCCGAGGGTCCTTGAGTTGCGTAGAATTTCTAGGATCCACCAAAAGCAAGAAAAATATGATATGCATTGATGATCTAATGTATAACATTCCAAATTAAAAATTTGGGATGTTACAAACCTACCCCCTTAAGATGAATCTCGCCCTCGAGATTCGGGTTGGCTAGAAAATAGGTGAGGGTGGTCCTTCTGCAGGTCTTCCTCTCGTTCCGAGGTTGCTTCATCCTCGGTGTGGTGGCTCCACTGAACTTCGCAAAACTTGATAACCTTGCTGCGAGTGACTCGGCTGGCATACTCTAGAATCTTGACTGGTTTTTCTTCATAGGTCAAATCACTATCCAGCTGAATTGCTTCCAACGGCACTGTATCCCTCAACAGTATCTCAGCCATCTCAGCGTGGCATTTCTTTAGCTAGGAAACGTGGAATACATCGTGAACTCCTGACAATCCTCCGGGCAATTCCAACCTGTAGGCTACTTCTCCCATACGTTCCAAAATTTTGTATGGTCCTACAAAACGGGGTGCTAGCTTTCCCTTAACTCCAAAACGCTTAACTCCTCGAAGTGGAGATACTCGAAGATAAACTCGGTCTCCGACTTCGTAAAGTATCTCTTTGCGTTTTGAATTCGCGTAGCTCTTCTGCCTGGACTGGCTACCTTGAGCCTATCGCGAATCAATTTTACCTTCTGTTCCAACTCCTTGATCAAATCTGGTCCAAACAACTGGCGGTCTCCAACTTCGTCCCAAGACAACGGGGTCCTGCACCTCTTTCCGTATAATGCTTCGAAAGGGGCCATCTTCAGACTGGATTGATAATTTTTGTTGTAAGAGAACTCTGCATAAGGCAAATTGTCGTCCCAACTAGATCCATAATCTAGCGCACAAGCTCTCAGCATATCCTCCAAAATCTGATTGACTCTCTCAGTCTGTCCATCTGTGTGCGGATGAAAAGCTGTACTGAACTCTAGCCTGATACCCAAAGTTTCGTGTAACTGATTCCAGAACTTTGAGGTAAACTGGGTTCCTCTATCTGATACGATGCTCCTCGGAACTCCATGCAGACATACGATCCTGGTCATGTATATCTTTGCCAACTTGGCACTGGTGTAAGTAGTCTTCACTTGGATGAAATGAGCTACTTTCGTGAAACGATCGACTACAACCCAAATCGAGTCATAGCTGAACGAGTTCTGGGTAATCCCGTAATAAAATCCATGCCTAGCTTATTCCACTTCCATTCGGGTATTGGCAATGGTTGTAACAATCCTGCCGGCTTCTGATGCTCTGCCTTCACTCTCTGACATACATCACAAACTGCTACATACTCCGCAATATCCTTCTTCATACCGGTGCACCACAAAGTATCCTTCAAGTCCAAGTACATCTTGGTATTTCCTGGGTGAATCGAGTATGGTGAATCATGGGCCTCTTGCAGAATCAACTTCCCAATCTCTGGGTCGTTAGGCACATATACGCGGTCCTCAAACCATAGGGTGTCGTGCTCATCCTCACGAAATCCTTTAACCTTTCCTTTGCTCATCTTCTCCTTTATAGAGGTGACCTCCTCGTTAGTTTTCTGAGCTTTTCTGATTTTATCCATCAGGGTAGACTGAATCTCCAGTGTGGCTACATAGCCTCTCGGAACTATCTCCAAACATAGCTCATGTAGGTCCTCGGCTAACTCTTTCGGTAAATCCTCCGTTGTTAGGGTATTGACATGGCTCTTACGACTTAGCACATCGGCTAGCACATTAGCCTTTTCGGGATGATAATGCAATCTCATGTCATAATCCTTGATGAGTTCCAACCATCTCCTTTGCCTGAGATTTAGCTCCTTCTGAGTGAATATATACTTCAAACTCTTGTGATCCGTATATACTTCACAATGGTTTCCAATGAGGAAATGTCTCCAAGTCTTCAATGCATTAACTACGGCTGCTAACTCCAAATCATGAGTGGCATAGTTCAACTCATGAGGTTTCAGTTGTCGTGAAGCATACGAAACAACTCTTCCTTCCTGCATAAGAACTGCTCCAAGTCCTCGACGTGAAGCGTCGCAGTACACCTCATAGTCCTTATGCTGATCTGGCAGAATCAACACAGGTGATGAGACCAAACGTTTCTTTAATTGCTGGAAACTGGCCTCACATTCTTCTGTCCAATTGAACTTGGTCTCCTTCTTTAACAACTCTGTCATAGGCTTTGCAATCCTTGAGAAATTCTCAATGAATCTCCGGTAGTATCCTGCAAGTCCAAGAAAACTCGGATCTCTCCAACTGTTGTCGGTGCTTCCCAATTTGTCACGGTGTCAACCTTGGCGGGATCTACTGCTATTCCTTCTACGGATATAACATGTCCAAGGAATCCAACTTCCTTCAACCAAAACTCACATTTGCTGAACTTGGCGTATAACTGATGTTCTCTGAGCTTCTCAAGTACCAAACGCAAATGCTCCTTATGTTCCTCTTCATCCTTTGAGAAGATCAATATATCATCTATGAACACCACGACGAACTTATCCAAGAATTCCATAAACACCTTGTTCATCAAGTTCATAAAGTATGCTGGTGCGTTAGTCAGACCAAAAGACATAACAGTATACTCGTACAACCCATACCTGGTGGTAAAGGCCGTCTTAGGTATATCCTGCTCTCGAATCTTCAATTGATGGTATCCTGATCGCAGGTCGATCTTGGAAAATACCTTAGCTCCTTGCAATCTATCGAATAGATCATTGATCATCGGCAATGGGTACTTGTTCTTGATCGTTACTTCATTCAATCCTTGATAATCAACAACCATTCTTAATGATCCGTCCTTCTTCTCCACTAGAAGTACTGGCGATCCCCAAGGCGAAGAACTTGGGTGAATGTAACCTTTATCCAGTAACTCTTTAATCTATTTCTTAATCTCCTCCAAATCCTTTGCGGGCATCCTGTATGGTCTCTTAGATATTGGCCCTGTGCCTGGCAAAAACTCGATATCTCTATCTGGTGGCATGCCTGGCAACTCCTTTGGAAATACATCAGGGAAATCTTTCACCACTGGTACTTCCTCTTGAACAACTCTTGAGAAGGAATTTACTAGGTTCCTATTCGGCACATGCCAAGATACATACTTGATCCTTTCTTCCTTCTGGCGTGGTAAGCAAAATGGACTTACTGGCGCATTCAATGTTCCCTCCGTACTTAGATAACCAATCCATGCCTAATATCACATCCAATCCTTGAGATTCCAATACTATTAGGTCCGAAGGGAATATGTAGTTACCAATCCTTAATGGTAACTGATCACACCATAATTTGGCCATATACTCTGCTCCAGGCGAGGTTACTAACATGGGTGACCTAAGGGCTTGGGTTGGCAGCTTATATTTATCCACAAATCCCCTTGAAATGTATGAATGCAATGCACCAGTATAAAAAAGAACGAGTGCAGTAAAGGACTTAACTAAAAACTTACAAATTACTGCATCTGGCTGAGCTTCAACCTCCTCCACGCTAACGTGGTTCACTTGTCCCCTATTGAAAGGGTTCGGCTTCTTCCCAGAGCTTACATTGCCATTTCCATTCTGGGCTTCAGGGCATTCATTGGCGTAATGTCCCGTCTTCTGGCACTTATAGCAAGTGACTTGGCTTAGGTCTCGCTTGGCTGGTGTTGATGGGTTGGTACGGTTCTGGCCGTTGCTTCCTCCATTCCCATTTCCATTCTTGAGGCCACTATGATTGTGCGAGCTACTTCCTCCACGGGTATGTTGAAATTGTCCTACCGGTTTAGGGGTAAAACGTGGCTTCTGTTGAGCTCCAGAATTGTACTTTCCTTGTCCATACTTCCTCTTGCGGTTTTCAATCTTTTGATGCTTCCCTTCAATCATTAGAGCTCGGTCAACCAATTCCTGGTAGTTGTTGAAGCTTGCTACCATCAACTGTACGCTCATCTCATCATTCAGCCCTTCCATAAATCTTTCCTGCTTAGCGGCATCTATGGCCACATCATCTGAGGCATAACGAGATAGAGTACTAAACTCATCTACGTACTGAGCCACGGTACGATTTCCTTGGCGCAAGTTGCGAAACTCCCGCTTCTTCATGCTCATAGCTCCTGTTGAGACATGGGCAGTACGGAAAGCTTGCTGAAACTGATCCCAAGTAACATTGGCTATGGGGAAGGTGGCGGTGTAGTTCTCCCACCACGCTGCGGCTGGTCCAGACAACTGATGTGCGGCAAATCGCACCTTCTCAGCGTCCGAGCAGTTAGCAGTGGTCAAGTCCCTTCCAATCTTGCGCAGCCAGTCATCAGCGATTATTGGTTCAATGCTGCTAGCAAAGACCGGTGGTTGTAACCTTAGGAAACGGGACAGGTTATCCACGGGTGGTGGTGGTGGAGGGTTATTGTTGTTGTTCTGGTTGTTCTGAGTGTTCTGGACAAGAAGTTGCATGAAAGTGTTCTGCTGCTGGATCAACTGAGTGAGCTCAGGGGGAAACTGGAATTCTGGCTCACGTCTTGGAGGCATCTGATGGGTGTAGAGGGAAAAGATTAGAACAGAATTGAGGTCTAAGGGAAAATCACTACCCATATGCACATGAGACAAACACAATCATATCACACCAAGATCAATTTCAAAAACAAGGGCTTACACGGATCTAACGTTACAGAAGTGCTCTAAGTCTACTATATGGAAAAAAACTACTAGTCATAGGGTAGTCATAGGGTGGTCATCTAGAAATTTTGATCGGCAGAAGATTCCATGATGTCTGCTCCAGCTTCATCTTCATAGTCTTCATCATCACTATCATCGGGGTCTGAGTCTGTGTCGTTGAGGATGATGTAGTCTTCAGGACAAATCTCCTTGGGTTCCTCTTCCTCTTCTTCCCCTCCTGGTGCTGGATCTCCCATGAATACTCCTAGCTTCCATGCCAAATCATCATTCTTCTCCACAAGTATTAAATATCCTCCTCGTATCCGTCGCATGTTGACTTGAGTTCCTCCTCTAACTCCAAGTTTCTGGTTAGTGCTTTCTTCAAGTCTATCATCCCTGCACACATCTGGTGCTCCTGGCGACGAATGTGTGATGTCTACACACGCTTCTACTCTTGTAGACTATGTTGGGCCTCCAAGCGCAGAGGTTTGTAGGACAGCAGCAATTTCCCTCAAGTGGATGACCTAAGGTTTATCGAACTCAGGGAAGTAGAGGTTGAAGATGGTCTCTCTCAAGCAACCCTGCAACTAAGATACAAGAAGTCTCTTGTGTCCCCAACACACCTAATACACTTGTCAGATGTATAGGTGCACTAGTTCGGCGAAGAGATGTTAAATGGCAAGTGATATGGATGGCAAAACAAAGTAATATAAATCTGTAATAAAAAGTGCAGCAAGCAAACAAGTGGTAAACTGAGCACAAATGGTATTGCAATGGTGGAAACAAGGCCTAGGGATCATACTTTCACTAGTGGCAACTCCCAACAACATTAACATAATCGAATCACATGATATTTCCCATAAAACATGCAATGGAGACGCACCCGGAGGTCATTCCTTCGTGGTCAAGAGATGACGAGAATTATGTAGGGCTACAAAAGCACACCTCAAAGTTCGTAGTTCTCAATCTAAGGATTTCCCAATGTCACCGCGGCCATCCAAAGAGAGTCCCACAATCACCACAACATATCTAAAGGATAGTCAAAGACAAGCACCAAGAGACTCTCAATCTTCAATCAACACACAAGAGAGGAAATCACTCATGAAAATATTTTTCTAATCCATGTCCAATAGACCGCCGTCACCTTGGTCTCGGGGATTATACTAGATAAAGACAAGTGAATACATTAATCCAATACATAGAGAAAGGGGAAATATCATGGGATCACCCTAGATTAACATAGCCTATGATCACAACGAAGATCACATCATGGAAGAGAGAGATAACCACATAGCTACACGTACGAGCCCTCGGCCCCGGAGAAGACTACTCACACATGAACATGGTGAGGAGGAGGTTGATGATGGTGTTCATGGAGAGGTGCAGCCCCGCGAGGAGGCGGCGGCCGACGGCGGCCACGGAGGCGGCGGCGGCGAGGAGGAGACGGCGACGGCCCTAGGGGGCGGCGGCGGCCCTAGGGGCAGCGGCTCCTTGGCCCCCCTTCTTCCTTGTGGATGGTGCTGCAATGGTGCTGGTCCTCCCCTCCAAGACGGCGGCTCGGGAGGAGGAGAATTCGTGGCCCTTGGTGACCTAGGTTTTCTCTCTTTATATAGACTCTCGGATTCCCATCATCAGATTTTGGGCCTCAGTAAGACGGGCTAAACTCGGCCGTCCGGACTCCGATTTGGACGAATTTTATATCCAGAAGCATCGCCTCGAAATTCCCCACAACTTTCGCAACTAGACATTTTCCGTTTGACGTCGTCTTCGGGCCGGAACGTGACCATCTTTAAAAAACGTTCTCAGACAGATTTCAGGAAAGTCAGAGTCCTACTCCAATACGACTCCTTTTGCGTTTTTGTCAATTTCCAAGTAATTCCTACACAATAAAGTGTAAAACAAGAACATTGTGCACTTTTGCAACCATTAGTAGGTTAGTCCAAATATGATCAAAAAGTGTATGGAAGTGCATAAATATCATAGCAATATCACACAAAAAGGGCATGGAGCAAGCAGAAATTATAGATACGTTTTGGACGTATCAACATCCACAAGCTTAATTCCTGCTCGTCCTCGAGTAGGTAAATGATAATAAGAATAATTTCTGTGGTGACATGCTATTAACCATATAAGGATTTTTCATAGTCATATGACAAAAGCTTACTGAGACAATGAATCTGTAGTAATTAAGTTGCCTAATGAGAAAATCACAAAGAACTGAAAGTTTTACAATATGATATTGAAACATCAAATAGATTCGTAATGAACATGATGTGCAAATATGATAAAGTGATATCTAGCTTGCCCCCTTTAGTGAAGCAAAACATAAATGCAGGGGCACCTCCAAGGTTTAAGTGATGACTAGATACAATGATTTCAAAATAAACGATATCACAATCATGCAAAAGACAATGCTACTTTGGGACAATGCACATTACACTCAAAATGACAATCATGCTCGCAGTAGTTGGTGCTTTTAAAAGAAGGTGGAGACTCTCGAACCGTGGCTTTTGTTGGCAAGGTTGAAAACCCGTAATCGGAAACAAAGACAAAACATGTACCAGAGCTCTTGGTTTTAAAATAGAGGTAATAATTTTTTTAGATCATGCATGCTTCGTCAACGAATGCTAGCAGACAACTCAATCACTTCTTGAGATGGACAAGTTTCGAGGAACGGCTCCCGAATGAGGACGATCACATCCTCTTAATCTCCTTTGTTTATCACTGCCAAAGTTTTCTGATTTCTCATGAACAAAGCGTGAAGGAGGGTTTGTTTGTTATATTATCTTTTTGAGCCGGGCGCACTCAATGCCAGTTCCTTCTCGTATTATGGGTTTGCACATTATACATGCAATCCCGGGGTGAAGCTTGTCCAACTTAAAAAGGTTATGAATTAACCACTACTTCCTCATGAACTTACAACAGAGGCACAAAATAAGAATGCTTTTTCTTTGAATAATTTCGAGATGGCACATGCAAGTCTCCGTTAGGAATGGCAGGTAAATACCATGTAGGAAGGTATGGTGGACTCATATGGCATAACTGGATTAAAGGATGTGGATGCACAAGCAGTCAGTCCGCTTAGTACAGGCGAAGGTTAGCAAAAGACTGGGAGCAACCAACTAAGAGAGCAATGACAGTCATAATCATGCAGAGCGACAAAGCAACATTGAATCAGGCATGGTAGTTATATCGCTACTCAGAAACAAAAGATCATCAAGGCTTGACAGACTTTCTTTACAGTCTTAAATATGCGTGAGCATACGCCAAGTCAATCAAAATAAATTCTCGAAGGAAGATATTACTAAACCATACCACATCATAGGCAAACAAATCATGTTGGTACTCCAATAACACATTGGGAACCCTCCAGCTATTTGAGACTAACCATAAGAAAACATGAACTACTAAGCACCATCATGCACGTAGCATCTTTATCATAGACATATCAACAAATGCAACGGAAGCAAACTTCTCTTAATAAGGTGAGCATGGTAATTAAAGAGAGTTCAAGCAACCAACTAAACAAAAGCTCTTTGAAAAGATAAGCATGAAAGCTAAGAGCTGAACATGATAGTAGCTATTAAAAGACAAAGAACACACACAGCAAGGATGTACATGAAAATTCTATGTTATGTTCTAGGTAGAAGTGGAGCGTGTTTCTCTCCCACATAAAGAAAGCTGAGTTCCGACTCGTTATGAAAAACTAAAGAAAACTAAAAGCAAGACGCTCCAAGCATAGCACATAACACATGAAGTGATTAAAATATAGTGGAACGAAAGACGAACTGATAATGTTGATGGAGAAGGGGATGCACGGGGGCATCCCCAAGCTTAGACGCTTGAGTCTCCTTGAATATTTCTTGGGGGTGCATGGGGCATCCCCAAGCTTGAGCGCTTGACACTCCTGAATCTTTTTATCATCTTCCCTCGCACACTTGAAAACTCCCCTCATACATAACTCATCATAATCTGATTAGCGAGGTTAGTACCCATAATAAAATAATTATACCTTGCTGGAAATAAAGATATTCTTGAAGGTCTATTGTTTCTCAAGATTGCCAAAAGGTTTTTTGCAAAGAAAAAGCAAGCTCTTGGTTTGCAAAATGAAGGAAAAGCAAAACAGGACAGAATCTGTGAAAAACAGAACAGCATGTAGTAATTGATTTGTTCGGGGCACTTCTGCAACTCTAATAAAAAAACTCAGAACAGACGCACGAAAGACAATTATATAGGCACGCTGTTGAAAAAATTTAGACCAAAAAGATGATCTGGTGATTTTATACGAATTTTTCTATCCAAGGACAGAATCTGTTTCCTGGACAGCACCTCACAACTTTTGAACTTTCTAGCAATCAGAGGCTACACTTGGCACAGAATTGAAAAGCAAAGATACAATGATGATGCTACAGTAGTAACAACATCAAGACACAACAAAAGCAAAATAAATTTATTCATGTGGGCTGCCTCCCAAAAGCGCTTTCTTTTATGCCTTTAAGCTAGGCATAAGACTTTAATGATGCTCTCGTAGGAATAAGAGTTGAAGAACAAAAGAGAGCATCAAGAAGCAAATACCAAACACATTTAAGCCTAACATGCTTCCTATGCATAGGAATATTGCAATAGAATAATTCATTGAAGCACAAAGCAATAAGCATAGGAAGACAAAACAAGTGCAACTTCAAAATATTCACCATAAAGAGAGGAAACTTCTTATTATTAAGATATTTAGAACCAAGTCTCCCTCTCTCATTATAAATTTCAGTGGCATCATGGATGAACTCAACAATATAAGCATCACATAAAGCATTGTTACCATGATCCACATGCAAAAAGGTACTCTTACTCTCCACATAAGCATAATCTTTCTCATTGGTAATAGTGGGAGTAGGACTATCATAAACAACTTGAACACTATAGATTAATTGTGTATTAGGAAGATGGTGTTCAACAAGGGATTAATTCCCTCCATGATTATGACAAGTTTCATAAGGATAATTTCTCCTTATGTCATAGGTACCTTTATAATCACTATAGATTGGAGTTATAACATCATCATGGTAGAGAAGAGCATTATCATTTCTAGCAACTATATTTGTAAACATGTTGTCTTTATTCTTACTAGCAAGAGAATTATCAATTATCACATCACTAGTGGGTAAAGGATTTGCAATCCTATCATCCCCAAGCTTAGAGCTTCCCATATCATCACTTTCAGAGTTGGTACCAAAAAGATTTTCAAGATCATAAGTAGCATCATCATCATTTTCCCAATCACAATAAGTAACATGCATATCATAATCAAAATCATCTTCAATAGTACCTACGGACGTATCATCAAGATGATAATTAAGGCGATAAACTTCACCTTCTTTAAACTTACAATCGTTAGGATAAAAGTTGATGGGAGGAATATGCTCAGGCCAGGTTGATACCCATTCTTCTTCTTTCTTGCTCCTCTTCCTCCTCCTCTTCTTTTTCTTCTTCTTAACCTTAGGAGGGAGTGGTTGGAGATGAAGCTTCTCCACATATCCTGGTTTATCATTAGAAACAATAGGGGAAACTTGGGAGAAAATCTTCTTTTTATTAGCATAAATATAAGAGACATTTTTATACTTTGGTAAAGTTCCCTCCTTTATAATCTTACCTATGTAATCATTTTCATGGCAATTAACAACACAATAGAGATGGCAATTTTGCAAAGTGTTTTTTATTCCTATGGCATTAACATCTAGCCATGAAGTCTTTTCTGATAACTCTTCACACATCAAAAATAACATAAGCTCATCATAAAGATCAGAGGTGATCATGTTATCACACAACCGGTTAACAGTTATGTTTTGAAAGTTCATGCATTAAAAATTAAAGTGACCCTCTATACGGCAAAGTTCACAAGTAAAAGGATAAAGGTCACACAATTCTCTAGCAATTTCATTTAAATCTCTGACCCAAGTGATTGTTCTTTCATGCTTATGTTGCTTACAATACTTCTCTTCTTCAATCATAGGCCTTTCACAAGGTCTATCCACTCCACAAAAATTAACATGCTTATATAAAACTTCATTTTTAGGAATTGGATCATGCATGTTGCAATCATCATGAACAATTTCATTTTCTTTGCAAATCTCTTTAAAAGGTTTATGATGCTTGTTCCAATCCTCCTTAGGCATATTAATATGTGAAGCAAAAGATTTGAGGAAATCAACAAGGAGTTGAGAATCAAGCCCAAACTTAGCACTAAACTTATTAAAACTTGTAGTTTCAACGAAGGACTTAATGCAATCATACTCATAAATTATACCTGACTCTTTACCTTTGTCGATCTCCCAATCTTTAGTGTTGCGTTGAATTTTTTCAAGGAGTTCCCATTTAGCATCAATCTTTTTGTTTGTGAAAGAACCCATAGAGGAAGCGTCGAGCAAATCTTTATCCTGTCGAGAAAGCCTCGCATAGAAATTAGTAATAATCATATCTTTGGGGAGCCCATGGTTAGGACATTTTAGCATTAACGTTTTCAGTCTCCCCCAAGCTTGAGCTATGCTCTCTCCGTCACGAGGATAGAAATTATAAACATAATTCCTATTCTCATGGACTTCATGAAGAGGATAAAACTTGGAGTAAAAGAGAGACTGGATCTCTTCTCAATCCAGTAGGTGAGAGTCATCTAGTAGCCTATACCATTCCAATGCTTTTCCTTTCAGTGACAAGGCAAATAATTTCCTCATGACAAACTCCTTTGATACACCTGCAAGCTTAAATAATGAACATAGTTGTGACAGATATAGCAAGTGTTCACCGGGATGTCTGTCTCCTGCATAACGATCAGCCAAAACATAATCGATAACACCAGCTGGTATTTTATAAGGCACAATTTCAGTAGGGGGAGGAGCAACCACCACAGGTGTGGGGCGTCTTCCCGCAAGCAACGATCCAATAACAAGGTTGTCCATAAGCATAACTAGTGAAATAAAAACAAGAAACAAAAAGATTTAATTAAAAGATCTAAAGATATACCTTCAAGCGCTCACCTCCCCGGCAACGGCGCCAGAAATAGCTTGATGTCTACACACGCTTCTACTCTTGTAGACTATGTTGGGCCTCCAAGCGCAGAGGTTTGTAGGACATCATCAATTTCCCTCAAGTGGATGACCTAAGGTTTATCGAACTCAGGGAAGTAGAGGTTGAAGATGGTCTCTCTCAAGCAACCCTGCAACTAAGATACAAGAAGTCTCTTGTGTCCCCAACACACCTAATACACTTGTCAGATGTATAGGTGCACTAGTTCGGCGAAGAGATGTTAAATGGCAAGTGATATGGATGGCAAAACAAAGTAATATAAATCTGTAATAAAAAGTACAGCAAGCAAACAAGTGGTAAACGTGAGCACAAATGGTATTGCAATGGTGGAAACAAGGCCTAGGGATCAGAATTTCACTAGTGGCAACTCCCAACAACATTAACATAATCGAATCACATGATATTTTCCATAAAACATGCAATGGAGACGCACCCGGAGGTCATTCCTTCGTGGTCAAGAGAGGACGAGAATTATGTAGGGCTACAAAAGCACACCTCAAAGTTCGTAGTTCTCAATCTAAGGATTTCCCAATGTCACCGCGGCCATCCAAAGAGAGTCCCACAATCACCACAACATATCTAAAGGATAGTCAAAGACAAGCACCAAAAGACTCTCAATCTTCAATCAACACACAAGAGAGGAAATCACTCATGAAAATATTTTTCTAATCCATGTCCAATAGACCGCTGTCACCTTGGTCTCGGGGATTATACTAGATAAAGACAAGTGAGTACATTAATCCAATACATAGAGGAAGGGGAAATATCATGGGATCACCCTAGATTAACATAGCCTATGATCACAACGAAGATCACATCATGGGAGAGAGAGATAACCACATAGCTACACGTACGAGCCCTCGGCCCCGGAGAAGACTACTCACACATGAACATGGTGAGGAGGAGGTTGATGATGGTGTTGATGGAGAGGTGCAGCCCCGCGAGGAGGCGGCGGCCGGCGGCGGCCACGGAGGCGGCGGCGGCGAGGAGGAGACGACGGTGGCCCTAGGGGCGGCGGCGACCCTTGGGGGCGGCGGCGGCCCTAGGGGCAGCGGCTCCTTGGCCCCCCTTCTTACTTGTGGATGGTGCTGCAATGGTGCTGGTCCTCCCCTCCAAGACGGCGGCTCGGGAGGAGGAAAATTCGTGGCCCTTGGTGACCTAGGTTTTCTCTCTTTATATAGACTCTCGGATTCCCGTCATCAGATTTTGGGCCTCAGTAAAACGGGGCTAAACTCGGCCGTACGGACACCGATTTGGACGAATTTTATATCCAGAAGCATCGCCTCGAAATTCCCCACAACTTTCGCAACTAGACTTTTTCCGTTTGACGTCGTCTTCGGGCCGGAACGTGACCATCTTTAAAAAACGTTCTCAGACAGATTTCAGGAAAGTCAGAGTCCTACTCCAATACGACTCCTTTTGCGTTTTTGTCAATTTCCAAGTAATTCCTACACAATAAAGTGTAAAACAAGAACATTGTGCACTTTTGCAATCATTAGTAGGTTAGTCCAAATATGATCAAAAAGTGTATGGAAGTGCATAAATATCATAGCAATATCACACAAAAAGGGCATGGAGCAAGCAGAAATTATAGATACGTTTTGGACGTATCAATGTGCTGGTTTAACTCCAGGCGCTTGAATCGCCTGATTCCGATAAACGAGGGAAAAGATAAACTAGAACGAAGATCGGATCAGAAATCGCAATCAGAAAATAACTGCGAAAAAGAAAACTGAAGAACAGCTTAACGAACGGACGTTCGTTAACTGGATCTAAACGACGAATTCGTTCGTTAAAACGAACGAACGGGCGAACGCTCGCTAAACAACTAAACCTAAAAAAACGATCTAATCTGAATAAAACGAACTAGGGTTCTGAATAAAACCCGGGGCGGTTTTCTTTCTGAAAACCGGTGGGCGGCGCGGCTACATCGTCGGATTCCGACGGGATGGCGCCGGCGGCGGGCGTGGCGGCGTCGACGGCGGCGGAGCTGCTGCTGCGGCGGCGGCAGCGATGGCGGCGGGGCGGGGCGAGGCGAGGGTGTGGAGGCGGCGGGGCGGCGGCATTTATAGGAGGGGGGGTGCTGTGGCTTGGAGGAGGGGGGCAAGGCAGCGGCGGCGGCGGGGGGAGTCCGGCACGGCGGCGGAAGGCGGCGGCGCGGCGCGGCGCGGGCCTGGCTCAGCTCGGCCTTAGGCCTAGTCGGGCACGGGGACTCTCTTTTTTTTTAAAAAAAAAATCGCCGAATCTAAGAAAATTTCTAGAAAATAAAATAAAATCCAAAAAATGCCAAAAAAAATTTTCACCGTCTAAATGAAATATTTAGAACAAGATGAACATTTTTCTTGGCACTAAATGCATTTTTGAAAACATGCAATTTTTCCTAAATTCAAATAAAATAGCAAAAACTCCAAAATAAATCTTATTTGATTTTTCTATTAAATCCTCAGTATTTCTTTATTTTTGGGAGAGTCATTTTACTCCCTCTCTCATATTTTTCATATTAGAAATACTTGAAGATAAAATAAATAAAATCAAATGATCCTATTTTCAAAATTTGAGAACCTCAAATATGAAAATAACGAAATCCCCAACTCTCTCCGAGGGTCCTTGAGTTGCGTAGAATTTCTAGGATCCACCAAAAGCAAGAAAAATATGATATGCATTGATTATCTAATGTATAACATTCCAAATTAAAAATTTGAGATGTTACATATATAGTCAACCACTCCAACATGTCGTGCCATCCTTCCAAATTAGGGAGGTAGTCCCCGAGCGAAGTGAAAGGTTTCATGTCGAGACGTTGAGCGGCTACGCGTGTCCGGACGTCTTACCATGACATTTGCCCTTCTTCGTAGAACATCCCTATTATTTTGAGGACCTCCTTCATGATGACTTGAGAAAGTTCACGTTGGATGTGATAGAACTCAGCTCGGAGTTGATGATTCGGTGCATTTCCTAGTTTCTTGGCCCATTGCAGAATATCAGCATCGCCGGATTTAGGTGACATGCGAAGGTTATGGCGATCCCGTCTGTACTCCAGCATGTGGTGGATGACAAAATCCATGTGGCGCCCCCGATTTGACCGTACACTAATCATGCATGCAAACATGTACGATCAAGATCAGGGACTAACTTGAAGATATCACAACACAACTCTAGACACAAATAAAATAATACAAGCTTTATATTACAAGCCAGGGGCCTCGAGGGCTCGAATACATAAGCTCGAATACACAAGAGTCAGCGGAGCAATAATATCTGAGTACAGACATGAGTAAAACAAGTTTGCCTTAAGAAGGCTAGCACAAAACATCAACGATCGAAAAGGCAAGGCCTCCTGCCTCGGACTTCCTATCTGCTCCTGGTCGTCAGGTGTCTCCATGAGGTAGTAGGCTTTGTCGGGGTAGTAGCAGTCGTCAAGTGTGCCATCTGGCTCTTGGACTCCACCATCTGGTTGCAACAACCAGAAAGAAGAAAGAAGGGGGAAAAGGGGTAGTAAAGCAATCGTGAGTACTCATCCAAAGTACTCGCAAGCAAGGATCTACACTACATATGGATCGGTATCAATGAAAGGGGGGTAGTATATGTGGACTAAGCTGCAAAATGCTAGAATAAGAGGGGGAGAAGCTAGTCCTATCGAAGACTAGCATCTTTTGGAAACCACCAATCTTGCAGCATTAGAAGAGAGTACATAATAACATATTATAGTTATCAAGCACGTTGTAGCATTAACGCCCAAAGATCCTTCCTCAACTCCCTGTGAGGAAGCAATCCTGGAGCCACATATCCATTCATGTCTCAGTATCCAGTTCTAGTTGAATCGATCGGGATACAACTCCAAGCGTCCGTTACCGTAGGACAGGCTATCGATAGATGTTTTTTCCCTGCAGGGGTGCACCAACTTACCCACCACGTTCGCTTAACTCCGGCCGAACACACCACAGGACATGCCCGGCCTCGGCCAAACAATACGCCGCAACCCGACCTAGGCTTAATAGAGAGGTCATGCACGCCGGACTAAACCTATGCCCCCAAGGGTCATGGGCCATCTCCCCAGGAACTCCTACATGTTGCATACGCAGCCGGTGAGCAGACCTAGCTACCTCCTTAAAAAGGCAGGTGCATAATGATACGTCTCCAACGTATCTATAATTTTTTATTGTTCCATGCTATTATATTATCCTTGTAGGATGTTTTATATGCATTTATATGCTATTTTATATGATTTTTGGGACTAACCTATTAACCAAGAGCCCATTGCCAGTTTATGTTTTTTCCTTGTTTTTGAATATCGCAGAAAAGGAATATCAAACGGAGTCCAATTGACGAGCCAATTTTTGATGATTTTTTCTGGACCAAAAGAAGCCCCCGAAGTAAAAGAGTTGGGCCAGGAGAGCCATGGGCTGCCCACGAGGGTGGGGGGCGCGCCCACCCCAAGTGGGAGCGCCCCCTATCTCGTGGACAGCCCGAAGACCCCCCTGACGTGAGACCTACGCCAAAAAATCCTATAAATACAGAAACCTCCAGAAAATAACCTAGATCGGGAGTTCCGCCGCCGAAAGCCTCTGTTGCCACAGAAAACCAATCTAGACCCATTCTGGCACCCTGCCGGAGGGGGGGAATCCCTCTCCGGTGGCCATCTTCATCATCCCGACGCTCTCCATGATGAGGGAGGAGTAGTCCACCCTCGAGGCTGAGGGTATATATCAGTAGCTATGTGTTTGATCTCTCTCTCATGTTCTTGAGATGGCACGATCTTGATGTATCGCGAGCTTTGCTATTATAGTTGGATCTTATGTTGCTTCTCCCCCTCTACTCTCTTGTAATGGATTGAGTTTTCCCTTTGAACTTATCCGATCGGATTGAGTCTTTAAGAATTTGAGAACACTTGATGTATGTCTTGCATGTGCTTATCTGTGGTGACAATGGGATATCATGTGATCTACTTGATGTATGTTTTGGTGATCAACTTGCGGGTTCCGTGACCTTGGGAATCTATGCATAGGGGTTGGCACATGTTTTCGTCTTGACTTTCCGGTAGAAACTTTGGGGCACTCTTTGAAGTTCTATGTGTGGGTTGAATAGATGTTTCTGAGATTGTGTGATGCATATCGTATAATCATGCCAACGGATACTTGAGGTGACAATGGAGTATCTAGGTGACATTAGGGTTTTGGTTGATTTGTATCTTAAGGTGTTATTCTAGTACGAACTCTATGATAGATTGAACGTTACTACGGACTCTTGAATAGATCAATCAGAAAGAATAACTTTGAGGTGGTTTCGTACCCTACCATAATCTCTTCGTTTGTTCTCAGCTATTAGTGACTTTGGAGTGACTCTTTGTTGCATGTTGAGGGCTAGTAATATGATCCAATTATGTTATCCTTGTTGAGAGAACTTGCACTAGTGAAAGTATGAACCCTAGGCCTTGTTTCCTACCATTGCAACACCGTTTATGCTCACTTTTACCACTTGCTACCTTGATGTTTTTATATTTTCTTATTACAAAAACCTATATCTACCATCCATATTGCACTTGTATCATCATCTCTTCACCGAACTAGTGCACCTATACAATTTACCATTGTATTGGGTGTGTTGGGGACACAAGAGACTCTTTGTTATTTGGTTGCAGGGTTGTTTGAGAGAGACCATCTTCATCCTACGCCTCCCACGGATTGATAAACCTTAGGTCATCCACTTGAGGGAAATTTGCTACTATCCTACAAACCTCTGCACTTGGAGGCCCAACAACGTCTACAAGAAGAAGGTTTTATAGTAGACATCAAGCTCTTTTCTGGCGCCGTTGCCGAGGAGGTGAGTGCTTGAAGGTATATCTTTTGATCTTGCAATCGAATCTTTTAGGTTCTTGTTTTATCACTAGTTTAGTTTATAAAAGAAAACTACAAAAAATGGAATTAAGGTTACCTCATATGCTTCATCTTTTTAATATATTTTATGAAAATGATGGGAAGGAAAATTGTGCTCAAGTTCTAGAAGAAGAATTACATAGAATGCTTGACATAAAATACTTGAATGATGAGCATGATTGCAATGTTGTTAGTGTGAATCCTTTGAATATCCATGATGCTAATGATATGCAGAGCCATAAGCTTGGGGAAGCTATGTTTGATGAAGATGATATATTTAGTCCCCCAAGTTTTGATGAGCAAATTTATTATGATGAAAGCATGCCTCCTATTTATGATGATTATATTTATGAAAGTGGATTTGGAGAGGTCATGACTTTATTTAGTGATGAATCCACCATTTCGTTTCCAATAGATTATGAGAACAAAGTTGCTATCTATGATGATTATTGTGATGACTTGTATGCTATTAAGAATAATGATAACCATGAAAATTGTCATCACGTTCTTAGTTTTCAATTGGATTATGCTTCACATGATAGTTATTTTGTTGAGTTTGCTCCCACTACTATTGATGAGAAGAATTTTGCTTATGTGGAGAGTAGTAAAATTTCTATGCAAGTAGATCATGAAAAAATGCTTTATGTGATAGTTATATTGTTGAATTCATTCATGATGCTACTGAAAATTATTATGAGAGAGGATCATATGCTTGTAGGAATTGCAATAATATCAAGTTTCCTCTCTATGTGCTTAAAATCTTGAAGTTATGCTCGTTTTCCCTTCGTATGCTAGTTGATTAACGTTCCCATAAGTTGCTTGTTCACAAAATCCCTATGCATAGGAAGTGGGTTAGGCTTAAATGTGCTAGTCATATTCTTCTTGATGCTCCCGTTATGTTTCAATTCATATCTTTTATGCGAGCATCACTGAAATCATTGTGCCTAGCTTGGGGCGTTAAACGATAGCGCTTGTTGGGAGCCAACCCAATTTTATTTTATTTGCTTTTGCTTATGTTTAGTAATAAATATTGCATCTAGCTTCTGTTTAGATGTGGTTTTGTGTTTTAATTAGTGTTTGTGCGAAGTAGAACCTTTGGGGTAGACTTGTGTGAAGTTTATGCGATCATGCTGTAAAAAACAGAAACTTTACCGCTCACGAGATTAGCTACCATTTTTTTACAGAAGAGCGCTTTTTAGTTGATTCTTTTTGAAGATTATTAATAGACAAATTCCTCAGGTCTACCAATTTATTCCAGAATTCTTAGAGTTACAGAAGTATTCGAAAGTTACAGATTGCTACAGACTATTCTGTTTTTGACAGATTCTGTTTTTCATGTGTTGTTTGCTTATTTTGACGAATCTATGAGTAGTATCGGAGGGTATGAACCATAGAGAAGTTGGAATACAGTAGATATTACACTAATATGAATTTATAATGAGTTCACAATAGTACCTAAGTGGTGGTTTTATTTTCTTATACTAACGGAGCTCACGAGTCTTCTGTTGAGTTTTGTGTTGTGAAGTTTTCAAGTTTTGGGTAAAGATTCGATAGACTATGGAATAAGGAGTGGAAAGAGCCTAACCTTGGGGATGCCCAAGGCACCCGAAGGTAAAATTCAAGGACAACCAAAAGCTAAGCTTGGGGATGCCTGATACGTCCATTTTGCATCATGCTTATATGTTGATATTTATCGCATTATGGGCTGTTCTTACATGTTTTGTCACAATACTTATGCCTTTTCTCTCTTATTTTACAAGGTTCACATGAAGAAGGGAGAATGCCGGCAGCTGGAATTCTGGGCTGGAAAAGGAACAAACTGTCGAGACCTATTCTGCATAACTCCAAAAGCCCTGAAACTCAACAGAACGCCGTTTCAGAAAATATAAAAAATATCTGGCGAAAGAAGTCCATGAGGGGGGCCACCGGCTGTCCACGAGGGTGGGGGCACGCCCCCCTTCCCAGGGAGTGCCCCTGCCTCATGGGCTAGCCGGAAGTCCCCCAATGCCCATCTTCTCCTATATGAGGTGTTTTGACCTGGAAAAAAATCATAAGGTGTCTCGAGGCGGAACCGAGGCGGAAACCAATCTAGGGCTCCAGTAGAGCTGTTCTGCCGGGGATACTTCCCTCTGGGAGGGGGAAATCGTCACCGCCGTCATCACCAACAACTCTTCCATCTTGGGGAGGGCTATCTTCATCAACATCTTCACCAGCACCATCTCCTCTCAAACCCTAGTTCATCTCTTGTATCCAATCTTTGTACCCAAACCTCAGATTGGTACCTGTGGGTTGCTAGTAGTGTTGATTACTCCTTGTAGTTGATGCTAGTTGGTTTATTTGGTGGAAGATCATATGTTTAGATCCATTATGCATATTAATACCCCTTTGATCATGAACAATATTATGTCTTGTGACTAGTTACTTTGGTTCCTGAGGACATGGGAGAAGTCTTGCTATTAGAAGTCATGTGAATTTTGTCTTCGTTCGATATTTTGATGAGATGTATGTTGTCTCTCCTCTAGTGGTGTCATGTGAACGTCGACTACATGACACTTCACCATTACTTGGGCCTAGAGGAAGGCATTGGGAAGTAATAAGTAGATGATGGGTTGCTAGAGTGACAGAAGCTTAAACCCTAGTTTATGCGTTGCTTCGTAAGGGGCTGATTTGGATCCATATGTTTCAGGCTATGGTTAGGTTTACCTTAATACTTCTTTTATAGTTGCGGATGCTTGCATTAGAGGTTAATCATAAGTGGGAGTCTTGTCCAAGTAAGGGCAGCACCCAAGCACCGGTCCACCCACATACCAAATTATCAAAGTATCGAACGCGAATCAGATGATCGTGATGAAAACTAGCTTGACGATAATTCCCATGTGTCCTCGGGAGCGCTTTCCTTTATATAAGAGTTTGTCCAGGCTTGTCCTTTGCTACAAAAAGGACTGGGCCACTTTGCTGCACCTTATTTACTTTTACCGTTTGTCACTTGCTACCAATTACCTTATCACAAAACTATCTGTTACTTATAATTTCAGTGCTTGCAGAAAATACCTTACTGAAAACTGCCTATCATTTCCTTCTGCTCCTCGTTGGGTTCGACACTCTTACTTATCGAAAGGACTACGATAGACCCCCTACACTTGTGGGTCATCAAGACTCTTTTCTGGCGCCGTTGCCGGGGAGTGAAGCGCCTTTTGTAAGTGGAATTTGTTAAGGAAAAATATAGTGCGCTGAAATTTATTGTCACTTGTTACTATGGCTCAAAATCCTTTGAGGGGCTTCTTCGGTGTATCTTCACCTCGAACAGAAGAGCAAAGAGTTGCTCCTCAACCTACTGCACCTATTGAAAATGTTTGCTTTGAGATTCCTTCGGGTATGATAGAGAAACTGCTTGAAAATCCCTTTACAGGAGACGGAACACTGGATCCCAACTTACACCTAATCTATGTGGATGAAGTTTGTGGATTATTTAAGCTTGCAGGTATGCCCGAGGATATTATCAATAAGAAGGTCTTCCCTTTATCTTTGAAGGGAGATGCATTGTCATGGTTTAGGCTATGCGATGATATGGGATCATGGAACTATAATCGTCTGAAGTTGGAATTTCATCAGAAGTTCTACCCTATGCACCAGGTTCATCGTGATCGTAATTATATTTATAATTTCTGGCCTCGCGAAGGAGAAAGCATCGCTCAAGCTTGGGGGAGGCTTAAGTCAATGTTATATTCATGCCCCAATCATGAGCTCTCAGGAGAAATGATCATTCAAAAATTTTATGCTCGGCTTTCTCTTAATAATCGCTCCATGCTCGATACTTCTTGTTCTGGCTCTTATATGATGAAGACTACTGAATTCAAATGGGATTTATTGGAAAGAATTAAACGCAACTCTAAAGATTGGGATCTCGACGAAGGTAAGGAGTCAGGTATGACCCCTAAGTTTGATTGTGTAAAAGCTTTTATGGATACCGATGTTTTCCGTGAGTTTAGCACTAAATATGGACTTGACTCTGAGATAGTAGCTTCTTTCTGTGAATCTTTTGCTACTCATGTTGATCTCCCCAAGGAGAAGTGGTTTAAATACCATCCCCCTATTGAAGTAAAAGTAGTTGAACCTATTAAAGCTGAAGAAAAGACTATCACTTATAATGTTGATCCTGTTATTCCAACCGCTTATATTCAGAAACTACATTTCCCTGTTAGGATAAAGGATCATGCTCAAGCTTCAACTGTAGTTCGTAAGAGTAATACTAGAACACCTACACCCTCTGAGCAAATTAAAGTTGAACCTAGTGTTGATATGGTTAAAGATCTCTTGGTAGAAGATTTAGATGGACATGTTATTTACCTCCAAGAAGAGTCTGCTAGAATAGCCAAACCCAATGCTAGGAATAAACATAAACCTATTGTAGGCTCGCCTGTTATCTCTGTTAAGATAGGAGATCATTGCTATCATGGTTTATGCGACGTAGGTGCTAGTGCGAGTATTATCCCTTTTGATTTGTACAACGAAATTATGCATGATATTGCACCTGTTGAGTTAGAAGGGATTGATGTTACTATTAAGCTTGCTAATAGAGATACTATTTCACCAGTTGGGATTGTTAGAGATATTGAAGTCTTGTGTGGGAATGTTAAATACCCTGCTGATTTTCTTGTTCTTAGTTCCCCACAAGATGAATTATGTCCCATTATATTTGGTAGACCCTTCTTGAATACTGTTAATGCCAGGATAGACTGCGTGAAAGATATTGTCACTGTTGGATTAGGGGATATGTCTCATGATTTTAACTTTGCTAAATTCCGTAGAAAACCCCTTGAAAAGGCACCACCCAGTAAAGATGAAATTATTGGCCTTGCTTCTATTGCCGTGCCACCTAATGATCCTTTAGAACAATACTTGCTAGACCACGAAAATGATATGCATATGAATGAGAGAAGGGAAATAGATGAAATATTCCTTACACACGGACCCGTATTGAAAAACAACTTGCATGTTGAAATCCTAGGGGATCCTCCTCCACCCAAGGGTGATCCCGTGTTTGAACTTAAACCTTTGCCTAATAATCTTAAGTATATTTATCTTGATGAAAGGAAGATATATCCTGTTATTATTAGTGCTAACCTTTCAGAGCAGGAAGAAGAAAAATTATTAAAAACTCTGAAGAAGCATCGTGCTGCTATTGGATATACTCTGGATGATCTTAAGGGCATTGGTCCCACTATATGCCAACACAAGATAAAATTGGAAGAAAATGCTAAACCAGTTATTGATCATCAGCGACGATTAAATCCTAAGATGAAAGAAGTGGTAAGGAAGGAAATACTAAATCTCCTAGAGGCAGGTATTATCTATCTAGTTGCTGATAGCCAGTGGGTAAGTCATGTCCATTGTATCCCTAAGAAAGGAGGTATGACTGTTGTTCCTAATGATAAAGATGAATTGATCCCACAAAGAATAGTTACACGTTATAGGATGGTAATTGATTTTTGTAAGTTAAATAAAGCTACTAACAAAGATCATTACCCCTTGCCATTCATTGATCAAATGCTAGAAAGGTTATCCTAACATACTCATTTCTGCTTTCTAGATGGTTATTATGGTTTCTCTCAAATACCTGTGTCAAAAGGGGATCAAGAAAAGACCACTTTTACTTGTCCTTTCGGTACCTTTGCTTATAGACGTATGCCTTTTGGTTTATGTAATGCACCTGCTACCTTTCAAAGATGCATGATGGCTATATTCTCTGATTTTTGTGAAAAGATTTTTGAGGTTTTCATGGATGATTTCTCTGTTTACGGAACTTCTTTTGATGATTGCTTAAGCAACCTTGATCGAGTTTTGCAGAGATGTGAAGACACTAATCTTGTCTTGAATTGGGAGAAGTGCGACTTTATGGTTAATGAAGGCATCGTCTTGGGACATCAAATTTCTGAAAGAGGTATTGAAGTTGACAAAGCTAAAGTTGATGCTATTGAAAAGATGCCATGCCCTAAGGACATCAAAGGTATACGAAGTTTCCTTGGTCATGCCGAGTTTTATAGGAGGTTCATTAAGGACTTCTCCAAAATCTCCAGGCCTCTGACTAATCTCTTACAAAACGATATTCCCTTTGTCTTTGATGATGATTGTCTAGAAGCATTTGAAATACTTGATAAAGCATTGATCTCTGTACCTATTGTCCAGCCTCCTGACTGGAATTTACCCTTTGAGATTATGTGCGATGCTAGTGATTATGCTGTAGGAGTTGTTATAGGGCAAAGAGTTGATAAGAAATTGAATGTTATCCAATATGCTAGTAAAACTCTAGATAGTGCCCAGAGAAATTATGCCACTACCGAGAAAGAATTTTTAGCAGCTGTATTTTCTTGTGATAAGTTTAGGTCCTATATCGTTGATTCTAAAGTAACTATTCACACTGATCATGCTGCTATCAAATACCTTATGGAAAAGAAAGATGCTAAACCTAGACTTATTAGATGGGTTCTGTTGCTGCAAGAATTTGACTTGCATATTATTGGAAAGGGAGCTGAGAACCCCGTAACAGATAACTTGTCTAGGTTAGAGATTATACTTGATGACCCACAACATATTGATGATAGCTTCCCTGATGAACAACTAGCTGTCATAAATACTTCTCGTACTGCTGCTTGGTATGCTGATTATGCTAATTATATTGTTGCTAAGTTTATACCTCCTAGCTTCACATACCAGCAAAAGAAAAAGTTCTTCTATGATTTGAGACATTACTTCTGGGATGACCCACATCTTTATAAACAAGGAGTAGATGATATCATTAGACGTTGTGCACCTGAGCATGAACAGGAACATATCCTACGCAAGTGCCACTCTGAAGCTTATGGAGGACACCATGCGGGAGATAGAACTGCACACAAGGTATTGCAATCTAGTTTTTATTGGCCCACTTTCTTCAAGTATGCCCGTAAGTTTGTCTTATCTTGTGATGAATGTCAAAGAATTGGTAATATTAGTAGACGTCAAGAAATGCCTATGAATTATTCACTTGTTATTGAACCATTTGATGTTAGGGGCTTTGATTATATGGGACCTTTTCCTGTCTCTAATGGGTACACACATATTTTAGTTGATGTTGATTACGTTACTAAGTGGGTAGAAGCTATTCCAACTAGTAGCGTTGATCATAACACCTCTATTAAGATGCTTAAAGAAGTTAGATTTTGGAGGTTTGGAGTCCCTAGATATCTAATGACTGATGGTGGTTCACACTTTATTCATGGTGCTTTCCGTAAGATGCTTGCAAAGTATGATGTCAACCATAGAATTGCATCCCCCTATCACCCACAGACTAGTGGTCAAGTAGAACTAAGTAATAGGGAGTTGAAATTAATCTTGCAAAAGACAGTTAATAGGTCTAGGAAGAATTGGTCCAAGAAACTAGATGATGCACTATGGGCCTATAGAACTGCATACAAAAATCCTATGGGTATGTCTCCATATAAGATGGTATATGGAAAAGCTTGTCACTTACCTCTTGAGCTAGAACACAAGGCATATTGGGCTATTAAAGAGCTCAATTATGATTTCAAACTTGCCGGTGAGAGGAGGCTATTTGACATTAGCTGTCTCGATGAATGGAGAACCCAGGCCTATGAGAATGCCAAACTGTTCAAAGAAAAAGTTAAAAGATGGCATGACAAAAGAATACAAAAGCGTGAGTTTAACGTAGGTGATTATGTCTTGCTATACAACTCTCGTTTAAGATTTTTTGCAGGAAAACTTCTCTCCAAGTGGGAAGGACCTTACGTTATCAAGGAGGTCTGTCGTTCTGGTGCCATAAAAATCAACAACTTCGAAGGCACAAATCCTAAGGCGGTGAATGGTCAAAGAATTAAACATTATATCTCAGGTAATCCTATAAATGTTGAAACTAATGTTATTGAAACCGTAACCCCGGAGGAATACATAAGGGACACTTTCAGAATGATTCATCCTCCGAAAAGGAAGAGGTACGTGATACGGTAAGTAAACCGACTCCAAAACAGTTCTAAAGGCAATTTTTCTCCGTTCTGGAATATTTAGAAAAATAGAAAAATAAACCGCAGTCCGGAAGAGACACGAGGCCACCACGAGGGTGGAGGGCACGCCCCCCTTCCCAGGGCGCGCCCTCCTACCTCGTGGACACCCCGTGTGTCCCCCGGACTCCGTTTTCTTGTGGGTTACTCCTTTTGGTCGGGAAAAATTCATTATATATACTCCCAAAGGTTTTGACCTCTGTATCACGCAGAAATCCCATGTTTTCGTTTCGAGCTGCTGTTTTTGACAGATCTAGATCATCATGGCGTCCTCCAACACCCCCAAGGACAAGTTCTTCGAGAAGGTCATCAACCCCTACCTTGCGGAGGTGCTGCACCACCCCAAAACCATGGAGTTGCATGAGGGGGTGATGCATATCCGTGATGTTGAGGGGCCGAGGAGGACCGGGAGCATGGAGACAAGACTCGAAGCAATGGAGCAGCAAGTTTTCAAGTGCCAAGGTATGGTGGAACAAAGACTCAACGCCAACCACATGATGATCTCGGAGCTCACCAACAACCTCAAGCTGGACTCAAGGATCTTTGGGGAAGCTATCTCCAATCTTCAAGAGAAGATCGAACACCTCCAAGCCCAGATCTATGACCTGCAAAACCAAAACTGTGATTATGAATATAGATTCAAGAAGATGAGTTTGGCTGCAGATTTGACTATCCCGGAGACTCGATCATCCTTCTACGATGGCGAACCCATGCCTTGGAAGGTGGACAACAAGCCTACATCATCAACAACTCCATCATCACCACCCCCGAAGAAGGGGACATAATCATATGGGTATGGGCACTCCCCTTGGCAACTGCCAAGCTTGGGGGAGTGACCCCGGTATCGTATCGCCATCACTCCTATCTTTACCGATTTACTTAGTTCGATCCTTTTGGTAGTATCTTGATCTAGTAGAATAAAGTTAGCATGCTCTAGTTTTGAGCTTTTGCTTTGTGAGCTTTACCCTTTGTAATCGAGTCCGTGAGCTATATAATAAGGATTAGTGTTGAGTCAAGGGCTTGATTTCCTTACTTGGGTCATGATAAAAAGAAAGAAAACATAAAGAGTATCAAAGAGATCATATCGATCTTGTGGGAAGTAATGACTTCACATACAAGAGTATGATAAATAAAAGTTGTTGGGAGTTGACAAACATAGTTTTGGTCATCGTTGCAATTAATAGGAAGTAATAAAAGAAGAGAGGTTTCACATACAAATATACTATCTTGGACATCTTTTATGATTGTAAGCACTCATTAAAGTATGACATGCTAAAGAGTTGATGTTGGACAAGGAAGACAACATAATGGGTTATGTCTTCTTATATCCGAAATAAAGTATATTGTCATGGATCATCCAACATGTTGAGCTTGCCTTTCCCCCTCATGCTAGCCAAAACTCCTAGCACTAAGTAGAGATACTACTTGTGCTTCCATATATCCTTAAACCCAGTTTTGCCATGAGAGTCCACCATACCTACCTATGGATTGAGAAATATCCTTCCAAGTAAGTTGTCATGTTGCAAACTTGCTAAAATATGTATGATTTATTAGTGTGGGAGAAATTAGCTTTATACGATCTTGTGATATGGAAGTAATAAAAGCGACGAACTGCATAATAAAGGTCCTTATCACAAGTGGCAATATAAAGTGAAGTTCTTCTATGCTAAGACTTTGTGCATCCAACCATAAAAACACATGACAACCTCTGCTTTCCGCTGCGAAGGGCCTATCTATTATTCCTGTCTTATAAGTGTCAAGGTGAAATCCACCTTTCCTTTTTACATTTTATCCTTTGGCAAGCACATTGTGTTGGAAAGATCCTGACATATATACCCACTTGGATGTAAGTTTTCATGATCTATTACTGTTGACATTACCCTTGAGGTAAAAGGTTGGGAGGCAAGACCATAAGCCCCTATCTTTCTCTGAGTCCGATTAAAACTCCATAGACATAAGTATTGCGTGAGTGTGAGCAATTGTGAAAGACTATATGATAGTTGAGTATGTAGGCTTGCTGAAAAGCTCTTATATTGACTCTTTCCGATATTACGATAAATTGCAATTGCTTCTATGACCGAGATCAAATTTTGTTAGTTTCCAATGAAGGTTATGATTCATACTTGATATTGTGGATGATTTGTTACTTTAGCATAAGAATCATATGACTATATTTACTTAAGTTGATGTTATGAGAAAGATCATGATGCTCTCATGTCCGTATTTTGTTTTTATCGATACCTCTATCTCTAAACATGTGGACATATTTTTCGATATCGGCTTTCGCTTGAGGACAAGCGAGGTCTAGGCTTGGGGGAGTTGATACGTCCATTTTGCATCATGCTTATATGTTGATATTTATCGCATTATGGGCTGTTCTTACATGTTTTGTCACAATACTTATGCCTTTTCTCTCTTATTTTACAAGGTTCACATGAAGAAGGGCGAATGCCGGCAGCTAGAATTCTGGGCTGGAAAAGGAACAAACTCTAGAAACGTATTCTGCACAACTCCAAAAGCCCTGAAACTGAACAGAACGCCGTTTCAGAAAATATAAAAAATAGCTGGCGAAAGAAGTCCACGAGGGGGGCCACCGGCTGTCCACAAGGGTGGGGGGCGCGCCCCCCTTCCTAGGGCGCGCCCCCTGCCTCGTGGGCCAGCCGGAAGGCCCCCGATGCCCATCTTCTCCTATATGAGGTGTTTTGACCTAGAAAAAAAAAATCATAAGGAGGCTTTCGGGACTAGACGCCGCCGTCTCGAGGCGGAACCGAGGCGGAAACCAATCTAGGGCTCCGGCAGAGCTGTTCTGCTGGGAATACTTCCCTCCGGGAGGGGGAAATCGTCACCGTCGTCATCACCAACAACTCTCCCATCTTGGGGAGGGCTCTCTTCATCAACATCTTCACCAGCACCATCTCCTCTCAAACCCTAGTTCATCTCTTGTATCCAATCTTTGTACCCAAACCTCATATTGGTACCTGTGGGTTGCTAGTAGTGTAGATTACTCCTTGTATTTGATGCTAGTTGGTTTATTTGGTGGAAGATCATATGTTCAGATCCATTATGCATATTAATAACCCTCTGATCATGAACAATATTATGTTTTGTGAGTAGTTACTTTGGTTCCTGAGGACATGGGAGAAGTCTTTCTATTAGTAGTCATGTGAATTTTGTCTTCGTTCGATATTTTGATGAGATGTATGTTGTCTCTCCTCTAGTGGTGTCATGTGAACGTCGACTACATGACACTTCACCATTACTTGGGCCTAGAAGAAGGCATTGGGAAGTAATAAGTAGATGATGGGTTGCTAGAGTGACAGAAGCCTAAACCCTAGTTTATGCGTTGCTTCGTAAAGGGCTGATTTGGATCCATATGTTTCAGGCTATGATTAGGTTTACCTTAATACTTTTTTTGTAGTTGCGGATGCTTGCATTAGAGGTTAATCATAAGTGGGAGGCTTGTCCAAGTAAGGGCAGCACCCAAGCACCGGTCCACCCACATACCAAATTATCAAAGTACCGAATGCGAATCAGATGATCGTGATGAAAACTAGCTTGACGATAATTCCCATGTGTCCTCGGGAGCGCTTTCCTTTATATAAGAGTTTGTCCAGGCTTGTCCTTTGTCACTTGCTACCAATTACCTTATCACAAAACTATCTGTTACTTATAATTTCAGTGCTTGCAGAAAATACCTTACTGAAAACTACCTATCATTTCCTTCTGCTCCTCGTTGGGTTCGACACTCTTACTTATCGAAAGGACTACGATAGATCCCCTACACTTGTGGGTCATCAATGCCTCGGGAAGGCATCCCCTCTTTCGTCTTCATCTATCGGTAACTTTACTCGATGCTATATTTTTATTCGCCACATGATATGTGTTTTGCTTGGAGCGTCATTTTGTTTTGTTCTGTTTTACTTGATGTCTGAATATTATCCCAAGATCTGAAATTATTAAACGTTAGAGAGTCTTCACATAGTTACATAACTATTCAACTACTCATTGATCTTCACTTATATCTTTTGGAGTAGTTTGTTGTTTGCTCTAGTGCTTCACTTATATCTTTTTAGAGCACGACGGTGGTTTTATTTTGAAGAAATAGATGAACTCTCATGATTCACTTATATTATTTTGAGAGTCTTTTAGAACAGCATGGTAATTGGCTTTGGTTATAAAACTAGTCCTAATATGATAGGCATCCAAGTTGGGTATAGTAAAAACTTTCATACAAGTGCATTGAATATGATGAGAAGCTTGATACTTGATGATTGTTTTGAGATATGAGGATGATGATATTAGAGTTGTGCTAGTAGAGTAGTTGTGAATTCAATAAATACTCGTGTTAAAGTTTGTGATTCCCGTAGCATGCACATATGGTGAACCGCTATGTGACGAAGTTAGAGCATGATGTATTTATTGAGTGTCATCCTTTGTGTGGAGGTCGGGGCGCGCGATGGTTAACTCCTACCAACTTCCCCCTGGAGTATGCGTTGATTACTTTGTTTTGATGACTCGTAATTTTTTGCAGTAAGTATATGAGTTCTTTATGACTAATGTTGAGTCCATGGATTATACGCACTCTTACCCTTCCACCATTGCTAGCCTCTCTTGTACCGCGCAACTCTCGCCGGTACCATACACCCACCATATACCTTCCTCAAAACAGCCACCATACCTACCTATCATGGCATTTACATAGCCATTCCGAGATATATTGCCATGGAACTTTCCACCGTTCCGTTCATATGACACGCTTCATATTGTCATATTGCCATGCATGATCATGTAGTTGTCATTGTATTTGTGGCTAGGCCATCATGCATAATTTTTCATACATGTCACTCTTGATTTGTTGCACATCCCGGTACACCACCGGAGGCATTCATATAGAGTCATACTTTGTTCTAGTATCGAGTTGTAATATCGAGTTGTAAATCAATATAAGTGTGATGATCATCATTATTAGAGCATTGTCCCAAAGAAAAAAAGAAGAAAAAAGAAGAAGGAAAGGCCAAAGAAAAAAGAAGGCCCAAAAGAAAGAAAAAAAGGAAAATAAAAGAAAATAAAAAGAAAAAAAGAAAAAAAAGAAAAAAAAGAAAAGAAAAGGGACAATGCTACTATCCTTTTACACACTTGTGCTTCAAAGTTGCACCATGTTCTTCATGATAGAGAGTCTCATGTTTAGTCACTTTAATATACTAGTGGGAATTTTCATTATAGAACTTGGCTTGTATATTCTAACGATGGCCTTCCTCAAATGCCCTAGGTCTTCATGAGCAAGCAAGTTGGATGCACACCCACTTAGTTTCTTTTGTTGAGCTTTCATACATTTATAGCTCTAGTGCATCCGTTGCATGGCAATCCCTACTCACTCACGTTCATATCTATTCATGGGCATCTCCATAGACCATTGATACGCCTAGTCGATGTGAGACTATCTTCCTCCTTTTTGTCTTCTCCACAACCACCACTCTATTCCACCTATAGTGCTATATCCATGGCTCACGCTCATGTATTGCGTGAAAGTTGAAAGGTTTGAAAAAATTTGAGTATGAAAACAATTGCTTGGCTAAAACCGGGGTTGTGCATGATACGAATATTTTGTGCGATGAAGAGGGAGCATAGCCAGACTATATGATTTTGTAGGGATAACTTTCTTTGGCCATGTTATTTCGAGAATACATAATTGCTTTGTTAGTATGCCTGAAGTATTGTTATTCTTATGTCAATATTAAACTTTTGTCTTGAATCTTATGGATCTAAACCTCATGCCACAATAAAGGAAATTACATTGAGAATTATGTTAGGTAGCATTCGACATCAAAAATTATGTTCTTATCATTTACCTACTCGAGGACGAGCAGGAATTAAGCTTGGGGATGCTTGATACGTCTCCAACATATCTATAATTTTTTATTGTTCCATGCTATGATATTATCCTTCTAGGATGTTTTATATGCATTTATATGCTATTTTATATGATTTTTTGGACTAACCTATTAACCCAGAGCCCAGTGCCAGTTTCTGTTTTTTCCTTGTTTTTGAATATCGCAGGAAAGGAATAGCAAACGGAGTCCAATTGACGAGCCAATTTTTGATGATTTTTTCTGGACCAAAAGAAGCCCCCGAAGTAAAAGAGTTGGGCTAAGAGAGCCATGGGCTGCCCACGAGGGTGGGGGGCGCGCCCACCCCAAGTGGGAGCGCCCCCCTATCTCGTGGACAGCCCGGAGACCCCCCCTGACGTGAGACCTACGCAAAATCCTATAAATACAGAAACCTCCAGAAAATAACCTAGATTGGCCGAAAGCCTCTGTTGCCACCGAAAACCAATCTAGACCCGTTCTGGCACCCTCCTGGAGGGGGGAATCCCTCTCCGGTGGCCATCTTCATCATCTCGGCGCTCTCCATGTCGAGGGAGGAGTAGTCCACCCTCGGGGCTGAGGGTATGTATCAGTAGCTATGTGTTTGATCTCTCTCGTGTTCTTGAGATGGCACGATCTTGATGTATCGCGAGCTTTGCTATTATAGTTGGATCTTATGTTGCTTCTCCCCTCTACTCTCTTGTAATGGATTGAGTTTTCCCTTTTAAGTTATCCTATCGGATTGAGTCTTTAAGGATTTGAGAACACTTGATGGATGTCTTGCACGTGCTTATCTGTGGTGACAATGGGATATCATGTGATCTACTTGATGTATGTTTTGGTGATCAACTTGCGGGTTCCGTGACCTTGGGAATCTATGCATAGGGGTTGGCACACGTTTTAGTCTTGACTTTCCGGTAGAAACTTTGGGGCACTCTTTGAAGTTCTATGTGTTGGTTGAATAGATGTTTCTGAGATTGTGTGATGCATATCGTATAATCATGCCCATGGATACTTGAGGTGACAATGGAGTATCTAGGTGACATTAGGGTTTTGGTTGATTTGTATCTTAAGGTGTTATTCTAGTACGAACTCTATGATAGATTGAACGTTACTACAGACTCTTGAATAGATCGATCAGAAAGAATAACTTTGAGGTGGTTTCGTACCCTACCATAATCTCTTCGTTTGTTCTCCACTATTAGTGACTTTGGAGTGACTCTTTGTTGCATGTTGAGGGCTAGTAATATGATCCAATTATGTTATCCTTGTTGAGAGAACTTGCACTAGTGAAAGTATGAACCCTAGGCCTTGTTTCCTACCATTGCAACACCATTTATGCTCACATTTACCACTTGCTACCTTGCTGTTTTTATATTTTCTTATTACAAAAACATATATCTACCATCCATATTGCACTTGTATCACCATCTCTTTGCCGAACTAGTGCACCTATACAATTTACCATTGTATTGGGTGTGTTGGGGACACAAGAGACTCTTTGTTATTTGGTTGCAGGGTTGTTTGAGAGAGACCATCTTCATCCTATGCCTCCCACGGATTGATAAACCTTAGATCATCCACTTGAGGGAAATTTGCTACTGTCCTACAAACCTCTGCACTTGGAGGCCCAACAACGTCTACAAGAAGAAGGTTGCGTAGTAGACATCACATAACCAGTCCAACCCGGCGTGCGCCGCTCAGTCGCATGACGTCAGTTCAGCTTCGGCTGATGCATACGACGCAGAACGCCCATACTATGCCCATGTGATGGTTAGTGCTATCAGGCCAGAGGCCCCTCGGATCAAATATCTAAACCGTTTAGTGTCTGGGAACATGGTAACGTGCAATGACTCACGATCATGTGACCCCATCGCCCCGTCTCGAGGACTCGCGGCAAGGGCTAAGAGTGCCCGACCACGCCTCGTATTCAACTCCCGGGTACCCTCCAGGTCAACCAGTTTCCACATCACTCACGGGTACCCCTCAGGGTCGACCCGCCTTTCCAAGTAACTGTTGTAAAGTCATAGTAACTGTATGTCTAACACCGAAGGGAAACCTGAGGAAATCACCCTCGATGGAATTCCACCTGATGTTTATCGTCAAGGTGAACGAAAGAGGAGTCACCCTTGAGGTCCACTCTTGAGGAGTTGCACGACCGTGTCGTTATTGGGAGAGGAGAAAGAGGAATCATCCTCGATGACCATAACCGATGAACTAACCTACAAGGTTAACATCAGAAGTGCTGCTGAGGTGTCACCCTCGGCACTCGATAGTAACCCAATATTGTTGAGCAGCTAAGGGGAAAGTGATGTGCGGTGCCGGGGCCTGGTCTTCGATCCCGTTGATCGGGTCTTCTGATAATCTAGCGGGGCAGACATGACAAAGTGGGGGAGGGGGGTCTCTGATGGATCTCTAACCATCCTATACTAAGCAGTTTAGTATAAACATGTAAGGTATGAAAGCAGGTATCAACACCCGGCTATGCATTAGAATAGGATCATACAAAAAGTAGTAGCAGTTCTAATGCAAGCATAAGAGAGAAGGGAATGGGCGATATCGGAATGATCAAAGGGGGTTGGCTTGCCTAGTTGCTCAGACGAGAAGGAGGGGTCGTCGTCGATGCAGTCGATCACCGAGGTAGCATCAGTCTCGCGGTCAACCGGAGAGAAGAGGGGGAAGAAACAATAAATAGAAAGCATACAGATGCAACAAAGAAGCACGACAAGTCAACACACAGTGCTAGGGTGCTCTAACGCGGTGCTACAGGATATTGGCGAAAAGGGATAACATCCGGGAAAGCATTCTCGGTGTTAAGCATTTTCGGACAGGCGAACCAGAGGGGGATTGTTCCATGTTTGGTATGATATAGATGTGTGGCCGATGAACAGACCGCGCATTCGGATTCGTCTCGCAATTCTGAGCAACTTTCATATATAAAACTTTTTCATCCGAGTTACGGATAATTTTCTATGATTTTCTAAAGATTTAAACAATATTCTGGGATTATCTTTAATTCAAAAAGGAATTATGACGCCAGCCTGACGTCATCACGACGTCAACAGTCAACTCAGCGTTGACTGGTCAAACTGACAGTCGGGACCTGTCTGTCATTGACTTAACTAAAATAAACATATCTAATTAGTTAACCTAGTTAATTAGGGTAATTAAATGGAGTTAATTAAGTTAAATAATTAGTTACCTATGAATTAATTAGTTAATTAATAAATTATTTTATTAATATATATTTTATAACTTCTTTTTTAGGGACGGGCCCCACGTGCCATAGGCACATGGGCCAAGCGGGCACGGGGTAACGGGCGTGGGCGCCCGCTCGAACGGGCGCCTGGGTGCGGGCAAGGCCGCGGGGCGCCGGCAGCCACTAGCGGTGGCGCGCGGCGGCCCTAGGCAGTGATGGGCGGGAGGCCCCCCGGACGCGCGGCCCCGACGGAGGCGCTCGCCGGGCGGGGCGGTCGGCGGCAAGGGGCGGGAGGAGCAGGATGGGGTGGCCGAAGGCGGGGCGCGGCCGCGGGGCTGGAGCGGTGCGCTAGCGCGCGCGGCGCGGGGCAAGGTGAGGATGCAGGCGGCGGCGGGAGGAGCTGGCAAGGCGCGGGCGCAGGTGTAGCGCGGCGGCGCGTGCAGAGGTGCGTCGAGCAGCAAGATGGGGCGCTCAGCTACGGCGGGTTTCAGCCATAGGACACCAAAATGGGCGCATGGGGTTGTGTTCGAACCATCGTGGAGTGCTGCGTCGAGTGGTCGGGGTGGTTCGCCGGGTGACGGCCAGAAAGGGGTGACGGCGACGAGTACGGGCGGCGACGTCGTTCGGGTGCACGACGGGGACATTGCTAGGGGGGCGGCGAGGCGAGCCAGAGGGCTCGTCGGGCCCCTGGGAGCATGCTGAGCATGACGGGGTGGCTGACTACGAGCTCCGTGAGCCGTGGCCACGGCGGCGAAGCCCACGACAGCGACAAGCTGGGGCTCGACGGGGGGAAGTAGCTACGGGAAGGGGAAGACGCACGGAGGAGAGGGGAAGGAAACAGGGCTCACCTCCGTTGCTGGGAAGGCCCGGGGATGACTTGCGGGAGCGAACGACGGTGATGAGCTCGGGGTCCAGAGGAAAAAGGTGGTCGGGGCGGTGCTGCTGCGGGCTGCGGCTCGAGCGGGTGGTCGGGGAAGATGCAGCGGAGGCCAGTGAAGCGGAAGGGCACGTCGGGGCGGCGAGGAGGACACGGTGGCCGCGGCGGTGACTCTGCGTCGAGCGAGGTGGATATGGAGAAGGGGATCTGGGACGAGCCCAGAGGGAAGTGGAGAGGGCAAGAGTGGGGGAGTGAGTGGGAGTCAAGGGAGAGGACCGAGGCTTCGGGGTCTTATCCCCTCACCGGCAACGTGGTGTGGTGGCGACCACGGGAGGAGCCCCGGTCAGTTGAACAGGGGAGGAAGAGAGCGACCGGGGGAGGGGAAGTGGGCCGGCCTAGCTAGGCCAGTTGGCTGGGAAGGCCGAAGCCCAGGTGAGGCGGAGGGGTTGGTCCCTCTCACTCACCCCTTCTTTTCCCTTTTGTTTTTTTAACTTCTATTTCAAATATTTTAGGGCATTTAAGACTTTTGCAAAAATGTTGGTTCACCACCAATATTATCAAAAGAATATTTGACACATGATGAACATTTTAGTTTTTCATGTTTGAGCAATTTGAATTTCACCCAGGATTTGAAAGTAAATTCAACTGGAATTTGAAAGAGACAAGAGATAATGATGAACCAACACTTGTTTAGCAAAAGGATTAACTTAACCCCAAGAGTTACTGTAGCATCATTACACCGGGGTGTTACAATCCATCACCGAGGGTTCCTAGTGGTTGCTGGATGCAGCAGAAGTCGGTCTTATGGCCGAAGCAGGGTGCACGCCTCCTTGTCTTCTTGACCATGATCTCTCCACTCCGGTGGCCGTAGCTTATGATAGCACTACCGAGAACAACCTTTATGTGGGTGTAATCCTTTTTATTTATGTTCTTCGATGAGTCCAAGTAAAGAGCGTGCGAGAATCGGGGGTAAAGAATGATGAGGAAGGCATGCCCCTCACTGCGCAAAATGAGTACACCTCAAATTTGCCTCCACGCGTGCAAATGAATGATTGTAATCGAAGGAAGGATATCCCCGAATGACTTACATGGGATGATAAGGCAGGATAATCGTCTCCTTTTCCTTATTAGAGACCATGAAATCCATGATGTAGTCTCTCGCATGTTCGCGGTGCTTTGAGCAGATTGACAAGAAGCCCTCGTACATAAAGTACGGGCCAGCGACACGAATATAAGATATTTGGTCGCGCCTGATGATGTAGTTCATGTACAAGGCATAAAGGCAGACGAACGTAAAATCCAACTTTGTCATGTGAAACATGTCTAAGATGTAATCAAATCGAAGGAAGAACTTATCTACGGGGAATGTGTCGATGTAGATCGGCCTTTGCTGCGGCACGTTAACTACGTTGAGCGGCTATCCTGGGTTTTTCGAGGCGATAAGGCTCTTCTCTCTCAACAACATATCGTCATGAAGCCTTCGAAGATCGCCGTCTATGGCCTCTACCGCTACCTTAGGTAGGATCGGATCACCGGGGATATGGTATACAACTCGAGGTTGAGGAGGCGGCTGGCTTATAGAAGCACCTTTGGCCGCATTAGGGCCTTTCTTCGATCTCTTCGTATGCTTCTTTGGTTCTGGAAGTGAGCCTATCATACCGTCCCTGATCCCTGCCCCCAGTGTTGTCGGGCTCAGCATTAATGCACGAGCTGCACGTTGTTGTTCTTGGGTTGAGGCAGCATTTGAAGGCGTGTGCTGCGAGGATTTCAGGAAGAGAGACTTCTTGCAATCAGCCTTAAAATGATCCTGCTCTCGCAATTCAGGCATCAACTCATCACGCTCAAACCCCAAGTCATACTGCTGAGCCATCAATCCTCCATCGTCATAGCCACCAGTATTGAGATACTATAGAGGGTCATCATCCTCATCCATGGCATCATTCATTGCTTCTTCTACGATGGCAATGTCATCAGCCACTAATGGAGCCTGATCTTTCTCACGACGTCCACTATCACCCGACATGACATGCGCTGCTAATTGGGTAGGTGGGGTGGTGGTGTTCATACCTTGTTGAGGCTTCTTTGTAATTGGTGTGCTCCCGACCGGCTCCAGCCGAAGTAGACTATTCGGCCACAACATGGCCCAACTCTTGCAATCGCCAAGCCTCCGTCGGGTCTCGTCGTCATCTCCCCCTAGTGGTACTGGAGCAGCCAAATTCTCCTGGCTCGCTTTGACACTTGCCACGGAAACCTTGAAGATGCCAGGGGGCATTGGCCGGCTATAGAACAATTGTTCCTTCGGCTCCACTATCATCGCCTTTCCCACGTCCACCTTCTGGCCGCTGATGGTGTACAATATGGTGCACGGGGGTTCATCGGCCTGCGAAGACATGTCTGTGACGTGACACATCCGAAAGGCAACGAAAACGGGAGATTAGACATATATTGAAGAGGGCCGGTGTGAAAGGTAGTTACCGTTTGGGCATCGAGATCAGCCAAAGACAAAGCCCCGCCGAGCACGCCAGAGATGGAGGACGGGTAGCTATGAGTAGGTGCCGTAGCAGGTGCGGTTACATGCGTAGGCGCTGGTGCAACGCTAAACGAGTTGCTCCTAATGAAGTTGGGAAGGGGAAAGTCCCCTCCCTCTTTATCTGGATTTTGCTTGGTCCGATTGATGACAGCCGCAATCAAGACACTATACGAAGCTGCCATTTCCTCTCTTGCGGTAGCTACCGCCGCATTGACCATCTCTTCTTTGGTCTCAACTACTTTCTTATTGACCTCCATCTTAACCTTCTTGTCGATGTTTATTTTATTTAACCTCCATCTTTGCTTTCCCTCCTCGGCGTCCTCATGGTAGTAGTGCTTCCATGTGGCTGTCTCCGACGCCGTGCACGCGTCCATACGACACTCGAGTGTCCACCGAGAGTCTTTTCAATATGTTCAAGGCCCAGTTGAACGGGGTGTACCACTTGGGCCTCGCCGATGCCTCAGACGGCGAGTTGCTTTCAGCCGCAATCATGTGCTGCTCTTTCTGCAAAAGGAACGTGGATTGTTTACAAATGTGACTAAACGTGCAGTTGAATTGACCAGAAGCTAGAATTAGGGGGTAAATTAATAATTAACATCAGTCTCATGAACTCCCTAGTGACCGCGTCCGTTTCGAAAACCTTGTTGACTGGGTCCCAATAGTACCGGGCCTTGATGGCGTCACACTCATGCTGGACGGTGAACTCCACCAAGGGGTCTGGGAGCCGTAGACTTTCACGTTCCGCGTCCTCCTTGGCCCATATGGGCCTCTTCCCCGCGTAACCACGACTCCCGAGATGGTGGTACCCCGTATTCCTTTCTTGAAGCCCCTTCATGTACTCTTTCTTTGGCAGCTTCGACAACGCAAGCCTTTTTGAATATTTCAAACCGCTCTTCCATAATTGTCGGATTATCCTTTACAATCACGGAGTAGGGTTCCTTTTCAAAGATGATCCGATATTGCACCCTTTCTTTCCAGGCGGACAACACGCCGCTAAACTTGCCCATGGCTTTGTTGTTTAGCTTCTTCATTGCCGGGTCGTGATATGGTCGAGGATATTTGATTTCATCCCGGCCCGGCAACAAGAATCTCTGGTGTAGCTTCGTTGGAGGAGGTTCTGCATATTTGGTATCTTCCTTAATTTGTTGTAGTTGATGGTGGCTGTTTCTCGTAGGATGCAGCCTACTTGATTGCCGTAGCACATGCACACTTCCTCATGCTCTGTTGGCTCGAAATTGCCGGGGTCCACCGCTGCGACCACCAGTCTAGTAGTGCTGAGTTGGTTAGGGCGTCGTATCCTCTTTGATGGCGGTTCTTTACCAGCTAATTCGCCAGCATCAGCGCCGGTATCAGTTCCGGTGTTGGTCACGGGGCAACCCTCGGGTGTGAGAGGGTGGTACTGCAACAACCGTTGCTCCTCTAGACAGTTCAAACAGATGTCTGCCGCCTCGTAGATGTTGCAATTACCAAAACCCCCTCCTTCATCATTATTAGCCATGTTTCCTACAATTAAGTCTAGACAATTAATTCTAGACCTAATAAAATGAACAATGACATTAAAAAAGGCCTTTGTTTTGCCGGAATGTCGATTCATTCCCATTGCGGCAAATCCCAGACACTTAATATGTCGTAGTTTCTAGCACAAGTCATGCCGAATTCATGAAAAAAATTGGCATGACCTTTGCTAAAAAGTGGACAAATTGAGCACCTGAAATTTGCGGGAACGGAAATGAATCAACATTCTGGCAAAACATAGGCCACTCGCATAATATCCCCACAAAAATAAATAAAGGCCACTTGGGCAGAATCGAACAATTCATAGGCCACTTGGGCACATTCATGCAAATTAAGTTAACTACTAATAGAACAAAATTCAGTTAACTCTAGTGCTCTATAATGACCTAATTACCATCTACTATTACCACTAGCATCACTAATACAAATGCCCTAGCTAAATCCTACTGCCCTAACAAAAAAACATCTAATTAAAATTTTATTCATTTTGTTCACAACAACTTATTTCTATATTGAATTCCCCCCGACAGCAGCTTATTTCTATATTTTTTTCGTAAGATAAAATTTTGCTCTAAAATGTCTTTTCTTCTTCTGTCCACAGCAAGCCTATTCTCTATTAAAACCCTAATTAAACTAGTTAACCTACCTAACCCTAATTAACCTAGTCAACCTAGCTAACCTAGTTAATCTAGCTAGTTAACCAAATTAACCTAATTAACCTAATTAAACTAGGTAACCTAGCTAGTTCTAAGAGAGAGGAGGGTGGGGGGCTTATAGAGAGGGTGCTCGGTGACGGCGAGGGAGGCAGTGGCGGCGAAGGCGTGCGATTCCGGTGGCGTCGAGGGATGCAAGGGCGGCGAGGGCGCGCGACTCCGGTGGCGTCGTTGGCGACAGGGTTGGCGATTGGGCGTGCGACTGCATTGGCTTCGAGGGAGGCAGGGGCGGCGAGGGCGCGTGCCTTCGATGGCGTCGAGGGTGGCAGGGGAGGCGAGGGAGGCAAGAGACGATGATGAGCGGTGGAGAAGAGAATGGGGAATTGTGGGGGAAGGAGGGACGTCCGCGCGGGGCTAGGTCAAACGTAGCGGTAGCGCGTTTTCTCAACCAGTGCTATAGCTAAATTAGCTATAGCACTGGTTTAGATGCGGTACTGCTATTTGAAGTAGCTATAGCGTGGGTCTGAAACCAGCGCTACCGCTATTTGAAGTAGCTATAGCGCAGTCCTGTAACAAGCGCTACTGCTATTTATTTTACGTTTTCTTTTCTTTTTTCCTTTTTCTTTTATTTTTTTCCTTTCTTTTCTCCTTTTCCTTTCCTTTTTCTTTTTCTCTTCCGAAAGACGACCGAGAGTTGGAACCATATGTATATGCATGGTGGGAAGGCGATATATATTACATCATTTGACCGATAATGGTTTCTCGGCGTCGCCGTTTACGTTTCTGAGTGAGCTTCTTTCCTTTCTCGTTCGCCGCTGAATAACGCCCCTCGTTGTGACTTTTCCTTTTTCATGGAGTATGATTTTTTTAGGTAATGTAGTATTGCTTCTTATTTTGACATATACTTCATCGTCATCGTCATCTTCCCTCATTGGGCCGCCGTACTAGTCGTAGTCTTCCTCATTAGCAACTCCGTCCATTCTGACGATGCTCCTTTTGCCTCTCCTCACGACAACACGGCTCGGATTGCTCGGGTCGGTTATGAAGAAGCATTGTGTCACATGGTTAGAGTGTAGCGATGCTCAGTTTTGGCGATGACGTTAACGGTAGTTGCGCTCTTCGCGTCGGGTATAGACATGGGAGTGTAGTACCGGTTCTCTCTTTCGACTGCCTTTGCCCATCTGACATGGAACATCATCGCACTATGTAGCCCAGCGTAGTCAAGCTCCCAGATCTCTTTGACCCTTCCGTATAATCTTTCAGTTGCGCCGTTGTCGCCGGTCATGCATTCCATCATCACCCCTGAGTTCTGGTAATCGTTATTTGTGTCTTTGGCCTCCATGTAAAACATGTATTCGTTGATATCATATGCCTGATAGGCCGCGAGGTTGGCCACGGGGCCAAGTGCTAAGGCGTGTATGAGCAATCCGTCTGCACTGCCCCCTTCCGGGGGATTAGCAAGAACATGATGTTTGAACCAACGTAATAAAGTGGAGTTGTGCTCTCTAGTAACTTCCGCATCTGTCTTGTGTAGCCCGTGGTCACGATACTTCTTTTACATTGGTTTCTTTGTTCAGTTCCGCGAAAGGATCTACCATGTCTAGGTGCGGTAGCACTACTAAGTTTGCTATGTCCAAGCCGTTGCGTCGACCCGAGTAGTCCACATGTAAGTCCATCCGGGTGTTCGTGCGACCTTCTCCTCTGAGCCTCCCAAGATGCTTTTTGACGGGCAAACCAACAACAGGGTTTTCGTTGCTTAGATAATTCTCGCAGAAGGAGATGCACTCTTGGGTCAGATAGCCTTGCACGATGCTTCCATCCATACGGGACATGTTACGAACGAATCCTTTGATGACCCCATTCATCCTTTCGAAGGCATCATGATGTGAAGGAATGACGACCCGAGGTTGATGATGTCATCCACAATGTGGACACACAGATGCACCATGACGTCAAAGAACGCCGGCGGAAAGTAAATCTCAAGCTCATTTAGTATGACAACAATCTCTTCATGTAGCCTTCGGGGCTGCTTCACACTGATCGACTTTCGAGAGATAACGTCGAATAAGTTGCAGAGACCAGTAAGCGTTTCACGGACGTGCTCGTCCATTATACCTCTAAGAGCAACCGGAAGGATCTGCGTCATCATCACGTGATAGTCATGAGTTCCTTGCATCATTTGTGAAATATCCATATTCCGTGTTCAATGCGCGCCACTGGCTAGCATCCGCGAGGTGTCTCAGATTCGGATCATCTCCGTCGTCGGGCTTCACCCTCACCGCGTGCCAGCGTATGAGCTTTGTTTCCTTAGGATCTACGAAATAACGCTGAAGATGGGGAGTGATCGGTAAGTACCATACAACTTTCTGAGGAGATTTCTTCCCGGCCTTCTTGTATCGAGAATCATTGCACATCAGACAACTGTTTTTTTCCGCATGTTCCTTCCGATAAATGATCCAATCGTTGGTGCATGCATGGTATCTAATGTGGGGCACATTAAGAGGGCACACGATCTTCTTGGCTTCATCGACACTACTAGGACACAGGTTCCCCGAGGGAAGAACTTTATTATGTATATACTTCAAATGCTCATCGAGGCTTCTGTCTGTCCACTTGTTTTTGGCCTTCGTATTTACAAGTTCGAGCGTGAAACTCAAGCGGGTCACCTGAGGATCGCAACCGTCATACAATGGAGTATTCGAGTCTACCTCCAGTTGCGCCAGCTTGGCCTCCTCTCTTGAAGCGGCTCTGTTGCTAGTCGTTCTCTTGCGAAGCAGGTCTCGAACATAAGGGTCATGCACGACTGAACTTAGTCGCGTCGAAGACTGCGGCGTATCCGGCTCTTCTTCGCCGTGTCCGGGCGCCTCTTCTCCGCCGTGTATGGCCTCTTCTCCTCCGCCATGACCTGCTGCGTCCTCAAACTCTTCTTCGGGTCCATCATCATCGACGAGCATCTCTTCGTCTACCCCATGTCGTTATTGTCTGCCATGTGGACATCCTCATCATCATCATCTTCAGTTATCCACCGAGTATAGCCATCCTGGAAACCATGCATGAGCAGGTGCGTCTTCAAGCTGCCACTGTCAAAGGGTCCAAGATGACGATTAGTTTGCATTTTCTACACGGACATATAACCCCAGTCCGATTATTTAAATACATGTCCTGCACCGTGAATTGCAACCATCTTTCCACCAACCTTCCACGGATCTTCATGATTGCCTGCATGGTATAATAAGCAAAAGAATTTTAACCACCCATGCATATATCAAAGTCATACAAAGTTTCGGCATGACATTCAAATAAAATATGGCATATAGAGTTTGCCCGAAATTCGCCGAAATAGAAATAAATGAACATTTCGGCAAAACATAAGCAACTCATGTCACATGCACGATCCGACCAATACACATAGGCGGCAACTCATGCAACTCGCACATATTCCCACCATCATATATAGTGCAAACACACATATTTCCATTAGTTCTTGCAAAGCACAACTTTTTGCTCACCTTTCGTCCCGAGAGAGGGATTGATCGAGCAAACGTACGGTAGATGGCCGGTAGTGCCGCTATCTAGGGATTTGGCCAACTCCACCGTGCGACCCTATCCTGTCCGCCCCCGTCCGTTTGGGGTAAAAGGGACAAACGAGACGGCCGAGCGCGCGGGCGCAAACGGACTTTTGTCCGCTTTGTGTCCGCTTTCGACCCATCCCCGTCCCAAGTTTGCGCCGGTTTTAGGGTGAAACGGACAGCGCGCGGACGGGCGGGACGCGCGCGCTTGTCCTCCCCTGGCCCGCCTGTCGGTGGGAGAAACCAAAACCCTCTACTCCCATTTGGCGCCATTTCCCCCAAACCCTCCCACGTACCTCCCGCCGCCCCCTCTCTCCCCCGTCCATGGCCGACGCCCCGCCGAGTTCCGGCGGCCTGGCCGTCGACTCGCCCGCAAAGGTGAAGAACAAGGCGGCCAAGGCACCAAGGAAGCCGCGGTTGGAGTGCATGCCGGAGGAGATCGCCAAGTTGGACGCGGAATCAGCGAAGAGGAGGGAACGGAGAGCGGTCGTCAAGGTCAATGCCGCCACGGCCAAGTTCGCCGCCCAGCGCAAGGAGCTGGAGGACCGCCCGCAAAGGTGAAGAACAAGGCGGCCAAGGCGCCAAGGAAGCCGCGGTCGGAGTGCACGCCGGAGGAGATCGCCAAGTTGGACGCGGAATTAGCGAAGAGGAGGGAACGGAGAGTGGTCATCAAGGTCAATGCCGCCACGGCCAAGTTCGCCGCCCATCGCGAGGAGCTGGAGGCCGCGCGGTGCAAGGCCGCTGCCGACGAGAAGGAGGACCTCGTCAACAAAGCGCACGCCATCCTCATGCTTGGCATGGGCCGTCCGACTGGGTTCCCTGCAGCGCCCGTCGGCTCGGCGAGCACAGGCTCGTCGGTCGCCCGGCCTACGCACTGCCAGTCGCCGACGTCGCGCGCCGCGTCCATGTCGCCCGGCTTTCCTCCACCAAGGTACGACGGCCAGACCCGTTTCTCGGCGTCGCCGAACGTGGGCGCGTCCGCGCCGTCCACACCGCGCCCCGCGGCCATCATCAACCTCAACGTCACGCCTGGGTCCGGCAGCGGCGGGCGGCCGTCCGTCGAGATGCAAAGAAAGCAGGCACGGGCACCATGCCGACCCCCTGCGTCTTGTTTGACAGAATGCCAACCCCAACGCCAACGGTCGACGACCCCTTCTACAACCAGTACATGGATGACGTGATCTTCGAGGGTGGGCATGGCCATGGCTACGACCCCGAGGAGACCCAAAGTCAGGATGGCCGCGCCCAGTACGTGCCCGATGAAGAGCTCGATGACCATGCTAACTACGACCATGGTGACTCGTGGCATGAAGACGATGACATCTATGTCGAAGGTGATGGTGATGAAGAAGAAGTCAATGAGGTTGATATTAGTGGCGAGCCATTGTTCATCGACGAGCTCACCCAAAGAGCGGAAGCACAAAAGAAGAGGAAGAGCATTCGCACGGGTTCATATACACAAGATGAGGACAAGTTGATTTGCCAAGCTTGGATGGAGATTAGCCAAGATCCGAGGACCGGCCCGCAACAAAAGGGCATTGTTTTTTGGACGAGAATCCACAAAACATTCCATGAAAGGAAGATGTTTGAGCCCTACCAAATTACAAGCAACCGTGGCATCGGCTCGATTCAAAAAAGATGGTTGTTCATCCAACAAGAGTGCAACAAGTATTGCGCCGCATTTGAGAGCGTTGAAGCACGGCCCGTGAGTGGTCTCGGCGTTGGGGACATGGTATGCTCTCCTCTTTCTAGCCCTTTCCTTGCTACAGCCATGAGACTTCGGCCATGTATATGTTTGCGTGTTCACTTGTTTTTGATCATGTGGTGTAGGCATTTCAATCTTTGGAGGCATTCAAGGCCCGGCACAATGACAAGCCATTCACTCTTACGCATTGTTTGACGATCATCAACAATTGCCCTAAGTTCAAGGACCAATGCCGTGAACTACAAAGGAAGAGAGGCAAGAAGACAGCCAAGTTCGATGGAGGTGGAGATGGCGAGGCGTTGAAGAGGCCGAGGGGCAAGACCAACTCCAAGGTTCACGACATACGTGATGCCTCATCCATGGCCTTGCATGAGACTTTGCATGGCATGATGTCCCAAAAGGATGTGAGGGACGATAAGAAGCGGCAAAGCAAGGACGAGCAAATGAAGCAATACCTAGACCTTCAAAGATAGAAGCTTGAGATAGAGGAGGCGGCCAAGCGGAGGAAGATCGACATGGAGGAGGCGGCCCGGCAAAGGCAGTTCGACATGGAGGAGGCGGCCCGGCAAAGGCAGCTCGACATCGAGGCCACCAATGTCGCCACCAAAGCGAAGGAGGTGGCCATTGCGATCATGAGCGTGGACTTGTCGAAGATGAGCGACAAGACGAGGGCCTGGTTCGAGGCCAGGCAGAAGGAGATGCTTGTCGCCGAAGGACTGAACTAGGTCGTCCGATCGGCGTCGGCCGTTCTTTTTTGGAGGCTGGCATGGGTGCCGCCCGCCCGCTGGGCCGCTGGCAGTGTGCCGGCGAGAAAAACATTCATTTCTGGAGGCCGGCTGTGTTGCCGGCCGCTGGCTGTGTTGCCGGCGAGGACAACTATTCATTTTGGAGGCTGGCTGTGTTGCCGGCCGCTGGCTGATGCCGGCGATGGACGTGTAGGCCGCTGGCTCTGTTGCCGGCGTGATGAACTGGGGCCGCTGGCCTGAACTAGGGCTTGGCATTTGAAACGTTGCTTTTATTAGTTTTTTAAGTGGATGCGGACAGGATGGGGCAAAGGGATGCGGCCGCGCTTTGGGCGCACGGCCACCGCATCCCAGGACAGGCCCGGACACGACCCCAAATCCTTACCCAAACAGACAGAATCCGGACAAAACGGACGTCCGTTTGGGGTCGCGCGGTGGAGTTGGCCTAAAGTAGTAGGACAAAGATGCATGGTAGATCTAGTTGGAAGGATGTGCTCTACCTAACTAGTGGAGAGGAGGGATAGCTAGTTAGTGAGACAAAGGTATTAGTGGGGGGAACATGAAGGAGGGAGAGACAAATAAAGTGAGAAGGAAGCTAGAGAGAGAAAGAGAGGTCATTAATGGATGAGATGGTGGATGGGGGCATTAATGGGGAGAGAGGAGAGGTAGGAGAAGGAAGAATTAAGTAAGAGGGAGGGGGAGGAAAAGGTGACAGCTACGCATACCAATAGTGCAGGGTGAGGACCGACGCTACTGCTAATCTCCATAGCAGTAGCGCTTGTCGGTGGCCCCGCACTACTACTAATCGGGGCCCACTTGCTGGCACTATGCATCAATAGCAGTAGCGGTGGACCGCTGACCAGCGCTACTGCTATGGAGATTAGCATTAGTGCATTTTTGTACACACCGCTATTACTATGGGCAGCCTCGGTCGGTGGCGGTGGGGCCACTTAGCAGTAGCGATGGTCGGCCACCCAGCCCTACTTCTAGTTATCTACCTTCAGCGCCCTTTTCTGCCCCGCGCTACTGCTACTTAGCAGTAGCGCACGTCCCTTTTCTAGCGGTAGCGCTAAAGTTCTATGTATAAGCTTTCTTCTAATAGTGCATGGAGCTAACATTAAACCAATAGAGCTATCTTTCCGTACACACCTTCTAATATCATTGCACGAAGTAAATTGAAACCCCACACATCTCCTGCTGAATTATTTGAACTCAAAAGGTCGGCAATGAGAGTCTAGTCATTTGTTTGGAAGGGGGACGTCGGTGTAAAGTTTGCCGATTATCATGATACTACAGTGGCCCATTGGTTATGATTGGCTAACTTTGGGATTGAGATACACAGGTACGGGCTTGGGTTCATGACGTCAGGGGGGGTGCTCTTGGCTCGTGGGTGTCGTTGTCTGGTCCCAGTTTCGTGTTGCCGACTTGGTTGAAACTTGAGCGTATCGTCACAGGTATGTCGCCACTGATTGGTCTAAGTAGGCATTCGCAAGCAGTTGCAGTACATCAGTAGCAAGCCGCGATCCATCCCCTCACATTACCAAAAGTATGTCACAGATGTACATCGTCGGTTGATTTGAGAGCCTGCAAATTCCACCTAGATTTTTTTTATACTCGGTCCTTTGAGCCGGGTTCATCGCACCAATTTTCCTTGTTTGTGTGATCTATTACGGCACGCATTTGAAAGTGCTCAAGCATAATAGAAGTAGGGAAGTACCGAAGTAGCCATGGATCATCCATTCTTTGACCTAAATCACTCATCAGAACCGTAGTGTGTATTTAACAGAACGGGCATGACCAAATAAATTTAATCTAGCGAGTGGGCGGCGCGCACTGACCGGCCACCGCAGTTGCTTCCATGATTAGTTAACTCAGATTCCCTTTCCCTGTTTCCCATAGTCAACACGCAGATGCTTCAGCAACTCTACGTGAAACTTTGTACTAGCATGTACAGTATTATCCATGCAGGTGTATGACAAACCTTGATGGTAAATCATTTGTTTAGCGCGGGAAATGAGACGTGTCGCTTTGTACGCAAGAAATCGCGGGATTTGCAAAAATGTTGTTTCGTCCAGGACTCGCTGCATGCATGTTTGCAGGGTTTGTGTTTCGCTGCAGGGTGCGGAGCCATCACACTGCACTGGAACAAACCTAGTTTGTAGAGGATACTGACTACTCCCTCCGTCCGAAAATACTTGTTATCAAAATGGACAAAAAGAGATGTATCTAGATCTAATATACATCTAGATACATCCCCTTTTATTCATTTTGATGACAAGTATTTCCGGACGGAGGGAGTACTAGCTTTGTGGACGATTCCTCATTTTTAAGTTTGAACGCAAACTTTCTTTGAACAGCCTTTCAAAAACAGGTGTAGAAAAGAAATACATGGCACCATATATGTTCTAGTGCCGGTCAAACCTTTTTGAGGCAATGTGGCATTGCTAGGAAAACACGGGTGGAGGTACTTTTTTTGGGCACTCTGAGTTGCTCTCCTGCTAGGTAGCCACCCACCCTGCCCCGCGCCGCTGGCCGCTTCGGCCGCGGCGGCCACCCCTCCCCCCCGCCCAACACGGGAGCGCCGCCCTCCTCGTGCGTTGCTGCTGCCTCGGATCCGCGGGGCAGTTCGGCTTCAAGCTCGGATCCGCGGGGC
>LR738712.1:585230715-585268070 GCA_902687465.1 Secale cereale
CCCCCCCCCCCCCCCCCCCCCGTCCCGTCTGAGAACCCGGGGCCTGGCGTGCCTTCAAGCACGGATCCGGCGGCCCCGACGCGCCTCATGCTGCGGGGTGAATGCTCGAAGGAGCGTGCATCTGAAGACCCGGCGGATCCTTGCACGCCCCCGGCTCGACGCCTTCAATCCATCATCGTAGTCCTATTCCCCGCGGTCGCCCCTTCCTCTTCGGGGATGGTGTCGGTGTCAAAACTGGCAGATCTCGGGTAGGAGGGCCCAAGCTATGCGTTTAGAGGATCGATGGTAACAGGAGGCTGGGGACACGATGTTTACCCAGGTTCAGGCCCTCTCGATCGAGGTAATACCTTGCTTCCTACTATATTAATATGGATGAATATGAATACAAGAGTTGATCTACCTGGAGATCGTAATGGCTAAACCCTAAAGTCTAGCCTATGAGGATATTGTGATGTCGATGATCCCCTCTACAGACTAAACCCCTTGGCTTATATACACGCCAGAGGGGACCTAGGGTTACAAGGGTGACCTGGGGAGGAAGTAGTTTGATACATTCGGACTCTACACTTGCCTTTCTACGTACATAAGAGTCCTGACCGGACACGGGGGAGGGTCCTCTACTTCTTCTTTACATGGCCCACCAATATGGCCCAGCTTCAACGACCCGGATGCCTGAGGACCCCTGAATACAAGACTCCCGCAGTAGCCCCCGGACTTGCCTTCAAGGACGAGATTGTGTCCGGCTTCATGTCTTCGGTCTTGCAAGGTGAGTCCTTCTGGATGATACTTCGGCTTCTTTAAATATTGTATTCCGTCGACTCCTCGCCGCCGTCGCCTTGGCTTCCACGTGTTCAACGAATGCGAACCGTCTGAGCAGTTTTACAAATACCCCCTTGACTGTGCAGAGAAGGCGTCTATATAAGAGAATAGATCCCAGTTGCCTCTCCATCCCATTCCACGCGGAAGAAACACTAGTGCATGCAAAAAATCTTCAAACATGGCAGAGAGCTTTCCCAACCCCTCCGATGGAGAGCGGGTATGTTTTGTCTCCTTCCTTTTAAGAGGCGTAGGGTTCCCCGTCCAACCCTTTCTTAGGGGACTCCTGGAGTTCTATGGTATCCAACTGCATAATCTTACGCCGGGGTCCATCCTACATATCGCGGGTTTTGTCGTTATATGCGAACTGTTCTTGGGCTGCGAGCCTCACTTTGAGCTGTGGCGAAAGTTCATTTGCCTTGTTCCCCGCTCAGAAAAGGGATCCATATTTGAAGTTGGGGGCGCCGAAGTATGGCGCATCGCCGGGACAGGCTATCTGCCCGTACTTCAAAGAAAGCATCCGAAGAGTGGCCTTCGGAGTGGTTCTACATTGAGGACATTGCTCTGTCGGATCCAGTTCAGCGAGGCCTCCCCAAATATTCTAGTGCTCCGCCAAAGAAGCTTTTCAACTGGTGTCCCCGCAGTCCTTTAGAGGAAGAGAGGGCAGAGGTTAGCAGACTGGCCGGCAAGATCAAATTGCTCGACAGTTTGAGTTTATCTATAATCGAAGTGATGGCTATTTCGATAAAGCGATGCGTGCAACCGCTTCAAGCCAGAGGATTTCCAATGTGGCACTATAATGGCCAGGATTATAGCGACCACGATCCGAATGGACCGAAGTCTCTGTGTTCTGTGTCATCCCTGGATCGGTAATGCTGACACACATAGTACTTAAAGGATTTATAACAGAGTGGCAATCACACACTTATTACATCAAATGTCTCAAAAGAGAACTTATTAAAAAAGTATATGGCATAAGGCCATCTAACAAAATAACAGCGGAAGGCTTGGAAGATAAGTGAGTCCATCAACTCCAACGGCATAGCTGAGTGCATGACAAACGACCTAGCGCACCTTACTCTTCTTCTGAAAAGTCTGCAACGTAACATGTTGCAGCCCGAAACGGGTCAACACATGGAATATGCTGGCAAGATAACATAGTAGAGCAAGTAACAGAAATAAAGGCTAACACTATATGCATATTTGGCTGGTGGAGGCTCTAAGGTTAAAGTTTTTACATAAAGCCAATTTTTCCCTACAACAAAGTAATAATTTTATTTTAACTATCATGGTAGTTGAAACATCATTGAGAAGGTACCTCCAACTCAATCCCAATTAAAGTAGTCATCATTAACCCAGCAAAATTTGTTTTAGAGTGATGAGATCAACCAATAATTCAAGTACCAGATACTCAAGATGTCCATAACCGGGCACACGTCTAATCATGATTAGTTTGTACACTCTGCAGAGGTTTGCACACTTTTCCCCACAAGACTCGATCTCCTCCATTGGATTTCTCGCACTGCATGGTGTTTGAGAAACGGATGACCGAGACATAGTCTTTCAGAACATTTACTCTTTACCCCAGGTGGACCGGTACACCTACTTTCCCCTACATCTGCTAGTCTACCACGAAAGAGCTCACACAACTTACTCAAACTATGCCAGAGCCCATAATGGCATTGTGGCTGCACACAGAATTTCTAGCATGAATAGTTTTATGATCCCTTTGAGCCTGGGTGGCATTCCATAGGAAAAATCACATGGTAACCCCGGGAGTTCCCAGGACAACACTGGTAACCCCAGGTGCCCTGCAACCAATCCACCCAGATGTGTATTAAAGTAGCCACCTTAAGTTAAACCATTAATTAACATCTCACATCTGTCAAGGATACTCTCAAACCCAATCCACGTCTACGAGCATAGCATAGCAACCTAAGCATAGCGTAGAAGTAACTCCCAAGGGTTTGTAAATAATGCAGGCAATAGGTTCTACCTCAATCTACTTCCCAGACCTACAAGTTAAGAGATCCTACTCATGCAATGTGTGAGGGTATGATCTAATGCATACAAACTAGGTAATAAAGGATATGATCAATGTGTTACTTGCCTTGTTGATGATTCGCAAAACCTAGGGACTCGTAGTAGCACGCTTCGCACTTCGGGAATTCTATCGCAAGTAAACAGTAGCATACATAATCAACCAAGCAAAGATGCATAGGTGAAACTCCAAATAAGAAGATCTAACCAGAAAGTTCAACTGAAGAACTTCGGTGTGCAAAAAGAATCAAATCAAACGGAGCAACGAAAGTCAAACTACGAAAGAAACAAGATCCGTTTACTAGATTGAACTAAAGTCAAATTTTACAGTAGCAAAATGTAATGCCCAGGATGGGACTATACCTCCTACGTGTCGAGGCACGACTTAAAGGTATAAGCCCATTCTGGAATGATCTCAAGTTTGGTATCTTTGCACGACTCATGTAAAAATAGGGATGAAAAAGCAAAAGGAGATAGTTGGCTTACACTCGCCACTTCACACAATACATTACATAAGCAAAACATCATTCAAAGCATCACAACCCGACTACGGGCGAAGATGCAAAAGAAAGATACCAAAACATAAAGCCACAGGTCAGAATCGCCCCTAGTAGAAACCACTACTGATCGTCGAAAACGTCACAAGCATTCGGCCACTCTCTTCATGGAACTCCCTGAAGTACTTGAACCAGCTCCTGCATCATTCTCGGCTGAACCTGCATCTGGTGTTGTAGTATCTGTGAGCCACGAGGACTCAGCAATCCCATAACCATGGGTATCAAGACTAGCAAAGCTTTATGGGTAGGAAGAGGTAAAGTGGTGAGGTTGCAGTAGCGGCTAAGCATAATATGGTGACTAGCTTACGAGTACAAGAATAAGATGAGAATCTACGCAAACGGTCGCAAACTAGTAGTGATCGCTAAAGATCCTGAACTACCTACGAGTTAAACATAACCCCACCGTGTTCACTTCTCAAAGTGAAAAGAGACAGTCACGGTTACTCACACAGTTGTGTGTTTTACTTCGGATCCTCTGTCAAGTTTTCTACAACCGGACATTAACAAATTCCAATCTGCCACATAACCGCGGGCACGGCTTTCGAAAGATTATAACCCTGCAGGGGTGTCCCAACTTAGCCCATCACAAGCTCTCACGATTAGCTGAAGTGATAAATATAATATCATCACCCCTTATCTTAAGGAAATCCGATCAGGCTCGGCATCCCGGTGCACAAGACATTTCGACAATGGTAAAACAAGTCCAGCAAGACCTCCCGGCGTGCCGACACCCTGATAGTAGCCGCGCGTATCTCGTCTCAGGCCACGTCCGGATGAGCAGTACGTACAGTAACCGAAGACCCCAGATAACTGGGTGGCACCGCAAGTGGCTCTAGTTTGGGACCAACACCATCAGCACTGGCCCCCCTGTTATGCAGAATTAAGAACCCGGGGACATGACCCCCTATGCAATTAATTAATTAATTAAGTTGTTATTATGAGCAAATTAAAACCAATGTTGGGCCTTGCTGGAGGAGTTTATTCAAAGTCGAACTGTCAAGGGGTCCCCATCCACCCATCGTGTAAGGAACGCAAAATCAAGGAACATAATGCCGGTTTATCGGCGCCTAAGGTGGCATGAGTGGAACAAAACACCGAGCAAAAGGCCAAGCCTTCCACCCATGCCCGGTATATAGGTGTGTTAATAATAATTATAGATATTGTGATATACCAACAACAAGTTCCCTCCTGGAACGAATCTTCATCTTCACCTGCAACTAAGAACGCTATAAGAGGGGCTGAGCGAGCGGGTAACATAGCCAAACAATGGTTTTGCTAGGAAGGTTTCAAAGGTTAGAGGTTTCATGGCAACAAGGAGAGGCTGGCATAAAAGATGGGTAGCGCGACATGTAACAATAGCATCAAGACAACTAAGCATGGCAATGGTAGTAAAGGTATCCAAGGGTATGATCATCTTGCCTGGGATTCCGAAAGGGAGAAGAACAAGTCCAGAAGTAGACGGAGCTACATAGTCGAGAGAATCCTCACAACTCTGGAACGAATCCGAAGCTAACAAGAGAAGCAACCGGAAAGAAGCAAACAACACGGTAAACACACAAGTATAAACATGGCATACGATGCACATCCAAGTATGATGCATGTCCGGTTTAATTATGCATGGCAATGGCAAAGTGCACAAACCAGTACTACAAGTTAAGTGGAGCTCAATATGCAACGAGTTGCATATTGACGAAACACCACATTTTAATTATTTAATTGACTCTCGTTTATTTACAAGACAAGATTAAATGTTTTTAACTTAGCAAGAGGTGAATCAAAAGTAAACTACCTATCTAGGCAATTTAAATGAGGCCGGAAATAACAACAACAATTCCGGAAAACCCCATATGCATGTTTAGTAATTCTAAGCAAACAACAATTCACACATTTTAATGTTGTTAACATGATGCGGATGACATGATCAAGTTTATGCAATTTTAGTAAAAGTTAACATGAAGGGATATGAAGTATTGTCACCGTGGTGAAAGGAAAAGGTGCGACGGCAACGATCCGAAAATGATGCAACGGCAACATATCGGTTCCGGTAACTCGTTGAGAGACCGATGCAAAAGATGACGGAGAGCGTGTCATGCAAGAAGAAAAGTGGGGTGATCCCGTCACCGGGTTCCCACGGGTTGGCGACAAGGCAACCGAGGAGCAATGAAAAAAGGCGAAACGGGCACGATGCACACAAGGGCAAACATTTCATACAACACAATAGCAACATCCACGGGTCATCGTCTCGGTGGTATACCTTCGAAGCGTTCGTTCTCGGAGGGGTTCGAGTTCGTAGTGGTAGTAGTGGTACACGGGTCGTAGAGGAAGTAGTTGTTCTCGTTTCCGAAGAGGTACTTGTCGCGGCATCGGACGTTTTCGGGGCGACGGTAGTGGTACACGGTTCTTCGGCGACGGTCGTCGTACACGTTCCGTAGGGGTACTTGTCGCATCGCCATGTGTAGTGGTACTCGGGGTCATCGTGGAACTTGTCGGTCTCGGGACTTGGCGACGGTAGTGGAACTTGGCATTTCTTCTTGTAGTCGAACTTGACGGGTCCCGTGTGTAGTCATTCTTGGCGAATCCACGTAGTTGAACTTGATGCTTCGTAGAACTTGGCGTAATCCAAATCGTAGCAGTACAACATGCCTCATATTAGCTGTAATCTCCGATGAACAAGTGGGTGACCGTGAAGGAATAGCCAAAGGTGGAGGTGAGGTTGTGCAGCAAGTGGTTGCCAGAGAAGGGCTCAAGGAGAGCAGCGGCAGCATCAAGGCAGTGCAAAGGCGGGGCGCTGGGTCTAGGCACTTGGCAGCGAGGCCATAGGAGGCGCGGCGGCTTACAGAGGAAGACCGGCGAGGTATGGAGGTCGAGGTGATCGGTTGCGACGCGGACGAAGCCGCAGGGGCGCGCCCGAACGCGAAGGTTAGGAAGGAGGCACGGTGCAGTGCGGCTCGATGAAGCAGTAGCCGGAGTTCGCGGGCGCGAGGCCGAAGTGGCCGGCGCGAGGCTGGCCTGGTGCGGAGCAGAGCAGCAGCAGCCGTATGTGCGGCATGGAGTAGGCCGGAGGCGAGGTGGGAGAAGGACGGCGGCGCTGGGCGGCGGTCGCCGGCACGAAGCTGGCTGTAGGTGCACGCCGGTGGGGAGGCGGCGAGCTTGATGGCCCCCGGCATGGGGCGGCACAGAGGAGGAGATGGACACAAGCGGCGGTGCGTCGCACATGAGCTTGGCGGCGGCGCCAGGAGGAAGGAGGCGGGGAGAGACTGGAGCGACGGGTTGGGGTCGAGCGAGAGGGCTCGTGGGAAACGCCTGGCGGCGCTGAAAGAGGGAGCGAAGGGAGCGAGGGTGCGGTCGGGCTAGGGTTTAGGGGAGCTGGAATGGGCCTTGAGGGATGGGCCGGCCTAGGGAGCAGCAGACCTAATGAGGGTGGCGGCCTGGGCCTCTGCTCTTCTCTTCTCCTTCCTTCTAAAACAGAAAAGAAAATAAAAAGCAAAGAAGAAAAGGAGAAAAGAGGAAGTGTTTGGGATAATGTTTGGGCACAGGGTTAATTTTCCCGGACTCGCAAAAATGTTCACGGTCCACGAAAAATAGGAGAGGCAAGAATGCAAGAGATAAAATCGAACTCATTTGAATTAAATTCAAATGATTTGAATTAGGGCATGACTTAAAAGTGTCCAAAAGTGTTGAGGTTTTTGGAGGAACCTCGATAAACGGAAAAAGAAATATAGGGAGGTTTTTGACGGTGAAACTTGAATCAAGAGGCATGGGGAATATTTGCAAGTGTGTTATGGTGAATTCCAACAAATGGAATAATTTAATAAAATAGCTCCCTAAATATTAGGAGGATATGTTATAAAGAGAAGTCACACTTCCCTCGATTTAAATGGACCGAAGGTCCACACAATTTATTTAAGTTGAGATGCAAAATAAATATGACATGATGGCATGATGACAAGATGCAATGCAAAAATAAATAACACAAGCACAAATGAAACACACGGAAGAACCCGGAACATCTGGAATCTTCTGGAATCTTCTGGGACGTCGGTCTTCGGGCGTCACAACTCTCCCACACTAACAGAGGATCTCGACCCGAGATCCTAGAGATGGCACCGGATAGAAACGAAAAAGAAGAGGTAAACAAAGTTGCTTCTTCGACAAACGAGTGAAACCACGAACCTTGAGAGGTTGACCAAATTGAAAGAAGAATAGAATGGAGATGAACGAAGATGAAACACTCCGTTAGAGAAGAGGAACAAGGAGCATTATGAGAACCTTGTAGGTTGAAAGACATGAAACAAGAGCTTACGAACCAAAAGAATATGAAACTGCAATGGTATAGCCAAGGAATAAGAATGACATAATTTGGACAGCACTCCGTCTGAAAATGGAAGGAATTAACAAGAACTTGAGGAGATGGGAAGATACTTGATGAAAACAACAACATACAGCCTCCGGAACATTGAAGAATGGCACAAGGGGTAAGAAAGATTTCAGACAGCACTCCGGTTGAAAAGAGAGGAAAAACTTGATAAGATGACGAAACTTGAATGGAGAACACAACACTCCGGATAAATAGATAAACAAGGAAAGAACATGATCTCGATAAAAACGAGATGATGGTTAAAGAGAGCAATATCACAATGCCTCCGGAATGAAAGAATAGAATATAAATCAATGAAAGACTTGAACGGAGAAGAAAATGTCAACTTCTCCCACGAATGAATATGAAAAACATCCTTACGAAGAAGGGCTGAACGGAGTTGTTGAAAATAATCAACAACAAAAGAATAAGCTTGATGTGGGCTTATGGAAAAACATCTCAAAATTAAGAGGTGACAACCAGCCAGTGACGAAAACATTTGATTGGATTGAGATCAACACGGAGATGAAAAACTTATTTCGCCGGAATGATAAATGAAGAATTTGGGTCATTTATAAGCACCATAATAGCAACAATTCTCAGGGAAAGCTTTTAGGTGAAAAACAACCCAAGATTACTCCTACGAATAGATTGAAGGGTTGGAAAGATCTCCTGAACAAGGAAAAATGATGGTTTTAAATATCTCATTCTTGATAACTCGTGAATCATAAAACATGAAGGAATTGTCAAGAATGACATAACACCATCTGAAAAGATAAGGTAGAAAGGATTGCAATTGGAAATTATGATGAAGAATGCTTGAGCTCCAACAAGAATCTTGATGAAAACTTCGAGGATAAATTAAAACATGATGAACCACCATGAAGAACTCCGGTAATGAAAGCATGAGAAGTGAAAGATGAAAATAATAAGATTCAAGGCCTGCGCTGAATTAGATTGAGGTTTGAAATGATATAATTGAAATAACTTGGAACTCCGGAAAACAAGATGAAGAATTTAGAACCAAGGATATGATATGATGAACAAGCTCCAGACAAAAGAATTAAATCACCTTGAAGGAATAAGAATAAGAATTATGTCATGCATCTCCTTCACCAATTTAAGTTGATGACAACCAAAGGAATTGGCATACTACTTATTCTCGTTGCAAAGAATTAAAGAGAGATCTAGCACAAGCTTGGATAAATATTCAACGAACCACCGGTAGAATTATGAAAAGGACAAATGAATTAATACGATAACAAGGAAGAGTAATCTTGAAAGAACCACCGTAAGAATATGGAGACGAACGAAGAGGCATCAATGAAGAATAGTTGGAGGACAAAGTTGAAAACTGAGAACGAAGAAATCTTCTGAAATGATGGCCTTCGGAGGATCACAATGGAAAGAATTCATGAAATGCTTCGGAAAGGGCATGAAAACAATTCCCACAATCGAAAACAATTATGAGGATGGCATGAAGCTAGAACCATGAATCTTCAAGAAGACGGGCCAAGATTTAAGAGAAACACTTCTCCGGTCTCCAAATGTTGAGAATGAAGACGAGAAATGCCATAAGAATTGTTTAGGCACTCCGTAATGAAGAATTAATAGGTTGAACCAAAGGTGAAAGAATTTAACGCGATCTTGGAGAAGGTATATGACCGATGTAATCCATTCTTACGTCACATTTGAAAAGAATTCTCCGGAAGAAGAAGAGTCAGGTAAGATCCTGGGAAAAGACCTGTGGGTTAGGGCCCACTCAAAAGAAATCGCCGTTGGAAAAGATTGCTTAAGAGATATTGCACCGGTTGAATTAAATGGCTTGAATAAGATGACAATCTCAAAATAGCTTGAATGGATTAAGAATTGAAACACGAATCTTCTGAGATACCTTCACCACTCCGGATATGAATAAAGAGATGTGAAGAAATAAGAGAGCCTTCGGATAATAAATTTCAACATGGGAAAACATGTGAAACAAAAAGGAAGAGATATGATCATGACGGAAGCTGAATTTAGTCCACCGGAGAAGAACATTGAAGGAAATGGATGAAGAAACCTCACATGAATAAAATGGATACTTCATCTGAGAATTTCTTGCTCCGAGAAGAAGAAGGGTGGGAGGGTGGAGAAAACAAAGACAATTTGGGACGAATGAAACAGACAAATCGTCAGATTTCACAACGGCGTCCGTATGGAATAGCTTGAAGAGAAGGCACACCGGTTGAAAAGGATTAACATGAAAATCTCGATGATCAAGAAGGATTAGCACTCCCATAGAAATATGAGAACACCGATTAAGAAAGGTATGGAATCAACATTTGACATCGAAGCAACTCGAATACCAGAATCAAAACAAAACAACGGATAGATATGTTGCAACATGATCTTCACAATATCATCCGAACAGAGAATTGAACGAATGAATTCCGTAGGTACATCAACTTGTCGAGAAGCCACTTGAGAGAACAAAAGGTAAATAAAAACAACAAGGAGCAGATAGAACAAATACAAGATAGAAGCTTCGTTTGACATATTCGTGCTGAAAGCTCATGGAACCTGTTACAAAAGGGTTTTGCAATCCCCGGATCAGCATAGCCAAGGACCCTTTAAGATGCAACTCCCGATCGGAACAACGCCCATAAAACCACTTCACTAAATGTAGAACCCCGAACTTCATATCATGCATTCGTTGGAAGAATGCCTACGAACTACTAGATGAACCCACCTATTAATTTCCGAAAGTTTCCAGTTATGCAATCAGGTGTTGGGGATACAGGGGAAGCACCGCGCACTCAACTCTAATCCTACATCCAGCTGTATCCATCCTTCAACACATAACCAGTTGTTTCCGGAAACCGTTTACCTCGGACCTTCGAAACGCATCTACTATACAAGCTATGGCAATACTCCCGAACTACCTCCCCAGTACTGGGTGATGTCAGGGTTATCTTGCCACTAACCGCATAGGAGAGTTTTGGATGTCGGCCGTCTTAAGTATTCCAGAACTGATGCGATATATTTGTGACGACAACACCTCGGAGCTCAACTCCCCGGGACACTGCCACAACCCCTAATGTTAGGAGGCATCGAGAACAATGTTCTCGTCACAAAGACATCGGAACAATCCAAACAATACTCGCGTGATCCTAAAAAAAATTTGGTGCAATTTTTGAGAGTAGAAGAGACAAAAGTAATCGTCAGGAGTCCTCACCAGAGTGAAAAGGGATGAGGAGCAAAAGAAATCCTACTCTCCGATATATATATAGGACTCAAAACATTTTCAAGTGTGTGCCTAGACTCAACCGTCAACGATTCGATCAATCAGTGGGGGCTTCTAGGTCGGAGAAGGATCTGATACCAACTTGTAATGCCTAGGATGGGACTATACCTCCTACGTGTCGAGGCACGACTCAAAGGTATAAGCCCATTCTGGAAAGATCTCAAGTTTGGTATCTTTGCGCGACTCATGTAAAAATAGGGATGAAAAAGCAAAAGGAGATAGTTGGCTTACACTCGCCACTTCACACAATACATTACATAAGCAAAACATCATTCAAAGCATCACAACCCGACTACGGGCGAAGATCCAAAAGAAAGATACCAAAACATAAAGCCACAGGTCAGAATCGCCCTAGTAGAAACCACTACTGATCGTCGAAAACGTCACAAGCATACGGCCACTCTCTTCATGGAACTCCCTGAAGTACTTGAACCAGCTCCTGCATCATTCTCGGCTGAACCTGCATCTGGTGTTGTAGTATCTGTGAGCCACGAGGACTCAGCAATCCCATAACCATGGGTATCAAGACTACCAAAGCTTTATGGATAGGAAGAGGTAAAGTGGTGAGGTTGCAGCAGCGGCTAAGCATAATATGGTGGCTAGCTTACGTGTACAAGAATAAGATGAGCATCTACGCAAACGGTCGCAAACTAGTAGTGATCTCTAAAGATCCTGAACTACCTACGACTCAAACATAACCCCACCGTGTTCTCTTCTCAAAGTGAAAAGAGACAGTCACGGTTACTCACACAGTTGTGTGTTTTACTTCGGATCCTCTGTCAAGTTTTCTACAACTGGACATTAACAAATTCCAATCTGCCACATAACCGCGGGCACGGCTTTCGAAAGATTATAACCCTGCAGGGGTGTCCCAACTTAGCCCATCACAAGCTATCACGATTAGCTGAAGTGATAAATATAATATCATCACCCCTTATCTTAAGGAAATCCGATCAGGCTCGGCATCCCGGTGCACAAGACATTTCGACAATGGTAAAACAAGTCCAGCAAGACCTCCCGGCGTGCCGACACCCTGATAGTAGCCACGCGTATCTCGTCTCAGGCCACGTCCGGATGAGCAGTACGTACAGTAACCGAAGACCCCAGATAACTGGGTGGCACCGCAAGTGGCTCTAGTTTGGGACCAACACCATCAGCACTGGCCCCCCCTGTTATGTAGAATTAAGAACCCGGGGACATGACCCCCTATGCAATTAATTAATTAATTAAGTTGTTATTATGAGCAAATTAAAACCAATGTTGGGCCTTGCTGGAGGAGTTTTATTCAAAGTCGAACTGTCAAGGGGTCCCCATCCACCCATCGTGTAAGGAACGCAAAATCAAGGAACATAATGCCGGTTTATCAGCGCCTAAGGTAGCATGAGTGGAACAAAACACCGAGCAAAAGGCCAAGCCTTCCACCCATGCCCAGTATATAGGTGTGTTAATAATAATTATAGATATTGTGATATACCAACAAAAAGTTCCCTCCTGGAATGAATCTTCATCTTCACCTGCAACTAACAACGCTATAAGAGGGGCTGAGCGAGCGGGTAACATAGCCAAACAATGGTTTTGCTAGGAAGGTTTCAAAGGTTAGAGGTTTCATGGCAACAAGGAGAGGCTGGCATAAAAGATGGGTAGCGCGACATGTAACGATAGCATCGAGACAACTAAGCATGGCAATGGTAGTAAAGGTATCCAAGGGTATGATCATCTTGCCTGGGATTCCGCAAGGGAGAAGAACAAGTCCAGAAGTAGACGGAGCAACATAGTCGAGAGAATCCTCACAACTCCGGAATGAATCTGAAGCTAACAAGAGAAGCAACCGGAAAGAAGCAAACAACACGGTAAACACACAAGTATAAACTTGCCATACGATGCACATCCAAGTATGATGCATGTCCGGTTTAATTATGCATGGCAATGGCAAAGTGCACAAACCGGTACTACAAGTTAAGTGGAGCTCAATATGCAACGAGTTGCATATTGACGAAACACCACATTTTAATTATTTAATTGACTCTCGTTTATTTACAAGACAAGATTAAATGTTTTTAACATAGCAAGAGGTGAATCAAAAGTAAACTACCTATCTAGGCAATTTAAATGAGGCCGGAAATAACAACAACAATTCCGGAAAACCCCATTTGCATGTTTAGTAATTCTAAGCAAACAACAATTCACACATTTTAATGTTGTTAACATGATGCGGATGACATGATCAAGTTTTATGCAATTTTAGTAAAAGTTAACATGAAGGGATATGAAGTATTGTCACCGTGGTGAAAGGAAAAGGTGCCACGGCAACGATCCGAAAATGATGCAACGGCAACATATCGGTTCCGGTAACTCGTTGAGAGACCGATGCAAAAGATGACGGAGAGCGTGTCATGCAAGAAGAAAAGTGGGGTGATCCCGTCACCGGGTTCCCACGGGTTGGCGACGAGGCAACCGAGGAGCAATGACAAAAGGCGAAACGGGCACGGTGCACACAAGGGCAAACATTTCATACAACACAATAGCAACATCCACGGGTCATCGTCTCGGTGGTATACCTTCGAAGCGTTCGTTCTCAGAGGGGTTCGAGTTCGTAGTGGTAGTAGTGGTACACGGGTCGTAGAGGAAGTAGTTGTTCTCGTTTCCGAAGAGGTACTTGTCGCGGCATCGGACGTTTTCGGGGCGACGGTAGTGGTACATGGTTCTTCGGCGATGGTCGTCGTACACGTTCTGTAGGGGTACTTGTCGCATTGCCATGTGTAGTGGTACTCGGGGTCGTCGTGGAACTTGTCGGTCTCGGGACTTGGCGACGGTAGTGGAACTTGGCGTTTCTTCTTGTAGTCGAACTTGACGGGTCCCGTGTGTAGTCGTTCTCGGCGAATCCACGTAGTTGAACTTGATGCTTCGTGGAACTTGGCGTAATCCAAATCGTAGCAGTACAACAGGCCTCATATTAGCTGTAATCTCCGATGAACAAGTGGGTGACCGTGAAGGAATATCCAAAGGTGGAGGTGAGGTTGTGCAGCAAGTGGTTGCCAGAGAAGGGCTCAAGGAGAGCAGCGGCAGCATCAAGGCAGTGCAAAGGCGGGGCGCTGGGTCTAGGCACTTGGCAGCGAGGCCATAGGAGGCGTGGCGGCTTACAGAGGAAGACCGGCGAGGTATGGAGGTCGAGGTGATCGGTTGCGACGCGGACGAAGCCGCAGGGGCGCGCCCGAACGCGAAGATTAGGAAGGAGGCACGGTGCAGTGCGGCTCGATGAAGCAGTAGCCGGAGTTCGCGGGCACGAGGCCAAAGTGGCCGGCGCGAGGCTAGCCTGGTGCGGAGCAGAGCAGCAGCAGCCGTATGTGCGGCATGGAGGAGGCCGGAGGCGAGGTGGGAGAAGGACGGCGGCGCTAGGCGGCGGTCGCCGGCACGAAGCTGGCTGTAGGTGCACGCCGGTGGGGAGGCGGCGAGCTTGATGGCCCCCGGCACGGGGCGGCACAGAGGAGGAGATGGACACAAGCGACGGTGCGTCGCACATGAGTTTGGTGGCGGCGGCAGGAGGAAGGAGGCGGGGAGAGACTGGAGCGACGGGTTGGGGTCGAGCGAGAGGGCTCGTGGGAAACGCCTGGCGGCGCTGAAAGAGGGAGCGAAGGGAGCGAGGGTGCGGTCGGGCTAGGGTTTAGGGGAGCGGGACTGGGCCTTGAGGGATGGGCCGGCTTAGGGAGCAGCAGACCTAATGAGGCTGGCGGCCTGGGCCTCTGCTCTTCTCTTCTCCTTCCTTCTAAAACTGAAAAGAAAATAGAAAGCAAAGAAGAAAAGGAGAAAAGAGGAAGTGTTTGGGATAATGTTTGGGCACAGGGTTAATTTTCCCGCACTCGCAAAAATGTTCACGGTCCACGAAAAATTGGAGAGGCAAGAATGCAAGAGATAAAATCGAACTCATTTGAATTAAATTCAAATGATTTGAATTAGGGCATGACTTAAAACTGTCCAAAAGTGTTGAGGTTTTTGGAGGAACCTCGATAAACGGAAAAAGAAATATAGGGAGGTTTTTGACGGTGAAACTTGAATCAAGAGGCATGGGGAATATTTGCAAGTGTGTTATGGTGAATTCCAACAAATGGAATAATTTAATAAAATAGCTCCCTAAATATTAGGAGGATATGTTATAAAGAGAAGTCACACTTCCCTCGATTTAAATGGACTGAAGGTCCACACAATTTATTTAAGTTGAGATGCAAAATAAATATGACATGATGGCATGATGACAAGATGCAATGCAAAAATAAATAACACAAGCACAAATGAAACACACGAAAGAACCCGGAACATCTGGAATCTTCTGGGACGTCAGTCTTCGGGCGTCACACAAAACCTTGTTCAAGTTGGTTAAACGGAAAGAGGGCTTCGAGACGAAGATCTAGGCGCTTGAATCGCCTGATTCCGACTTACGAGCGAAGAGAAAAACTAAAAAGAAGATGAGGGCAGAAATCGCGATCGAAAAATAATCACGGAAAAACCCTGAAAAAGAAAAAACGGACGAACACGCTAACAAACGAACGTTCGCTGTCTGTTACTAAAAGACGAAAAGCATTCGTTAGAACAAACGAACGGACGAACGTCCGCTACTTAACTAAACCGACGGAAAAACCGAACCGATCTAATAAGAAAACAGATCTAGGGTTTTGAATAAAACCGATCGGGAGACTTGTGAACCACGGAGTAGGGTTGACGTGGCGTCCACGAGGGTGGGGGGCGCGCCCCCTGCCTCGTGGGTACCCCGTCTGGCCCCCGGTTCCCTCCTTCCTCCTATATATACCTACGTACCCCGAAACTATCAGAAAAACAAAGAAATCCCTAGTTCCACCGCCGCAACCTTCTGTTCGCATGAGATCACATCTTGGGGCTTGTTCCGGAGCTCCGCCGAAGGGGGGATCTACCATGGAGTGCTTCTACATCATCAGCATCGCCTCACCATGAGTTGTGAGTAGTTTACCACAGACCTTCGGGTCCATAGCTAGTATCTAGATGGCTTCTTCTCTCTCTTTGGATCTCAATACCAAGTTCTCCTCGGTCTTCGAGGAGATCTATTCTATGTAATCTCTTTTTGCAGTGTGTTTGTCGAGATCCGATGAATTGTGGGTTTATGATCAAGATTATCTATGAGAAATATTTGGTTCTTTTCTGAACTCTTTAGGAATGATTATAATATCCTTGCAAGTCTCTTCAAATTATTAGTTTTGTTTGGCCTACTAGATCTATAGTTCTTGCAACGGGAGAAGTGCTTGGCTTTGGGCTCAATCTTGCGGTGTCCTGTCCTAGTGACAGTAGGGGCAGCAAGGCACGTATAGTATTGTTGCCATCGAGGATAAAAAGATGGGGTTTATATCACTAAGTTTGAGTTTATCCCTCTACATCATGTCATCTTGCTTAAGGCGTTACTCCGTTCTTATGAACTCAATACACTAGATGCATGCTGGATAGCGGTCGATGTGTGGAGTAATAGTAGTAGATGCAGAATCGTTTCGGTCTACTTGTCTCGGACGTGATGCCTATATATAATGATCATGCCTAGATAGTCTCATAATTATTCACTTTTCTGTCAATTGCTCGACAGTAATTTGTTTACCCGCCATAGAATATCGCTATCATGAGAGAAGCCACTAGGTAAAACTATGCCCCCCGGGTCTATTCTCAACATATCAATCTACAATCTACTTTACTTTTCCGCTTTTACTTTCTGTTCTTATATCCAAAAATACCAAAAATATCAAACTATCATCTCTATCAGATCTCACTTTCGTAAGTGAGCGTAAAGGGATTGATAACCCCTTATCGCGTTGGTGATGGCTTCTCGCCCCTCGTTGGTTACCCCAAGTGGAAGGTTGAGATGTAGCGTAGCGGCAAATTTCCCTTGGCAAAGATATCAATGATCGAATCCCGTGAGACTCCGAGGGTCGACAAGTAGGTGTCAACGCCGCCAGAAACTTAGCGGTTGACGGGACCTGCACACATATACAGATAACTTTGCTCCCAACGAGTACAGAGAGGTTGTCAATCCCTCCGACATTGTTGTTTACAAAGGATCAAACACAAGAGATAATAATGATAGCTATGACTGCAACTAGGAAATAAAAACAGGAAGTAAATAGAAGGTGTGATCAGCGGTGGTAATATGGACCGGGGTCCCATGATGTTCACTAGTGATGTCTCTCTCCCAAAAGACGATAAAACAGCAAAGCGAGGTAAACAAATTACAGCTGGGCAATTGACAGGATTATGTGCGCAAACCAATGCTAACTATGCTGTAAAGAAAGGTAGAGGCTCAAAAGCATGGACGGTACGCCAAGGCAAGTAGACCGAAATCCATCTGCATCTACTACTAATCATCCACCTTGAGATATCTATCCAGAACATCTCGCTGGTATTAAGTTGCGAGTCCCACCCATAGTGTAAACTCAAAGCAACAGACAACTGCATTAAAAGAACTTTGCGTAAAGTAAACAATCCTTGCACCCACGAGTACAAGCACCGTTGTTTTCCCCCTTGTGGCAACAGCACATCCCCTAGACTCATGTTTCTGTCACTCAAACTAGTCATCGAGGGGCATGAACCCACAATCAAGCATAACGTTCCCTCTTGGAGTTACTACCTACTACTCGGCCAAAGCAATAAACAGCAACGGAGAACATGCAAGAATTACTCAAGAACATAAATATAAAAGAGGTGAATCAAATATATTACTCACACACAATCTGAACATAATCTCACAATCCATCGGATCCCAGCAAACTCAACATAGCAACAACATAAGGATTACATATGTGCCTCGATCATGTAGGGCAGCTCACGAGGTCTAATTAGTGAAGAACAAAGAGGGGAGGAGAACATCACATAGCTACTGGTCATGGACCCATGGTCCAAGGGAGACTACTCACAACTCATCCGGGAGGCGTCCATGGTGGTGGAGAGGCTCCCGGTGGTGGTTATCCCCTCCGGCAGGGTGCCGGGAAGAGTTCTCCTGATGCTCCCGATCTTGGAAGCGCTGCGGCGGCGGAATAGATGCGAGATCGCGAAAAAGGGTTCTGTCCTCGAGGGTTTCGGGACGAGAGGGATATATAGGCGAAGGGAGGCAGCCAGAGGCGGAGCAGGGGCCCCAGGCGCCCCCCTGGCGCGGCCAGGGGTGGGGCCGCGCCAGGTGGCCGCCTGGGCCTCCCCTAGCTCCCCTCTGGCCCATCTTTGGTTCTTTGCGAAGCTTCCTGTACGCTGATTTTTCCTATATTTTTCCTGGAATTTTTGGAGCACTTTTAATATGGGGGAAACCTGAAATAGAAAAACAGCAGAAAACAGGAACTGGCACTGTGGTGCACTGAGTTAATAGGTTAGTTCAAATATGATCAAAAGTGTATGGAAGTGCATCAATATCATAGCAATATCACACAAAAGAAGCATGGAGCAAGCAGAAATTATAGATTCATTTTGGACGTATCAACATCCCCAAGCTTAATTCCTGCTCGTCCTCGAGTAGGTAAATGACAACAAGCATAATTTCTGTGGTGACATGCTACCAACCATATAAGAACTTTTTAAGTAAAGCAATCAAGGCATGTAATTCAATTCAAGTCATAACAAGCAAGAGTCTATATTAGCATTGTAACAAGCAACATAAGAACATAAAGGTGCAAGAGCTCTCGCTGTCCGTGACTCGAATGTCTCCAAATGGTGTTTGCGTGCAAGAAAGGGGATAGGGATATATGAGAGAGTAAAACATAGTTTTTGTATTGTTGAGAACTTAATCTACTAAAGTTTCACACTTGGTCTTCTTTGGAATCTTATCTTGACTCATCCCCAGACCACTAGCCAGGTACAAGTCAACATGATCCACTCCCTTTCGATATTTTGAGCACTCATGCAATGGATGAGCGTAAGCAAGAAAGTTGACACTTAGGATGGAAAAGAGAGAAAAATGATGAAGGGGGAAGACAAAAAAGGTGTGAAAGGCTCACATCAATGAGGACAATCATAGGCGAGAGAAAGCCAAATGATAGATATGATGTGAGGAGTAGGGATTGCCATGCAACGGATGCACATATGAGCTAAGATAAGCTCTCCAATGGAACTAGTGGGGGTGCATCCAACTTGCTCGCTCAAGAAGACCTAGAGCTCTTTTGAGGAGGCTCATCATTGGAATATACAAGCCAAGTTCTATAGTGTGAAGGTCCCCACATAGCTATATGCATGAATGATAATCTCTATGGAGTACAAGGTATAAGATGAAGTACGAGTGTGGATCTCTCAAAAGGAATAGTACTGTGCCCCCTTCTCTCTTTTTATTTCTTTTTCTATTTTTTCTATTTTTTTCTATTTGTGTGTGGCCTCAATGGCTCTTTCTATTTAACTCTCATTTGTCCTCTTTGGGATCTTTTGATTTTGTCCTCTTTGGGATCTTTTCCTCACTTTAGGGGCAACACTCTATGTATTACAAGAAGTATAGAAGATCTTTCACACTTTACAAAAGTACTCAACATAAAAAAATGAAACTATCATGATGTATGCAAATGTATGCCTCTACCGATGTAGCAGGATATGCAATGATACTAGCGCGTCATGTAGCAATGATTAGGGCAAGGCCCAACTGGCATGCAGCTCATCGATCAAGCAAAAGCATGTATGACATGAAGATCAAGTCATGAGAAGATGGATGTTGCATGGCAATGTATCTCGGAAAGGCTATGGAAATGCCTTGATAGGTAGGTATGGTGGCTGTTTTGAGGAAGGATATAATGAGGCTTATGATGACAGAGCGTATCATGCCAAGGATTTGGATGCACCGGCGAAGTATGCGCCAACTCTCGAGGTGAGAAAGGGCAATGCACGGTACCGAAGAGGCTAGAAAAATATGGCTAGGTGGAAGTGTCAACTTTCAAATACTCACATTAGTCCGAAGAACTCATGCACTTATTATCAGTAACTCTCAATCTAATTAGGAGGTTCACAAAGAGACAAGTACCCCGAGGAGGAGTGTATCGGGGTTTGGTTATCCTTGCGCATCCTCGACTCATGGTACGTGAGTGTACTCTAATATTCGATCCCTCCAAAGATTAGTGATCCATCTAGTAGCTAAAGTTCTCAACTACTTTGTAGGTTTTCGAAAATAAACATGGATTGCCCAAAATACGACATCTATCACTAATAGGCTAAAGCTCTTGACACCAAAAGTTCAGACATTACTCATGGCAATACCTCAAAACTATTGCAAGTTACTACTAAAATTAAATAGCAACCTCAATTACCTACTTTAAATTAAGACACACAACTCAGTGCAACAGGCAAACTCTCTTAACAAGATAAACATGAAAACTTAAGAGAGTTCAGCAACCAACTAAACAAAAGCTCTTTAAAAAGAAAAGCATGAAAACTAAGAGCTAAACATGACAGCAGCTATGGAAAGACAAAGAACACACACAGCAAAGATAAGCATGAAAATCCTATGTTGTGTTCTAGGTTGAAGTGGAGCTTGTTTCTCTCCCACACAAAGAAAGCTGGGTTCTAACTTGTTATGAACAGCAAGCAAAGCTAAAGAAAACTAAAAAAAGAAACTAAGAGCAAGACGCTCCAAGCATAGCACATAACGCATGAAGTGATAAAATTATAGTGGAACGAAAGACGAACTGATAATTGTTGATGGAGAAGGGGATGCATGGGGGCATCCCCAAGCTTAGACGCTTGAGTCTTCTTGAATATTTCTTGGGGGTGCACGGGGGCATCCCCAAGCTTGAGCGTTTGAGCCTCCTGAATCTTCTTTTATTATCTTCCCTCGCACACTTGAAAACTCCCTTCATACATAACTCATCATAATCTGATTAGCGAGGTTAGTACCCACAATAAAATAATTTTTTCCCTACTGGAAATAAAGATAATCTTGAAGAGCTACTGTTTCTCAAGATTGCCAAAAGGTTTTTTCAAAGAAAAAGCAAGCTCAAGGTTTGCAAAACGAAGAAAAGGCAAAACAGGACAGAATCTGTGAAAAACAGACCAGCAGGTAGTAAATAATTTTTTCGGGGCACTTCTGCAACTCAAATCAAAAAACTCAGAACAGACGCTCGAAAGCCAATTGTATAGAGCACGCTGTCAAAAAAATTTAGATCAAAAAGATGATCTGGTGATTTTATACGAATTTTTCTGTCCAAGGACAGAATCTGTTTTCTGGACAGCACGTCACAACTTTTGAACTTTCTTGCAATCGGAGGCTAAACTTGGCACAAAGCTGAAAATAAAAGATACAATGATGATGCTACTGTAGTAACAAACATCAAGACACAACAAAAGCAAAATAAAACCTAATTTGTTGTGGGCTGCCTCCCAAAAGCGCTTTCTTTTATGCCTTTAAGCTAGGCATGATGCAAAAAGAGAAGATCAAGTTTTATCAAGAGTAAGAGAATAGCTAGCCCGTGTAACGGACTCAAAAGGCAACTTAATCTTCTTTCTAGGGAAGTGTTCCATACCTTTCTTGAGAGGGAATTGGAATTTTATATTCCCCTCTTTCATGTCAATGATAGCACCAACGGTGCGAAGAAAAGGACGTCCCAAAATAATTGGACATGAAGGTTCACATTCAATATCCATAATAGTAAAATCAACGGGAACATAATTGTCATTGACAATGATAAGAACATCGTTGATCTTCCCCAAAGGTTTCTTTACGGAAGAATCAACAAGACGAACACCAAAAGAACAAGGATCAAAAGGTTTCAATTCAAACATATCGTACATTCTTTTGGGCATAACGGAGGTACTAGCTCCAACATCACATAAAGCATAGCAAGAGAAGTTATTCAACTTAATTTTAATCATAGGATCCCAACTATCTTCTAGCTTTCTAGGTATGGAGGCTTCTACCCTAAGCTTCTCCTCCCTAGCTTTGATAAGAGCATTAGTGATATGCTACGTGAAGGCAAGATTAAGTGTGCTAGTGTGGGGATCTCTAGACATCTTGTGAAGAAAACCAATAACTTCAGAAAGGGTGCAATTATCAAAATCAAGGTCACTACTATCAAGTAAAGTGGTAGTCGTGTCCTTTAGGCTCACTTGTTTGGTAGCTTCTATGGTCATAGGAGTTTCTTCTTCTACGGTTGAGGTCATAGCATCACCATTAATAGGTCCAATGGGACTAGGAGTGCATTGGGTGCTAAGAGTTTGGATATCCTCAACAACTTGAATAGTAGCAACAGTGTGGTGGGTAGGAAGGCTCTTAATTCTATCTTCTTCCTCCTTTTCTCTAGCCCATCTCTTTTTAAGTTTAGCCATCATCCTAATGTTTTCATTAATTTGCACTTGAATAGCATTCATAGGAGTGGTCTTCCTCTCCTCAAGAGGAGAAGTTCTAATTTTAAGCAACTCTACCTCATGGGCTAAATTGTCTACCTTCGAAGAGAGATTATCTAGTTTTTCTTCTACACTCTTATTGAAGGCCTTTTGGGTAGTGATGAAGTCTTTAAGCATAATCTCTAGTTCAGAAGTGGAGTTCTTGGTGCTAGGATAAGCATTGTTGTTCCCATAGGAATTAGAGGGGAACGGTCTAGGGTTGCTACCAAAATTACTCCTATAAGCATTGTTATTGAAATTGTTTCTCGAGATAAAGTTCACATCTACTTGATCTTGAGCAATCAAAGAATTTAAAGGAACATCATGAGGATCAATAGAAGATTGATTGGAAAGTAGAGACATGATCAAGTCAACTTTTTCATTTAGGGAGGAAATCTCCTCGACAGAGTTTACCTTCCTACCTGTTGGAGCGCGTTCGGTGTGCCATTGGGAATAATTGGTCATCATCTCGTCGAGAAGCTTCGTGGCAGCACCAAGTGTAGTTGACATAAAGGTTCCTCCCGCGGCCGAATCTAACAAGTTCCGTGAGGTAAAGTTCAAGCCTGCATAAAAAGTTCTTGACAAGAGATTTCATGCGTTCCCAAACTTGGGCAACGTGTTCATTATCCAATTGTTTAAAATTCATTATGTTACTCCTTAATTGGATAATTTTAGCAGGGGGATAGTACTTCCCAATAAAGGCATCCTTGCACTTGTCCCAAGAATCTATACTATTCCTAGGCAAGGATTGAAACCAGATTTTAGCTCCTCCTCTCAAGGAGAAAGGAAAAAGCTTAAGCTTAACAATATCACCATCTACTTCTTTGTACTTTTGCATATCACAGAGCTCAACAAAATTATTTAAGTGCAAAGCAGCATCATCTCCAGCACCGGAGAATTGATCTTTCATAACTAGGTTCAGTAAAGCAGGTTTAATCTCATAAGAAGGTGCTGAAGTGGCAGGTGTAGCAATAGGCGTGCAGATAAAGTCATTGTTGTTATGACTAGTGAAGTCACACAACTTGGTGTTCTCGGTGGAACCCATAGCAGCAGCAAGCAAGATAACTATTTTTGTGATTTTTGGTAAGGGACACTAAAGCAAAAACTGAATGGTAAACTAACAAGACTAAAAAGCAAAGATAAAAGATAGCGTGCAACTCCCCTATCTTGAAGAGTGGAGTCCCCGGCAACGGCGCCAGAAACTTGCTTGATGGCTTCTCGCCCCTCGTTGGTTACCCCAAGTGGAAGGTTGAGATGTAGCGTAGCGGCAAATTTCCCTTGGCAAAGATACCAAGGATCGAATCCCGTGAGACTCCGAGGGTCGACAAGTAGGTGTCAACGGCGCCAGAAACTTAGCAGTTGACGGGACCTGCACACAGATACAGATAACTTTGCTCCCAACGAGCACAGAGAGGTTGTCAATCCCTCCGGCCTTCTTGTTTACAAAGGATCAAACACAAGAGATAATAATGATAGCTATGACTGCAACTAGGAAATAAAAACAGGAAGTAAATAGAAGGTGTGATCAGCGGTGGTAATATGGACCGGGGTCCCATGATGTTCACTAGTGATGTCTCTCTCCCAAAAGACGATAAAACAGCAAAGCGAGGTAAACAAATTACAGCTGGGCAATTGACAGGATTATGTGCGCAAACCAATGCTAACTATGCTGCAAAGAAAGGTAGAGGCTCAAAAGCATGGGCGGTACGCCAAGGCAAGTAGACCGAAATCCATCTGCATCTACTACTAATCATCCACCTTGAGATATCTATCTAGAACATCTCGCTGGTATTAAGTTGCGAATCCCACCCAAAGTGTAAACTCAAAGCAACAGACAACTGCATTAAAAGAACTTTGCGTAAAGTAAACAATCCTTGCACCCGCAAGTACAAGCACCGTTGTTTTCTCCCTTGTGGCAACAACACATCCCCTAGACTCATGTTTCTGTCACTCAAGCTAGTCATCAGGGGGCATGAACCCACAATCAAGCATAACGCTCCCTCTTGGAGTTACTACCTACTACTTGGCCAAAGCAATAAACAGCAACGGAGAACATGCAAGAATTACTCGAGAACAAAGATATAAAAGAGGTGAATCAAATATATTACTCAAACACAATCTGAACATAGTCTCATAATCCATCAGATCCCAGCAAACTCAGCAAAGCAACAGCAGAAAGATTACATATGTGCCTCGATCATGTAGGGCAGCTCACGAGGTCTAAACCATGAAGAGCAAAGAGGGGAGGAGAACATCACATAGCTACTGATCATGGACCCATGGTCCAAGGTGGACTACTCACGACTCATCCGGGAAGCGTCCATGGTGGTGGAGAAGCTCCCGGTGGTGGTTCTCCCCTCCGGCAGGGTGCCGGGAAGAGTTCTCCTGATGCTCCCGATCTTGGAAGCACTGCGGCGGCGGAACAGAGGCGAGATCGCGAAAAAGGGTTCTGTCCTCGAGGGTTTCGGGACGAGAGGGATATATAGGCGAAGGGGGGCAGCCAGAGGCGGAGCAGGGGCCCCAGGCGCCCCCCTGGCGCGGCCAGGGGTGGGGCCGCGCCAGGTGGCCGCCTGGGCCTCCCCTGGCTCCCCTCTGGCCCATCTTCGGTTCTTCGCGAAGCTTCCTGTACGCTGATTTTTCCTATATTTTCCCTGGAATTTTTGGAGCACTTTTAATATGGGGGAAACCTGAAATAGAAAAACAGCAGAAAACAGGAACTGGCACTGTGGTGCACTGAGTTAATAGGTTAGTCCAAATATGATCAAAAGTGTATGGAAGTGCATCAATATCACACAAAAGAAGCATGGAGCAAGCAGAAATTATAGATACGTTTTGGACGTATCAGTTGGTTGCGAAGTTCTTATCTGTTTGTGCAGGTGCGAGGGATTCGCGCGTGGTCTCCTACTGGATTGATACCTTGGTTCTCAAAAACTAAGGGAAATACTTACGCTACTGTGTTGCATCTCCCTTTCCTATTCGAGGGAATACAACGCAAGCTCGAGAAGTAGCATCTGTCCATCAGTCTGCGGGTGAAAAGCTGTACTGAATTCTAGCCTAGTTCCCAAAGTCTGGTGTAGCTGATTCCAAAACTTTGAGGTGAACGGTGTTCCTCTATCTGATACGTTGGCCCTCGGAACTCCGTGCAGACATACGATCCTGGTCATGTATATCTTGGCCAACTTCGCACTGGTATATGTGGTTTTCACGGGGATATAGTGGGCTACTTTGGTTAAGCGATCCACTACTACCCAGATTGAGTCATATCCCGATCGGGTCCTGGGTAATCCGGTGATAAAGTCCATGCCAAGCTTATCCTACTTCCATTCGGGTATCGACATAGGCTGTAGTAATCCTGCTGGCTTCTGATGTTCCGCCTTCACTCTTTGGCATACATCCCATACGGCTACATACTCGGCAATATCCTTCTTCAGCAATGCCGTCATAGGCTTTGCAATCTTGGACAAATTCTCAATGAATCTCCGGTAATATCCCGCGAGTCCAAGAAAACTGCGGATCTCTCCAACTAAAGTGGGTGCCAACCACTCAGTGACTGCATGCACCTTGACAGGATCCACTGCTATACCTTCTCCTGATATAACATGTCCTAAGAATCCAACTTCCTTCAACCAAAACTCACATTTTCTAAACTTGGCATACAACTGATGTTCTCTGAGCTTCTCCAGAACCAAACGCAAATGCTCCGCGTGTTCCTCTTCGTTCTTCGAGTATACCAAAATATTATCAATAAATACCACGACAAACTTATCCAAGAACTCCATGAACACCTTATTCATCATACTCATGAAATAGGCAGGGGCGTTAGCCAATCCAAATGACATAACCGTATACTCATATAGCCCATACCTTGTGTTGAAAGTTGTCTTAGGTATATCCTTCTCTCAGATCTTCAACTGGTGGTATCCAGATCGTAAATGGATCTTGGAGAATACTTTAGCTCCTTGAAGTTGGTCGAAGAATTTATTGATCATCGGCAGTGGGTACTTATTCTTAATCGTCACTTCGTTCGGTGCTCGATAATCAACGACCATCCTTAAAGATCCATCCTTCTTATCGACCAAGAGCACTAGGGCTCCCCAAGGTGATGAACTACGTAGAATAAATCCTTTCTCCAATAACGCCTTAATCTGCTTCTTGATCTCCTCCAGATCATTCGCTGGCATCCGGTATGGTCTCTTCGATAATGGTCCTGTGCCTGGCAATAGCTCTATCAAAAACTCAATGTCCCTATCCAGCGGCATGCCTGGTAGCTCCTCTGGAAATACATCCGGGTAATCCTTTACTACCGGCACTGTGATGGCCTGGCTTATTAGGGATGATAGACTACTCATATCAATAAGGAATTCCTTCTTTTCCGGGAGCCCATTCAGATAGAACTCCAAAGTTAAGCGTGCTCAGCTTGGAGTAGTTTCAGGATGGGTGACCGACCGGAAAGTTGCTCCCGGGTGCGCACGAGTGAGGACAAAGTGCGCAGAAAAGACTAGTATTGATATGTGGGGCCAGTCTAGATCCCGCCAGGAGTAACGACCACCGGCGGGTGTGTCCGGGGCGTTACAAGTTGGTATCAGAGCCGACCCTCGCGGTTACACGGATGTTTGCAGACAGTTTGCAGTCATGTTGTGCATGACGTTTGTGATCCGTCGTGGCACACGGCATGTCACATGTGCTGTCCTGGAAGCACAGACGGTTGTGCCAAGAGGGACGTTCTTGTGGCCCTACGAGGACGTCGGTTCCTCTAAGTGAGGGTGTATGTGATGGCCTGGCTTATTAGGGATGATAGACTACTCATATCAATAAGGAATTCCTTCTTTTCCGGGAGCCCATTCAGATAGAACTCCAAAGTTAAGCGTGCTCAACTTGGAGTAGTTTCAGGATGGGTGACCGACCGAGAAGTTGCTCCCGGGTGCGCACGAGTGAGGACAAAGTGCGCAGAAAAGACTAGTATTGATATGTGGGGCCAGTCTAGATCCCGCCAGGATTAACGACCACCGGCGGGTGTGTCCGGGGCGTTACAGGCATGTAACATCCCCAGCCTCACACCACAGTGACCACTTCTTAAACATGCCAAGTCATCTTCATTTGCCATGCTTGATCACTAAGGTGAAACATCTCAAATCAAAACTCCTCTCTGAAATCAATTCAAATTATAATTGCAATTTGAGGTTGCACAAAAGTTGCTGGAAAAATGTTCATCATCTTGCTAATATTCCAAAACAATGATATGTTAAGGAATACAACATCTCACTTGAGCAAAGATGGGCATTATAAGTTGTAACAGCACCTTTTCAGCATATTTAAATGCTATTCTATTTTTGGTAAATTCAAAGGAGTTCCAAAAATCCCTAAACCAATTTCTGGCAGTGCCTAAAAATACAAAGGATTTAATGGGCCAAGTCCCATATTTTTCCTTACTCTTTGTGATACCCAAATAAATCCCTTTTTCTCTCTGCTAATAAAATAAAAGAAAAAGCAAAAAGGAGAAAACCTATCTGTCGCTTGGGCAAGGCCCAGCCGGCCCAACACCCTTCTCCCTCACCTGCTCCCCGCCGCCGTGTCATCGTCCCCGTGGACGCGCGCGCCTCCGCCGGTCTCTGACCGCCACGACGCCGCAGTGGGTGGGAGGAGGATAAGGTCGACCCCTCCTCCTCCTCGACGCCCAGTCCCGCTCGCCATTTCTCTTCCTCCCCCTGCCTCGCCCCTTTTCCCCTTTTCCCCGAGGCCGAATACGCCCGTCGCCGCCGCCCGCCGGTGCCGTGGCCAACGGCCTCCCCACGGCCAGTCATGGCGCACAGAAGGACCGCCACCGTCGCCCGCTTCTCCTACGAGGAACCGCAAGGGCTCAGGCGCCCCCGAGCCGTCGTATTCGTCGAGGATCGCCGGATGCATCCGCCGCTCGTCGCCGGTCGATTCGGTCGCCCCCGACCACTCCGGCCTCCCCGAGCTTATTTTGAACGGCCACACCTCGCTATAAGCCGCTCCTCCCCTCCCTGCCTCGTCTCCTCGACCTTACACGCCCGTGGCGGGTCGCCGTGCGCTAGCCGCCGCTGAGCTCCTCACCGCCGTGGCCTCGGTCGTTGTCACGCCCGTCGGAGCCCACCGTTGTGCTCCTGGGGTTCCCAGGAGCACAACGCGCCCTTGCACGCATCTCCCCGAGCCCCCCCTAACCGCGAACGCGGCGGACGCCGAGCACCACCGCCGCCTAGGTCGTCGCCGGCCACATCTCCGGCCACCTCCGGTCCAACGGCGGCCACCATTAGAACCGCCGCACTACGCGGGTTCGAACGGACCCAGCCACGCCCGCTCCCGTGCCCGGGAACGGCCGGCCGGCGATCACCGGAGCCGCCGGCTTAGCGCCGGAGTTCAAACTCCGGTGGGTCCCACGCGACTGGTGATTAGCAGCTAACCCCGCGCCTAATAGTCACTGACTGGTGGGCCTTGTTCTGTAGCGTTAGTATTAGTACTAATTAAAGTGCTAACTAACTGACTCACTGACAACTGGGCCCCATCTCACTAATTAGCTAATTAGATTAGTTTAAATCATGTTTAACTAGTATTGGCTGACAGCTGGGTCCCACTGGACCCAGTTGACCAGTCAAATGCTGACTGGGCTGGACCCAGTCAATGACATGTGGGTCCAATGGGCCCCCTTTGACCAGTCAAGCCTCCAGTTGACTGCTGACTGGGCAGTCAACTGGGGCCCACTGTCAGCCACACCAGCACTCTGCTGGGTGCACCAGTGGGTACCCATAGCATTTTCATCTTAAATAATTCGAATTAATAATATAACAGAAAATCCAGAATATTGAATAAACTTTAGAAAATCATATCTTTTAATCCGTAACTCCGATGAAAATAAATTATATATGAAAGTTGCTCAGAATTTCGATACGAAACTAGATACGCCCTCCGTATTCCCGTCAGATGCCCCTAGCTAGATGAACATGGAACTTTCGGCCTGTTTTCGATAAATGAATAGTGCTCAACTTTAATAAAATAAATCCAAACAAATTCCTAAAAATAGCTAAATGACTTAGACATGTCTTTTAGACAACCCTGCACTGCACCCTAGCTGTCACCTGCTTCTAACACCGCAAACCTGCAACCGTTTCCCCCCTCCGGTCAACTGTCCGACATAGATCCGGAACCGGGAATACTTCCGGATGGGTTCCCCTTCTTCGTTATCGGTAGCACTGCGTTAGATCGTCGTGCTTTGTGATTACTTTCGTTACTGTGTATTTATATTGTTTCCTCTCCCCCTTCCTTCCCGGTAGACCCCGAGACCGCTGACGGTGCCCTGGTGATCGACTACTTCACCGCCGTTGTTCCTTTTCATTTGCCAAGCAACCAGGCAAGCAACCCCCCCCTTGAGCATTTCCGATATCGCCTATGTCTATTCTCTCTTATTCTTGCATTAGAATTGCTGCTACTGCTACTGCTCCTATTACTGTTGCATAGCCTGTTTTTGCTAAATTGTTGATACCTGTCTTTATTCATAAACTGCTTAGTATAGGTTGGGTAGCACTGCTGTGGTCCCGCTTTCTCGTAGTTGCCTCGCATAGTACCCTTGCCTCGATCGAGCGATCGAGCCCCCTTCCCCTGACCTTCTTCACATCACCGCACAACCCCCCCTAATATGCTCGACTCCGCAGAGTTAACATCGGGTGACGAGGGTGATACCTCCGAACTCACTTCTGATGTTGTCCCTGTATAGCTAGCTCGTTGTGGGTTACCGAGGGTGATTCCTCTTCCCACTTCCGACTTAGCTTTTGTCGTGCATCCGCTATGGTGATTACCGCCGAGGGTGATTCCTCCGGTACCATCTTAACGGAACTTGTCGTTTAGGAGTCCAACGAGGGTGATTCCTCGGATTCCTCATCGGCATGAAAACCACACGGATGCCCTGTTTCACCATACCGTGTTTAAAGACGTATCGATCCCCGAGGCCGGACGTCGCCAGGAACAAAGGCGTGCGGCCAGAGGTATCGTGCGTCTGATGACACTTTGAAGTTACTACTACACATGTTGGATGGAGGCGGGTTGACCCAGAGGGGTACCCGCGAGTGCCTTTGAGGCGTGAGCTGTGGAGTCGGGTGACCAGTGAGGGTACCCGCGAGATAACTACGAGGCGTGGCCGGTCATTTCCAGTCCTTGTCACAAGTCCTCGAGACGGGACGACGGGGCCAACAGTATCGTAGGCTCTGCTCGTTACCGCGCGCTCCCAACACACTAAGCGATTTGGATATTTGATCCGAGGGGCCTCCGGGTCCGATAGCACTAACCACCACGTGGGTGTGAGTGGGTGCTCTGCGTCGTATACATCAGCCGGAGTCGTCACGACGTCAGCGATTGAGCGGACCGTTCGGATTGGACTTAGGATGCAACTGCGCTTGTATAAGGGGTTGCTAGGTCTGCTACCGAACGGCCTCGCAACGTGCGGAGTGTCCGGGGCGACGGCCATGACCCCCGGGGGCATAGGATTAGTCCGGCGTGCTCGATCCTCTCTGGCGGTATCCGGTCGGGTTGCGTCGTATGGTTTAGCCGAGGGCGGGCACGACCTGATGGTGTGTCCGGCCGGAGTTAAGCGAGCGTGGTGGGTAACTTGGTGCACCCCTGCAGGGAAGAAACAATCTATCGATAGCCTGTCCTACGGTAACGGACACTCGGAGTTGTATCCACTTCGGTACAACTAGAACTGGTGACTTGAGATATGAGGTTGATGTTGCTGCAAACACTATATATTATTATGATGAAACTATTTTGTTCCCTTCTAATTGCTGCAAGACCCTGAAGATGCTAGTCTTCGTCAGGACTAGGCTTTTCCCCCTCTGCTCTGGCTTTCTGCAGTCTAGTCCACCCACATAAAGCATCCTTTGAAAATAATGCATTGCTAGTATAGATCTGATGTAAGTCTTGCTGAGTACTTTGGATGAGTACTCACGGTTGCTTTGCTTCCCCTTTTGTCCTACCCGCATGATAAACCAGACGACGGAGACATGGTGCCCGCAGCCCCAGTTGACGACTACTACTACCAGCCCGAGGCTGGCTACTACTACTACCCGGCTGGCGAGTACTTCTACGAGGAGCCGGCGGACGACGACCAGGAGTAGGATCGGAGGTCCCAGGCAGGAGGCCTGCGCCTTTTCGATCGTAGCTTTTATTTTGCCCCGCCTTTGTAAAAGGCCTATCTGTACTTGTGTTCTGTATCTGTACCCAGATACCTAACGCTTCCGCTGACTATGTGTGAGACATCATGTTATGTATTCGAGCCCTCGAGGCCCCTGGCTTGTAATATATGACTTGTATGTATTTATTTATGTTTTAGAGTTGTGCTGTGATTCCTTCACGTGAGTCCTTAGGCTTGATCGTGTGCATTTGCGTGTATGATTAGTGCACGGTCGGGCCGGGGTCGTCACAGGTTGGTATCAGAGCCGACTGCCTGTAGGAACCCCCTTTCCAACTCCTTGGCCGAAGTCGAGTCTAGAGGTCCAAAATGTTTTACTAACTTGGCTGTGTGGCTTATGGCCCCACGTCGCCAATTGGGTGGTGTAGCTTCTTTTATTCCTCGTCTATACTCTGGGACTCTTATCTCTCTTCTATTCGGGTTAAACGATTTTACTAACTCTGAAACTAGGGTCTCGTAACCACTTTCTTCCGGAGAGCCCCCTCGTTCCAGAAGATGGCATGACATCATCAGAAGACTCCGAAGATACTCCTCGAAGTTTCTCGAGACCCTGTGCCCACTGCTTTGCAGTTCCTGACCACTTATAAACTCCGAAGGATAACTACTTACCCCTGTCATTCATATATTCGTTCCAGTACCCTCGGGTTCTATCCGACATCTCGAAATACTATCCGACATTTCAAGAATTCTCGGAGCCTACTGCCGTGCAGCTTCTTTCGCACTGCGGATAGTTCCTCACATCACTGTGGATCCATTCATCCGTAGTTGTTCTTGAGCTCCACGAAATACTTCGTATTGCTATCTGATCTTTCGAGAATCCTCTGCAGCCTACAGCTTTTGAGGCTCTTTTTACCTGCTTGCATTATGGTTAGTTCCATATGTCAAGTAATCATCGTTGATATCCCTTGTCCCAATCATTCTGATCCTGTTGATTCAACATATGTTGCGAACTCTCGCAATCATCAGTTGTTTCCTACTAATTCATCCTTCCGGCTCAGACGTCATTTTTGGTATGAGCTGGTTCTCGGTAAATCAATCCTTGGTGGATTGACCAACAAATTTTATTCAACTTATTCTTCCTTTGATCAGAGCCTCTGCTTCTGATCTTTTGTTTTGGAATCTTGACCCCCCTTGTGCTTAAACGTCGAATTATTCCGATGTTTCTATAATTCGATGACTTCGCATTCCTTCTTTTTCTGGTTGAGTACCGATACTCACCTCAGATCTTTTGCCGACCACCTGATCTTCTGTTGGATTAATATCCGACACTGCCCTCCATATTCCATAACCTTGTTAGCTTCCCCTGATACATAATACCTTCGGTAAATTGTATCCCCCGTCTTGTCAACCATACTCTACTTCTCAAGCTTATGCTACTTACCTCTGAAGTTTGTGGTATATGTTCTTAAGTTGCCCCGATGGGTTGAACATATGCTTTCTCTAGTCTGTGTGAATCAAAAGCTATGCGAGATATATCCACTCGCGTTCCGTCGAATAAATTTTCAACTCTACCATTTCTTCGAAGACGAGGAGTGAATGAAAGGTAATGCATTGAAGTAGTGGGAGTCGACCTTGAACCTTGTGTTCATGCCCATGGACCCGATGTAGAACTTATCATGGAAGCTGCTCGTAAACATAATTACTTCCTTGGTACAAGTTCATCTTGTATCTCTGAATTGATCCTTTGCAAACATGGTTCCGATTATATCCTCCCCTTGATTCCATTTCCCGGATAAGTTAACATACTTGTCCTCTGCAGATCATTTCACCCATCCAACCTCGACTCTGATTGACCTCCGGGTATTACCCCTAGTACCTGTTACTGGGAAGTTATCCCTCCATCACCTCATTCCTAGCATGATCGGCTATATCATCATCATGCTAAATTTTAACCGTGTTACCTGGTCTTTATGCCCAGAGCATAACTTCCGACGAAGAGCGAAGCTCACTTCGATCTTCTTCATTTTATCATTTCACCTCGAACAACAAGCTTGATTTCGAGCTTGTGCCGTATCCGTGGCTCCATTAACCCTCTCGCTTCGTCATTCCTTTTATCGATGCCGTCGCTGTTCGATGGCATCCTCGTGAAATCTCTCGACAAAATGTTTCTTGATCTACTATCCAAACACCACCGTATGGGTAATATCAAGATTCTTCTCTCGTCCCTTTATCCAAATGTTTTTGAACTTGCTGCCCTATCATGTATATCATGCTCCGCTCTTTTTGCGAAATGATATACCCCTAAAACTTGTGTGTAAACACTTATCTCTTTCCATTGGCGTGATTAATCAATTAATCACATTTTCCTTTCCATTTGTTTGTTTAACCTTTCTTGAGATCGATATGACATGAACAGGAATAATTCCCTGCTTATGAAAATACCTCGGTCTGCAACTCTGTCAGTGAGACCCTGTTACTGTTGATGATTTTTCGGTAACCACCGATGGACGAGAACTTTGCCTATTGGTCCGCCTCGTTCAACGAGCAGGAAAATGGTTCTCTTCATCCCTCGCCCTTGGTACCGACGTTGTTACCGACATAACTGACAGGCTATACTCTGACATGCCTTAATGTCGTGACTGTGCAAGATGTCACCGCCCTCCCTACTCTCGATCGATACTCACCCTAGTTCCACAAGATCGGAACCTGACTCTTCTGTGCTTCCTTGATTCCCAAAGTATCCGTTGCTCTTGGCTCTGTGTGTTATCACGAGCCACCTTCCGAGAGATGATCCATTCTCGATGCTATGAACCCCTTTCTCACTCTACTCCAAGCATCGAACGGTTGTCTGTCCGTTTGCAATCTCTTATAGTAACCTCTTACTTTGCTCTCGATGCTTTTCTAAGTTTTCAACTCGAGAGATTCTTTCTGCCACGTTCCCTGAAATTATCCGCCAGATAATCGACCTTGCAAGGGTCAGCTCTTCCGGAGTTACCCTTTTCTTCCTCACTTAAATCTCGGGACGAGATTTCTTGTAGTGGAGGAGATTTGTAACATCCCCAGCCTCACACCACAGTGACCACTTCTTAAACATGCCAAGTCATCTTCATTTGCCATGCTTGATCACTAAGGTGAAACATCTCAAATCAAAACTCCTCTCTGAAATCAATTCAAATTATAATTGCAATTTGAGGTTGCACAAAAGTTGCTGGAAAAATGTTCATCATCTTGCTAATATTCCAAAACAATGATATGTTAAGGAATACAACATCTCACTTGAGCAAAGATGGGCATTATAAGTTGTAACAGCACCTTTTCAGCATATTTAAATGCTATTCTATTTTTGGTAAATTCAAAGGAGTTCCAAAAATCCCTAAACCAATTTCTGGCAGTGCCTAAAAATACAAAGGATTTAATGGGCCAAGTCCCATATTTTTCCTTACTCTTTGTGATACCCAAATAAATCCCTTTTTCTCTCTGCTAATAAAATAAAAGAAAAAGCAAAAAGGAGAAAACCTATCTGTCGCTTGGGCAAGGCCCAGCCGGCCCAACACCCTTCTCCCTCACCTGCTCCCCGCCGCCGTGTCATCGTCCCCGTGGACGCGCGCGCCTCCGCCGGTCTCTGACCGCCACGACGCCGCAGTGGGTGGGAGGAGGATAAGGTCGACCCCTCCTCCTCCTCGACGCCCAGTCCCGCTCGCCATTTCTCTTCCTCCCCCTGCCTCGCCCCTTTTCCCCTTTTCCCCGAGGCCGAATACGCCCGTCGCCGCCGCCCGCCGGTGCCGTGGCCAACGGCCTCCCCACGGCCAGTCATGGCGCACAGAAGGACCGCCACCGTCGCCCGCTTCTCCTACGAGGAACCGCAAGGGCTCAGGCGCCCCCGAGCCGTCGTATTCGTCGAGGATCGCCGGATGCATCCGCCGCTCGTCGCCGGTCGATTCGGTCGCCCCCGACCACTCCGGCCTCCCCGAGCTTATTTTGAACGGCCACACCTCGCTGTAAGCCGCTCCTCCCCTCCCTGCCTCGTCTCCTCGACCTTACACGCCCGTGGCGGGTCGCCGTGCGCTAGCCGCCGCTGAGCTCCTCACCGCCGTGGCCTCGGTCGTTGTCACGCCCGTCGGAGCCCACCGTTGTGCTCCTGGGGTTCCCAGGAGCACAACGCGCCCTTGCACGCATCTCCCCGAGCCCCCCCTAACCGCGAACGCGGCGGACGCCGAGCACCACCGCCGCCTAGGTCGTCGCCGGCCACATCTCCGGCCACCTCCGGTCCAACGGCGGCCACCATTAGAACCGCCGCACTACGCGGGTTCGAACGGACCCAGCCACGCCCGCTCCCGTGCCCGGAAACGGCCGGCCGGCGATCACCGGAGCCGCCGGCTTACCGCCGGAGTTCAAACTCCGGTGGGTCCCACGCGACTGGTGATTAGCAGCTAACCCCGCGCCTAATAGTCACTGACTGGTGGGCCTTGTTCTGTAGCGTTAGTATTAGTACTAATTAAAGTGCTAACTAACTGACTCACTGACAACTGGGCCCCATCTCACTAATTAGCTAATTAGATTAGTTTAAATCATGTTTAACTAGTATTGGCTGACAGCTGGGTCCCACTGGACCCAGTTGACCAGTCAAATGCTGACTGGGCTGGACCCAGTCAATGACATGTGGGTCCAATGGGCCCCCTTTGACCAGTCAAGCCTCCAGTTGACTGCTGACTGGGCAGTCAACTGGGGCCCACTGTCAGCCACACCAGCACTCTGCTGGGTGCACCAGTGGGTACCCATAGCATTTTCATCTTAAATAATTCGAATTAATAATATAACAGAAAATCCAGAATATTGAATAAACTTTAGAAAAATCATATCTTTTAATCCGTAACTCCGATGAAAATAAATTATATATGAAAGTTGCTCAGAATTTCGATACGAAACTAGATACGCCCTCCGTATTCCCGTCAGATGCCCCTAGCTAGATGAACATGGAACTTTCGGCCTGCTTTCGATAAATGAATAGTGCTCAACTTTAATAAAATAAATCCAAACAAATTCCTAAAAATAGCTAAATGACTTAGACATGTCTTTTAGACAACCCTGCACTGCACCCTAGCTGTCACCTGCTTCTAACACCGCAAACCTGCAACCGTTCCCCCCCTCCGGTCAACTGTCCGACACAGATCCGGAACCGGGAATACTTCCGGATGGGTTCCCCTTCTTCGTTATCGGTAGCACTGCGTTAGATCGTCGTGCTTTGTGATTACTTTCGTTACTGTGTATTTATATTGTTTCCTCTCCCCCTTCCTTCCCGGTAGACCCCGAGACCGCTGACGGTGCCCTGGTGATCGACTACTTCACCGCCGTTGTTCCTTTTCATTTGCCAAGCAACCAGGCAAGCAACCCCCCCCCCTTGAGCATTTCCGATATCACCTATGTCTATTCTCTCTTATTCTTGCATTAGAATTGCTGCTACTGCTACTGCTCCTATTACTGTTGCATAGCCTGTTTTTGCTAAATTGTTGATACCTGTCTTTATTCATAAACTGCTTAGTATAGGTTGGGTAGCACTGCTGTGGTCCCGCTTTCTCGTAGTTGCCTCGCATAGTACCCTTGCCTCGATCGAGCGATCGAGCCCCCTTCCCCTGACCTTCTTCACATCACCGCACAACCCCCCCTAATATGCTCGACTCCGCAGAGTTAACATCGGGTGACGAGGGTGATACCTCCGAACTCACTTCTGATGTTGTCCCTGTATAGCTAGCTCGTTGTGGGTTACCGAGGGTGATTCCTCTTCCCACTTCCGACTTAGCTTTTGTCGTGCATCCG
>LR738712.1:585268150-585286557 GCA_902687465.1 Secale cereale
TCGTCACGACGTCAGCGATTGAGCGGCCCGTTCGGATTGGACTTAGGATGCAACTGCGCTTGTATAAGGGGTTGCTAGGTCTGCTACCGAACGGCCTCGCAACGTGCGGAGTGTCCGGGGCGACGGCCATGACCCCCGGGGGCATAGGATTAGTCCGGCGTGCTCGATCCTCTCTGGCGGTATCCGGTCGGGTTGCGTCGTATGGTTTAGCCGAGGGCGGGCACGACCTGATGGTGTGTCCGGCCGGAGTTAAGCGAGCGTGGTGGGTAACTTGGTGCACCCCTGCAGGGAAGAAACAATCTATCGATAGCCTGTCCTACGGTAACGGACACTCGGAGTTGTATCCACTTCGGTACAACTAGAACTGGTGACTTGAGATATGAGGTTGATGTTGCTGCAAACACTATATATTATTATGATGAAACTATTCTGTTCCCTTCTAATTGCTGCAAGACCCTGAAGATGCTAGTCTTCGTCAGGACTAGGCTTTTCCCCCTCTGCTCTGGCTTTCTGCAGTCTAGTCCACCCACATAAAGCATCCTTTGAAAATAATGCATTGCTAGTATAGATCTGATGTAAGTCTTGCTGAGTACTTTGGATGAGTACTCACGGTTGCTTTGCTTCCCCTTTTGTCCTACCCGCATGATAAACCAGACGACGGAGACATGGTGCCCGCAGCCCCAGTTGACGACTACTACTACCAGCCCGAGGCTGGCTACTACTACTACCCGGCTGGCGAGTACTTCTACGAGGAGCCGGCGGACGACGACCAGGAGTAGGATCGGAGGTCCCAGGCAGGAGGCCTGCGCCTTTTCGATCGTAGCTTTTATTTTGCCCCGCCTTTGTAAAAGGCCTATCTGTACTTGTGTTCTGTATCTGTACCCAGATACCTAACGCTTCCGCTGACTATGTGTGAGACATCATGTTATGTATTCGAGCCCTCGAGGCCCCTGGCTTGTAATATATGACTTGTATGTATTTATTTATGTTTTAGAGTTGTGCTGTGATTCCTTCACGTGAGTCCTTAGGCTTGATCGTGTGCATTTGCGTGTATGATTAGTGCACGGTCGGGCCGGGGTCGTCACAAGGCACTTCCTCCTGAACAACTCCCGAGAGAGAATGTACTTGTGTCCTCCTAGGCGAATGCCTGGATACATACTTGATCCTTTTTCCCTCCGGGGTGGTAAGAAAAATCGACTTACTAGAACAATCGATGTTCCCTCCATACATCGATAGCCAATCCATGCCTAGTATCACATCCAATCCTTGTGACTCCAAAACTATTAGGTCTGATGGGAAAACATGGCGTCCAATGGTCAATGGCATCTGAAAACATCCTTGATTTGCCATATATTGCGCTCCTGGTGAGCTTACTAACATGGGGGTCTTAAGGACTTGGGTGGGCAACTTACATCTATTCACGAATCCCCTTGAAATGTATGAATGCGATGCACCAGTATCGAAAAGAACTACTGCGGTAAATGACTTAACCAAAAACTTACCGACAACTGCATCAGGTTGCTCTTCAACCTCCTCCACGGTCACGTGGTTCACTTGTCCCTTGTTGAAAGGGTTGGGCTTCTTCCCAACACTTCTATTGCCATTCCTATTCTTTGCTTCACGGCACTCTCTGGCATAGTGTCCATTCTTCCCTCACTTGAAACAGGTAATGCGACTTAAATCCCTCTTGGCGAGTGTGGATGGAGTAGAGCGGTTCTGATTATTGTTTGCTCCATTCCCATTCCCATTCTTGGAGCCATTGTGGTTGTGAGAACTCCCTCCATTATGGGTGTGGCTTCCATGGTTATGGGTATATCCTCCCAAGTTCGGGGTGAAACGGGGCTTCAGCTGGGCTCCAGAATTATTCTTGCCTTGCCCATACTTCCTCTTGCGGCTTTCAATCTGCTGCTACTTACCTTCAATCATAAGTGAAGGAAATATGCCCTAGAGGCAATAATAAAGATGATTATCTGTATTTCCTTATATCATGATAAATGTCTTTTATTCATGCTAGAATTGTATTAACCGGAAACTTAGTACATGTGTGAATACATAGACAAAACAATATGTCCCTAGTATGCCTCTACTAGACTAGCTCATTGATCAAAGATGGTTATGTTTCCTAGCCATAGACATGAGTTGTCATTTGATCAACGGGATCACATCATTAGGAGAATGATGTGATGGACAAGACCCATCCGTTAGCATAGCACTATGATCGTTTAGTTTTACTGCTATTGCTTTCTTCATGACTTATACATGTTCCTATGACTATGAGATTATGCAACTCCCGAATACCGTAGGAACACCTTGTGTGCTATCAAACGTCACAACGTAACTGGGTGATCATAAAGATGCTCTACAGGTGTCTCCGAAAGTATTCGTGGTGTTGGCATAGATCAAGATTAGGATTTGTCACTCCGAGTGTCGGAGAGGTATCTCTGGGCCCTCTCGGTAACACACATCATAATAAGCCTTGCAAGCAAAAGACTAATGAGTTAGTCACGAGATAATGTGTTACGGAACGAGTAAAGAGACTTGCCGGTAACGAGATTGAACTAGGTATAGAGATACCGACGATCGAATCTCGGGCAAGTAACATACCGATGACAAAAGGAATAACGTATGTTGTTATGCGGTTTGACCGATAAAGATCTTCGTAGAATATGTAGGAACCAATATGAGCATCCAGGTTCCGCTATTGGTTATTGACCGGAGATGAGTCTCGGTCATGTCTACATAGTTCTCGAACCCGTAGGGTCCGCACGCTTAACGTTTGATGACGATCGATATTATGAGTTTATGAGTTTTGATGTACCGAAGGAGTTCGGAGTCCCGGATGAGACCGGGGACATGACGAGGAGTCTCGAAATGTTCGAGACGTAAAGATCGATATATTGGACGACTATATTCGGACATCGGAAAGGTTCCGAGTGATTCGGGTATTTTTCGGAGTATATGGGCCTTATCGGGCCATACGGGAATAGAGGAGAAAGGCCAAAAGGAAGGAGGCGCGTGCCCCCCCTCTGGTCCGAATTGGACAAGGGGTGCAGCCCCCTTTTCCTTCCCCCTCTCCACCTCTTTCCTTCTCTCCTACTCCGGAAAGGAAAGGGGAATCCTACTAGGACTTGGGAGTCCTAGTAGGACTCCCCACACTTGGCGCGCCCCCTCTAGGGCCGGCCTCTCCCTTGCTCCTTTATATACGGGGGCAGGGGGCACCCTAGGACACAAAAGTTGAATCGTTCCAGCCGTGTGCGGTGCCCCCCTCCACAGAAACACACCTCGGTCATACCGTCGCAGTGCTTGGGCGAAGCCCTGCGCCGGTAGATACATCATATCCGTCACCACGCCGTCGTGCTGACGAAACTCTCCCGTGAAGCTCAACTGGATCAAGAGCTCATGGGACGTCATCAAGCTGAACGTGTGCTGAACGCGGAGGTGCCGTACGTTCGGTGCTTGATCGGTTGAATCGCGAAGAAGTTCGACTACATCAACCGCGTCACTTGACGCTTCCGCTTCCGGTCTACGAGGGTACGTAGACACACTCTTCCCTCTCGTTGCTATGCATCTGGTAGATAGATCTTGCGTGATCGTAGGAAAATTTTAAAATACTACGTTCCCCAACAGTGGCATCATGAGCCAGGTCTATGCGTAGATGATATGCACGAGTAGAACACAATGAGTTGTGGGCGATACTAGTCATACTGCTTACCAGCATGTCATACTTTGCTTCGGCGGTATTGTGAGATGAAGCGGCCCGGACCGACATTACGCGTACGCTTACGCGAGACTGGTTCCACCGTTACGAGCACTCGTTGCTTAAAGGTGACTGGCGGGTGTCTGTCTCTCTCACTTTAGCTGAATCAAGTGTGGCTACGCCCGGTCCTTGTGAAGGTTAAAACAGCACATACTTGACGAAACATCGTTGTGGTTTTGTATGCGTAGGTAAGAACGGTTCTTGCTAAGCCCGTAGCAGCCACGTAAAACTTGCAACAACAAAGTAGAGGACGTCTAACTTGTTTTTGCAGGGCATGTTGTGATGTGATATGGTCAAGACATGATGAGTTATACGGTTTTTGTATGAGATGATCGTGTTTTGCAAGGGTGATCATGACGGTGCTTTGTAGATGGAGATCAAAAGCACAAGATGATGATGGCCATATCATGTCACATATTTTGATTGCATGTGATGTTTATCTTATTATGCTTCTTATTTTGCTTAGAACGACGGTAGCATTATAAGATGATCCCTTACTAAATTTCAAGGTATAAGTGTTCTCCCTGAGTATGCACCGTTGCGAAAGTTCGTCGTGCCGAGACACCACGTGATGATCGGGTGTGATAAGCTCTACGTTCAAATACAACGGGTGTAAGCCAGTTTTGCACACGCAGAATACTCGGGTTAAACTTGACGAGCCTAGCATATGCAGATATGGCCTCGGAACACTGGAGATCGAAAGGTCGAGCGTGAATCATATAGTAGATATGATCAACATAAGATGTTCACCATTGAAACTACTCCATCTCACGTGATGATCGGACATGGTTTAGTTGATTTGGATCACGTGATCATTTAGATGACCGGAGGGATGTCTATCTAAGTGGGAGTTCTTAAGTAATATGATTAATTGAACTTTAATTTATCCTGAACTTAGTCCTGGTAGTATTAGCATATCTATGTTGTAGATCAATAGCTCGCGATGTTGCTCCACATTTATTTTTTATATGTTCCTAGAGAAAACCAAGTTGAAAGATGTTAGTAGCAATGATGCGGAATTGTTCCGTGATCTGAGGATTATCCTCATTGCTTCACAGAAGAATTATGTCCTTGATGCACCGCTAGGTGACAGACCTATTGCAGGAGCAGATGTAGACGTTATGAACGTTTTGACAAAAGCTCGATATGATGACTACTTGATAGTTTAGTGCACCATGCTTTACGGCTTATAACCGGGACTTCAAAAACGTTTTGAAACGCCACGGAGCATATGAGATGTTCCAAGAGTTGAAATTAGTATTTCATACTCATGCCCGTGTCGAGAGGTATAAGACCTTTGACAGTACTTTGCCTACAAGATGGAGGAGAATAGCTCAACCAGTGAGCATGTGCTCAGATTGTCTGGGTAGTACAATTGCTTGAATCAAGTGGGAGTTAATCTTCCAGATAAGATAGTAATTGACAAAGTTCTCTAGACACTATCACCAAGTTAGTAGAACTTCGTGATGAACTATAATATGCAAGGGATGACGAAAGTAATTCCCGAGCTCTTCACGATGCTGAAATCGGCGAAGGTAGAAATCAAGAAAGAGCATCAAGTGTTGATGGTTAACCAGACCACTTGTTTCAAGTAAAGGGCAAAGGGATAGAAGGGGAACTTCAAGAAGAATGACAAGCAAGTTGTCACTCCCGTGAAGAAACCCAAAGCTAAACTCAAGCCTGAAACTAAGTGCTTCTACTGCAAAGGAAATGGTCACTAGAAGTGGAACTGCCCTAGATATTTGGCGGATAAGAAGGATGGCAAAGTGAACAAAGGTATATTTGATATACAGATTATTGATGTGTATCTTACTAGTGTTCATAGCAACCCCTCGGTATTTGATATTGGTTCAGTTGCTAAAGAGTAGTAACTCGAAATGGGAGTTGCATAATGAACAGAAACTAGTTAAAGGATGAAGTGACGATGTGTATTGGAAGTAGTTCCAAGATTGATATGATCATCATCGCACACTCCCTATACTTTCGGGATTAGTGTTGAACCTAAATAAGTGTTATTTGGTGTTTGTGTTGAGCATGAATATGATTTGATCATGTTTATTGCAATACAGTTATTCATGTAAGTTAGAGAATAATTGTTGTTCTGTTTACATGAATAAAACCTTCTATGGTCATACACCCAATGAAAATGGTTTGTTGGATCTCGATCGTGTGATACACATATTCATAATATTGAAGCCAAAAGATGCAAGGTTAATAATGATAGTGCAACTTATTTGTGGCGCTGCCGTTTAGGTCATATTGGTGTAAAGCGCATGAAGAAACTCCATAGTGATGGACTTTTGGAATCACTTGATTATGAATCACTTGGTGCTTGCGAACCATGCCTCATGGGCAAGATGACTAAAACTCCGTTCTCCGGAACCGTGGAGCGAGCAACAGAGTTGTTGGAAATCATACATAATGATGTATGCGGACCAATGAGTGTTGAAGCTCGCGGCAGGTATCGTTATTTTCTGACCTTCACTGATGATTTGAGCAGATATGGGTATATCTACTTAATGAAGCACAAGTCTGAAACATTTGAAAAGTTCAAAGAATTTCAGAGTGAAGTGGAGAATCATCGTAATAAGAAAATAAGAGTTTCTACGATATGATCGTAGAGGTAAAATATTTGAGTTAGCGAGTTTGGCCTTCAATAAAAACAATGTGAAATAGTTTCACTACTCACGCCACCTGGAACACCACAGTGTAATGGTGTGTCCGAACGTCATAACCGTACTTTATTAGATATGGTGCGATCGATGATGTCTCTTACCGATCTACCACTATCGCTTTTGGGGTTACGCATTAGAGACAGCTACATTCACGTTAAATAGGGCACCATCTAAATCCGTGGAGATGACACCGTATGAACTGTGGTTTGACAAGAAACCTAAGCTGTCATTTCTTTAAGTTTGGGACTGCGATGCTTATGTGAAAAAGTTTCAACATGATAAGCTCGAACCCAAATCGGAGAAGTAAATCTTCATAGGATACCCAAAAAGAAACTGTTGGGTACACCTTCTATCACAGATCCTAAGGCAAGGTCTTTGTTGCTAAGAATGGATCCTTTCTAGAGAAGGAGTTTCTCTCGAAAGAAGTGAGTGGGAGGAAAGTAAAACTTGATGAGGTAATTGTACCTTCTCCCGAATTGGAAGGTAGTACATCACAGAAACTCGTTCCAGTGATTCCTACACCAATTAGTGAGGAAGCTAATGATGATGATCATGAAACTTCAGATCAAGTTTCTGCTGAACTTCGTAGATCAACCAGAGTTCGTTCCGCACCAGAGTGGTACGGCAACCCAGTTCTGGAAGTCATGTTACTAGACCATGATGAACCTACGAACTATGAGGAAGCGATGATGAGCCCAGATTCCGCAAAATGGCTTGAGACCATGAAATCTGAGATGGGATCCATGTATTAGAACAAAGTATGGACTTTGGTTGACTTGCCCGATGATCGGCAAGCCATCGAAAATAAATGGATCTTCAAGAGGAAGACCGACGCAAACGGTAGTGTTACTGTTTACAAAGCTCGACTTGTTGCTAAAGGGTTTCGACAAGTTCAAGGAGTTGACTACGATGAGACTTTCTCACCCGTAGCGATGCTTAAGTCTGTCTGAATCATGTTAGTAATTGCCGTATTTTGTGAAATCTGGCAAATGGATAACAAAACTGCATTCTTTAATGGATTTATTAAAGAAGACTTGTATATGATGCAACAAGAAGGTTTTGTCAATCCTAAAGGTGCTAACAAAATGTGCAAGCTCCAGCGATCCATCTATGGACTGGTGCAAGCATCTCGGAGTTGGAATATACGCTTTGATAAGTTGATCAAAGCATATAGATTTATACAGACTTGCGGTGAAGCCTGTATTTACAAGAAGTGAGAGGGAGCACTACAACCTTTCTGATAAGTATATGTGAATGACATATTGTCGATCGGAAATGATGTAGAATTTTCTGGAAAGCATAAAGGAGTGTTTGAAAGGAGTTTTTCAAAGAAAGACCTTGGTGAAGCTGCTTACATATTGGGCATCAATATCTATAGAGATAGATCAAGACGCTTGATAAGACTTTCGATGAGTACATACCTTGATAAGATTTTGAAGTAGTTCAAAATGGATCAGTCAAAGAAGGAGTTTTTGCCTGACTTCTAAGGTGTGAAGTTGAGTAAGACTCAAAGCCAGACCACGGCAGAAAAATATAGAGAGAATGAAAGTCATTCCCTATGCCTCAGCCATAGGTTCTATAAAGTATGCCATGCTGTGTACAAAACACATTGTGTACCTTGCCATGAGTTTGACAGGGAGGTACAATAGTGATCCAGGAGTAGATCACTGTACAACGGTCAAAATTATCCTTAGTAATTGGATGACTAAAGTAAATATTTCTCGATTATGGAGGTGATAAAGAGTTCGTCGTAAAGGGTTACGCCGATGCAAGCTTTGACACTAAATCCAGATGACTCTAAGTATCAATCTGGATGCGTATTGAAAGTGGGAGCAATTAGCTAGAGTAGCTCCATGCAGAGCATTGTAGACATAGAAATTTGCGAAATACATACGGATCTGAATGTGACAGACCCGTTGACTAAACTTCTCTCACAAGCAAAACATGATCACACCTTATTACTCTTGGGTATTAATCACATAGCGATGTGAACTAGATTATTGACTCTAGTAAACCCTTTGGGTGTTGGTCACATGGTGATGTGAACTATGGGTGTTATTCACATAACGATGTGAACTATCGGTATTAAATCACATGGCGATTTGAGCTAGATTATTTACTCTAGTGCAAGTGGGAGACTGAAGGAAATATGCCCTAGAGGCAATAATAAAGATGATTATTTGTATTTCCTTATATCATGATAAATGTCTTTTATTCATGCTAGAATTGTATTAACCGGAAACTTAGTACATGTGTGAATACATAGACAAAACAATATGTCCCTAGTATGCCTCTACTAGACTAGCTCATTGATCAAAGATGGTTATGTTTCCTAGCCATAGACATGAGTTGTCATTTGATCAACGGGATCACATCATTAGGAGAATGATGTGATGGACAAGACCCATCCGTTAGCATAGCACTATGATCGTTTAGTTTTACTGCTATTGCTTTCTTCATGACTTATACATGTTCCTATGACTATGAGATTATGCAACTCCCGAATACCGTAGGAACACCTTGTGTGCTATCAAACGTCACAATGTAACTGGGTGATCATAAAGATGCTCTACAGGTGTCTCCGAAAGTATTCGTGGTGTTGGCATAGATCAAGATTAGGATTTGTCACTCCGAGTGTCGGAGAGGTATCTCTGGGCCCTCTCGGTAACACACATCATAATAAGCCTTGCAAGCAAAAGACTAATGAGTTAGTCACGAGATAATGTATTACGGAACGAGTAAAGAGACTTGCCGGTAACGAGATTGAACTAGGTATAGAGATACCGACGATCGAATCTCGGGCAAGTAACATACCGATGACAAAAGGAACAACGTATGTTGTTATGCGGTTTGACCGATAAAGATCTTCGTAGAATATGTAGGAACCAATATGAGCATCCAGGTTCCGCTATTGGTTATTGACCGGAGATGAGTCTCGGTCATGTCTACATAGTTCTCGAACCCGTAGGGTCCGCACGCTTAACGTTTGATGACGATCGATATTATGAGTTTATGAGTTTTGATGTACCGAAGGAGTTCGGAGTCCCGGATGAGACCGGGGACATGACGAGGAGTCTCGAAATGGTCGAGACGTAAAGATCGATATATTGGACGACTATATTCGGACATCGGAAAGGTTCCGAGTGATTCGGGTATTTTTTGGAGTATATGGGCCTTATTGGGCCATACGGGAATAGAGGAGAAAGGCCAAAAGGAAGGAGGCGCGTGCCCCCCCTCTGGTCCGAATTGGACAAGGGGTGCAGCCCCCTTTTCCTTCCCCCTCTCCACCTCTTTCCTTCTCTCCTACTCCGGAAAGGAAAGGGGAATCCTACTAGGACTTGGGAGTCCTAGTAGGACTCTCCACACTTGGCGCGCCCCCTCTAGGGCCGGCCTCTCCCTTGCTCCTTTATATACGGGGGCAGGGGGCACCCTAGGACACACAAGTTGAATTGTTCCAGCCGTGTGCGGTGCCCCCCTCCACAGAAACACACCTCGGTCATACCGTCGCAGTGCTTGGGCGAAGCCCTGCGCCGGTAGATACATCATATCCGTCACCACGCCGTCGTGCTGACGAAACTCTCCCGTGAAGCTCAACTGGATCAAGAGCTCATGGGACGTCATCAAGCTGAACGTGTTCTGAACGCGGAGGTGCCGTACGTTCGGTGCTTGATCGGTTGAATCGCGAAGAAGTTCGACTACATCAACCGCGTCACTTGACGCTTCCGCTTTCGGTCTACGAGGGTACGTAGACACACTCTTCCCTCTCGTTGCTATGCATCTGGTAGATAGATCTTGCGTGATCGTAGGAAAATTTTAAAATACTACGTTCCCCAACAATAAGAGCATTATCTACCAACTGCTGGCACTTGTTGAAGGTTGCCACCATCAACTGTATGCTCATCTCATCATTCAGCCCTTCCATAAACTTCTCCTGCTTCGTGGCATCGGTGGCCACATCATCAGGGGCATAATGAGATAGAGTACTAAACTCATCTACGTACTGAGCCACAGTATGATTTCCTTGGCGCAAGTTGCGAAACTCTCGCTTCTTCATGCTCATGGCTCCAGTTGAGACATGGGTAGTGCGAAAAGCTTGCTGAAGCTGATCCCAAGTGACATTGGCTATAGGGAAAGTGGATGTGTAATTCTCACACCATGCTGCGGCTGGTCCAGCCCATTGATGAGCGGCAAAACGCACCTTCTCAACATCCGTGCAATTAGCGCTGGTCAACTCCCTTCCAATCTTGCGCAGCCAGTCATCAGCAACTATTGGTTCAATGCTACTAGAAAACACCGGTGGTTGCAACCTTAGAAAACGGGTCAGGTTGTCCACGGGTGGTGGGGTGGAGGGTTCTTGTTGTTGTTCTGATTGTTCTGATTGTTCTGGACAAGAAGTTGCATCAAAGTGTTCTGCTGCTGGATCAACTGAGTGAGCTCAGGGGGAAACTGAAATCCGGGCTCACGTCTTGGAGGCATCTAATGGGTTTAGAGGGAAGAGATTAGAATAGAAATGAGGTCTAGGGGAAAATTCACTACCCATATGCACATGAGACAAACGCAAACATATCACACCAATCAAATTCAAGCAAGGGCATACAAAGATTCTAACTAACATTACAAAGTGCTCTAAATTCTACTTTATGGGGGAAACTACTAGTCATAGGGTGGTCATCTAGAAATTTTGATCGGCGGAAGATTCCATGATATCTGCTCCAGCTTCATCTTCACAGTCAGCATCACTATCATCGGGGTCTGAGTCTGTGTCGTCTATGATGATGTAGTCCTCAGAACGAATCTCCTTGGGTTCTTCTTCTTCTCCTCCTCCTGTCGCCGGATCTCCCATGAATACTCCTAGCTTCCTTGTCAAGTCATCATTCTTCTCCACAAATATTGTCATCTCCTCCTCGTATTCATCGCGTGTAGACTGGAGTTCCTTTTCTAGCTCCAAGTTCCTGGTTAACGCCTTCTTCAAGTCTATCATCCCTGCGCACATCTGGTGCTCTTGTCGACGAATGTGCTGGTTTAACTCCTGGATGAACGCTATAATGGACCTGTCCTTCCGGGTACTGATCATGTCCCATTGCTCATCTCGGCGTCCACATATCTGGTAGATAGTGTCCTTCAGCTCCTGCTTGTAGACTTCTCCAATACGTCCCATGGTAATGTGGGCTGCCATACTCTTGCCTAGGCTCCAGGTTGGTGCATCAAAAGAAAACTCTATGGGCTTAGTGGATGGTGCGAATGTCCTCCCGGGAATTTGAACTTGAATATTCCATCGCTCCTCTTCTGGTGAAGTGGCAGTGTAGGTCCCGGTGAAGCTCAGTATTCTGACATTCAGGTACCTAGTGACTTCCTTCAATTGTTGTCCAAAAGGTGTGTCTTCATTCGGTTGAGTGAACTTGTTCCTTGGGTCCACCATCCTAAAGAGTAGAAAATGGAGAGGAGTCAGAAATGAGTAGAGAAGAGTGACCTAGGGTTTATCTTAGTGGTCGTGTCCTACATTCAGCGTGTGCTCTGATACCATCTTGTAGCGACCACGATCCGAATGGACCGAAGTCTCCATGTTCTATGTCATCCCTGGATCGGTAATGCTGACACACACAGTACTTGAAGGATTTATAACAGAGTGGCAATCACACACTTATTACATCGAATGTCTCAAAAGAGAACTTATTACAAAAGTATATGGCATAAGGCCATCTAACAAAATAACAGCGGAAGGCTTGGAAGATAAGTGAGTCCATCAACTCCAATGGCATAACTGAGTGCATGACAAGCGACCTAGCGCACCTTACTCTTCTTCTGAAAAGTCTGCAACATAACATGTTGCAGCCCGAAACGGGTTAGCACATGGAATATGCTGGCAAGATAACACAGTAGAGCAAGTAACAGAAATAAAGGCTAACACTATATGCATATTTGGCTGGTGGAGGCTCTAAGGTTAAAGTTTTTGCATAAAGCCAATTTTTTCCTACAACAAAGAAATAATTTTATTTTAACTATCATGGTGATGGGCCTCGAACCCCTCGTTGGTTACGCCAAGTGGAAGGTGTAAGATGCAGTAAGTAGAAGTGTTTTCCCTTAGCAAAGATACCAAGGATCGAATCCCCAAAGACTCCTAGGTTCAACAAGTAGGTGTCAACTGCTAACGGCGCAATTAGCAATCAACGTGGACCTGCACACAGATACAAATAACTTTGCTCCCAACGAGTACAGAGAGGTTGTCAATCCCTCCGGCCTTGTAGTTCACAAAGGGTTAAAAGCAATGATAGTAGTGATAGATAGTTTTTGCAATAGTAAATAATAACGGAAAGTAAATAGTGGATGTGATCAATGATGGTAATATGGACCAGAGTCTCATGATGTTCACTAGTGATGTCTCTCTCCCAAAAGACGATAAAACAGCTATGTGAGGTAAACAAATTACAGCTGGGCAATTGACAGGACCACGAACGCAAACCAATGCTGAGTACATTGCAAGAAAGGTTGAGGTTCAAAGCATGGGCGGTACGCCAAAGTAAGTAGACTGAAATCCATCAATATCTACTACTAATCATCCACCTTGAGATATCTATCCAGAACATTTCGCTGGTATTAAGTTGCGAGTCCCACCCATAGTGTAAACTCAATGCAACAGACAACTGCATTAAAAGAACTTTGCGTAAAGTAAACAATCCTTGCACCCGCGGGCACAAGCACCGTTGTTTTCCCCCTTGTGGCAACAGCACATCCCCTAGACTCATGTTTCTGTCACTCAAGCTAGTCATCGAGGGGCATGAACCCACAATCGAGCATAACGTTCCCTCTTGGAGTCACTACCTATTACTCGGCCAAAGCAATAAATAACAACGGAGAACATGCAAGAATTACTTATGAACAAAAATATAAAAGAGGTGAATCAAATATATTACTCAAGATCAATCTGAACATAATCTCATAATCCACCGGATCCCAGCAAACTCAACATAGCAACAGCATAAGGATTACATAGGTGCCTCGATCATGTAGGGCAGCTCACGAGGACTAATTAGTGAAGCACAAGAACGGGAGGAGAACATCACATAGCTACTGGTCATGGACTCATGGTCCAAGGGAGACTACTCACGAGTCATCCGGGAGGCGGTCATGGTGGTGGAGAAGCTCCCGGTGGTGATCCTCCCCTCCGGCAGGGTGCCGGGAAGAGTTCTCCTGGTGCTCCCGATCTTGGAAGCGGCGGCGGCGGCGGAACAGAGATGGGATCGCGAAAAGAGTTCCTGTTCTGAGGGTTACGGAGGATCCTTTAAATATATGCCAAAGTAGGGCACCGGGGGAGCCTCGGGGGGCCCAGGCGCCCCCCCGGCGCGGCCCAGGGGGGGGGCGCCCACAGGGCGCCTGGAGCCCCTATGCCCCCCCCCAGGCTGCCCTTCGGACGCAGTGTTGTTTCCGGATCGCTGATTTTTTATATAATTTTTCTGGATTTTTCTGGGCAGTTCTCGAAACGTGAAAACCTGAAATACAAAAACAGCCGAAAACAGAAACTCGCACTGGGGTGCACTGGATTAGTAAGTTAGTCCAAATATGATCAAAAGTGTATGGAAGTGTATGAATATCATAGCAATATCACCCAAAAGTGGCATGGAGCAAGCAGAAATTATAGATACGTTTTGGACGTATCAACATCCCCAAGCTTAATTCCTGCTCGTCCTCGAGTAGGTAAATGATAACAAGAATAATTTCTGTGGTGACATGCTATTAACCACATAGGACTTTCTCATAGTCATGTGACAAAAGCTTACTGAGACAATGATTCTAAAGTAATTAAGTTGCCTCAAGAGAAAATCACAAATGACTGAAAGTTTTACAACATGAAACTGAAACATCAAAAAGATTTGCAATGAACATGATGTGCAAATATGATAAAGTGATATCTAGCTTTCCCCCTTTAGTGATGCAAAACATAAATGCAAGGGCACCTTCAAGGTTTAAGTGATGACTAGATACAATCATTTAAGAATAAACGATATCACGATCATGCAAAAGACAATGCTACTTTGGGACAATGCACATTACACTCAGAATGACAATCATGCTCTCAGTAGTTGGTGCTTCAACATAAAGGTAAAAGAAAGGTTAAGTGCTAAAGCTTTTTATTTTGAAAACATGGAAGCAATTGTGTCAACGGTAGTAGTACTTCATATGTGTCATGCATAAAACATCCTATAAGTTGCAAGCCTCATGCATCGAATACTAATAGTGCTCGCTCCTTGTCCTAATTAGCTCGGATCCCCATGGGTTATCATTGCATTGCATATGTTTTAACCAAGTGTCACAAAGGGGTACCTCTATGCCACCTGTACAAAGGTCCAAGGAGATAGATCGCATTTGATTTCTCGTTTTTGATAGATCTCAACTTGAGGACATCCATACCAGGACAACATAGAAAATAGATGATGGACTCCTCTTCAATGCATAAGCATATTCTCATAAGAGATTGAGGATTAAGGTCCAAGCTAAAACTTCCACCATGATGCATGGCTTTGGTTGGCGGCCCAATGTTCTTCTCTAACAATATGCATATTAATTCAACCCACGGTAGATCACCCTTACTTCAGACAAGACGAACATGCATAGCAACTCACATGATATTCAACAAAAGTGTGACAGTTGATGGTGTCCCCAGAAACATGGTTACCGCTCAGCAAGCAACTTATAAGAAATAAGATACATAAGCAACATATTCTTTACCACAATAGTTTTTAGGCTACTTTCCCATGAGCTATGTATTGCATGGTTAGTTTGCTTAGTGCAGGTGGAGGTTAGCAAAAGACTGGGAGCGACCAACTAAGAGAGCAATGACGGTCATAATCATGCAGAGCGACAAAGCAATATTGAATCAGGCATGGTAGTTATATCGCTACTTAGAAATAAAAGATCATCAAGGCTTGACAGACTTTCTTTACAGTCTTAAATACGCGTGAGCATACGCCAAGTCAATCAAAATAAATTCTCGAAGGAAGATATTACTAAACCATACCACATCATAGGCAAACAAACCAAGTTGGTACTCCAATAACACATTGGGAACCCCCCAGCTATTTGAGATTAACCATAAGAAAACCTGAACTACTAAGCACCATCATGCAAGTAGCATCTTTATCATAGACACATTAACCAATGCAACGGAAGCAAACTCTCTTAATAAGGTGAGCATGATAATTAAAGAGAGTTCAAGCAACCAACTAAATAAAAGCTCTTGAAAAGATAAGCATGAATACTAAGAGCTGAGTATGATAGTAGCTATTAAAAGACAAAGAACACACACAGCATAGATAGACATGAAAATTCTATGTAATGTTCTAGGTAGAGGTGGAGCGTGTTTCTCTCGCACATAAAGGAATGCTGGGTTCCGACTCGTTATGAAAAACTAAAAAGAAAACTAAAAGCAAGACGCTCCAAGCATAGCACATAACACATGAAGTGATAAAAATATAGCGAAACGAAAGACGAACTGATAATGTTGATGGAGAAGGGGATGCACGGGGGCATCCCCAAGCTTAGACGCTTGAGTCTCCTTGAATATTTCTTGGGGGTGCACGGGGGCATCCCCAAGCTTGAGCGCTTGACACTCCTGAATCTTTTTTTATCATCTTCCCTCGCACACTTGAAAACTCCCTTCATACATAACTCATCATAATCTGATTAGCGAGGTTAGTACCCTTAATAAAATAATTATACCTTGCTGTAAATAAGGATATTCTTGAAGTTCTACTGTTTCTCAAGATTGCCAAAAGGATTTTGCAAAGAAAAAGCAAGTTCTTAATTTGCAGAGTCAAGGTAAGGCAAAACAGGACAGAATCTGTGAAAAACAGAACAGCAGGCAGTAATTGACCTGTTCGGGATACTTCTGCAACTCAAATCAAAAAACTCAGAACTGACGCACGAAAGACAATTATATAGAGAACGCTGTCGAAAAAATTCACACCAAAAAGATGATCTGGTGATGTTATACGAATTTTTCTATCCAAGGACAGAATCTGTTTCCTGGACAGCACCTCACAACTTTTGAACTTTCTAGCTATCAGAGGCTATACTTGGCACAAATATGAAAAGCAAAGATACAATGATGATGCTACAGCAGTAAACAACATCAAGACACAACAAAAGCAAAAAATTTATTCATGTGGGCTGCCTCCCAAAAGCGCTTTCTTTTATGCCTTTAAGCTAGGCATAATGCATAGATCAAGTTGTATCAATAGAACCATCATCAAGATCATCAAAAAGCTCTTCAATAATACAACTAGTCTTAAGAGGACTCTCAAATAAAGGCCTCATAGAGATACTTCTAGGTAGAAGACCAAAAGGTATAAATGTCAAGGGAAGATTCATTTATAAATTCATCAACGATAGGTGTTTCTTCCAAAGTCTTTACAGTTTCAACCCCTTTGGCAATAGGTGGATTGCTTTTAGAACGGGGAGCCTTTGGAACGTGAACGAACTTAGGCTCCCTCCTTGCCGGAGTTTCTACCTTTTCGGTTTTGATCGAGGAGAAAGTAGTTCCTAAGGTATCAAATATTTCCTCAATCTTGTCCATCCTAGAAGAGTCAGAATCATGGAATTTGACGGTCTCCAAAATTTTGAAAATTTTATGCATGGAGCTATCTAGTCTATTCAAATTCCCTTGGATCTTTCGATCCAACTCATTCATCTTATTAGTGCTTGGCATCTCTAGCTCTATTTTTTCAAGTTTTTTCATAATGTGAGCTAGGGTGATGTCCTCTCGAATGCTAACAACAGGGGGACTCCCAACAAGATTTTCAATAATACTAAGAGACTCCCAAACTGGGGCCTCTAGGAAATTTCCATTGATAGCAGTATCTAGAATAAACCTATTCCAAGAAGTAATTCCAACATAAAAATTTCTAAGCAAGATAGTAGTAGGTTGCTTCTTGGTGGCTCTCTTTTGTGAATCATTAATTCTATACCAAGCATCTTTCAAACTTTCCCCACCTCTTTGTTTAAAGGTGAGAACTTCTGCCTCGTCAAAGACAAAAGGACCCGACATAATGATAACTAAAGAACAAGATAACTATTTTTGTGATTTTCGATAAAAGGAACTAAAGCAAAAATGAAAGGTAAACTAACAAGACTAAAAAGCAAAGGTAAAAGATAGCATGCAACTCCCCTATCCTGAAGAGTGGAGTCCCCGGCAACGGCGCCAGAAAATACTCCTTGATGGGCCTCGAACCCCTCGTTGGTTACCCCAAGTGGAAGGTGTAAGATGCAGTAAGTAGAAGTGTTTTCCCTTAGCAAAGATACCAAGGATCGAATCCCCAGAGACTCCTAGGTTCAACAAGTAGGTGTCAACTGCTAACGGCGCAATTAGCAATCAACGTGGACCTGCACATAGATACAAATAACTTTGCTCCCAACGAGTACAGAGAGGTTGTCAATCCCTCCGGCCTTGTAGTTCACAAAGGGTTAAAAGCAATGATAGTAGTGATAGATAGTTTTTGCAATAGTAAATAAGAACGGAAAGTAAATAGTGGATGTGATCAATGATGGTAATATGGACCGGAGTCTCATGATGTTCACTAGTGATGTCTCTCTCCCAAAAGACGATAAAACAGCTATGTGAGGTAAACAAATTACAGCTGGGCAATTGACAGGACCACGAACGCAAACCAATGCTGAGTACATTGCAAGAAAGGTTGAGGTTCAAAGCATGGGCGGTACGCCAAAGTAAGTAGACCGAAATCCATCAATATCTACTACTAATCATCCACCTTGAGATATCTATCCAGAACATCTCGCTGGTATTAAGTTGCGAGTCCCACCCATAGTGTAAACTCAATGCAACAGACAACTGCATTAAAAGAACTTTGCGTAAAGTAAACAATCCTTGCACCCGCGGGCACAAGCACCGTTGTTTTCCCCCTTGTGGCAACAGCACATCCCCTAGACTCATGTTTCTGTCACTCAAGCTAGTCATCGAGGGG
>LR738712.1:585286567-585364044 GCA_902687465.1 Secale cereale
GGAGAAGCTCCCGGTGGTGATCCTCCCCTCTGGCAGGGTGCCGGGAAGAGTTCTCCTGGTGCTCCCGATCTTGGAAGCGGCGGCGGCGGCGGAACAGAGATGGGATCGCGAAAAGAGTTCCTGTTCTGAGGGTTACGGAGGACCCTTTAAATATATGCCAAAGTAGGGCACCGGGGGAGCCTCGGGGGGCCTAGGCGCCCCCCCCCCCCCGGCGCGGCCCAGGGGGGGGGCGCCCACAGGGCGCCTGGAGCCCCTGTGGCCCCCCAGGCTGCCCTTCGGACGCAGTGTTGTTTCCGGATCGCTGATTTTTTATGTAATTTTTCTGGATTTTTCTGGGCAGTTCTCGAAACGTGAAAACCTGAAATACAAAAACAGCCGAAAACAGAAACTGGCACTGGGGTGCACTGGATTAGTAAGTTAGTCCAAATATGATCAAAAGTGCATGGAAGTGTATGAATATCATAGCAATATCACCCAAAAGTGGCATGGAGCAAGCAGAAATTATAGATACGTTTTGGACGTATCACATGGTAGTTGAAACATCATTGAGAAGGTACCTCCAACTCAATCCCAATTAAAGTAGTCATCATTAACCCAGCAAAATTTGTTTTAGAGTGATGAGATCAACCAATAATTCAAGTACCAGATACTCAAGATGTCCATAACCGGGGACACAGCTAATCATGATTAGTTTGTACACTCTGCAGAGGTTTGCGCACTTTTCCCCACAAGACTCGATCTCCTCCGTTGGATTTCTCGCACTGCATGGTGTTTGAGAAATGGATGACCGAGACACAGTCTTTCAGAAGCATTTACTCTTTACCCCAGGTGGACCGGTACACCTACTTTCCCCTACATCTGCTAGTCCACCACGAAAGAGCTCACACAACTTACTCGGACTATGCCAGAGCCCATAATGGCATTGTGGCTGCACACGGAAGTTTCTAGCATGAATAGTTTTATGATCCCTTTGAGCCTGGGTGGCATTCCATAGGAAAAATCACACGGTAACCCCAGGATTTCCTAGCACAACACTGGTAACCCCAGGTGCCCTGCAACCAATCCACCCAGATGTGTATTAAAGTAGCCACCTTAAGTTAAACCATTAATTAACATCTCACATCTGTCATGGATACTCTCAAACCCAATCCACGTCTACGAGCATAGCATAGAAACCTAAGCATAGCGTAGAAGTAACTCCCAAGGGTTTGTAAATAATGCAGGTAATAGGTTCTACCTCAATCTACTTCCCAGACCCACAAGTTAAAAGATCCTACTCATGCAATGTGTGAGGGTATGATCTAATGCATACAAACTGGGTAATAAAGGGTATGATCAAAGTGTTACTTGCCTTGCTGATGATTCGCAAAACCTAGGGACTCGTAGTAGCACGCTTCGCACTCCGGGAATTCTATCGCAAGCAATCAGTAGCATACATAAGCAACCAAGCAAAGATGCATAGGTGAAACTCCAAATAAGAAGATCTAACCAGAAAGTTCAACTGAAGAACTCCGGTTTGCAAAAAGAATCAAATCAAACGGAGCAACGAAAGTCAAACTACAAAAGAAACAAGATCTGTTTACTAGATTGAACTAAAGTCAAAATTTACAGTAGCAAAACCTTGTTCAAGTTGGTTAAATGGAAAGAGGGCTTCGAGATGAAGATCTAGGCGCTTGAATCGCCTGATTCTGACTTACGAGCGAAGAGAAAAATTAAAAAGAAGATCAGGGCAGAAATCGCGATCGAAAAATAATCGCGGAAAAACCCTAAAAAGGAAAAACGGACGTACAGGCTAACGAACGAACGTTCGCTGTCTGTTACTAAAAGACGAAAAACGTTCTTTAGAGCGAACGAGCGGACGAACTACCGGTACTTAACTAAACCAACGGAAAAACCGAACCGATCTAGTAAAAAATAGATCTAGGGTTTCGAATAAAACCGATGGCGGCGACGGCAACACTCTTGGTGGTGGCGAGACTCCGGCGGCAAGGCTGCGGGCTCTGGCGGCGGCTCGGGCGGGCGGCGGCGGCGGCTCGGGCGGGCGGTGGCTAGGGTTTGGGCGGGCGGCGCAGCGGCTCGGACTGGGGTGGGCTGGGGCGGCCGGCGGCTCGGGCTTTAAAGGCCCCCTGGGCGGAGTCCTAGCCGGACACGACCAGGTAAGTCGGTTCACTTTTTTTTAAACAGTCCTAACGGGGTAAAACGGGCAAAAAAATATACAAAACGGACTCGAAAAATTCCGAAATAATTTTTCACCGTCCTCTAATAATATTTAGGACAAAGTGAACATTTTTCCCGGACCTAAATGCAATTTTGAAAAACATGCATTTTTCCTATGCAAATAAAATTGCAAATAAATCTGAATAAAATATCAAAAGTGATTTTAATATTTTTCCTCCAATATTTCTTTTATTTTGGAGAAGTCATATTATCTCCGCTCATATATTTTATTAAGAAATATTTTTCGGAGAGAAAAATAATTAAAACCAAAGTGATCCCCGTACCGGTATTTGAGAAAACTCAAATACAAAAACGGTAAAATCCCCAACTCTCTCCGTGGGTCCTTGAGTTGCTTATAATTTCGAGGACCGCAGCACACAAAAAATGGAATAAAACAATGCTATGCAATATGATCTATGTATAACATTGCAAATTGAAAATTTGGGATGTTACAAGGATGATGCCTCGCGCTGCTTACGCCTAGGTCTAGATGACCCTGCCGCTCTAGCCGTTGTCCTGGAAGGCCTTTATAAGGGAGAGAAGCAAGACTTTGCTCGTTTAACTTGCCGGGAGGGTTTTTCTATGTATAATCCTCCTTACTGGGTAAGTCTCTCTCTTCACCGCCCACTTTTTCTTCGCTATGATGTATTGACCGAACTAAATTCGGTTTTCTCCCTAGAGGAGTGGAGGAAGGTGATCGAGGGGATTAATAGTCCCGCTCCTCAGCGAGAGGACCGATTCCAAAATGCGGGTCCCGGATATGATGTAGATCCGGACATAGGCATAGAACTAGAAGAGGGAGTCTTCTATTAGGCCTGCCGTGAGGGCACCCTAGTGTCTACAGTAGCCGATTACCCAGGCCTCATTCCTTCTTCCCGTGTAAGTACTTTAGGACATATCTCATCAAAGAGAGGATTCCCAGTGCGCCTTACCCACCGTATTTTACCATACTTGAACAGGGACGACGCTCCTCATACTGAACTATTCGAGGACCGTCAACCCAGAGGGTGACGCCCGCGTCGGGTGAGGCCTCAAAGCGAAAGAGGACCATGAACACCAGCGAACCTTCAAAGAGGTACGTTTGTTTTGACACGCGCTGGGTGGCGAAATCGGTATTACAACTTTCCGCTTTGTTTTTTTCCTTTTAGGAGGAATACTCACCGAACTGTCTCCAGAGACAATGTAGACCAAGCTCCAGCCAATCTGGCATCAGGCCAGTCAAGGGTTAATGCTGATTCAATGTCGAACTGCCCTCTTCAGGAGGATTCAGACAGAATGTCAGTTACCAATTCCGAAGTGGAGGTTGCGATGGTTCACCGGCGGCGGAAAACAGCCATGCGTGACCCCGCCTTTTTTGAGGAGGCGTTTAACGCCCTCAGCTCTGCAGATGCCTATATCCGAGCCGCTCAAGACGGACTTGCTGGAGCCACTCACCGGCTTTCAAAATATATGCGGGTGAGTGTATATTTTGGTGTTTCCATGCCAGTAGCCCCCGAACTTCAAGCAGTTGGTACAACTGATTTGAGGATCATTATGTTTTTGTAGGTGCTTCAAGAAAAGAATAACTCCTTATCCAAGGATCTTGAAGAGTGCCGGACCCAGCTCGTCGAATTGAAAAATTCGAAAGAATCCAGAAAGGATGTTGGTGGTAAGAACAATGGTGTCCGGGTACTATGATAGTTGTGCTGATCACTAGGATGTTATGTATATACTAACTTGTAATACAGCAACAGGGTCGACCGACCAACTGGAGAGGGAGCTAAGAGCTGCTTTGGTGGACAAGAAATTAGCCAAAGGGGAAACAGCCGCTGGCAAGCACGTATTGACACAAGCCATAGAGAAAAGAAACCAAGCGCATGATAAAAGCGTTAGGTTGGAACATGAGCTAAAGGGTGTAAGAGCCCAGCTCTCAAGTAGCATGGAAGAGAACCGAGGGCTAAAAGGTGGCATGTTCAGTATGTCCCTTATACCTAGCTCTCCTTATAGTCTCTTATTTTGGAAGTTTCTTATAAAATCTTTCCTGCAAGTTTGTTAACTGGGCAGCCTGAAGGAGGAGTGTCCGGCATTGAGGGTGACATGCTGCAAGAGCTTTCCAGGGTCCACGAGCAAGCTCGGAAGGCCATGAAGAGTATGGCCAGGGCTTTATGGCCGGGCGACTCACCTCCAGAAACTATGGAGGACTTGGCGGGTTCAAAGGGGCTCGACGCTGCTTCGAACTGAGGAAAGCATCAGCATGTCGCATGGGTGCTCGAGAAGCCTAGGCCATGGTGAAGACGCACTACACTCACCTTGATCCAAATCATATGGCCCCCGTGGGACCTCGAGGGTCCAATGGACAAGAAATTCCTCCGCATTTGGTATATGACCAAGTAGAGATAGCTGCCAAGCTTTCCCAATGGGACTGTAAGCTAGAGTAGTCGTTTGATTCTATGTATTAATGTACACTGACCATCAAACTTATCTACGGCTGAATTTATATAAAGTTTGTCATGGCCGACCATCTGCTTTAACCTCCATAAACCCAAAGGCTGGAGTGATTCCGAATACTATATCTGAGGTAAAACACGTGATATGTTCGGAAACCTGGCAATCCGGTCATAATTGCTTGTACAGACAAGCTGTGTTCGGGGTGTTATGTTATATTACTAACGTAAGAAACATCTTCCAGAGATAATAGTTCTGTTAGGGGTTCCTTTCTCTGGGCCGGCGTGCATAAAGATGCGGGCCTAGGCTTTCGATCCTATGAAAATAATTGTAGGATGCCATATCCTGTGGTAGTATGCGATATGCCGGGTATCCGCCAACCGATCATTCCCTTAAGAGCGCTAGCTTTCAACTTCACCAACTCTGAGGTACATATACAGATTACCCGGTTGTAACAATCACAAAGGTGCTCCCTTTACGCCCTAGCCAAACAATCGGGAACGTAGGGGTAAGCATAGGAGTGAGGCAACCCAGCTTGGCCAGAACTTAAGTCATATTGGTGCATATAATGGCAAGGATGGACTGTAAAAGACAGACGACATTTTAAGCAATAAGCTTTATTGGTAATGGGCTTCGTTAAAGAAGCCCCCCCGGTATATTTGAGGTAGATACATTCGAGGATGTACTTATCCTGTGGCAGTTCGGGCAAGCCGAATACTTGCCAATGAGGAAAAATGTAAAAAGAAAAAGGAGAAAAAAAAATAAAAGGTAAAAGATAAGACCTATCTTAGAAGGAGGAAAAAGGTGCTACCGAACTATCCATAAAATCGTCGGAGCCTCGCAGCGTTCCACGGGTTTGGCTCAAGGCGGTTGTCATGTGCATTGCGAAGGCGATAGGCTCCACCGGTGAGTACTTCGTCTATAATGAAGGGGCCCTCCCACTTTGGTTTGAGCTTGTCCTTTTTCTTCTCTGGGAGGCGTAAAACGAGTTCGCCGACGTTGTATGTCTTGGCCCGCACTTCTCTGCTCTGGTATCGCCTGGCCCGTTGTTGATAAAATGCGGAATGGGCTTGAGCTGTATCGCGCTCCTCTTCAAGTCCATCTAGGTTGTCCTGCCAATCTAACTCGGCTTATCTATCCTCATACATGCGCACTCGAGGTGAGTCATGAATAATGTCGCAGGGCAGAACAGCCTCTACGCCGTACACCATGGAAAAAAGTGTATATCCGGTCGTACGATTGGGTGTGGTCCACAGCCCCCAGAGTACGGAGTCAAGGTCTTCGACCCAGTGTTTATCACACTCCCGTAGGGAGAGACCTTGTCGGGGTTTAATGCCGCTCATTATCACATCATTAGCTCTTTCGACTTGACCGTTTGTTTGAGGATGGTATACAGAAGCATAGTCAAGTTTAATACCTAACTTTGCACACATATTTTTTTAACTCGTCAGCTGTAAAGTTGGAGTCATTATCTATGATAATACTATGCAGGACACCAAAACGGTGTACTACGCCGGATATAAAATCTATCACAGGCCCCGCCTCAGCTTTTTTTACTGGCTTGGCTTCTATCCATTTAGTGAATTTATCTACCATCACTAGTAAATATTTTTTTATGGCTTCCCCCTTTAAGAGGTCCGACCAGGCCTGGGCATTCGGTATAAACCAAAAATTTGGTTTCTACCATTCGGTGGTTTTATTCATTAGGTTTGCAAAGTTGAAAACCGAAGAATGCAACACAAAAGCACTAACCAAAAATTCGGTTAACCGAGTTTTTCTGTTTGGTATTCAGTTTATACCGTATCGCTGGCTCTGCCATGCAAAATCAGCTGCGTGGCTACCTTAGATACAGCTGCGCTCTTATATAGGCTAGCACTCCAACCCTTTCTGTGTCGCTGGCTGAGGTGGGACTAAACAAACCAGCGGGAGCTCCTCCTGCTATTACGAATAGACTATAGTATTGCCGCACGGGAGAAATATAAGCCCATAACAGGTTGGGCCTTGCATGCAGGTTCGTTGGCTTGGGCGCATGCCTAGTTTTTGTCGCTGACTCGCTCTTTGCGCGCGCGATGCAGAGGCTACGTACTCGTTTAGCTGTAGGTTTGTGCGCCCTGACGCATATTCGGTTTCCTTTTCGGTTAACCGAGTTAAAACCGAACCAACCGAAGTATGTTCGGTTAGTAAAGCTAAAAACCAAATTTTCATATAGCAACATTAAAAACTGAAATTTCGGTTTTTTCGGTATCGGTGTCGGTTCGGTCTTCGGTTTGTCGGTTTTTATGCCCACCCCTAGGTCCGACCATATCAAGCCCCCAGACCGCAAAAGGCCAAGTAATGGGGATTGTTCTCAGAGCGGTGGGAGACATGTGAATTTGATTTGCAAAGAGCTGGCAGCCAACGCAGTGTTGGACTAATGTCTGGGCATCTGCTCGGGCAGTTGACCAGTAAAAGCCAGCTCGAAAAGCTTTGCCTACAAGCGCCCGGGCTGCGGCATGATGGCCGCCCATTCCAGCGTGTATTTCAGTGAGAATTTGCCTTCCCTCCTCTTCGGAGATGCACCTTTGTAGAATACTAGTTGTGCTTTTCTTATATAGTTCACCTTCGTGAACTTTGTAGGCTTTAGAACGCCAGACTATGTGGCGGGCCTCATTTTGGTCATCAGGGAGTTCCTGCCTTTTAAGGTAAGCTAGGAAGGGCTCTGTCCAGTAGGCTATGACAGCCATGTTTTCGTGAGCCGAAGGAGTTGTCTCCATGTCTGGTTCTCCGATGACGTCTTGGTTAAGTTCGGCCGGAGGTGTATTCGGATCCAAATTTGTATCGCTGCTCGCGTCCTGCCATGTTGTTGATGGCTTAAATAGCCTTTCCACAAATGTGTTAGGTGGGACGGGGTCTCGTTTAGCGCCCATACGAGCGAGTACGTTAGCAGCGTGGTTATTATCCTGGGTTACGTGATAGAATTCCAACCCCTCAAATTGAGCCGACATTTTCAATATAGCATTGCGATAAGCTGCCATTTTTGAATCCTTCGCATCAAAATCTCCGTTAATTTGGGAGATAGCAAGGTTTGAGTCTCTGCGTACCTCGAGGCGTTGTATGCCCATGGATACAGCTAGGCGGAGACCATGTAATAGGGCCGCATACTCGGCCGCATTGTTTGAGTCAGTGTACATAATTTGCAGGACGTACCGGACTTTATCCTTAGTTGGGGATATCAATATTACGCCGGCCCCCAATCCGACTAGGATTTTCGAACCATCGAAGTACATTGTCTAGTGGGAATATGAGCCGTACTCTTTAGGGAGTTCGACTTCCGTCCATTATGTGACAAAATCGGCCAACACCTGGGTTTTAATAGTCGGGCGTGGTTTATAAGATATTTAAAACGGTAGGAGCTCGATGGCCCATTTGGCTATGCGACCCATGGCGTCTTTAAGTGGTACCTCAGATGCTACTGTGATCGAACACTCTTGAAAGTAGTGTCGGAGTTTCCGAGATGACATGAAGACCGCATAGGCAATTTTCTGATAGTGGGGGTACCGTGACTTACACGGTGTTAGGACCTCGGATACGTATTATACGGGTTTTTGAACAGGGAATTTATGTCCCTCTTCGGCTCGTTCGACGACGAGCACGACACTCACTACCTGGTGACTGGCTGATATGTACAGCAGCATTGGTTCGCCAACACCAAGGCGGCTAGGATTGGGTTGCTCGCTAGTAGAGTTTTTATTTCTTCCAATCCCGCTATGGCCGCATACGTCCATTGGAAATTATCAGTGCGTCGTAGCAATCTGTAAAAGTGGCAATGCTTTCTCTCCTAATCTGGAGATGAAGCGGCTTAAGGCCGCTATGCGGCCTGCTAGTTTTTGCACTTGCTTGAGGTCGGTTGGTATTTTGAGTTCTGACAAGGCCCGAATTTTAGCTGCGTTACCTTCAATTCCTCTATGGGATACGATGAACCCTAATAGCTTTCCAGCTGGAACGCCGAAAACACATTTTTCCGGATTGAGCCTTATGTCATATTCTCGAATGTTGGCAAACGTAAGGCGGAGATCTTCCACCAAAGTCTCGACGTGTTTGGTCTTAACGACTACGTCATCAACATATGCCTCCACTGTTTTGCCAATTTGTTTTTCTAAGCATGTGATATGTCTCCAATGTATCTATAATTTTTTATTGTTCCATGCTATTATTTATGATGTTTTGGATGTTTAATGGGCTTTGTTATACACTTTTATATTATTTTTGGTACTAACCTATTAACCCGAAGGCCCAGTCCAGATTGCTGTTTTTTTTGCCTATTTCAGGGTTTTATAGAAAAGGAATATCAAACGGAGTCCAAACGGAATGAAACCTTCGGGAGAGATATTTTTGGAGCAATATCTGCACGGGAGACTTGAGAACCATGGAATAGGGCTGACATGGCATCCACGAGGGTGGGGGGCGCCCCCCCCCCCCCTACAGGTCGCGCCCCCTGCCTCGTGGTCACCACGCTTGCCCCCCGGTGCCCTCCTTCCTCCTATATATACCTATGTACCCTGAAAACATCAGAAGAGGAGAGAAAACCCTAGTTCCACCACCGCAACATTCTGTTCCCGTGAGATCCCATCTTGGGGCCTGTTCTGGAGCTCCGCCGGAGGGGGGATCTACCACGGAGTGATTCTACATCAACACCATCACCTCACCATGAGTTGTGAATAGTTTACCTAGATGGCTTCTTCTCTCTCTTTGGATCTCAATACCAAGTTCTCCATGGTCTTCGAGGAGATCTATTCGATGTAATCTCTTTTTGCGGTGTGTTTGTCGAGATCCGATGAATTGTGGGTTTATGATCAAGATTATCTATGAGAAAAATTTGGTTCTTTTCTGAACTCTTTTATGTATGATTATAATATCCTTGCAAGTCTCTTCTAATTATTGGTTTGGTTTGGCCTACTAGATCTATAGTTCTTGCAATGGGAGAAGTGCTTGGCTTTGGGTTCAATCTTGTGGTGTCCTTTCCAAGTGACAGTAGGGGCAGCAAGGCACGTATTGTATTGTTGCCATCGAGGATAAAAAGATGGGGTTTTTATCATATTGCTTGAGTTTATCCCTCTACATCATGTCATCTTGCTTAAGGCGTTACTCTGTTCTTATGAACTTAATACTCTAGATGCATGCTGGATAGCGGTCGATGTGTGGAGTAATAGTAGTAGATGCAGAATCATTTCGATCTACTTGTTACTGACGTGATGCCTATATATAATGATCATGCCTAGATATTCTCATAAGTATTCGCTTTTCTATCAATTGCTCGACAGTAATTCGTTCACTCACCGTAGAATTCTGCTATCATGAGAGAAGCCACTAGTGAAACCTATGCCCCCCGGGTCTATTCTCAACATATCAATCTACAATCTACTTACTTTTCTGTTTAAACTTTCTGTTCTTATATCGAAAATACCAAAAATATCAAACTATCATATCTATCAGATCTCACTTTTGTAAGTGACCGTAAAGGGATTGACAACCCCTTATCGAGTTGGCTGCGAAGTTCTTATTTGTTTGTGCAGGTGCGAGGGACTCACGCGTGGTCTCCTACTGGACTGATACCGTGGTTCTCAAAAACTGAGGGAAATACTTACGCTACTGTGCTGCATCACCCTTTCCTCTTCGAGGGAATACAACACAAGCTCGAGAAGTAGCAAGAAGAATTTCTGGCGCCGTTGCCGGGAAGGCTTACGCAAAAGTCATATACCAAGTACCTATCACAAACCCTTATCCTTCGCATTACATTTATTTGTCTCTCATTTTCCTGCCCCCACTTCAGCCTTGCCGTTTTATTTGCCCTTCTTTTTCCCGTGTGTTTATCGTTCGCCTTGCCTTGCCGTCATGGCTAGTCCCTTATCCGCTCCTTTGTCTCCCGAGTTTGAAGTTCTTCACTTCAAAGAAAAGCAAGGAGAAAACTTAAAAGATGCTTGGTTTAGGATGATGGAACCTTATCGTAATTGCACCTTAGAGGTAAATTTTAGAATCTTGCTTCGCAATTTTCATGTTGGACTAAATATGTCCCATAGACAACTCTTGGATTGCGTTGCCAAAGGGAATTTTATCGAAGTTGATCCTAGTATTGCGCATGAAATTATAGAGGGAATAGTGGGAACACTACCTCCACAAAAAGGGTTACATCAGGCCCAGGAAGAGACACAAGTTTTTGAGAAAATTTGCGAAGTAACGAAAATATTACAAAAATCTCTTGAACCTCTTAAGAGTGTTAGTGGAAATCTCCACCGCATGAATATGTTGACTACCCTTTGCAATAAGCGGTTGGATTCTTTAGATCTAAAGATTTCCAAACATGAAGGGAAACGTAAAGAACCTCCCGGATTCGAACTTGATATCGCCAAAAAGATAAAGACCAAAGATGGCAATACCTAGATCTATCCTTGTATCGTGCCTAACTAGGGGCGTTAAACGATATCGCTTGTTGGGAGGCAACCCGATTTTATTTTATTTTTGTTTTTGCTTCTATTTAGGAATAAATATTGCATCTAGCTTCTGTTTAGATGTGGTTTGTGTTTTAATTAGTGTTTGTGCCAAGTAGAGCCTTTGGTAAGACTTGTGTGAAGTTTATATGATCTTGCTGTGAAAAACAGAATCGTTAGCGCTCGCTAGAATAGTCACCAGATTTTACTGGAGTGTGCTATTTAGTTGATTCTTTTTGCATATGATTAATAGACAAATTCCTCACGTTTACCAATTTATTTCAAAAAATTTGGAGTTGCAGAAGTATTCGGAAGTTACAGATTACTACAGAATGTTCTGTTTTTGACAGATTCTATTAATAGTGTGTTGTTTGCTTATTTTGATGAATCTATGAGTAGTATTGGGGAGTATGAATCATAGAGAAATTGGAATACAGTAGGTTTAACACCAATATAAACAAAGAATGAGTTCATCATAGTACCTTTGAGTGGTGGTTTGTTTTCTTATACTAACGGAGCTCACGAGATTTTTGTCTAAGTTTTGTGTTGTGAAGTTTTCAAGTTTTGAGTATTGCTTTGATGGACTATGGAACAAAGAGTGGCAAGAGACTAAGCTTGGGGATGCCCGAGGCACCCCAAGGTAAAATTCAAGGACAACCAAAAGCCTAAGCTTGGGGATGCTGAAAGTGCGTTATATCGACTAGATAGGGGGGTGAATAGGCGATTTTTATGAATATTTCACTGAGGAATTTGCGGGTGAGGAAATTCCTTGGCGAAGAACCACTTGCAGCGGAATAAGTACTCAGAAGCAAACATAACAGAACATAATCATGGTCATCATGATGAAATGAAGACAAGCACAGAGTATAGAAAGCGTAAACACATGATAACAGGATGAAGACAAACAGACTGAAGAAATTGAACTGAGGAAATTGAGGAAGTCTTCAGTCAAAGTCTTCAAACAGATATGAACAAGCACACAACACAGATATGAGGAAATAAAAGATTTGAGGAAATAGAACCAGTAAGCTTGGTGAAGACAATGATTTGTTAGACCAGTTCCAACTGCTGTCTCAGTTGTACATCTGGTTAGGGCGGCTAGGTATTTAAACCTGAGGACACACAGTCCCGGACACCCAGTCCTGGACACACAGTCCAAGACACCAAGGGCCCACTGTATTCCCCTTGAGCTAAGGTCACACAGACCTCGTCCAATCACTCGTGTTAAGTCTTCACAGGTGACTTCCGAACCTTCACAAACTCGGTCACTCGACAATGCACAATTCCTCTTGGATGCTCTAGACCATGACGTCTAACCGTCTGGAAGAAGCATAGTCTTCAAAGGTAACAAGCGTCGGATCCACTCAGGATCAATATCTTCAGTGATGCTCAACACTTTTGGGTTTGTAGGTGTTTGGGTTTGGTTTTGGGTTTTTCCTCACTTGATGATTTTCGCTCAAAGTCCTCGGAGGATGGGTTGCTCTTATGACAAGTGTCAGTTTCTCTCGGAGCAGCCAACCAACTAGTGGTTGTAGGGGGCGGCTACTTATAGCCTAGGGAGCAGCCCGACATGATAAGACATAAATGTCCTTCAATGATATGACCGTTAGGTAGGTAGATATTTTGGGACAGCTGGCGCATAGCACAACAATGGTCAGAAATTTGAGTATCAAATTCCTCAGGGCTATCATGTTCCTCACTTGTAGGCAATCCGCACTGGCGAATTCCTAACTCCTCAGTCAGAACAAATTCCTCAGAGACCAGAAGAACTTCGTCTCTGTCACTGAAGAATATGACTGAACTGTATGAGATTTCCAATGGCTTCACTCGAAGGGATTGGTAGGTGTAGGATTTTGAGTTGAGCATCAAATGGAAATTTTTCCTTAGTATTTCCTCGACCCCCTTTAACAGTACGGTTTTTCCTATGACTCAAGAAAGAGAAAATGAAACTACGAAAGCAAAAGTCTTCACGCTTCATGTTCCTCAAATGAATACCAAGTCTTCAAGGTCACACCAATTTCTTCACTTTCAAAGTCCTCAGACAGTCTTCAGAAATCCAAAGTCTTCAGTCGAAGAACTTCATTTTTAGGGGTCGACTTTATCTATAAATATCAAACTCCTCATAGACTTATAGACATGTGTACACTCATAAACAAATTAATCCCTTAACCTATAAGTCTTCAGTAAACCAAAATCACTAAGGGGCACTAGATGCACTTACAATCTCCCCCTTTTTGGTGATTGATGACAATATAGGTCAAGTTTTCAACGGGGATAAACATATGAAGTGTAAATACTGATATTGAGGATTTTGATTGCAAGATATAGAAGAACTCCCCCTGAAGATGTGCATAGTGAGGAATTTGCTTTTGAAGCAATGCACACTTGAAGAGTAGAATCATGGAGATCTCCCCCTATATCTTGTAATTCGTACATGCATTTGACATATAATATGAATAATTTGAAATGCATGATGAAATATGGTGACTGATGTAATTCAGCATGAGTGCGTAAACATTAATGAGGAATAAGCATGCAGAAACACCACAGCAAAAGTATCAGGTCACGATAAAGTTTAAGTTTACAACTCGATCCAACAAAGTCATCAGAAGAACGAGAGTTGTAACTTAGCAAAAAAACGCCCATATAAGTAGACCTGCTTGAAGACTAACTCAAATTTACCCCCCTTTGTCATCGAATGACCAAAAGGATCAAAACTGAGGACTAACGCCCCTGAAGAATCTCAAGATGATGAAGGAGCGCCACCGTTGTGATAACCCACAAGTGTAGGGGATCGTAACAGTTTTCGACAGTAAAGTATTCAACCCAAATTTGTTGATTCGACATGAGGGGAGCCAAAGAATACTCTTAAGTATTAGCAGCTGAGTTGTCAATTCAACCACACCTGGAAACTTAGTATCTGCAGCAAGATAGTTTAGTAGCAAAGTAATATGATAGTGGCGGTAGCGGCAATAAAAGTAACGATAGTGTTTTTCTAGTTTTTGTAATAGTAGCAACGAAAAAGTAAAGAAGCAACAAGCAATATAGGAAAAGCTCGTAGGCATTGGATCGGTGATGGGAAATTATGTCGGATGCAATTCATCATGTAGAAGTTATAACCTAGGGTGACACAGAACTAGCTCCAGTTCATCAATGCAATGTAGGCATGTATTCCGAATATAGTCATACATGCTTATGGAAAAGAACTTGCATGACATCTTTTGTCCTACCCTCCCGTGGCAGTGGGGTCCTATTGGAAACTAAGGGATATTAAGGCCTCCTTTTAATAGAGTACCGGACCAAAGCATTAACACATAGTGAATACATGAACTCCTCAAACTATGGTCATCACCGGGAGTGGTCCCGGTTATTGTCACTTCGGGGTTGCCGGATCATAACACATAGTAGGTGACTATATACTTGCAAGATAGGATCAAGAACAAACATATATTCATGAAAACATAATAGGTTCAGATCTGAAATCATGGCACTCGAGCCCTAGTGACAAGCATTAAGCATAGCAAAGTCATAGCAACATCAATCTTAGAACATAGTGGATACTAGGGATCAAACCCTAACAAAACTAACTCGATTACATGATAGATCCCATCCAACCCATCACCGCCCAGCAAGCCTACGATGGAATTACTCACGCACGACGGTGAGCATCATGGAATTGGTGATGGAGGAAGGTTGATGATGACGATGGCGATGATCTCCACTCTCCGGAGCCCCGAACGGATTCCAGATCAGCCCTCCCGAGAGAGATTAGGGCTTGGCGGCGGCTCCGTCTTGTGAAACGCGATAATTCCTTCTCCTTGATTTTTTTCTCCCTGAAAGTGAAGATATAGGATCTGGGGGTATGTCGGTAAGGCACCAGGGGGCCCACGAGACACGGGGCGCGCCCTAGGCAGGGGGCGCGCCCCCCATCCTCGTGGACAGGCTGTGGGTCCCCTGGTGTGGATCTTCTTGCAGATATTTTTTATATTTTCCGAAATAATTCTCCGTTGATTTTCAGGCGATTCCGAGAACTTTTTATTCTGCACAAAAACGACACCATGGCAGTTCTGCTGAAAACAGCGTCAATCTGGGTTAGTTCCATTCGAATCATGCAAGTTAGAGTCCAAAACAAGAGCAAAAGGGTTTGGAAAAGTAGATACGTTGGAGACGTATCATCTCCCCCAAGCTTAAACCTTTGCTTGTCCTCAAGCAATTCAGTTGATAAACTGAAAGTGATAAAGAAAAACTTTGAAAAACTCTGTTTGCTCTTGTTGTTGTAAATACATAAGCTAGCATTCAGGTTTTCAACAAGATCATGAACTAACCACATCCACAATAACTTTTAGGTCTCAAGACTACTCACATCAATGACATAATCAACTAGCGAGCAATAATAATAAACCTCAGATGACAACACTTTCTCAAAACAATCATTATATGATATAACAAGATGGCATCTTGCTAGCCCTTTCTGAGACCGCAAAACATAAATGCAGAGCACCTTTAAAGATCAAGGACTGACTAGACATTGTAATTCATGGTAAAAGAGATCCAGTCATGATCATACTCAATGCAAATTAATAGTAATACATGCAACGACATAGGTGCTCTCCTACTGGTGCTCTTTGATAAGAGGGTGATGACTCTGCATAAAAGTAAATAGATAGGCCCTTCGTAGAGGGAAGCAGGGATTTGTAGAGGTGCCAGAGCTCGACTTTTAAATAGAGATGAATAACATTTTGAGCGGTATACTTTCATTGTCAACATAACAACCAAGAATCTCGATATCTCCCATGCTACGCACATTACAGGCGGTTCCCAAACAGAATGGTAAAGTTTATACTCCCCCAACCACAAACAAGCACACTCCACGGCTAGCCCGAAACAACGGGTACCGTCCAAACTAGCAACAACCCTGTGGGAGTTTTGTTTAATTATTATGATTTTGAGCATGGGACTGGGCATCCCGATTACCAGCCATTTTCTCATGAATGATGAGAGGAATCCACTCATCGTGAGAATAACCCACCTAGCATGGAAGATATAGACAACCCTAGTTGATACATGAGCTGTTCGAGCATACAAAACAGAATTTCATTTGAAGGTTTAGAGTTTGGCACATACAAATTTACTTGGAACGGCAGGTAAATACCGCATATAGAAAGGTATAGTGGACTCATGTGGAATAACTTTGGAGTTTATGGAAGTGGATGCACAAGCAGTATAGTACAGGTAAAGGCTAGAAAGAGACTGGGAAGCGACCATCTAGAGAGCAACAACGACCATGAGCATGCATTAAAATTAATCAACAATGAATGCAAGCATGAGTAGGATATAAATCACCATGAACATAAATATCATGGAGGCTACGTTGATTTGTTTCAACTACATGCGTGAACATGTGCCAAGTCAGATCACTTAAATCGTTCAAACGAGGATACCACCCATCATACCACATCACAACCATTTTAATATCATGTTGGCATGCAATATAGACCATTATAAACTCTCAGCTAATTAAGCATGGCATAAGCAGCTATGATCTCTAATTGTCATTGCAAACATGTTTCATTCATAACAAGCTGAATCAGGAATGATGAACAATCATATTTACAAAAACAAAAGAGGTCGAGTTCATACTAGCTTTTCTCATCTCAATTAGTTCCTCATATATCATCCTTATTGCCTTTCACTCGCATGACCGAATGGTGTGGATAATAATAATAGTGCACGTGCATTGGACTAAGCTGGAATCTGCAGACATTTAATAACAGAGAGAAGACAAGGTAATATGGCTCAAGGTTAAATCAACAACAAAGCATATGAGAGCCACTAAGCATTTCTATCATGGTCTTCTACTCTTAACCCCCAAAGAAAAGAAATGAAACTATTTACACGAGAAAGCTCCCAACAAGCAAAAGAAGAACGGGAAATCTTTTTGGGTTTTCATTTTAACTACTACTACAAGAAAAGAAAGCAAACCAACTAGAAGCTACAACTAATATTTATTTTTCTGGGTTTTTCTAGCACACAAGGAAAAGACTAAGAAAAAGAAATTGAAACTAAACATGGATGGTACAGTGAAAGAGTGTGAGCACCGACAACTAGAATAAGTGTGAACATGAATGTAAGTTGGTGAGAAACACGTACTCCCCCAAGCTTAGACTTTTGGCCTAAGTTGGTCTATGGCCAGTATTGGCCTGACGGATATCCAAAGTCGTAGTTGGGGTTGTACTGGGATGTGGCAGATACTGCATGTTGAGCTGCATCTCGAAGGCGGGCTTCCTCTGTCATGTTATAATAAGCATTTGCCTCCTCCAAAGTTATGGTGTATCTCCCTTTTTCCTGGAAGTTAAACAAAGTATGGTGATACGTCCAAAACGTATCTATAATTTCTGCTTGCTCCATGCCACTTTTGGGTGATATTGCTATGATATTCATACACTTCCATACACTTTTGATCATATTAGGACTAACTTACTAATCCAGTGCACCCTAGTGCCAGTTTCTGTTTTCGGCTGTTTTTGTATTTCAGGTTTTCACGTTTCGAGAACTGCCCAGAAAAATCCAGAAAAATTATATAAAAAATCAGCGATCCGGAAACAACACTGCGTCCGAAGGGCAGCCTGGGGGGGCCACAGGGGCTCCAGGCGCCCTGTGGGCGCGCCCCCCCTGGGCCGCGCCGGGGGGGCGCCTGGGCCCCCCGAAAATCCCCCGGTGCCCTACTTTGGCATATATTTAAAGGACCCTCCGAAACCCTCAGAAGAGGAACTCTTTTCGCGATCCCATCTCTGTTCCGCTGCCGCCGCCGCTTCCAAGATCGGGAGCACCAGGAGAACTCTTCCCGGCACCCTGCCGGAGGGGAGGATCACCACCGGGAGCTTCTCCACCACCATGGACGCCTCCCGGATGACTCGTGAGTAGTCTCCCTTGGACCATGAGTCCATGACCAGTAGCTATGTGATGTTCTCCTCCCGTTCTTGTGCTTCACTAATTAGTCCTCGTGAGCTGCCCTACATGATCGAGGCACCTATGTAATCCTTATGCTGTTGCTATGTTGAGTTTGCTGGGATCCGATGGATTATGAGATTATGTTCAGATTGATCTTGAGTAATATATTTGATTAACCTCTTTTATATTTTAGTTCATAAGTAATTCTTGCATGTTCTCCGTTGTTACTTATTGCTTTGGCCGAGTAGTAGGTAGTGACTCCAAGAGGGAATGTTATGCTCGATTGTGGGTTCATGCACCTCGATGACTAGCTTGAGTGACAGAAACATGAGTCTAGGGGATGTGCTGTTGCCACAAGGGGGAAAACAACGGTGCTTGTGACCGCGGGTGCAAGGATTGTTTACTTTACGCAAAGTTCTTTTAATGCAGTTGTCTGTTGCATTGAGTTTACACTATGGGTGGGACTCGCAACTTAATACCAGCGAGATGTTCTGGATAGATATCTCAAGGTGGATGATTAGTAGTAGATATTGATGGATTTCGGTCTACTTACTTTGGCGTACCGCCCATGATTTGAACCTCAACCTTTCTTGCAATGTAGTCAGCACTGGTTTGCGTTCGTGGTCCTGTCAATTGCCCAGCTGTAATTTGTTACCTCACATAGCTGTTTTACCGTCTTTTGGGAGAGAGACATCACTAGTGAACATCATGAGACTCCGGTCCATATTACCATCATTGATCACATCCACTATTTACTTTTCGCTATTTACTTACTATTGCAAAAACTATCTATCACTACTATCATTGCTTTTAATCCTTTGTGAACTACAAGGCCGGAGAGATTGACAACCTCTCTGTACTCGTTGGGAGCAAAGTTATTTGTATCTGTGTGCAGGTCCACGTTGGTTGCTACTAATCTGGCGTCGTAGCAATTGACACCTACTTGTTGAACCTAGGAGTCTCTGGGGAATCGATCCTTGGCATCTTTGCTAGGGGAAAACACTTCTACTTACTGCATCTTAGACCTTCCACTTGGGGTAACCAACGAGGGGTTCGAGGCCCATCAAGGAGTATTTTCTGGCGCCGTTGCCGGGGACTCCACTCTTCAGGATAGGGGAGTTGCATGCTATCTTTACTTTTGCTTTTTAGTCTTGTTAGTTTACCTTTCATTTTTTGCTTTAGTTCCTTTTATCAAAAATCACAAAAATAGTTATCTTGCTTGCTTGCTACTATGGGTTCCACCGAGAACACCAAGTTGTGTGACTTCACTAGTCACAACAACGATGACTTAATCATCACACCTATCACTACACCTGCCACTTCAGCGCCTTCATATGAAATTAAACCTGCTTTACTGAACTTAGTTATGAAAGAACAATTCTCCGGTGCTGGAGATGATGCTGCTTTACACTTGAACAACTTTGTTGAACTTTGTGATATGCAAAAGTACCAAGAAATAGATGGTAATATTGTTAAGCTTAAGCTTTTTCCTTTCTCCTTGAGAGGAGGAGCTAAAATTTGGTTTCAGTCTTTGCCTAGAAATAGCATAGATTCATGGGACCAGTGCAAAGATGCTTTTATCGGAAAATACTATCCACCTGCTAAAATTATCCAACTTAGAAGTAACATCATGAATTTTAAACAATTGGATAATGAACACGTTGCCCAAGCTTGGGAACGTATGAAGTCTCTTATCAAGAACTGCCCTACTCACGGTTTGACTACTTGGATGGTTATCCAAACTTTTATGCAGGTTTGAACTTTACCTCGCGGAACTTGTTAGATTCGGCCGCGGGAGGAACTTTTATGTCAACTACACTTGGTGCTGCCACAAAGCTTCTCGATGAGATGATGACCAACTATTCCCAATGGCACACCGAACGCGCTCCAACAGGTAGGAAGGTAAACTCTGTCGAGGAGATTTCCTCCCTCAATGAAAAAGTTGACTTGATCATGTCTCTACTTTCGAAGCAATCTACTGTTGATCCTCGTGATGTTCCTTTAAATTCTTTGATTGCTCAAGAACAAGTAGATGTGAACTTTATCTCTAGAAACAATTTTAACAACAATGCCTATAGGAGTAACTTTGGTAACAATTCTAGACCGTTCCCCTCTAACTCTTATGGGAACAACAATGCTTATCCTAGTACCAAGAACTCCAATACTGAACTAGAGACCATGCTTAGAGATTTCATCACTACCCAAAAAGCCTTTAATAAGAATGTAGAAGAGAAACTACATAAACTAGATGATCTTTCTTTTAAGGTAGACCACTTAGCCAATGAGGTAAAATTGCTAAAAATTGAAACTTCTCCTCTTAAGGAGAGGGAAGTCATCCCTATTAATGCTACTCAAGTACAAATTAATAAAAATATTAGGATGATGGCTAAGCTAAAAGAAAGATGGGCTAGAGAAAGGGAGGAAGAGGAAAGAATTAAGAGCCTTCCTACCCACCACACTGTTGCTACTATCCAAGTTATTGAGGATGTTCACACTCTTAGCACCCAATGTACTCCTGGTCCCAATGGACCTATTAATGGTGATGCTATGACTATAGAAGCTACCAAACAAGTGAACCTTAAGGACACCACTACCGCTTTACTTGATGCTCGTGACCTTGATTTTGATAATTGCACTCTTACCGAAGTTATTGATTTCCTTCACAAGATGTCTAGAGATCCCCGCACTAGCACGCTTAACCTTGCCTTCACAGAGCATATCACTAATGCTATCATCAAAGCTAGGGAGGAGAAACTTAGAGTAGAAGCCTCCATACCTAGAAAGCTAGAAGATGGTTGGGATCCTATGATAAAAATTTATTTGAATGACTTCTCTTGTTATGCATTATGTGATGTTGGTGCTAGTACCTCTGTTATGCCCAAAAGGATATATGATATGCTTAAATTGAAACCTTATGATTCTTGTTCTTTTGGTGTTCGTCTCGTTGATTCTTCCATAAAGAAACCTTTGGGGAGGATCGACGATGTTCTTATTGTTGTCAATGATAATTATGTGCCCGTTGATTTCACTATCATGGATATTGAATGTGATCCTTCATGTCCAATTATTTTGGGACGTCCCTTTTTGCGCACCGTTGGTGCTGTCATTGACATGAAAGAGGGTAATATAAAATTTCAGTTTCCTCTCAAGAAAGGGATGGAACACTTCCCTCATAAGAAGGTCAAGTTACCTTTTGAGTTCGTTGTACGGGCTAGCTATTCTTTTACTCTTGATAAAACTTGATCTATGCATTATGCCTAGCTTAAAGGCATAAAAGAAAGCGCTTTTGGGAGGCAGCCCACATGAATAAAAATTTTGCTTTTGTTGTGTCTTGATGTTGTTTACTGCTGTAGCATCATCATTGAATCTTTGCTTTTCATATTTGTGCCAAGTATAGCCTCTGATTGCTAGAAAGTTCAAAAGTTGTGAGGTGTTGTCCAGGAAACAGATTCTGTCCTTGGATAGAAAAATTCGTATAAAATCACCAGATCATCTTTTTGGTCTGAATTTTTTCGACAGCGTTCTCTATATAATTGTCTTTCGTGCGTCAGTTCTGTGTTTTTGATTTGAGTTGCAGAAGTATCCCGAACAAGTCAATTACTGCCTGCTGTTATGTTTTTCACAGATTCTGTCCTGTTTTGCCTTACCTTCACTTTGCAAATTAAGAACTTGCTTTTTCTTTGCAAAAACCTTTTGGCAATCTTGAGAAACAGTAGAACTTCAAGAATATCCTTATTTCCAGCAAGGTATAATTATTTTATTAAGGGTACTAACCTCGCTGATCAGATTATGATGAGTTATGTATGAAGGGAGTTTTCAAGTGTGCGAGGGAAGATGATAAAAAGATTCAGGAGTGTCAAGCGCTCAAGCTTGGGGATGCCCCAATGCACCCCCAAGAAATATTCAAGGAGACTCAAGCGTCTAAGCTTGGGGATGCCCCCCATGCATCCCCTTCTCCATCAACACTATCAGTTCGTCTTTCGTTTCGCTATATTTTTATCACTTCATGTGTTATGTGCTATGCTTGGAGCGTCTTGCTTTTAGTTTTCTTTTTAGTTTTTCATAACGAGTCGGAACCCAGCATTCCTTTATGTGGGAGAGAAACACGCTCCACCTCTACCTAGAACATTACATAGAATTTTCATGTCTATCTATGCTGTGTGTGTTCTTTGTCTTTTAATAGCTACTATCATACTCTGCTCTTAGTATTCATGCTTATCTTTTCAAGAGCTTTTATTTAGTTGGTTGCTTGAACTCTCTTTAATTACCATGCTCACCTTATTAAGAGAGTTTGCTTCCGTTGCATTGGTTAATGTGTCTATGATAAGGATGCTACTTGCATGATGGTGCTTAGTAGTTCAGGTTTTCTTTTGGTTAATCTCAAATAGCTGGGGGGTTCCCAATGTGTTATTGGAGTACCAACTTGGTTTGTTTGCCTATGATATGGTATGGTTTAGTAATATCTTCCTTCGAGAATTTATTTTGATTGACTTGGCGTATGCTCACGCATATTCAAGACTGTAAAGAAAGTCTGTCAAGCCTTGATGATCTTTTGTTTCTAAGTAGCGATATAACTACCATGCCTGATTCAATATTGCTTTGTCGCTATGCATGATTATGACCGTCATTGCTCTTTTAGTTGGTCGCTCCCAGTCTTTTGCTAACCTCCACCTGTACTAAGCAAACTAACCATGCAATACATAGCTCATGGGAAAGTAGCCTAAAAACTATTGTGGTAAAGAATACATTGCTTATGTATCTTATTTCTTACAAGTTGCTTGCTGAGCGGTAACCATGTTTCTGGGGACGCCATCAACTGTCACACTTTTGTTGAATATCATGTGAGTTGCTATGCATGTTCGTCTTGTCTGAAGTAAGGGTGATCTACCGTGGGTTGAATTAATATGCATATTGTTAGAGAAGAACATTGGGCCGCCAACCAAAGCCATGCGTCATGGTGGAAGTTTTAGCTTGGACCTTAATCCTCAATCTCTCATGAGAATATGCTTATGCATTAAAGAGGAGTCCATCATCTATTTTCTATGTTGTCCCGGTATGGATGTCCTCAAGTTGAGATCTATCAAAAACGAGAAATCAAATGCGATTTATCTCCTTGGACCTTTGTACAGGTGGCATAGAGGTACCCCTTTGTGACGCTTGGTTAAAACATATGCAATGCAATGATAACCCATGGGGATCCGAGCTAATTAGGACAAGGAGCGAGCACTATTAGTATTCGATGCATGAGGCTTGCAACTTATAGGATGTTTTATGCATGACACATATGAAGTACTACTACCGTTGACACAATTGCTTCCATGTTTTCAAAATAAAAAGCTTTAGCACTTAACCTTTCTTTTACCTTTATGTTAAAGCACCAACTACAGAGAGCATGATTGTCATTCTGAGTGTAATGTGCATTGTCCCAAAGTAGCATTGTCTTTTGCATGATTGTGATATCGTTTATTCTGAAATGATTGTATCTAGTCATCACTTAAACCTTGAAGGTGCCCTTGCATTTATGTTTTGCATCACTAAAAGGGGCAAGCTAGATATCACTTTATCATATTTGCACATCATGTTCATTGCAAATCTTTTTGATGTTTCAGTTTCATGTTGTAAAACTTTCAGTCATTTGTGATTTTCTCTTGAGACAACTTAATTACTATAGAATCATTGTCTCAATAAGCTTTTGTCATATGACTATGAGAAAGTCCTATATGGTTAATAGCATGTCACCACAGAAATTATTCTTGTTATCATTTACCTACTCGAGGACAAGCAGGAATTAAGCTTGGGGATGTTGATACGTCCAAAACGTATCTATAATTTCTGCTTGCTCCATGCCACTTTTGGGTGATATTGCTATGATATTCATACACTTCCATACACTTTTGATCATATTTGGACTAACCTACTAATCCAGTGCACCCCAGTGCCAGTTTCTATTTTCGGCTGTTTTTGTATTTCAGGTTTTCACGTTTCGAGAACTGCCCAGAAAAATCCAGAAAAATTATATAAAAAATCAGCGATCCGGAAACAACACTGCGTCCGAAGGGCAGCCTGGGGGGGGGCACAGGGGCTCCAGGCGCCCTGTGGGCGCGCCCCCCCTGGGCCGCGCCGGGGGGGGGGCGCCTGGGCCCCCCGAAACTCCCCCGGTGCCCTACTTTGGCATATATTTAAAGGACCCTCCGAAACCCTCAGAAGAGGAACTCTTTTCGCGATCCCATCTCTGTTCCGCCGCCGCCGCCGCTTCCAAGATCGGGAGCACCAGGAGAACTCTTCCCGGCACCCTGCCGGAGGGGAGGATCACCACCGGGAGCTTCTCCACCACCATGGATGGCTCCCGGATGACTCGTGAGTAGTCTCCCTTGGACCATGAGTCCATGACCAGTAGCTATGTGATGTTCTCCTCCCGTTCTTGTGCTTCACTAATTAGTCCTCGTGAGCTGCCCTACATGATCGAGGCACCTATGTAATCCTTATGCTGTTGCTATGTTGAGTTTGCTGGGATCCGATGGATTATGAGATTATGTTTAGATTGATCTTGAGTAATATATTTGATTCACCTCTTTTATATTTTAGTTCATAAGTAATTCTTGCATGTTCTCCGTTGTTACTTATTGCTTTGGCCGAGTAGTAGGTAGTGACTCCAAGAGGGAATGTTATGCTCGATTGTGGGTTCATGCCCCTCGATGACTAGCTTGAGTGACAGAAACATGAGTCTAGGGGATGTGCTGTTGCCACAAGGGGGATAACAACGGTGCTTGTGCCCGCGGGTGCAAGGATTGTTTTCTTTACGCAAAGTTCTTTTAATGCAGTTGTCTGTTGCATTGAGTTTACACTATGGGTGGGACTCGCAACTTAATACCAGCGAGATGTTCTGGATAGATATCTCAAGGTGGATGATTAGTAGTAGATATTGATGGATTTCGGTCTACTTACTTTGGCGTACCGCCCATGCTTTGAACCTCAACCTTTCTTGCAATGTAGTCAGCATTGGTTTGCGTTCGTGGTCCTGTCAATTGCCCAGCTGTAATTTGTTACCTCACATAGCTGTTTTATCGTCTTTTGGGAGAGAGACATCACTAGTGAACATCATGAGACTCCGGTCCATATTACCATCATTGATCACATCCACTATTTACTTTTCGCTATTTACTTACTATTGCAAAAACTATCTATCACTACTATCATTGCTTTTAATCCTTTGTGAACTACAAGGCCGGGGAGATTGACAACCTCTCTGTACTCGTTGGGAGCAAAGTTATTTGTATCTGTGTGCAGGTCCACGTTGGTTGCTACTAATCTGGCGCCGTAGCAATTCACACCTACTTGTTGAACCTAGGAGTCTCTGGGGAATCGATCCGTGGCATCTTTGCTAGGGGAAAACACTTCTACTTACTGCATCTTACACCTTCCACTTGGGGTAACCAACGAGGGGTTCGAGGCCCATCATATGGGCAGGAAGAACAATAGGGATGGCGTGCTGCCTGTTAAAGATTAGTCGATATTTGAGGGTTTGATCATCCCACTCTATAAACCTGCGACTAGTCATAGCATGGCAATCTAAATAAGCAGGAGGTAAAGGTTCATCATTATCGTGCACAGGTACACCAAGACGGCGGGCTATGCGAGTGGCATAAATCCCACCAAATAAATCTCCATGCAACCCATTATGGTGTAGCCTACGTGCAACAATGGCCCCCAAGTTATATTGTCTACCACCTAGCATGTCACTCCTGAGAACACTAAGATTAGGGACGCACATGTGGCAAGCCTCATCCTTACCGTTTATGCATCTACCGATAAAGAGAGCAAAGTAATGAATAGCAGGAAAATGTATGCTCCCCATGGTAGCCTGTGTGATTTCCCTGGACTCCCCCACTGTAATACTAGCAAGGAATTCTCTAATTTCAAATTTGCGAGGATCACCCATACTACCCCACTGTGGAAGTTTACAAGCATCATTAAAATCCTCTAAGTTCATGGTATAGGATTTATCATGAAGGTCAAACAGGACAGTGTGAGAATTACGTGAAGATGAAAATTTAAACCTTCTCACAAAGCTATTGGTTAAGCCACGGTATTGAGTGCACTTATCTTCTATGAAGCCCTCGAGGTCAGCGTTGCGCACGTATGCGTAAAATTCATCCTTGTTGCCAGCCTGATCCATAAAGTCATCTGACGGCCATTCACAAGGCCGTACGTCAACATCCCTCGGTAGTTCATCGTCCGGCTCTCGGAACACGAGCCTCTGTTCTTGCTTCCTTGAAGAACTACCTTGGAAGTTTCTCCTAGACATTTTTCTGAAATTTTCTGAATTTTTTAGTAACTTCAAAATAAAAGTTAACCAAACTCAATAAGATTGATAGCAACAACTCCTACTAGTGCCTAGAGACTATATCATGCATTAGAACTACTTGGGACCAAGAAAATTTGACATGCAAACTCAAGAACAAGGTCACCACAGCAGCATAAATTTGCAACAGATAAAGCACTAGAACAAAAACTAATTGGACCAATGAAGGAGTCACATACCAAGGAACAATCTCCCCAAATAGTTTGGTGAATGGTGCTTTGAGCAAGGAGATCGAAAATGGCAGCAAGATGAGCTAGAACTCGGGTTTGAGCTGGTTGGTGATTTTTTTGGGAGGAAGAAGAAGAACATGGGTGCAGGAATAAGTGGAGGGGGCCACGTGGGGCCCACGAGGCAGGGGGTGTGCCCTGGGCAGGGGGCGCACCCTGGACCCTCGTGGCCACGTGATGGCTCACCTCGTTGTGTGTTCAGTGCCATATTTTCTCAAATATTCTAGAAAAAAATCATATTTCATTTTCATGGCATTTGGAGAACTTTTATTTTCGGGATATTTTTTTATTGCACGGATTAGTCTGGAAATAGATAGAAAATGCTAATTTTCTTTTATTTACCCTAATTAACAGAAAGTAAAAGGAGGGTACAGAAGGTTGTGCTATCTAGATTCACCTATCCCATGCTCATCAAAAGGAATCCATTAACAAGGTTGATCAGGTCTTGTTAATAAACTCTTTCCGAGTAACATGAAACCTGAGAATTTTCGAATAACACTAGGTTACCTCAATGGGGATATGTATGTCCCCAACGTCATATGTCTTCTTGAAAGTAGGAAGAGGAAATTCAAAACCTCCAATAGTAATAGTTGAAATTTTTCCAATATAATTGATACTGTGGACCTGAGGTTGTTTCCTCGAGAAGTGTACCGTATGCTCATTACCATTGACATGAATAATAGGCATACTATCGTCCTCGGGAATATCAAGTATGACAAAGTCCGTTAGAATAGTAACATTTGCAACTACAACAGGCACATCCTCACAAATACCGACAGGTATAGCAGTTGATTTATCAGCCATTTGCAAAGATATTTCAGTAGGTGTCAACTTACTCAAGTCAAGTCTACGATATAAAGAGAGAGGCATAACACTAACACCGGCCCCAAGATCACACAAAGCAGTTTTAACATAGTTTTTCTTAATGGAGCAAGGTATAGTAGGTACTCCTAGATCTCCTAATTTATTAGGCATTCCACCCTTAAAAGTGTAATTGGCAAGCATGATGGAAATTTCTACTTCAGGTATCTTTCTTTTGTTGGTAATAATATCTTTCATATACTTGGCATAAGGATTTGTTTTAAGCACATCAGTCAAACACATACGCAAAAAGATAGGTCTAATTATTTCAGCAAAGCGCTCAAAATCCTCATCATCCTTTTTCTTGGATGGTTTCAGAGGAAAGGGCATGGGTTTCTGAACCCATGGTTCTCTTTCCCTACCGTGCTTCCTAGCAACAAAGTCTCTCTTATCATAATGTTGATTCTTTGATTGTGGGTTATGAAGATCAACAACATGTTCAATCTCTACATCATTATCATTGCTAGGTTGAGCATCATCATGAACATCATCATTAATATTATCACTAGGTTCATGTTCATTACCAGATAGTGTCTCAGCATCAGAAACAAATATATCTTTGGGATTCTTAGGTTTGTCAGCTACAGGTTCACTAGAAGCATGCAAAGTCCTATCATTATTTATTTTTCTTCTTCTTAGAAGGACTAGGTGCATCTAAATTAGCTCTCTGAGAATCTTGCTCAATTCTCTTAGGGCGCCCTTCAGGATACAGAGGTTCCTGAGTCACTTTACCAGCTCTAGTTGCAACTCTAACAGCATAGTCCTTATTCTTACTATTTAATTCATTGAGCAAATTGTTCTGAGCCTTAAGTACTTGTTCTACCTGAGTGGTGACCACAGAAGCATGTATACTAATAAGTTTCAGTTCACTTTTAGCTCTAGAAAGATAATCACTCAAGCGTTCAATCATATAAGCATTGTATTGTAATTGTCTACCAACATAAGCATTGAAGTTTTCTTGTTTCACAATGAAATTGTCAAACCCATCTAAGCATTGGCTAGCAGACTTATAACGAGGAAGATCACCTTCATCAAATCTATAAAGAGAATTTACCTTTACTACCTGTGTCGGGTTATCAAGACCATGTATTTCTTCAATAGGAGGTAAATTCTTAACATCTTCAGCTTTAATACCTTTTTCTTTCATAGATTTCTTTGCCTCTTACATATCTTAAGGACTGAGAAATAGATCACCTCTCTTCTTCGGAGTTGTCTTAGGGGCTGGTTCAGGAAGTGTCCAATTATTTTCATTGGCCAGCATATTATTCAATAGTAATTCAGCTTGTTCAACTGTTCTTTCCCTGAAAACACAACCAGCACAACTATCCAGGTGGTCTTTGGAAGCATCGGTTAGTCCATTATAAAAGACATCAAGTATATCATGCATCTCAAGAGGATGATCAGGCAAAGCATTAAGTAATTGGAGAAGCCTCCCCCAAGCTTGTGGGAGACTCTCTTCTTCAATTTGCACAAAGTTATATATTTCCCGTAAGGCAACTTGTTTCTTATGAGCGGGAAAATATTTAGGAGAGAAGTAATACATCATATCCTGGGGAGTACGCACACAACCAGGATCAAGAGAATTAAACCAAGTCTTAGCATCACCTTTTAACGAGAACGGAAATAGCTTAAGGATATAGTAGTAACGGATATTTTCATCATTGGTAAACAGGGTGGCTATATCATTCAACTTAGTAAGATGTGCCACAACAGTTTCAGACTCATAGCCATGGAAAGGATCAGATTCAACCAAAGTAATTAACTCAGGATCAACAGAGAATTCATAATCCTTATCAGTAACACAGATAGGTGAAGTAGCAAAAGCAGGGTCATGTTTCATTCTAGCATTCAAGGACTTTTCTTTCAGCTTAGCTAATAACTTCTTAAGATCATGATGCAGGGGGCGCGCCCTGGACAAGGGGGCGCGCCCCCCACCCTCGTGGACAGGCCGTGGGCCCCCTGGTGTGGATCTTCTTGCAGATATTTTTTATATTTTCCAAAATAATTCTCCGTTGATTTTCAAGCGATTCCGAGAATTTTTTATTCTACACAAAAACAACACCATGGCAGTTCTGCTGAAAACAGCGTCAGTCCGTGTTAGTTCCATTCGAATCATGCAAGTTAGAGTCCAAAACAAGGGCAAAAGGGTTTGGAAAAGTAGATACGTTGGAGACGTATCACGTTGTTGGGGTCGATGGTTGATGTAGGGCCTGCCGCAGTGTCATCCAAGTCTTCATACTCGTCGGTTTCGCGCGATGAAGAATAGGAGCTTGCCACCAAGGGAGGAACCTTGACCTTCTTGTATTTCTTCGGTGGAGGAGCAGACCAGTCAAAGTCATCCTTGAGACCCTTTTTCTTCAGATCTTCTTCGCCGTAAAGGTGAGACATAACAGCCTAGGTACGGTTGAGGGTTACATGGAGGTAGTAATGGTTTTTCTTCACGGCATTGTGGGTAGAGGTCATGTTGTGAAGAATTGAACCAAACTGACGCTTGACCCATTTGTGAGTGCGATCAACCTTCTGGTGAAGACCGAGGAAAAGCTCATGATCAGTCATCACCCTGGGAGCTGTGCCTTGAGGATTTTGCTTGGGAGCGTTGGCAGCAAAGTCATGGGTGGTAGAGTCATCATTGGTGGAGTAGGATGCAGCTTTGCGAAATTGACCATCCAATGGACGAATGCCTTCATCAATAACAGCAGAAGCCTTGCCCTTGTCATCAGCTGAGGAATATGTCCGTTTGAGGACTTCAATCGGGGGCAAGTAGCAGGAATGATTCAGTGTATCAGCTTTGTAGTTTACTGAAGACCTTGCTCTGATGAATCTCATAATCTACGGAGCATAAGGCTTTAGGTTGAAAGGGGATAGTGCAACATTTGCCATAGTCCTCATGAAGAAATCATGGAAGTTGACGGGGACGCCATGGATGATGTTGAACAGCAGATTCTTTGTGATGCCAATGACTTCTTCATCATTTGAGTCGTCTCCCTTGATAGGACTCAATGTCTTCATCAGAATGCGATAGACAGTCCGAGGCAGAAATAGCAATTCCTTCATGATGAATTTGGTCCTTGGGGCTTGACCTGGCTTCAGTGGCTTCATCAGCACTTGCATGGAGTGATCTATAAGTTCAGTTTCTTCATACATGCAATGAGCAGCTTCAGTGGGAGGACTGAGAGGCAAAGCTTGAAGTAATTCAGAAGTTGGTGCCTTGTAGTGAGTGTTTTCGGTCATCCAGTCCAGCACCCATGAATTCACATCTTCAGAGTTTCCGGTGATGTGCAGCGTTGCATAGAATTGAAGAATGAGTTCTTCATTCCAATCATAGATGTCAGTGCAGAAACCCAACAGTCCAGTGTCGTGAAGAACACTGAGGACTGGCACGAAGCACGACAGAGATTCCATATCCATGTGAGGAATGTGCTCATGATCGAAGACTTTGTCTTTGTTGAACAGCACTGAGGAATAGAAATTTGCCTGGCTGGCAGTCCAAAAACGCCTCTTCCTAATGCGAGCAGAGTCATAGGGGTTGTAGTCAGTGAAGAATATGTGCTCGTTGAAGAAATCATCATTCTTGAAAGTTTGCTTTCGTGAGAAAGGATCCTTTGGCTTGGGTTGAGGAGTGTCAGTCAATTGCATCACAACCTCAGGATTTGCAATCTCAGTTTCTTCAGGCTGAGGAATTTCTGGTTCCTCTTCAGTGGCAGTCTGAGTCTTCATGGATTCAGCAGCAACAGTTTCTTCAGCACTAGTGGCTGGAATGTCTTCATGTACAGGCTATGTGGGATGAGTTTCTTCAGAGCCCAATGGAATAGTATGTGCTGTGGACTGAGGAATTTGTTGCAGTGGTGTGAACAGAGGGGAGTTGGGATGCTGACTATCCCAAAATTCATCATTCATCAATGGAGTACCACTCCCAATGTCCATGTCAGAGTCTTGTTCATCCAATTCCTCAACGCCAGCCTCTTCAGCAGTGAACTGATGCATAGGCGAGGAGATGATTGGCGTTGAAGGGATTGCATCCACTTCAATTTCTTCATCCGTCTGCTCTAAGAAAGCAGCATAGGGAATGTCTTCTCCTGATTCACTTGGAATCACACATTCTTCATCAAACAGAACAAGGTCCTTTGATGGCATGGATGAAATAGGAACAACATCAATTGGGTTGTCAACTGAGCTTGTCAATGGCTTCATCTTCTTCGGAGCTGAAGAATCTGATGAACTTGATGCTTTCCTTTTCTTCACAGCTGCACGCTCTGCAGCCTTGGTCTTCTTCACATCTGATGCAGATGGAAGGATTGGAGTTGGAGTAGGCGCAGGAGGAGCAGAGGAATTTGGTTGAATTTCTTTAGGCAGAACTATTGTAGTTGCCCTGACTTCTTCACTTTCTTCAGGCACAGCCTTTGAGCTTCAGCTGTCCTAACATTTTCTTCAGGCGCAACACTAGAGGTTGCCCTGGCAATTTCTTCGGTGGCTGGAATGTAGTCATCAGCCCTGGTATTCTCAGTTTCTTCAGCAGCCTGATGTTGTTCAGCGGTGCTGGCATGTTCTTCAGTAGACCGAACAGATGCTTTAGCCTCAGGAATTTCAATGTGTGTTGGACGTGCAACATTTGAAGAAATTCCTTTTGTCAAATTCACAAATCTGACTTTGGCGCCCATCCAGTCTGCACGGTATGCGTCAAATTCATCACTTAGGGTTTTGATTTCACCTTGAAGCTTCACAAGTTCATCAGTTGTCATGTTGACAACATTTTTCTTCAGGTAGCGCTCCTTCTTGTACTGTGCTTTCTTCGTCTGCATCGCCTATTCAAATTTCCATTTTTCTTTGCCGATGAAGGTGGTCAGCATGTGACTTTGGCCAGGAGTCAAATTGAAGTCAGGCATAGGAGTGTTGGGATCTTGATGCCAGAGATCAATGAAGTCGAGGATCACTTTCGGATCCAAAAGCAGTGGCACAGTGCTTCCTTTGGCTCTAGCGGCCCTGTGTTGCCTGTCTCTGATGATTTCAACCAGTTCTTCATCGTCAGCTTTGTCATCTTCAGATGGTACTTGGAAAGCGACTTGCTTCTTGTGAGGATTTGGGCGAGAACCTCGTCCAGCAGTGGTCTTTTTCTTCAGCAGAGAGGGGCCAGCTGAGGAACTTGGAGCAGTTGAGGAACTTGCAGAGGCTCCTAAGGCAATAGATATGCCCATAGTCCTTTGACATGTGGCGAGATGCACTGGTGCAGAGGATTTTGTCGGAGCATCTGAAGACTTTGGCGGAGGAGCTGAGGACTTTGGAGGAGCAGGAGCAGTTTGAGGAGTTGGCCATGAGGGCTTTGAAGAATCTGGCCGTGAGGGCATTGCTGAGGAACTAGGCCCTAAGGGCATTGAAGATGAAGCACTTGGCTTATGAGCAGGCTTCTTTGCCATGGCCTTCTTTGGCTTGCTAGCAGAGGCCTCAGCAGTGGCAGCTACAGTAGCAGCAGAGTCTTCGTTGAATTTCCTCACTGCTTCTTTTGCTTGTTTGGCCAACTTGGCCTGGCGCTTGGCCCATTCATCAGGATAATCCTCGCCGCGCTTGAGGCTAGTGGGATCAGCAACTTGGCCATGTGCCAATGGAGGTCTTGGGCATGGAGGATTGAGTGTGAATTTATTCATGTACTTGGGAGTTACATACCTGTACTCCCTCCACTCTCTTGCCCATCTCCTCTCTATTCTCTGTATGCACACCTTGCGCTGATTTTTGTCCTCTTTTCCATACTTTGCCTCATTAGGAGTGCAGTAGTCAGCATAAATGTCTTCATGGATTTCAAAAGCAGTGTTGACCTCAGGCCTCTTTCCTCCCTTTTGTGGCTTATTTCCATCAGTCATTTTCTTTAGACGAGGAATTTGAACAATTGAATTCTCTGAAGAAGTATGCAACTTTTCTTCGAGGAACACTACAAATGAGTTAAGTTGATGAGAACCTAGTGATTCAGCAGCGGACATGAGTACCTGTGAACAGAGTATAGTTGCGAGGAATTTGGAGAGGTCATGTGCGTTCTCAGAAGGTTTTGTAAAAAGAACAAGTTTGAGGAATTTGACCAGATGAGTCTTGAAGAATTTCACTAAGAGTTCTTTGTCTTAGGTTCCAGAGTTGTTTCATGTGTGAAGATTTGAAGAAAAACACCTTTGAGGATTTTGTAGAAAACATTCAAATCAAGGAGGGCAGTAAAAGTAACTTTTAATTACCCTGGACGAAGAACACGACAAACTGTGCGGTGGAGAAGTGAAGTTCGTCAGTGCAGACCTAACACGCCCTGACTTGGCTGAGGAAGACAGCTACGGCGGCGATGGAGTGAAGAAATCCGCGGCCGGCGCGAGTATGACGGCGATGAGGTCGAGGCAGTGAAGCTCTTCCTCACCGGCGACGATGAAGTAGCGGCGGCGCTAGGGTTTGAGAAGCTCGAGCGGGAGAGAGAACAAGCGGAGTAAAAGTGAAATGAGGAGGGGGGTATTTATAGCGGAGATGAATAACCGTTCGCCCAAAGAATTTGGACGAACGTGCCCCTGACCCTTCTCATTCGCTCGACATGTGTCACCCACGTACTGAGAAGTGGAGATCGTGTGAGATCGTGGGTGAATAGATAAGTATTGTCGTGGAATGCGGAATGATTTGAGCGGCAAAACCGAAAATTTTGGATAAGATAAATTTTAACGTTGCGTTCACAAATTCTTCAGCTGACAAGGACACAGTGAAGATTTTGAAAGCGTTTCAAATAGAATGCACATGAAGAATTTGTGAATAGAATGGGTTGAGTATAGCATAGAGGGGGAAGGGTCCGATCACATTCACTTAGCAGAAAAAATAGCTTGAAGAATTAGCAATAAGTGAATGTTGTAGAGGACATAAACTCATATATATATAGCCAATGAAGAAAAGAGACGGAAAAGGTGAAGACAATGCAAAGTTGAAGAACATGAACAACTAAGGAATTTCAGAAAAACTCAAATTTGAAGATTTTCAACTTTGGTGGTGGCGTGACCCACCGTATAAGAATGATGATTTCAGACACCACGTACAATTGTCGTAGGGTTCTGAGAATCAAATTCTTCGTTAATTTCTTCACACTTAGAGTGTTATTCTTCATTGATTGAAGAAAAACATTTCTTCTTGTGTTGCACATCTAAGTCATCAATTTTGCATAAGTGTTAGGATGAGTGTCCTATATCGGGCACACATGCAAACACTAAGCATTATATCCGGCCTAGATGCACATAAGTACAATAAAGAACCAATCATGGAGCGGTATACCTTATGACCGAAGTCAATACCATTTTCATCAGTGCACAGATGGCCATTTGTGGGCATTGGATTTTGATGCCTTTGCAATCTTGCATGCCGAATTTTCTCAGTACATCCTTGTGGTATTTCTCCTGAAATATGAATTTGCCATTGCGTTGTTGAAGAATTTGAAGACCTAAGAAGAATTTCAATTCTCCCATCATATACATTTGATATTCTTCACTCATCATATAGGCAAATTCATCACTACAACGTTGGTCAGTACAGCCAAAGAATATCATCAACATATATTTGGCACACAAATAATTCACCATCATAAGATTTAGTGAAAAGAGTAGGATCAAGTGAACCGGGTTTGAAGCCTTTCTTCATGAGGAATTCCTTCAAAGTATCATACCACGCCCAAGGGGCCTGCTTGAGGCCATAGAGGGCCTTATTGAGTCTGAAGACTTTGTCAGGATTCTTTGGATCTTCAAAACCTGGGGGTTGAGCAACATATACTTTTTCCTCAAGCTTACCATTGAGGAATGCACTTTTCACATCCATTTGATATAGCGTGATATCATGATGGTTAGCATAAGCAAGTAATATGCGAATAGCCTCAAGTCTAGCAAGAGGTGCAAAGGTTTCATCGAAATCAATTCCTTCGACCTGTGTATAGCCTTGAGCTACAAGGTGTGCCTTATTCCTTACCATAAGGCCATTTTCATCTTGCTTGTTGCGGTAGATCCACTTTGTGCCAATGATATTATGCTTGCGAGGATCTGGATGTTTGACCAGTTCCCAGATGTTGTTGAGCTCGAATTGATGTAATTCTTCTTGCATGGCGTGAATCCACTCAGGCTCCATAAATGCTTCATCTACCTTAGTGGGCTCTGTGATAAAGACAAAAGCAAAGTGCCCACAAAAGTTAGATAAATGTGAAGCTCTTGAGCGTGTGAGAGGACCTGGTATTTTGATGTCGCTGATGATTTTCTCAATCTGTACTTCTTTTGCAACGTGAGGATGAGCTGGTTGTCGTCGAGGAATTTGATCAACATTTTCTTCAGCACCATTTTCTTCAGGTGCATTAGCTCAACGTTCTTCACATTCTGGAATGAATTCTTCAGCATATTCTTCGGTCGGAATGACATCCTCAGTGGCCTTGAACTTGATAGATTCCTCAGGTGCTAGTTCATCTATCACAGAAGGTAGGTGCTCTCTTTGCGATCCATTAGTTTCATCGAACCGCACATCTACAGTTTCAACAACCTTGTTAAGAACGTTGTTGAAGACTCTGTAGGTGTGCGAGTCCTTTCCGTAACCAAGCATAAACCCTTCATGTGCTTTCGGTGAAAATTTTGAGTTGTGATGAGCATCTCTAATCCAACATTTAGCACCGAAGACTTTGAAATAACTCACATTGGGTTTCTTGTCAGTGAGGAGTTCATAGGCAGTCTTCTTGAAGAATTTGTGAAGATATACTCTGTTTATGATGTGGCACGCAGTATCAATTGCATCAATCTAGAAATGACGATGTGTTTTGTATTCATCAAGCATAGTGCAAGCCATCTCAGCAAGAGTCCTGTTCTTGCGCTCCACGACGCCATTCTGTTGAGGAGTATAAGGAGCAGATAGCTCATGAGTAATACCAAGTTCATCAAGATAGTCATCGAGACCAGAATTCTTGAACTCAGTTCCATTGTCACTTCTGATGTGCTTGATCTTCACACAAAAGTTGGTTGAAGCCCTCGAGGAAAATCGTTTGAAGACTTCCTGCACTTCATGTTTGTAAGTAACAATGTGTACCCATGTGTATCGAGAGTAATCATCAACAATAACAAAGCCATATTGAGATGCATCATTTGAAACTGCAGAATAATGGTTAGGACCGAAGAGATCCATGTGAAGCAATTCAAATGGTCGAGTAGTAGTCATGATAGTCTTCGCTGGATGCTTGGCCTTGGTCATCTTTCCAGCTTCACAGGCTCCGCATAAGTGATTCTTGAGGAATTTGACATTCTCAATGCCAATGACGTGCTTCTTCTTCACAAGCGTGTGCAAATTCCTCATGCCTGCATGACCAAGTCGTCGATGCCATAGCCATCCTTTCGAAGCTTTTGCAAGTAGACACACGGCTGGTTGAGGTCCTATAGAGAAATCAACAATATACAAGTCTCCTCTCCTAAAGCCTTCGAAGACTTTGGAATTTTCAGATTCCATGATCACAACACAATGATGCTTGCCAAAGACTACAACCATATCAAGATCGCAAAGCATTGAGACAGACATGAGGTTGTATCCTAAGGACTCGACAAGCATGACTTTGTCCATGTCTCGATCCTTTGAGATCGCAACCTTACATAGACCCAATACCTGACTTTTTCCTTTGTCACCGAAGATGATATGCTTCAGATGAGATGGAGATAAGGGAGCATACATCAATAGATTCTTGTCACCAGTCATGTGATTTGTACATCCAGTATCGAGGACACACTCATTGGCTTTGGGTTGATCATCATGCATATGAATTAGTGCAGCTTACAAACTCATATACTTAATCAGTGAAGAATATGACATCAATTCATCAGATCAATTTCATCAAGCAATGCAACAGATAAAGCAGTATGAGGACGTGAAAAATGAGAGTTCATTTCTTCATGATTAGCCTGCGTACTTTCAGGCACTTTTCAGGTCTCCAGCAAATTCTTCAGACGTTTGAGCACGTCTGGAGACCTGACCCTGCAGAAGAGATTAGTTCTTTTTTCTTCACCACCCACATCTGAAGGGGTGGCAAAGAGTTCATCACTCTGCGAGCTCCATACGAGAAAGGTGGCATAGAAGCCAGCCTGTTTCATTTCACATATGAGGAGTTAGGATAAGCATATGAATATGTAGAGAAATTCTTCGAGGACTTATGAACATAATGGTTAGAAGAATATTTCTCATATTCATAGCCCTTAGCTCTTCCCTACGAAACAGAGTTGTTAGCACGATGATATTCATATGAGGACTTTGATCCTTTTGAGGAATTTGATCCACATGAGGAATTTGGTCCGTATGAGGATTTGAATCCATCTGAAGATTTTGATCCATATGAAGAATTGGATCTGGGGTTCCCATTCCTCACACGAGGTGTCATGAGGACATTCACTTGAAGACTTTCAAGGTGCCTCTTAGGGACCCAGATTTTCATCATAGGGGGGCCATTCCTGTAGTTAGTTCCAACATATCTAGCAAATACTTCACCATTCTGATTTTTCAATAGTTTATAGCTGGAGTCAAATGACTCATCAGAAGAATGAGGAGATTCACATCTAAATCCAGATAAATTGGATGGATCAACTGGAGGTCCCTTTGTAGCAACCCATGAGGTTTTGGGGTACTGCTCAGGCTTCCAATATGTACCAGCAGCATTAAGTTTCCTCTCAAAAGCAATACCCTCTTTCCTAGGGTTCCTTTTGAGGATCTGCTTTTTAAGCACATCACAAAGAGTTTGATGCCCTTTGAGGTTTTTGTACATGCCTGTCATGTACAATTCCTTCAGCCCTGCATCATCAGTGATACTAGCAATGTCCTCAGATGAGGAATTAGTGATAGCAGAGACAGTTGAAGAATTTGTAGCATTAGAAGCATTTGAACATTCAGGTGAAGAATTATCAGTTTCATGTTCAATGCATTTCAAGCATGGAGGAACAAATTCTTCCTGAGAAGCGCTGATTTGTTGAGCAAGTAATGAATCGCGCTCCTTCTGAAGATCTTTCTAGCTCACTCTTAGCTTTTCAAGATCTTGCTTTCTTTGAAGAAATTCATAAGAAAGCTTGTCATGATCAGATAAGAGAGTGTTATGATGACCTTGAATATTTTCAAACCTTGACTGAAGTCTCTGAAGATTTTCAGTCAAGATTTTAGTGCGATCCATTTCTTCACCCAACATATCATCACTTTTATCTAGCATGTTTTGAACCCTTTCCAAAGTCTTTTGTTGTTGCACAGCAATCTTAGCAAGTTTAGAATAGCTGGGCTTGAGGTTTTCATCAGACTCATTCTCACTAGATTCAGAGGAGGCATATTTCAGTACCTTGGCACCCTTTGCCATGAAGCAATAGGTGGGAGCATAGTCATCATTGCCTTCATCAACCTTGTTGGTGAAGCCATTTTCTTCAGGGTTGAAGATAGACTTGCTCACGAATGTAGTAGCAAGAGCTAGACTCACCACACCAGACTTGGACTCCTCAGATTCCTCCTCTTCCTCATGATCCTCAGATTCAGCCTCAGAGTCCATTTCCTTGACAATGAATGTCTGGGCTTTCTTGGAGCTGCTCTTCTTGTGAGATGAAGACTTTGAGAATTTTGATGATGAAGATTTTGATGATTTCTTCTTCTTCTTCGCAACATCAGAATTGTAATCCTTTTTTTCTTCTTCTTAGATTCCTTTTCCCACCGAGGACAATCTTGAATGTAGTGACCAGGCTTCTTGCATTTGTGAGATAGCCTCTTATTGTAGTCACTGGATGAGGAATCATTTCTCCTTGAGAACTTTCGAAAGCGACCACGTCTTGAGAACCTTTGGAATTTCTTCACGAGCAGTGCTAGCTCCTGGCTCAGTTCTTTAGGATCACCAAGGCTACTACCAGAATCTTCACCTTCAGATTCAGAGTCCACCTTGGCCTTCACGGCACGTGATCTGCCATAGCTTGGACCATAGAGATCCCTCTTTTCAGCAAGCTGGAAATCATGAGTATTTAGCCTTTTGAGGATATCAGCGGGATCAAGTGACTTGTAATCACCACGCTCTTGTATCATCAATGCCAGAGTATCAAATGAGGAATCAAGCGATCTCAGCAATTTCTTCACCACCTCATGGTCGGTGATGTCAGTGGCACCAAGTGCTTGAAGCTCATTTGAGATGTCAGTGAGGCGATCAAAGGTTTGCTGAACATTTTCATTGTCAAGTCTTTTGAAGCGGTTGAAGAGATTACGAAGAACATCAACTCGAAAGTCACGCTGTGTTGAGGCTCCTTCATTGACTTTGGACAGCCTATCCCAGATAAGCTTAGCAGTTTCCAAATAACTCACTCTTCCATACTGTCCTTTTCTCGTATGGTCACAAATGATATCCTTCGCTTGAGAATCGAGTTGCTTGAATCTCTTCACATCAGCAGCATTCAGAGAAGGTGAAACTGAGGGAACAGAATTTTCCACAACATACCAGAGATCGTTATCAATTGCCTCAAGATGCATTCGCATCTTGTTCTTCCAGTAGGGGTAGTCTGTCCCATCGCAGGTAGGACACCCAGCGGAGACCTTGATCATACATGCGGTCGACATAACTAAAACTCCAGGCGGTTAAACCAAAATCACACAGAATAAGGGAGTACCTTGCTCTGATACCAATTGAAAGTGCGTTATATCGACTAGAGGGGTGGGGGTGAATAGGCGATTTTTATGAATTCTTCACTGAGGAATTTGCGGGTGAGGAAATTCCTTAGCGAAGAACTACTTGTAGCGGAATAAGTACTCAGAAGCAAACATAACAGAACACAAGCATGGTCATCATGATGAAATGAAGACAAGCACAGAGTACAGAAAGCGTAAACACAGGATAATAGGATGAAGACAAACAGACTGAAGAAATTGAACTGAGGAAATTGAGAAAGTCTTCAGTCAAAGTCTTCAAACAGATATGAACAAGCACACAACACAGATCTGAGGAAATGAAAGACTTAAGTAAATAGAACAAGTAAGCTTGGTGAAGTCAATGATTTGTTAGACCAGTTCCAACTATTGTCTCAGTTGTACATCTGGTTAGGGCGGCTTAGTATTTAAACCTGAGGACACACAGTCTCGGACACCCAGTCCTGGACACACAGTCCAAGACACCAAGTCCTCACCGTATTCCCCTTGAGCTAAGGTCACACAGACCTCGCCCAATCACTCGTGGTAAGTCTTCACAGGTGACTCCCGAACCTTCACAAACTCGGTCACTCAGCAATCCACAATTCCTCTTGGATGCTCTAGACCATGACGCCTAACCGTCTGGAAGAAGCACAGTCTTCAAAGGTAACAAGCGTCGGATCCACTCAGGATCAATCTCTTCAGTGATGCTCAATCACTTTTGGGTTTGTAGGTGTTTGGGTTTGGTTTTGGGTTTTTCCTCACTTGATGATTTTCGCTCAAAGTCCTCGGAGGATGGGTTGCTCTTATGACAAGTGTCAGTTTCTCTCGGAGCAGCCAACCAGCTAGTGGTTGTAGGGGTTGGCTATTTATAGCCTAGGGAGCAGCCCGACATGATAAGACATAAATGCCCTTCAATGATATGACCGTTAGGTAGGTAGATATTTTGGGACAGCTGGCGCATAGCACAACAACGGTCAGAAATTTGAGTATCAAATTCCTCAGGGCTATCATGTTCCTCACTTGTAGGCAATCCGCATTGGCGAATTCCTAACTCCTCAGTCAGAACAAATTCCTCAGAGCACAGAAGAACTTCGTCTCTGTCACTGAAGAATATGACTGAATTGTATGAGATTTCCAATGGCTTCACTCAAAGGGATTGGTAGGTTTAGGATTTTGAGTTGAGCATCAAATGGAAATTTTTCCTTAGTATTTCCTCGACCCCCTTTAACAGTACGGTGTTTCCTATGACTCAAGAAAGAGAAAATGAAACTACGAAAATAAAATTCTTCACGCTTCATGTTCCTCAAATGAATACCAAGTCTTCAAGGTCACACCAATTTCTTCACTTTCAAAGTCTTCAGACGGTCTTCAGAAATCCAAAGTCTTCAGTCGAAGAACTTCATTTTTAGTGGTCGACTTTCTCTGTAAATATCAAACTCCTCATAGACTTATAGACCTGTGTACACTCATAAACACATTAGTCCCTTAACCTATAAGTCTTCAATACACCAAAGTCACTAAGTAGCACTAGATGCACTTACAGATGCCCCGGGAAGGCATCCCCTCTTTCGTCTACATCTATCGGTAACTATACTCGGGACTATATTTTTATTCACCACATGATATGTGTTTTACTTGGAGCGTCATGTATTATTTGAGTCTTTGCTTGTTAGTTTGCCACAATTATCCATGCTGGACACACCTTTTTAAGAGAGAAAAATATGGCCTAGGAATTGTTAGAACACTCTATGTGTTTCACTTATATCTTTTGAGCTAAATAGTTTGCTCTAGTGCTTCACATATATCTTTTAGATCACGGTGGTAATTTTATTTTGTCGAAATTGTTGATCTCTCATGCTTCACTTATATCCTTTTGAGAGTCTATTAAAACAGCATGGTAATGTACTTTGGCTATAAAACTAGCCTTAACATGATAGGCATCCAAGATGAATGTAGTAAAAACTTTCATATAAAGTGCGTTGAGTATGATGAGAAGTTGGATGCTTGATAATTGTTTTGAGATATGAGGATAGTGATATTAGAGTCATCCTAGTGGAGTTATTATGAAATTGAGAAATACTTGTGTTAAAGTTTGTGATTCCTGTAGCATGCACGTATGGTGAACCGCTATGTGACGAAATTAGAGCATGAAGTATTTGTAGAGTGTCATCCTTTGTGTGGAGGTCGGGGGCGCGCGATGGTTAACTCCTACCAACCTCCCCCCTAGGAGCATGCGTTGATTGCTTTGTTTTGTTGACTCATAAATTTTTGCAATAAGTATATGAGTTCTTTATGACTAATGTTGAGTCCATGGATTATACGCACTCTCACCCTTCCACCATTGCTAGCCTCTCTTGTACCCCGCAACTTTCGCCGGTACCATACACCCACTATATACCTTCCTCAAAACAGCCACCATATACCTTCCTCAAAACAAACACCATATCTACCTATCATGGCATTTCCATAGCCATACCAAGATATATTCCATACCAAGATATATTGCCATGCAACTTTCCACCGTTCCGTTCATATGACACGCTTCATATTGTCATATTGCCATGCATGATCATGTAGTTGACATCATATTTGTGGCAAAGCCACCATGCACAAATTTTCATACATGTCACTCTTGATTCATTGCACATCCCAGTACACTGCCGAAGGCATTCATATAGAGTTGTACTTTGTTCTAGTATCAAGTTGTAATATCAAGTTGTAAATCAATATAAGTGTGATGATCATCATTATAGAGCATTGTCCCATGTGAGGAAAGGCCAAACAATAGAAAAGGCCCCTCCAAAAAAAGGGGGCAATGCTACTATCTTTTTTTTCCACACTTGTGCTTCAAAGTAGCACCATGTTCTTCATGATAGAGAGTCTCATGTTTAGTCACTTTCATATACTAGTGGGAATTTTCATTATAGAACTTGGCTTGTATATTCCAACGATGGGCTTCCTCAAATGCCCTATGTCTTCATGAGCAAGCAAGTTGGATGCACACCCACGTAGTTTCTTTTGTTGAGCTTTTATACATATTTAGCTCTAGTGCATCCGTTGCATGGCAATCCCTACTCACTCACATTGATATCTATTGATGGGCATCTCCATAGCCCGTTGATACGCCTAGTCGATGTGAGACTATCTCCCTCCTTTTTGTATTCTCCACAACCACCACTCAATCACCCATAGTGCTATATCCATGGCTCACGCTCATGTATTGAGTGAAAGTTGAAAGGTTTGAAAGAATAGAGTATGAAAACAAGTGCTTGGCTGAAACCGGGGTTGTGCAAGATATGAATATTTTGTGTGATGAATAGGAGCATAGCCAGACTATATGATTTTGTAGGGATAACTTTCTTTAGACATATTATTTTGAAAAGACATGATTGCTTTGTTAGTATGCTTGAAGTATTATTATTTCTTATGTCAATATAGACTTTTGTCTTGAATCTTTCAGATCTGAACACTCATGCCACAATAAAGAGAACTACATTGAAAATTATGTTGGTTCGCATTCCACATCAAAAATTCTGTTTTTATCATTTACCTACTCGAGGACGAGCAGGAATTAAGCTTGGGGATGCTTGATACGTCTCCAACGTATCTATAATTTTTGATTGTTCCATGCTATTATTTATGATGTTTTGTATGTTTAATGGGCTTTGTTATACACTTTTATATTATTTTTGGGACTAACCTATTATTTTTGTATGTTTTTTTTGGGACTAACCACGGAGTCCTAACAGAATGAAACCTTCAGGAGAGATATTTTTGGAGCAATATCTGCACGGGAGACTTGAGAACCACAAAATAGGGCTGACATGGCGTCCACGAGGGTGGGGGCGCCCCCCTACAGGGTGCGCCCCTGCCTTATGGGCCCCACGTTTGGCCCCCGGTGCCCTCCTTCCTCCTATATATACCTATGTACCCCGAAAACATCAGAAGAGGAGAGAAAACCCTAGTTCCACCACCGCAACCTTCTGTTCCCGTGAGATCCCTTCTTGGGGCCTGTTCGGGAGCTCCGCCGGAGGGGGGATCTACCACGGAGTGCTTCTACATCAACACCATCTCCTCACCATGAGTTGTGAGTAGTTTACCACAGACCTTCGGGGTCCATAGTTAGTACCTAGATGGCTTCTTCTCTCTCTCTTTGGATCTCAATACCAAGTTTTCCTCGGTGTTCGAGGAGATCTATTCGATGTAATCTCTTTTTGCGGTGTGTTTGTCGAGATCCGATGAATTGTGGATTTATGATCAAGATCATCTATGAGAAAATTTTGGTTCTTTTCTGAACTCTTTTATGTATGATTATAATATCCTTGCAAGTCTCTTCGAATTATTGGTTTGGTTTGGCATACTAGATCTATAGTTCTTGCAATGGGAGAAGTGCTTGGCTTTGGGTTCAATCTTGCGGTGTCCTTTCCCAGTGATAGTAGGGGCAGCAAGGCAAGTAATGTATTGTTGCCATAGAGGATAAAAAGATGGGGTTTATATCATATTCCTTGATTTTATCCCTCTACATCATGTCATCTTGCTTAAGGCGTTACTCTGTTCTTATGAACTTAATACTCTAGATGCATGCTGGATATCGGTCGATGTGTGGAGTAATAGTAGTAGATGTAGAATCGTTTTGATCTACTTGTTACGGACGTGATGCCTATATATAATGATCATGCCTAGATATTCCCATAAGTATTCGCCTTTCTATCAATTGCTCGACAGTAATTCGTTCACCCACCGTAGAATTCTGCTATCATGAGAGAAGCCACTAGTGAAACCTATGGCCCCCGGGTCTATTCTCAACATATCAATCTACAATCTACTTTACTTTTCTGTATTTACTTTATGTTCTTATATCAAAAATACCAAAAATATCAAACTATCATATCTATCAGATCTCACTTTCGTAAGTGACCGTAAAGGGATTGACAACCCCTTATCGCGTTGGCTGCGAAGTTCTTATTTGTTTGTGCAGGTGCGAGGGACTCGCGCGTGGTTCTCAAAATCTAAGGGAAATACTTACGCTACTGTGTTGCATCACCCTTTCCTCTTCGAGGGAATACAAGGGAAGCTCGAGAAGTAGCAAGAAGAATTTCTGGCGCCGCTGCTGGGGAGGCTTACGCAAAAGTCATATACCAAGTACCTATCACAAACCCTTATCCTTCGCATTACATTTATTTGTCCGGGTATGGACTGTTTGAGAGGTGTATTCTAGGCTTTCCAAGTGTTTTCCATTGCGCAGTACTTTTGTACTAAATATGATAGTTCTGTGAAACTCAGAACACGACGTCGGTTGAGTGCGTTCAAGACTCCCTCGTCCGTGCAGTTGCCGTAAAATAGAGAGACCGCCTCGTCATCGCAACAGTCCTTGATCTTGTTGTTAACAAGCAGGAATCTGGCCCAAAAGTGGTTGACCGTTTCCTCGGGCTGCTAATGTATGTTCGCGAGATCATCAATGTCCGGAAATCCGGATTTACTTGGAGAGTTTTTCCCAGGGTGGATGGGTGTTGGTAATTTTAGGTCCCGGCCCAAAGTTGTATTCGGGGTTTTGACAACCTCCGATGGGGACGATCCGGGTTCGACAAGATCTAATCGTCTTTCGGGGCTGGTGTCAGTCCCAGAGATCAAAGAACATAAAGTGCCTCCCGACAGGGGCGTGTTTGGCTCGAAGGGTTTGGAGATCCGAACTGCAATGGTCTCTGTCCCGAGAGGAGAAGTCTCTATGGCTTCGTCCTCAACTGCTGCCACCTGATGAGTGACCGGGAGAGGATCGGTCTCATCATGACCGGATTTAAGTCCGATCCGATCTCCTGGCGATGAAAGCCCTAGGGCGGCGATGCAATCTAGCAGCTCGTTTAAGGGCGAGAGATCTACCGAGGATGTGTCATCGGTGCGGCTGGAGTTAACGTAAGGTTGGTGCTCGATGACCGTAGGGAGTGCGGCCGGCCTTGAGGCCATGCGGGCGCATATAGCGAATCCATCGAGCTGAAGAACCTGTCCCATGGCCAAGTTATTTCCGAGGGTGATCCCGTCGTTGATGACGAGACGAGCCATCGATCGCTCATCGCGAGCGTACAGCGGAGCTCTCAATGAAAGCACCATTGTCGGTGTCAAAACCGGTAGATCTCGGGTAGGGGGCCCAAGCTATGCGTTTAGAGGATCGATGGTAACAGGAGGCTGGGGACACGATGTTAACCCAGGTTCAGGCTCTCTCAATCGAGGTAATACCCTACTTCATGCTATATTAATATGGATGAATATGAATACAAGAGTTGATCTACCTCGAGATCGTAATGGCTAAACCCTAAACCTAAAGTCTAGCCTATGAGGATATTGTGATGTCGATGATCCCCTCTACAGACTAAACCCCTCAGCTTATATACACGCTAGAGGGGACCTAGGGTTACAAGGGTGACTTGGGGAGGAAGTAATTTGATACATCCGGACTCTACACTTGCCTTTCTACGTACATAAGAGTCCCGACCGAACACAAGGGAGGGTATTTTGCTTCTTCTCTACGTGGCCCACCAATACGGCCCAACTTCAACGACCCGGATGCCTGAGGACCCCTGAATACAGGACTCCCTCAGATGGACGGTGGCTGGACCGAGGTAAACTCGCGCAAAAACCGCAAGGCCACCCAAGATCTGTTGGTTTCTTGCGGGGAGGGCGCGGTTCCCCGTCCAGACTGACGGCCAGACTTCAATGCGGTGGGTGACCGTGAGGCCTTCTTATGCCGCTTTCGTGGCCGCTACTTCCGCTGCCTCAGCAAGCACCACCGTAGGAAGGACTACCGCAACCCTCTCCTCCGATGCGTCATCTGCGAGCTCTTCGGCCAATTTGCTCGGGAGTGTCCTCAAAATCCATGAAACGTCCATAGCGGCCCTGCTTCCAGTAGGATAGGCTCGCTCCGTCCAGCACTATTGTCCATACACGTCTGCGCTTCCCACCCCACCACTGTCCCCTTCCTCCCCACCAACTGCTGACATGGTCGAGCTCAGCCTGGTCGACCCAGCAAGGCGGCCGTGCTCAAGCCACAAAGTCGACGAGTCCACCCCGGCCATCGAGCAGAGCATCTTCTTCCTTCGCCGACATGTTGTCACACTGCATGCTCTGGACAGGGTCTGCGCCACCTCGCCCTTGGCGGTGGGCTGGACGCTAGAGGCTCAACTGTGCGTCCCCCCGCACCACATGCGGGTGACGGCACACAACCCGGAGGACTTCTACGTCATCTTCACGCAGCCCGCCCACCACAACAACGCGGTTCGCCGTGGCACTCTGCGCATTGACGACGTTAACTTCAGCATCGCACCCTGGGGAGAAAACGGCCACGCGGGCCATGGCACCTTCAACCTCCACGTCCGCTGCGTCATCGAGCACCTGCCCCGGCAGTACTGGACTCTCGAGGGCGTCCAGGAGGTGTTCGGCGACAAGGTGCTCATCGACCGCCTGGATAGCCGCACGCTGGAGCGCGACCACACCAAATACTTTGCCTGCTGGGTGTGGGTGTGGGACATGGCGTTTCCCCACCAGGCACACCTACTGGAAGCTACCTCAAGGCGCTGGCTGCATCGTGGAGATGGAGGACTACTCGCCGCCCAACCGTCGAGTCGCCCTGCCGTCCGACGTCGAGCACTACGATCTGCTCATCCACGTCGACAGGGTGGAGGACTGCCCCCCGCTCACCATGCTCGTCCCACTCCGCCCAGAGCGGCCTACCCTCCTCCGACCCCGACCACGACAACGAGCCGAGGACCTTTCCCGGCACCTGGACCATGCACGTGGAGGACGGCCAGCTTAAAAAGAGCGCCATCGTCGCCCGCAACACGCGCTAGTGGCGGACACCGGGTGCAGGGGTCTCCCTCGTGGTGGCCCTTGCCGAGACCAAGACGGGTAGGAAGGCGGCGGCGGCCGTCGAACCTGGAAGGACGCGCTGCTCGGGTGTGGGCGCGGCTCCAATGCCGCCACGGGCGCTGACGGGGCCACAAGCAGAGAGCGCCAGCGCAACCGCTCTCCTACGACCCGCCGCTCTGGCAGCGCCAGAAACCATGGCCGTCAAGGCGGCAGAGACTGCTCGTCCTCTACGGCGTACCCAAGCAAGAAGAAGACCGGTGAGCAGCGTTTGGCGAGCCTAGTGCACGTGCTCATGCCAATTTCAAATGCGCACGCTCCCGCCTCCGCCACCAGCAACACTCCATACGGTGTCGAGGAGTTCTTCGCCACGACTGACAAGGCACTCCCCCCGGCCTCCAGGGACGATGTTGCGTCCCATACCAACAAGGAGATTGCGGTCTCGACTGCTATGCCCCTCGAGTTTGAAGATGAAGCAAGGAAGCTAAAGGTCAAGGTAGCGGTGGGGATGTCGGACGTGTTCAGCCCCACGCTTTCTGGATCGTGCCACAGACCGACCCTCCTCAGCTGCCAGAAGCCGACGGCCGTGGCCAGTGTCACCGTCCAGTTGGGGGCGGTCACGCAGCAAGTCCAGTACCTGGAGATTGCAGAGACATCAACAGCACAGCGATGCCTCTTCTGCAACAAGCCGACCCCCCTGATCGGACATGCATCAGCCAAGGGTAGCTCTACTCCCCCAAAGGCGCGTGCCACATCGGTCCCTCCACCACGCCAGAGTGCACGCCAAGCGGCCCAGAACTGCAAGGTGCCGGTGGTGCAATGCGGCACGCTCCTCCTGGTCTAGGGCCTGGGACTTCTGGGGCCCTAAGAGAAGATGACGAAGAAGGTGGTGGAGGCACTCGTGCGCAGTTTTGACGAGCCCCGATCCATGGAAGACATCGCGGTCATCGCAAAACTCACCAGAATGGGCAAGGAGGCCCTCCACATTGCTTCTGGCCTCAACGGGCCTGAAGGCGTCGCCGAGGAGGCCATGGTGTAGTCATGTTAGGAATCCTCTTCTATTGTAACTATAGTTTTAGCTTCCGGCGACGGCCAACATTCGGCTTGTCGGAGTTAGGGTCAATTTTCTCCTGTAATAGTGGTAGGTTGAGGCTGGTCCGGCGTCATCGTGGTTTGGGGCCGGTTGGTGGTTGACGGCGTTCCCCGGCGAGATGGAAGGTGTATCTGTCTTTTAGTATCCGACGAGATGATGTATTATGGAGCGAGTATAGAGACTTGCCGGTAACGAGATTGAACTAGGTATGAAGATATCGACAATCAAATCTCGGGCAAGTAACATACCGATGGACAAAGGGAATAATGTATGTTTTCATAACGATTTGACCGGTAAAGATCTTCGTAGAATATTTAGGAGGCAATATGAGCATCTAGGTTCCTCTATTGGTTATTGAGTGGAGAAATGTCTCGGTCAAGTCCACATACTTCTCGAACCCGTAGGGTCCGCACACTTAACGTTCAAAGTATTATATGAGTTATATGGTTTTTTGACCGTATGTTGTTTGGTGTCCCATATGAGATCATGGACATGACGAGGAGTCTTTAAAGGGTCGAGAGGTAAATACTGATATATAGGATGATGGTATTCGGACATCGGAAGTGTTTCGAAGGGTACCAGGTACATATCGGGTCACCGGAAGGGGTTCCGGGTGCCCCCGGCAAAAGATATGGGCTTAATGGGCGAAGGGAGGGACAGACCAACCCACGAGGGGCTGGTACTCCGCTCCACCAGGCCGGCCAGCCCTAGGGAAGGAAAGGGGGGAGGTCAAGACCCTCCTTCCTTCCCCTTCTCAAGGGAGAAACGAAGGGGGGGGGCGCCACCTCCTTCTTCCTTCCCCTGGCGCCTATACAAGGAAGGGGGCGAACTGGGTAGGAACCCCAAGTAGAATTCGACCTACTTGGGGCGCCCTTCTGGCTGCCTCTTCCCCCTCCAACCTATATATATGTGGGGAGGGGGGCGCCTAAGACACACAACAACATCTGTTAGCCATGTGCGGTGCCTCCCTCCACAGTTTACTCCCACGGTCATATCACTGTAGTGCATAGGCGAAGCCCTGCGCCGATCACATCACCGTCACCGTCATCACACCATCGTGCTAATGGAACTCATCTACTTCCTCGTCATCTTTCTGGATCAAGAGGACGAGGAACATCATCGAGCTGAACGTGTGCAGAACTCGGAGGTGTTATACGTTCGGTGCTTGATCTGTCGGAGCTAGAAGAAGTTCGACTACATCAACCGCCTTGTCAAAATGCTTCCGCCTTCGGTCTACGAGGGTATGTAGACACACTCTCCCCTGTCATTGATATGCATCTTCTAGATAGATCTTGCGTGAGCGTAGGAAAAATTTAGAAATTGCATGCTACGTTCCCCTTCAGTTAAAGGGGTTGTCAATCCCTTTCGGGTAGCTGTGCCAAAAAGTGACGTAAGGATAGGATAAAATTGTAGTAGATTGATAGATGCAAATAAAACTAAATAAAATGCAACAAGGTATTTTTGGGTTTTTGATAATATGATACGTCTCCAACATATCTATAATTTTTTATTGTTCCATGCTATTATATTATCCACCGTGGATGTTTTATATGCATTTATATGCTATTTTATATGATTTTTAGGACTAACCTATTAACCTAGAGCCCAGTGCCAGTTTCTGTTTTTCCTTGTTTCTGAGTTTTACAGAAAAGGAATACCAAACAGAGTCCAATTGACGTGCCAATTTTTGATGATTTTGTATGGCCCAAAAGAAGCCCCTGGAGTAAAAGAGTTGGGCCAGAAGAGTCCCGAGCCGTACACAAGGGTGGAGGGCACGCCCTACCCCCCGGGCTCGCCCTCTTATCTCGTGGACGACTCGGAGACCCCCCTGACATGGGACCGATGCCAAAAATTCCTATAAATCCAGAAACCCCCAGAAAGATACCTAGATCAGGAGTTCCACCGCCGCAAGCCTCTGGAGCCACCAAAAACCAATCGGGACCCTATTCCGGCACCCTGCCGGAGGGGGAATCCCTCTCCGGTGGCCATCTTCATCATCCCGACGCTCTCCATGACGAGGGGGGAGTAGTTCACCCGCGGGGCTGAGGGTATGTATCAGTAACTATGTGTTTGACACCTCTCTCTCGTGTTCTTGAGATGGCATGATCTTGATGTATCGCGAGCTTTGCTATTATAGTTGGATCTTATGATGCTTCTCCCCCTCTATCTTCTTGTAATGGATTGAGTTTTCCCTTTGGATGTATCTTATCGGATTGAGTCTTTAAGGATTTGAGAACACTTGATGTATGCCTTGCGTGGGATACCCGTGGTGACAATGGGGTATTCTATTGATTCACTTGATGTATGTTTTGGTGATCAACTTTCGGGTTCCGTTCCCTTGGGAATCTATGCATAGGGGTTGGCACACATTTTCATCTTGACTCTCCGTTAGAAACTTTGGGCACTCTTTCAAGTTCTTTGTGTTGGATGAATAGATGAATCTGAGATTGTGTGATGCATATCGTATAATCATGCCCACAGATACTTGAGGTGACAATGGAGTATCTAGGTGACATTAGGGTTTTGGTTGATGTGTGTCTTAAGGTGATATTCTAGTATGAACTCTAGGATAGATCGAACGGAAAGAATAGCTTCGTGTTATTTTACTACGGACTCTTGAATAGATTGATCAGAAAGAATAACTTTGAGGTGGTTTCATACCCTACAATAATCTCTTCGTTTGTTCTCCGCTATTAGTTACTTTGGAGTGACTCTTTGTTGCATGTTGAGGGATAGTTATATGATCCAGTTATGTTATTATTGTTGAGAGAACTTGCACTAGTGAAAGTATGAACCCTAGGCCTTGTTTCCTAGCATTGCAATACCGTTTACGCTCACTTTTACCACTTGCTACCTTGCTGTTTTTTATATTTTCAGATTACAAAAACCTATATCTACCATCCATATTGCACTTGTATCACCATCTCTTTGCCAAACTAGTGCACCTATGCAATTTACCATTGTATTGGGAGTGTTGGGGACACAAGAGACTCTTTGTTATTTGGTTGAAGGGTTGCTTGAGAGAGACCATCTTCATCCTACACCTCCCACGGATTGATAAACCATAGGTCATCCACTTGAGGGAAATTTGCTACTGTCTAACCTCTGCACTTGGAGGCCCAACAATGTCTACAAGAAGATGGTTGTGTAGTACACATCTAGCTCTTTTCTGGTGCCATTGCCGCAGAGGTGAGTGCTTGAAGGTATATCTTTAGATCTTGCAATCAAATCTTTTAGTTTCTCGATTTATCACTAGTTTAGTTTATAAAAGAAAACTACAAAAAAATGGAATTAAGGTTACCTCATATGCTTCACCTTTTTAATATCTTTCGTGAAAATGATGGAAGGGAAAATTGTGCCAAAGTGTTAGAAGAAGAATGCATTAGAATGCTTGGCACTAAAAACTTGAATGATGACCATGATTGCAATGTTGTTAGTGTGAATTCTTCGAATATCCATAGTACTAATGATGATTGCATTAGTCATGATGAAAATATCTCATATAAGCATGTCAATTTTTGTGGAGTGCATAGAGTTTGCAAGTATACACCTAATAGGGAAGATAGATTTTGCAAGAGGCATAAGTATTTAGAAATTAAATGGTTGCAAGAAAGGCTAGATGTTTGTGCTGAAAAATTAATTTTTCTTAGCCGTACTTGTGAACTTTGCAATGAACGTTGTCATTTAAATCTCCAATGCAAATTGTTTCTTGATCGAATCGTGTCTAGAAATTGTGATGACTTGATTTCCCTTGCACATCATAATGAACTTAGTTTGCTTGTGGGTTATGAAGAAATCAAACGTATAACTAAGGATCTTCCAGAATTTGTCCTTGATAACGTTCTTGATTTTGATCTAGAGGAAATTTATATGTATTGTGCGGTGAATTGCATTGAAAATCCTTATATTGACAATTAAATAAAGACAAGAAAACAATTAGAAGATGAAGAGAATACTAATGAAAGGGAAGAGATTTCTCAATATCCTCCTATTATTTCTTATGATGAATCAGGTAACGAGGAGGAGCCTTCTATTCAACCAATCTTATTAATAAGGAGCTCCAAAAAGAGGATTAAACCCACACATGATGTGAAGAAGAAAAAGAAAAGACGGAGAAGCAAAGGTAAAAAGGAATCCCTCCCAAATGATGTTGCTCCTACTACTCATTGTGATGATGATAATTGCTATACTATCGGGGCTATCCATACTATTAATGATGAGAGTGATTATGCTTATGATATGAAAAGGCCCAAGCTTGGGGATGCTATGTTTGATGAGAATAACATGTTTGATAATTTATTTTCTGCAATTAATCTTTACCCCAAGCTTGGGGATGCTATGTTTAATGAATATTATATTTTTAGTCTCCCATGTTTTGATGAGCAAATTTATTATGATAATAGCATGCCTCCTATTTATGATGATTATTGTGATGATACTTATGCTATAAAAAGTAGTGATGATTATATTTACAAAACTTGTCATGATTATGATTACCCTTTTTCTAAACATTACCCTTTTAATGTGGAAACAATTTATAGTATTGAGTTTCCTATGATACTCCCACTATTCCAAATGAGAAGAATTTTGCTTATGTGGAGAGTAATAAATTTTCTATGCTAGTAGATCATGAAAAGAATGCTTTATGTGATGGTTATATTGTTGAATTCATTCATGATGCTACTGAAAATTATTATGAGGGAGGAATATATGTTTGTAAGAATTGCAATAATATCAAGTTTCCTCTCTATGTGCTTAAGGTTTTAAAGTTATGCTTGTTTTACCTTCATATGCTAGTTGATTATTGTTCCCGTAAGTTGTTTTCTCACAAAATCCCTATGCAAAGGAAGTGGATTAGCCTTAAATGTGCTAGTCATATTCTTCATGATGCTCACTTTATGTTTCAATTCTTATCTTTTATGCGAGCATCATTGAAATCATCATGCCTAGCTAAAAGGCATTAAAGAAAAGCGCTTGTTGGGAGACAACCCAATATGTACCCCTACTGATTTTTTTTTCACATGATTAAGCTACTGTAGTAATCATGTTTTATAGCTTTTGTTTCAATAGATTGCCAAGTAGAACCTTTGGGAAGACTTGGGTGAAAGTCTTTGAGATCTTGTTGTAAAAAACAGAAACTTCGCGCTCACGAGATTAGCCGCCATTTTTTACAGAAGAGTGCTTTTGAGTTGATTCTTTTTGCAGAAGATTAATATACTAATTCCTCACGTCCAACAATTTATTTCAGAATTTTTAGAGTTACAGAAGTATTCGAAAGTTACAGATTGCTACAGACTGTTCTGTTTTTGGCAGATTCTGTTTTTCGTGTGTTGTTTGCTTATTTTGATGAATCTATGAGTAGTATCGGAGGGTATGAACCATAGAGAAGTTGGAATACAGTAGATATTACACCAATATGAATAAAGAATGAGTTCACAACAGTACCTAAGTGGTGGTTTTATTTTCTTATACTAACGGAGCTTACGAGTATTGTGTTGAGTTTTGTGTTGTGAAGTTTTCAAGTTTTGAGAAAAGATTCGATGGACTATGGAATAAGGAGTGGCAAGAGCATAAGCTTGGGGATGCCCAAGGCACCCCAAGGTAATATTCATGGACAACCAAAATCCTAAGCTTGGGGATGCCCCGGAAGGCATCCCCTCTTCCATCTTCGTCTATCGGTAACTTTACTTAAGGCTATATTTTTATTCACCACATGATATGTGTTTTGCTTGGAGCGTCATTTTGTTTTGCTTGATGTTTGAATAATATCCCAAGATCTGAAATTCTTAAATGTTAAAGAGTCTTCACATAGTTACATAATTATTCGACTACTCGTTGATCTTCATTTATATCTTTCGGAGTAGTTTGTCGTTTGCTCTAGTGCTTCACTTATATCTTTTTAGAGCACGGCGGTGGTTTTATTTTGAAGAAATGGATGAACTCTCATGCTTCACTTATACTATTTTGAGAGTCTTTTAGAACAGCATGGTAATTTGCTTTGGTTCTGAATTTAGTCCTAATATGATGGGCATCCAAGAGGGATATAATAAAAACTTTCATATAAAGTGCGTTGAATACTATGAGAAGTTTGATGCTTGATGATTGTTTTGAGATATCAGGATGGTGATATTAGAGCCATGCTAGTAGAGTAGTTGTGAATTTGAGAAATACTTGTGTTGAGGTTTGCAAGTCCTGTAGCATGCACGTATGGTAACCGTTGTGTGACAAATTTGAAGCATGAGGTATTTCTTTGATTGTCATCCTTTGTGTGGAGGTCGGGATCGTGCGATGGTTAACTCCTACCAACCCTCCCCCTAGGAGCATGCGTGTAGTACTGTGTTTTGATGACTTGTAGACTTTGCAATAAGTATGTGAGTTCTTTATGACTAATGTTGAGTCCATGGATTATACGCACTCTTACCCTTCCACCATTGCTATCCTCTCTTGTAACGCGCAACTTTCGTCGGTACCATACACCCACCATATACCTTCCTCAAAACAGCCACCATACCTACCCATCATGGAATTTCCATAGCCATTCCAAGATATATTGCCATGCAACTTTCCACCGTTCCGTACATATGACATGTTTCATCATTGTCATATTGCCATGCATGATCATGTAGTTGACATCGTATTTGTGGCTAGGCCACCATGAATAATTTTTCATACATGTCACTCTTGATTCATTGCACATCCCGGTACACCGTCGGAGGCATTCATATAGAGTCATATTTTGATCTAGTATCGAGTTGTAATCTTTGAGTTGTAAATCAATAGAAGTGTGATGATCATCATTCTTAGAGCATTGTCCCAAATAAAAAAATGGAAAAAAAAGGAAGGAATGGCCAAAGAAAAAAGAAAGGCCCAAAAAAAAGAGAGAGAAAAAAACAAAAAAAGAAAAGAAAAAAGGGGACAATGCTACTATCTTTTTCCACACTTGTGCTTCAAAGTAGCACCATGATCTTCATGATAGAGAGTCTCTTGTTTTGTCACTTTCATATACTAGTGGGAATTTTCATTATAGAACTTGGATTGTATATTCCAACGATGGGCTTCCTCAAATGCCCTAGGTCTTCGTGAGCAAGCAAGTTGGATGCACACCCACTTAGTTTCTTTTGTTGAGCTTTCATACATTCGTAGCTCTAGTGCATATGTTGCATGACAATCCCTACTCACTCACATTGATATCTATTGATGGGCATCTCCATAGCCCACTGATACGCCTAGTTGATGTGAGACCATCTTGCTCTTTTTGTCTTCTCCACAACCACCACTCTAGTCCACCTATAGTGCTATATCCATGGCTCACGCTCATGTATTGCATGAAAGTTGAAAAAGTTTGAAAAAATTAAAGTATGAAACAATTGCTTGGCTGAAACCGGGGTTGCGCATGATTTAGGTGTTTCGTGTGACGAAGATGGAGCATAACCAAACTATATGATTTTGTAGGGATGAACTTTCTTTGGCCATGTTATTTTGAGAAGACATAATTGCTTTGTTAGTATGCTTGAAGTATTATTATTCTTATGTCAATAATAAACTTTTGTCTTGAATCTTTCGGATATGTACATTCATGCCACAATAAAGAAAATTACATTGATAATTATGTTAGGTAGCATTCCATATCAAAAATTCTATTTTTATCATTTACCTACTCGAGGACGAGCAGGAATTAAGCTTGGGGATGCTTGATACGTCTCCAACGTATCTATAATTTTTTATTGTTGCATGCTATTATATTATCCATCATGGATGTTTTATATGCATTTATATTTTTTTATATGATTTTTAGGACTAACCTATTAACCTAGAGCCCAGTGCCAGTTTCTGTTTTTTCCTTGTTTTTTAGTTTTACAGAAAAGGAATACCAAACGGAGTCCAATTGACGTGCCAATTTTTTATGATTTTTTATGGACCAAAAGAAGCCCCTGGAGTAAAAGAGTTGGGCCAGAAGAGTCCCGAGCCGTCCACGAGGGTGGAGGGCGCGCCCTACCCCCGGGCTCGCCCTCTTATCTCGTGGACGACTCGGAGACCCTCCCCCCTGACGTGGGACCGACGCCAAAAATTCCTATAAATACAGAAACCCCTAGAAAGAAACATAGATCAGGAGTTCCGTCGCTGCAAGCCTCTGGAGCCACCAAAAACCAATCGGGACCCTGTTCCGGCACCCTGCCGGAGGGGGGAATCCCTCTCTGGTGGCCATCTTCATCATCCCGGCGCTCTCCATGACGAGGGGGGGAGTAGTTCACCCTCGGGGCCAAGGGTATGTACCAGTAGCTATGTGTTTGACCTCTCTCTCTCTCTCTCTCTCTCTCTCTCGTGTTCTTGAGATGGCACGATCTTGATGTATCGCGAGCTTTGCTATTATATTTGGATCTTATGATGCTTCTCCCTCTCTATCTTCTTGTAATGGATTGAGTTTTCCCTTTGGAGTTATCTTATCGGCTTGAGTCTTTAAGGATTTGAGAACACTTGATGTATGTCTTGCGTGGGATACCCGTGGTGACAATGGGGTGTTCTATTGATTCACTTGATGTATGTTTTGGTGATAAACTTGCGGGTTTCGTGACCTTGGGAATCTATGCATAGGGGTTGGCACACGTTTTCATCTTGACTCTCCGGTAGAAACTTTGGGGCACTCTTTGAAGTTCTTTGTGTTGGTTGAATAGATGAATCTGAGATTGTGTGATGCATATCGTATAGTCATGCCCACGGATACTTGAGGTGACAATGGGGTATCTAAGTGACATTAGGGTTTTGGTTTATGTGTGTCTTGAGGTGTTATTCTAGTACGAACTCTAGGATAGATCGAACAGAAAGAATAGCTTCGTGTTATTTTACTACGGACTCTTGAATAGATCGATCAGAAAGAATAACTTTGAGGTGGTTTCGTACCCTACAATAATCTCTTCGTTTGTTCTCTGCTATTAGTTACTTTGGAGTGACTCTTTGTTGCATGTTGAGGTATAGTTATATGATCCAGTTATGTTATTATTGTTGAGAGAACTTGCACTAGTGAAAGTATGAACCCTAGGCCTTGTTTTCTAGCATTGCAATACCGTTTACACTCACTTTTACCACTTGCTACCTTGCTGTTTTTATATTTTCAGATTACAAAAACCTATATCTACCATACATATTGCACTTGTATCACCATGTCTTCGCCGAACTAGTGCACCTATACAATATAACATTGTATTGGTGTGTGTTGGGGACATAAGAGACTCTTTGTTATTTGGTTGCAGGGTTGCTTGAGAGAGACCATCTTCACCCTACACCTCCCACGGATTATAAACCATAGGTCATCCACTTAAGGGAAATTTGGTACTGTCCTACAAACCTCTGCACTTGGAGGGCCAACAACGTCTACAAGAAGCAGGTTGCATAGTAGACATCAAAATACATATCTGAAAATAAAAGAAAAGGCAATTGGCAATATGGGTCTGAAAGAATATGATAGGAAAATACACCCGGGGCCCGTAGATTTCACTAGTGGCTTCTCTCGAGAAAATAGCATGCGGTGGGTAGCCAAATTACTATTGCTTAATTGATAGAAAAGCAAATAATTATGATGATATGCCAGACAATGATCATGTATACAGGCAACACGTCCAAGATTAGTAGACCGACTCCTGCCTGGATCTACTACTATTACTCCACACATTGACTGCTATCCAGCATGCATCTAGTGTATTAAGTTCATGGAAAAACGGAGTAATGCAATAAGAACGATGACATGATGTAGACAAGATCTATTCATGTAGGAATAGACCCCATCTTTTTATCCTTAATAGGAACGATACATGCGTGCCTTGCTGCCCCTTCTGTCACTGGGAAAGGACACCGCAAGATGGAACCCATTACAAAGCACCTCTTCACATTGCAAGATAAATAGATCAAGTTGGCCAAAACAAACCAAATATCGGAGAAGAAATACGAAGCTATAATAATTAAGATTTGATATAAAATCAAGGCAAATCTGATCATAAACTCACAATTCACCGGATCCCAACAAACACACCGCAAAAAGTCATTACGTCAAATGGATCTCCGATAGATCATTGTATAGAGATACAAAGAGAGAAGAAGCCATCCCGCTACTGCCTACGGACCCGTAGGATGGTAAACAACTGACGCATTATCGGAGAGGCACCAATGAGGATGATGAACCCCTCCGTGATCGTGTTCCCCTCCGGCGGAGTGCCGGAATAGGGCTATAGATTGGATCTCGTGGTTCTGGAACTTGGGCGTCTGGAACAAAATTTCGTCGACTCCCCTAGGGTTTCTAGAGCAAGGAGGTATTTATAGAGCGAAGAGGCGGTGCGAGAGGCCACCGAGATGGGCACAACCCACCTGGGTGCGCCTGGAGGCCCAGGCATGCCCTAGTGGGTTGTGCCCCCCTCGGGGCACCCCCAGGTGCTTCTCTAGCCCATCTGGTGTCTTCTGGTTCAAAAAATTTCACAAAAAACATCGCTCCATTTGGACTCTGTTTGATATTAATTTTCTGCTATGTAAAAAACAAGCAGAAAACAACAATTGGCACTTGGCACTATGTCAATAGGTTAGTCCAAAAAATGGTATAAAATGACTGTAAAATGATTGGAAAACATCCAAGAATGATAATATAACATCATGGAACAATAAAAAATTATTGATACATTGGAGACATATCAGGAGTGCCCCGACGGGGGCACAACCTACCAGGGCGCGCTTGAGCTCTCAGGCCCGCCCAGGTGGGTTGTTCCCACCTCAGTGGCCTCCCACACCGCCTCTTCGCTCTATAAATACTCCAATATTCCAGAAACCCTAGAGGAGTCGATGAAATTTTATTCCAGCCGTGGCAAGTTCCAGAACCACGAGATCCAATCTAGAGCCCTTTTCCGGCACTCCGTCGGAGGGGAACACGATCACGGAGAGGTTCCCATCCTCATTGGTGCCTCTCCGATGACGCGTGAGTAGTTAAATAACAGACCTACGGGTCTGTAAGCAGTAGCTAGATGACTTCTTCTCTCTTTGTATCTCAATACAATGGTCACTTGGAGATCTATTTGATGTAATAACTTTTTTTGCGGTGTGTTTGTTCGGATCCGGTGAATTGTGAGTTTATGATCAGATTTGCTTTGATTTAATATCCATTCTTGATTATTATATCCTCGTATTATTATACCCCCGTGTCTATTTTCCTATCATATACTTTCATATCCATATTGCCAATTGCCTTTTTTATTTTATTTGCTTCTTTTATTTCCATATATATATTATCAAAAACACAAAAAACCTTGCCGCATTTTGTTTGCCTTTATTTGCAACTTTCAATCTACTACAATTTTATCCCGTAAACTCATCAATTTCCCGCACAGTTACCTGAAAGGGATTGACAACCCCTTTAATGCGTTGGGTTGCAAGTATTTGTTCTTTGTGTGTAGGTAGCATTTACATAGTGTTGCATGGTTCTCCTGCTAGTTCGATAACCTTGGTTTCATAACTGAGGGAAGTACTTATCGTCGTTGTGCTGAATCATCCCTTCCTCTTTGGGGAAATACCGATGCATCTCAAGCGCATGTCAAAGGAATTTCTGGCTCCGTTGCCAGGGAACCATCATCAACATCTATCAGGTTCCTAATCACAAATCTCATCTCCTTGCAATTTACATTATTTGCCATTTGCCTCTCATTTTCATTTCCCCCGCTTCACAAAAAAATGTTGTTTTATTCGCCTTCTTTTTCGTTCGCCTTTTTCCCGTCAGATCTATTTTTGACTTGCAATCTTGTTTGCTATCTTTGCTTGTGTTGCCATGTGCCTTCTATTTGCTTGCATCTTTCCTTGTGTTGCCATGTGCCTTCTATTTGCTTGCATCTTTGCTTGCTAAAAATCTATTGATATGGATCCTCATCCACTTGCGAATCTTTTCAAAAGACCAGATTATGTTGAACCAATTTCTAGTGAGTTGAGTGCACTTGATTATCTCTATGAAGTTTTTCTTGAGATTCATGAATCTGAAAATTGTGATGAAGTGATAAAAGAACAAATCAATGAAGTGATTCATGATAGCTCCTTGAATGAAAAGCAGATTGCAATGGTGTTATAATAAATTCTATTAGTGTCAATTATGCTAGTAATATGCAACACCCCAAGCTCGGGGATGCTAATTTTGATATGTCCTCTACTTATTGCAATGATCATGATTGGGGTGATTCTTCTTACGATATTGAAAATTTATTTAACCCTCATGTTGAATATGTTTGCGATAATATTGAAAGTGGGTTTGGAAGAGTGTCAACTTTAGGTAATAATAATCCCACTATTTTGGAAGAGTGTCAACTTTGCATGCATGTGGATCATATAGAGAATATGTTATGTGATAGCTATATTGTTGAATTTGAGCATGATCCTACATGCAATTATTTTGAGAGATGAAAATATGGTTGTAGAAATTTACATGTTACTAATTTACCTCTCATCTCGTTGAGATAGGTATTGTTTCATCCTTCTTCCTTGCATATGCTAGATGTTTATTGTCTTGATAATTTGGTTGCCTACAAAATGCCTATGCATACGAAGTATGTTAGACTTAAATGTGTTTTTCACATGTTTTATGATGCTCTCTTTGTGCTTTAATTCTTGTCTTTCATATGAGCATCATTCAAATCTCAAGTCTATCTTGATGGCTATAAATAAAGAGCTCGTTGGGAGGCAACCCAACTTGTATCTTTTTGCTTGTTGCTTTTCTTGCTGTTTTCAATAAAATACCCAATAATACCTCTGGTTTGATGTGTTTTTGTGGTTTAAATAAATGTTTGTGCGAAGCAAAGCCTTTGGGATGATTTGGTTGATAGTTGATTTGATTGCATTGAAATTCAGAAACTTTTGCGTCCAGAGATAGAATTTCTGACTATTACTGGCGCGTGATAAACTCTTGAATGTTTTTCACGTTATCAATATACAAATTGACCACACTGTCCCAATTTTTTAGAATTTTCAGAGTTACAGAAGTATGGTAAAAATCGCATCTTTACAGACTGTTCTGTTTTTGAAAGATTCTGTTTTTGTTGTGATGTGTGCTTTTTTTTTTACTATTGATGTGTGCTTATTTTGATTGATCTATGGTTTCTTTTGAAGAGTTATTGCCATAGAAAAGTTAGAATACAGCAGATATAATACCATTACAAAATATGAATTGGTTTGCTACAATACTTAGAGTAAAGATTTGTTTTGTTATACTAACGGATCTCACGAGGTTTTGTTAGGTTTTGTGTGAGATCATGATGTATGAAGGAATAAGGAGTAGCAAATGGCTAAGCTTGGGGATGCCCGAGGAACCCAAGATAATATTCAAGAAGTATCAAGCAACTAAGCTTGGGGATGCCCCGAGTGGTATCCCCTCTTTCTTCTAATGACCATCGGTATTTTACTTGAGACTATATTTTTATTCGTCACATATCATAAGTTTTGCTTGGAGCGTCTTGTATGATATGAGTCTTTGCTTGTTTTTCTTTTTAATTTTTAATAAGTATCCTTGCTGTACACACCTATTTGAGAGAGCCAAATTATGCTATGCTTGCTCCCATGCTTCACTTAAATTTTCGAGAGCTATGGAATTGCTCTGGTGCTTCACTTATATCTTTTTTAGCACGGTGTGCTTTGCTATTTTTGAAGAAATTCTCTCATGCTTCACTTAGACCAATTTGAGAGAAGAAAATGTTATGCTCATGTTCTTCACTTATATTTGTTTGAGCTTATCAAAAGCAACATATGAAACTAGTCCCAAAGTGATAGATATCCAAGGGGGATATGATAAAAACTTTCATGGAGATCATTGGACAAAATAAACTTGATTCTTTGAAATAGTTTTGAGATATGATGATAGTGATATGTGAGCCATGTTAATGAGTAATTATGTTTTAGTAAGAATACTGATGTTAAGGTTTTTAATTCCCTATGCAAGCACGAAAGTCAATAGTCATGCAATGAAATTACATCCTACTTGTGTTGCATTATTCGGTGTTAGTTATGTTTAATGTTCTCTTATGATGGTTTTTGTTCCTTGGCCCCTGGGTATGATATTTTCAAGAGAGAAGCCTCTAGTGAAAACTATGGCCCCGGGTCTACTTTTATCATATATAAAATCCTAAAAATACCTTGCTGCACATTTTCTTTATTTATTGTATTTTGTATTTTTGCAGCTATCTATCTATCAAACACTGCACAATTTAATCTTGCACGTAACCACCAAGGGATAGACAACCCCTTGTTCGCGTTGGGTTGCAAAGATTTGGTGTTTGTGTGCAGGTTCTGCTAACGAGGTGTTGTGTGGTTCTCCTACTGGATTGATGACCATGATTCTTAACTGAGGGAAATACTTATCTCTACTGTAGTGCATCATCTTCTCCTCTTCTAGGAAATTCCAACGTAGTTCACAAGTAGCACATAGGTATTTGAGAGAAACTAGAATATCTACCTAAGAGGCAAAAATGTGTATGCTTAGATAATCTTTCTAACATCTGATCAATAAAAGGAAAATGATAATGATATTTTTAGTAGCTTTATTTAATTTCATGAAAGCAGTTACCATCCTATAACCAGTGACAACTCTTTGTGGGATAAGTTCATTTTTATCATTAGGAACAAGAGTGACCCCACCTTTCATAGAGACACAATGAACATGACTTACCCATCTACGATCAGCTATGGGATAAATTATACCTGCTTTAAGAAGCTTTAATATTTCCGTTCTTACTACATCCTTCATCTTAGGATTCAAGCAACGTTGATTATCGATGAATGGTTTGGCATCGGGCTCCATATTAATTTTGTGTTGGCATAGAGTCAGACTAATGCCTTTAAGATCTAAAGAGTATATCCAATTGCAGCACATTGGTTCTTCAAAGTTTTCTATAATCTCTTTTCTTCGTGCACTCAATGGTTAGCATTGATAATAATAGGATATATCTTCTTTTCATTTAAATAAGCATATTTTCGAATATCTGAGAGTTTCTTTAATTCAAACACAGGGTCACCCGTGGGTGGAGGGATCTCCCAAAATTTCGATAAGAAATTATGCTTAAGGATAGGTTCTTGCCTAAGGAATATTTCATCTATTTGATTTGTTTCATTGATATGCATATCATTTTTATGATCTAGCAAATATTGCTCTAAAGGATCGGTAGGAGGCACAACAATAGAAGCAAGACCAATAATATCAACTTTATTAGATATATTATGGCGAACAAGAGCATGGCATGCTAGTACTATATGAACTAAATAAAACTCCCTCACTGAACTTTGTCCAGAAACTCATAGATTTGATGGTAGCTTCAATGCAACAGGGGCACATGATATAAACTGACTCAGACTTAGCAAAATCTAGCATGGCAGAAAACAACAACATGTAGGCATGTTCACAAGCTTGTTTAACTCACTACAACGCATTTCATGGCAAGCAAGTTAAACTAGGAGAAAGTAGACATGATGTGGCCAAGGAGGAGGGACAAACTGGGTCCGCCGAAGACGCACGGGCAAAGCCCTGCCCGAAACTCCAGCCACAGGGGTGGGGTTGCGATCGGGTTGGTAAAGACCAGTAGCGGAGAATCTGGCCGGAGGGAAGGGAGGCGCGGACTGTGGGGAGCTCGGGGGCGTGCTACGCGGCGCCGGAGCTCGCCGGAAGCGGCCGACGTGGGTGGTGGCGGCGGCCATGACTTCATGGGTAAGAGGAACAGGAGGCGAGCACGTGCTCCTTGTGTCGTTGTTTATTCAGAAATCTGCTCGGACCGCGGGTTGATAACTCCAAACGACAAGGTGTTTTATGCAAAATCAAAATGTTTTCTCAGATAATCACTTAAAAAGGGACTGTGGGTTAAAAAAAACCAAAGGGACTTTTTGCAAAAACAGCGCGATGGTGAACCCGACAAAGTCAATCCGTGCTTTATTATTAGGGAAAGAAGTATGTATCATGAGGTTGTCTAGTGAACATATAAAAATTAAATTCATGAGATACGTCCTCAAACTTGACCTTAACTTTTTTGGTAACACATTTCAACATTAGTAGTATTCAAGAAGGATCTACCCAATATAATGGGACAAAAATTATCTTGTTGTGATCCAAATACTAGAAATCAATAGTGTATTTGATATTACCACACAAGACTTCAACATCTCTGACAACCCCAAGCGGTGACATGGTATCTCTATTTGCAATCTTAATAGTAACATCAATCTGTTCTATCAAGAGAAGAAAGGAATAGCACTTATACTAGCACCCATATCACATAGACCTAGGTAGCAATGATCTCCAGTCTTAACAGAAACAATAGGCATGCCAAAAAAAATCATATTCTTCTCTAACACATCTCGTTCATTTCTAAGAGGTTTAGCAACTCTAACAACTTCATCATAGAAATAAATAATGTGCCAATCAATATTATCAACCAATAAACCTTTAACCATTGCAAAAGGAGGTTCTACTTTAATTTGTTCAGAGGTTTTAAGTGCTTTAATATTACACTTATGAACCACAGTTGTAGCCTTAGCATGTTCCCTAATCCTAACAGGAAAAGGGGGCTTCTCAAAATAAGCAGTTTGCACAACAGGATTGACAGCATAAGCAAGTATTTCAGTATTATCAATAATAGGTTCTTCACAAATATCTTTACTGGTGGATGAAATTTAAACTACTTCTCGTTAGGAAGACCAACATGAGTAGCAAAGGATTCACAGAATGTAGCTACTATCTCAGAGTCAAGCCCATATTTGGCGCTAAGATCAATAAAAACATTTGTTTCTATAAAAGATTTAACACAATCATACTCAAGATTTATACCTGACTCTTTACCTTTGCCGACCTCCCAAACTCTTTACACAATCATGTCCTTAAGCCGAGCATAAAAATATTGAGTGACACTTTCTCCTCCACAAGGCCAGAAAATATAAATATAATTTTGATAACGATGTACCAAGTGCATATGATATTTTTTGATGGAATTCCAACTTTAGTCGGTTCCAGACCCATGTTTCAGGATTATCCGATAGCCTATACCATGCCAATACTTTTCCCTCCAAAGATAAAAGAAATAATCTCTTCTTAACTCCTTCCATTGATGAACCTGCAAGGTTAAACAATCCACAAAGTTCATCTATATAGATCAAGTGCATATCAGGATGTATTGTTCCATCTCGTACACAGGGATTAGCATGCAATTTTCCAATATACAAAAAGGGATTTCATAATAAATATTTTCAGTAGGTGGAGGCTCAACGCTTACCACTTCCACTCGAGGTGAAGATACCTCGAACAAGCCTCTGAAAGTATTATCTTCCATAGTAACAAGTGAAGATAAAATTCAACACATATTATAATGGATTCCTTACTAGATTCCACTTACCAAGAGCGTTTCACTCCCTGGAAACGGCGCCAGAAAAGAGTCTTGATGACCCAGAAATATGGGAATCAATCGTAGTCCTTTTGATATGTAAGAGTGTCAAACCCAACGAGGAACAGAAGGAATCAATAAGCGGTTTTCAGCAAGGTGCTCTCTACAAGTGTTGTATAGTAGTAGTGACAAATAGTTTGATAGTAACATAATTTGTAATAAGTAACAAAAGTGACAAGGTGAGGCAATGTAACACCCCCTTGTATTAAGCACTGTGACATTTGGTTAATCATGCCATGTCATGTTCATTTGCAATGCTAATCACAGTGGTTAAACAAGGCAATCCAAAATTTACCCCTGAAAATTCAAAACTCAAATTCAAATGCAAAATGAAGTTGCTCCAAAAATTATGGAAAAATGTTCATCTCATTGCAAATATTCCAAAACAAATGCTGTTGAGGAAAACAACATCACCCTCAACTCCATTAATGGGCTAGTGCATTTAAACAGTGCCAAAACAGCACATTAAATGCCTTTTCATTTTTGTAAATTTCAAAAATGATCCAAATATGCTCAAACCAATTTTTGGTGAGGGGTAATATTGCAACCTATCATTTGGGTCAACTTACACCTTTTGCAAAAGTCATTTGGATGCCCTATCATTTCTTTTCTTCTCTGTGAAATAAATAAAAGAAACAGAGAAAGAAAAACTTACCTGGCGCCCAGGGCGTGGCCCAAGCCGGCCCGGCCCACCTCTCCTCCCCTGTTCTACCTGCTCCCCGCCGCCGTGTCGACCGCGCCCTGGACCGCGCGCGCTCGTCGCCGCGGCCGTCGACAGCTGCCGCCACAGGGCCGCGGAGACGATAAGGGCGAGTCCCTCCCCTCTTCCCCGGGCTCCTCTGCCATTCTCCCCTCACCTCGCTCGCTTTCCCCCTTCCTTTTCCCCTCAGATCCAGCGCGGCCGAGCGCTTGCGTCGCCGTTCGACCATCGCCGACACGGTCACCGGCGTCCTGCTACTCCGCCGTCGTGTCCAGAGGGTCCGCACGGGTCGACCCCTTCGACTGGTGCACGCAGCTGGGACGAGGAGGCACGGTAACCACCGAACGGCGCCGTCCCCTTTGCTTCGGCCACCGTTGATCTCCGTCAACTCCGGCGAGTTTCTGCTGCTACTAACCTGTCACAGGCTTTCCTTAGCCGCACGGTGAGCACCTCCCTCTCCCCTGTCATCTCCGGTAGCCGTTAGCGCGCTAGAGCAGCGGCACCGCGAGGACCCGAATGCCTCCGCCGCCATTGCCGGCGTAGAGCTCAGTACAGAGCCGCCCGAGCACCCCCACCGTGCCCGTCGTGCTCCTGGCTTCCGCAGGGAGCTACCTAGCTTTTTAATTCGCCTGGAAATGGCCTGTAGCCGCGTTTCCCTCTGCCACCGGAGCTCGTCTCCGCCACGGCTCGACACCGACGAGGTTCCGGCCATCCCCACGCCCGCGCAACATCACGGTTGGATGCGGCTCTGAACGGCCGTTCGAACGCGACTGAAAACACGCGATTTGGCGCCCTGTAGGAGAAATTCGACGTTCGCCGGGGGTTCGGCTTCCGCCAACCCTCGCCGTCCGGCCAGCTCCGGTCATCCCCTGGTCCGGCGAGTGCCACCACTCGACGCGCGAGTTCACTAGCTATCGAACACTCCTAACCACGGCTCGAACCGAACTCTGTAACGCAATTCCGGTCAACTCCGGCGAGGCGCCGCCGTCGTTTTGGTCGCCGGAGTTTTCTCCGGTGCCGGCGCTGACGTGGCGCTTGCGTGGCATCAAGTGGGCCCCGCCCTGTGCCACTGACTGCTGGGCCCCGATGGCCCCTTTGACCGGGTCAACCCCGCTGACTGGGCCCCGTTGACCCTGACACGTGGGCCCCTCTGTTATTAGTCTAACCTAACCACTTTTAATCTAAACTAATTTGATTAATTAGTATAGACACTGACATGTGGGGCCCACCCCTGTAAATTACTCTGTTAGATTAGTTTAAACGCTGTTAGAGCCAGAGAGGCTGACAGGTGGGGCCCACCTGTCAGTTTGACTGGTCAACGCGTGGCTGACGCAGTACTGACGTCATGCTGACGCAATAAACCTTCTGTTAATAAAAACAATTCCAGAAAATGTCTAAAATCTTTAGAAAATCATATCTTTTAAACCGTAGCTCGGATGGAAAAACTTTCTACATGAAAGTTGCTCAGAACGACGAGACGAAGCCAACCGTGCTATCTGTTTCCATGTCAGGACCCTCTACGGAGGTGAACCCGCAACTTTTAGCCCGTTTCCGGTAGATGAATAGTGCACATACACCGGTAAATAATTCCAGTTTAATCCTAAAAATAACCAATATAACTTAGACATGTTTTTAGGCAACCCTGCACTGCACATTAGCCTAGCACGCTTTGTGATGCTTGTGTTCTGTGTATTTATCTGTTTCTTCCCCCCCCCCTCTTCTCTCTCGGTAGAGTCCGACGCTGACGCCGCTCCAGAGACCGACGCCGTCCCGGTGATTGGTTCCCCCTCCGACGACCTTGCTTTTGCCACCGAGCAACCAGGCAAGCAACCCCCCCTTTGATCATTCCGATATCGCCTATGTCTATTCTCTCTTATTCTTGCATTAGAATTGCTGCTACTGCTACTGCTCCTATTACTGTTGCATAGCCTGTTTTTGCAATTCTGTTGATACCTGTCTTTATTCATAAACTGCTTAGTATAGGTTGGGTAGCACTGCTGTGGTCCCGCTTTCTCGTAGTTGCCTCGCATAGTACCCTTGCCTCGATCAAGCGATCGAGCCCCTTCCCCTGACCTTCTTCACACCACCGCACACCCCCTAATATGCTCGACTCCGCAGAGTTAACATCGGGTGACGAGGGTGATACCTCCGAACTCACTTCTGATGTTGTCCCTGTAGTATAGCTAGCTCGTTGTGGGTTACCGAGGGTGATTCCTCTTCCCACTTCCGACTTAGCTTTTGTCGTGCATCCGCTATGGTGATTACCGCCGAGGGTGATTCCTCCGGTATCATCTTAACGGGACTTGTCGTTTAGGAATCCAACGAGGGTGATTCCTCGGATTCCTCATCGGCTTGGAAACCACACGGATGCCCTGGTTTACCGTACCGTGTTTAAAGACGTATCGATCCCCGAGGCCGGACGTCGCCAGGAACAAAGGCGTGCGGCCAGAGGTATCGTGCGTCTGAAGACACTTTGAAGTTACTACTACACATGTTGGATGGAGGCGGGTTGACCCAGAGGGGTACCCGCGAGTGCCTTTGAGGCGTGAGCTGTGGAGTCGGGTGACCAGTGAGGGTACCCGCGAGATAACTACGAGGCGTGGCCGGTCATTCTTAGTCCTTGTCACAAGTCCTCGAGACGGGACGACGGGGCCAACTGTATCGTGGGCTCTGCTCGTTACCGCGCGCTCCCAATCCACTAAGCGATTTGGATATTTGATCCGAGGGGCCTTCGGGTCCGATAGCACTAACCACCACGTGGGTGTGAGTGGGTGCTCTGCGTCGTATACATCAGCCGGAGTCGTCACGACGTCAGCGATTGAGCGGCCCGTTCGGATTGGACCCAGGATGCAACTGCGTGCTTGTATAAGGGGTTGCTAGTTCTGCTACCGAACGGCCACGTAACGTGCAGGAGCGTCCGGGGCGATAGGCCATGACCCCCGGGGGCATAGGTTTAGTCCGACGTGCTTGATCCTCTCTGGCGGTATCCGGTCGGGTTGCGTCGTGTTGTTTAGCCGAGGCCGGGCAGGACCCAGCAAGTGTGTCCGGCCGGAGTTAAGCGAGCGTGGTGGGTAAGTTGGTGCACCCCTGCAGGGAAGAAAACATCTATCGATAGCCTGTCCTACGGTAACGGACACTCGGAGTTGTATCCACTTCGGTACAACTAGAACTGGTGACTGGAGATATGAGGGATATTGCTATGAACACTTTACATTATGATGTACTAATATGTACCCTTCTAATTGCTGCAAGACCCTGAAGATGCTAGTCTTCGTTAGGACTAGGCTTTTCCCCTCTCTACTCTGGCTTTCTGCAGTCTAGTCCACCCACATAAAGCCTCCTTTGAAAATGATGCATTGCTTAGTATAGATCTGATGTAAGTCTTGCTGAGTACTTTGGATGAGTACTCACGGTTGCTTTGCTTCCCCTTTTGTCCTTCCCGCAAGATAAACCAGACGACGGAGCCATGGTGCCTGCAGCCCCCGTTGACGACTACTACTACCAGCCCGAGGCTGGCTACTACTACTACCCGGCCGGCGAGTACTTCTACGAGGAGCCGGCGGACGACGACCAGGAGTAGGATCGGAGGTCCCAGGCAGGAGGCCTGCGCCTTTTCGATCGTAGCTTTTCTTTTGCCCCGCCTGTGTAACAGGCCTATCTTCTTCTGTGTTGTATCTGTACCCAGATACCTAACGCTTCCGCTGACTATGTGGGTGACACTTGTTATGTATTCGAGCCCTCGAGGCCCCTGGCTTGTAATATATAACTTGTATGTATTTATTTATGTTTTAGAGTTGTGTTGTGATTCCTTCACGTGAGTCCTTAGGCTTGATCGTGTGCATTTGCGTGTATGATTAGTGCACGGTCGGGCCGGGGTCGTCACAGGTTGGTATCAGAGCCGACTGCCTGTAGGAACCCCCTTTCCAACTCCTTGGTCGAAGTTGAGTCTAGAGGTCAAAAACTGTTTTACTAACTTGGCTGTGTGGCTTATGGCCCCACGTCGCCACTTGGGTGGTGTAGCTTCTTTTATTCCTCGTCTATACTCTGGGACTCTTCTCTCTCGTCTATTCGGGTTAAGTTTTACTAACTCCATTAGGTTCTCGTTTTCACATCTACCCGGAGAGCTGGATATCAGCGCGGTTTCTTATCATTGACCTGAATAGTCTGATAATCATTCCTTTCCATTTGTTTGTTTAACCTTTCTTACCAAGTTCTGTTTAATTGTCATCAGGACTTGACAAGTCTGATTCTTCTTCTTTCAGATGAATCCTCTGTTTCCACCTCGCCCGGAGACTCAGCTTGTGCTTCGCACCTGGGCTCGAGATGCCCCTGGGTTTCCGGCCATTCTAATCGCTCTCCTGACCAGGCTGGGCTACCGCTGGTACCCCGAGTACATGGTCTACGAGGAGTTTCGCGAGTTCAACCAGGAGCAGTATTATGCTGATGTTCGTATCTATGACCGGCAGGATGACTCAGACACTGAGCTGTACCGCTTTCGCGGTAGTGGCGTGACGGTTGCGATGGCAGTCCATGATGCTGCCTACGCTGCTGTCGCACGCCTCCGAGGAGAGCACAGAGATAGCTTGGATGCCTCTGAGTTTCGGTACATTCCGTATGCACCTGCTGGAGATGAGACTGGATACTACTCAGCTATCTGTGCCCCGTACGAGAGTCGACGTTATGACCCGCAGATTCTGATTCAGCACACTCAGGCGCTGGATCGAACTGCTCGGGCCCTGGCAGTCGAGTTGTCCATCACTCGGACAGTTCTCTACCAGACGTTGACGCAGTTGGTACCGGCTGTCCAAGCAGGGACACTTCCTCAGTCTATCCTTTGCCCGCGCAGGATCAACACACCTCCAGGTGTCGAGTGGCCTGCGGTTGGAGGTTACACGCCAGTTCGTGGACCTCTGATTCTCGTCCGAGACCGGGTTCTGCATCAGAGTGCACATGGAGCTCAGTATCCTTCTGCGATCGAGATCCGCCGTCCGCACTTGCAGCTACCCCGTTTCAGTTCCTTTCTCCGACGTTGATGTAGCCTTTGCTATGTCTCGAGCTTAAGGAGGAAATCGACAAGTCACTCAAGAAAGGCTTCATCCGTCCTAGTTCCTCTGCCTGGGGAGCACCGTCTCTTTTCGTCAAGAAGAAAGATGGTACGAATAGGCTGGTACAAGATTACCGACCTATCAACCAGGCAACCATCCAGAATAAATATCCGCTTCCTCGGATCAATGACTTATACGATCAACTGGCTGGATCATCGGTGTTTTCTAAACTCGACTTGAGGTTGGGTTATCACCAGATCCGTGTTCGCGAAGAGGATATTCCAAAGACTGCATTCGTAACTCGCTATGGCTCTTATGAGTACACAGTCATGTCTTTTGGACTGACTAATGCTCCAGCTACCTTCTCCCGCCTGATGAATTATATATTCATGGATTACCTCGACAAGTTCGTCGTGGTATATCTGGATGATATTCTGGTATTCTCAAAGAACAAGGAAGAACACGCCGAACATCTTCGTCTTGTTCTGGAGAAGCTGCGAGAGCATCAGCTTTATGCTAAGTTTTCCAAATGCGAGTTCTGGCTTTCTGAAGTAACCTACCTTGGACATGTGATTTCCAAGGATGGCATTGCCGTTAATCCGGAACGGGTTCAGGCTATTCTTGACTGGACTCCTCCGAAGAATGTCAAGCAAGTGAGAAGTTTTCTCGGCCTTGCAAGCTATTGTCGTCGCTTCGTGGAGAACTTTTCCAAGATTGCCAAGCCCCTGACTAATCTGCTTCACAAAGGCGTTAAGTTTGAGTGGACAGATAAATGCCAGGAAAGCTTCCAAGCTCTTAAGGACAAGCTCGTTTCTGCACCAGTGCTTGCTCCTCCAGATTCTCGCAAGGACTTTGTGATATATTGCGACGCCTCTCGTCAAGGCTTAGGCTGTGTCCTAATGCAAGAACGAAGAGTAATTGCTTATGCATCACGTCAATTGCGTCCGCATGAAGAGAATTATCCAGTGCATGATCTTGAACTTGCTGCAGTGATCTTTGCATTGAAGCTATGGCGACATTACCTTCTCGGTAACCGGTGTGAGATTTATACTGATCATCAAAGCTTGAAGTATTTATTCACTCAGCCGGATCTTAATCTCCGCCAACAGCGATGGTTGGAAACTATTTCTGAATACGGCTGCGGTATTTCTTATACCCCTGGCAAGGCTAATGTGATGGCCGATGCCTTGAGTCGCAAGTCATACAGCACCAACCTCAAGGTTAGGCGAGCTCAGCCTCGTCTTTATGAGGAATTACGCAAGCTGAATCTGCATATCGTTCCACATGGTTCGCTTAATGACCTTGTGATACAGCCGGATCTTGAGAAGGCTGTCAAGGTAGCGCAAACCAAAGATGCTTACGTTGATGTTGTGAAACGGGAACTGCATCTTCCGAAATACAGGGATTTCTCAATATCCGAAGATGGAACCTTGTATTTCCGAGGCCGCATTGTGGTAACGCGTTTCGAGCTTATGACTGACAAGGCCATGAAGGAGGCACATGATACACCGCTGTCTATTCATCCTGGTAGTACTAAGATGTATCGTGATCTCCGCCAAAGGTATTGGTGGCCTAATATGAAGCGGGATATTGCTCGTTATGTTGCTGAATGCGATGTCTGTCGTCGCGTGAAGGCAGAACATCAGAAGCCTGCTGGACTTCTGCAACCTCTTCCTATTCCGCTGTGGAAATGGGATAAGGTACAGATGGATTTCATTACTGGCTTTCCTAAGTCCCAGAAGGGTAACGATGCCATTCTTGTCGTCGTCGACCAACTCTCAAAGGTTGCACACTTCCTGCCAATCAAGGAGACTATCACTGCTAGCCAGTTAGCAGAATTGTGTATCTCCAGAATCGTTTCACTTCACGGAATCCCGAAGGAGATCAGTTCGGACCGTGGCACCCTGTTTACTTCCAAGTTCTGGGAAAGTTTTCAAGAAGCTTTGGGAACTCATATCAACTGGAGTTCAGCTTATCACCCCCAGTCCCAAGGTCAAGTTGAACGAGTCAATCAAGTGCTTGAAGATATGCTGCGAGCTTGTGTTATATCATTCGGTAAGAAATGGGAAGAATCCCTTCCATATGCCGAGTTCTCGTATAACAACAGCTATCAAGCAAGCTTGAAGATGGCTCCTTTTGAAGTTCTGTACGGACGTAAGTGTCGAACCCCTCTGAACTGGTCAGAAACTGGGGAACGACAAGTTATTGGTCCGGACATTATTCAACACGCCGAAGAGCAAGTCCGTATCGTGCGTGAGAATCTCAAGGCGGCTCAAGACCGTCAGAAGAGCAACTATGATCGCAAGAGATGGGGTCTGACTTATCAACCAGGTGATCAAGTTTATCTTCGTGTCACCCCTATGAAGGGCATACACCGTTTCGGCGTCAAGGGCAAGTTAGCTCCACGCTACATTGGTCCCTTTCCCGTGGTTGCTAGACGTGGATTTGTGGCTTATAAACTGGAATTGCCTCCGCAATTCTCTCATATCCACGATGTGTTCCATGTGTCGCAACTTCGTCGATCCTTCAAGGAGTCCCCGCATCGTGCTGTGGATCACGAGATGCTCGAGCTTCAAGATGATCTTTCTTATAAGGAGCATCCGATCCGCATCCTCGATCAAATTGAACGTCGGACCCGTCAGAAGACAACCAAGTTCCTGAAAGTGCAGTGGTCGAATCACACCGAAGATGAAGCCACTTGGGAACGCGAGGAAAATCTTCGGGCGGAATACCCCGACCTCTTTTCTTCTACCTCCTAAATTCTCGGGACGAGAATTTCTTTTAGAGGAGGAGAATTTGTAACACCCCCTTGTATTAAGCACTGTGACATTTGGTTAATCATGCCATGTCATGTTCATTTGCAATGCTAATCACAGTGGTTAAACAAGGCAATCCAAAATTTGCCCCTGAAAATTCAAAACTCAAATTCAAATGCAAAATGAAGTTGCTCCAAAAATTATGGAAAAATGTTCATCTCATTGCAAATATTCCAAAACAAATGCTGTTGAGGAAAACAACATCACCCTCAACTCCATTAATGGGCTAGTGCATTTAAACAGTGCCAAAACAGCACATTAAATGCCTTTTCATTTTTGTAAATTTCAAAAATGATCCAAATATGCTCAAACCAATTTTTGGTGAGGGGTAATATTGCAACCTATCATTTGGGTCAACTTACACCTTTTGCAAAAGTCATTTGGATGCCCTATCATTTCTTTTCTTCTCTGTGAAATAAATAAAAGAAACAGAGAAAGAAAAACTTACCTGGCGCCCAGGGCGTGGCCCAAGCCGGCCCGGCCCACCTCTCCTCCCCTGTTCTACCTGCTCCCCGCCGCCGTGTCGACCGCGCCCTGGACCGCGCGCGCTCGTCGCCGCGGCCGTCGACAGCTGCCGCCACAGGGCCGCGGAGACGATAAGGGCGAGTCCCTCCCCTCTTCCCCGGGCTCCTCTGCCATTCTCCCCTCACCTCGCTCGCTTTCCCCCTTCCTTTTCCCCTCAGATCCAGCGCGGCCGAGCGCTTGCGTCGCCGTTCGACCATCGCCGACACGGTCACCGGCGTCCTGCTACTCCGCCGTCGTGTCCAGAGGGTCCGCACGGGTCGACCCCTTCGACTGGTGCACGCAGCTGGGACGAGGAGGCACGGTAACCACCGAACGGCGCCGTCCCCTTTGCTTCGGCCACCGTCGATCTCCGTCAACTCCGGCGAGTTTCTGCTGCTACTAACCTGTCACAGGCTTTCCTTAGCCGCACGGTGAGCACCTCCCTCTCCCCTGTCATCTCCGGTAGCCGTTAGCGCGCTAGAGCAGCGGCACCGCGAGGACCCGAATGCCTCCGCCGCCATTGCCGGCGTAGAGCTCAGTACAGAGCCGCCCGAGCACCCCCACCGTGCCCGTCGTGCTCCTGGCTTCCGCAGGGAGCTACCTAGCTTTTTAATTCACCTGGAAATGGCCTGTAGCCGCGTTTCCCTCTGCCACCGGAGCTCGTCTCCGCCACGGCTCGACACCGACGAGGTTCCGGCCATCCCCACGCCCGCGCAACATCACGGTTGGATGCGGCTCTGAACGGCCGTTCGAACGCGACTGAAAACACGCGATTTGGCGCCCTGTAGGAGAAATTCGACGTTCGCCGGGGGTTCGGCTTCCGCCAACCCTCGCCGTCCGGCCAGCTCCGGTCATCCCCTGGTCCGGCGAGTGCCACCACTCGACGCGCGAGTTCACTAGCTATCGAACACTCCTAACCACGGCTCGAACCGAACTCTGTAACGCAATTCCGGTCAACTCCGGCGAGGCGCCGCCGTCGTTTTGGTCGCCGGAGTTTTCTCCGGTGCCGGCGCTGACGTGGCGCTTGCGTGGCATCAAGTGGGCCCCGCCCTGTGCCACTGACTGCTGGGCCCCGATGGCCCCTTTGACCGGGTCAACCCCGCTGACTGGGCCCCGTTGACCCTGACACGTGGGCCCCTCTGTTATTAGTCTAACCTAACCACTTTTAATCTAAACTAATTTGATTAATTAGTATAGACACTGACATGTGGGGCCCACCCCTGTAAATTACTCTGTTAGATTAGTTTAAACGCTGTTAGAGCCAGAGAGGCTGACAGGTGGGGCCCACCTGTCAGTTTGACTGGTCAACGCGTGGCTGACGCAGTACTGACGTCATGCTGACGCAATAAACCTTCTGTTAATAAAAACAATTCCAGAAAATGTCTAAAATCTTTAGAAAATCATATCTTTTAAACCGTAGCTCGGATGGAAAAACTTTCTACATGAAAGTTGCTCAGAACGACGAGATGAAGCCAACCGTGCTATCTGTTTCCGTGTCGGGACCCTCTACGGAGGTGAACCCGCAACTTTTAGCCCGTTTCCGGTAGATGAATAGTGCACATACACCGGTAAATAATTCCAGTTTAATCCTAAAAATAACCAATATAACTTAGACATGTTTTTAGGCAACCCTGCACTGCACATTAGCCTAGCACGCTTTGTGATGCTTGTGTTCTGTGTATTTATCTGTTTCTTCCCCCCCCCCCTCTTCTCTCTCGGTAGAGTCCGACGCTGACGCCGCTCCAGAGACCGACGCCGTCCCGGTGATTGGTTCCCCCTCCGACGACCTTGCTTTTGCCACCGAGCAACCAGGCAAGCAACCCCCCCTTTGATCATTCCGATATCGCCTATGTCTATTCTCTCTTATTCTTGCATTAGAATTGCT
>LR738712.1:585364343-585441096 GCA_902687465.1 Secale cereale
CCACTTCCGACTTAGCTTTTGTCGTGCATCCGCTATGGTGATTACCGCCGAGGGTGATTCCTCCGGTATCATCTTAACGGGACTTGTCGTTTAGGAATCCAACGAGGGTGATTCCTCGGATTCCTCATCGGCTTGGAAACCACACGGATGCCCTGGTTTACCGTACCGTGTTTAAAGACGTATCGATCCCCGAGGCCGGACGTCGCCAGGAACAAAGGCGTGCGGCCAGAGGTATCGTGCGTCTGAAGACACTTTGAAGTTACTACTACACATGTTGGATGGAGGCGGGTTGACCCAGAGGGGTACCCGCGAGTGCCTTTGAGGCGTGAGCTGTGGAGTCGGGTGACCAGTGAGGGTACCCGCGAGATAACTACGAGGCGTGGCCGGTCATTCTTAGTCCTTGTCACAAGTCCTCGAGACGGGACGACGGGGCCAACTGTATCGTGGGCTCTGCTCGTTACCGCGCGCTCCCAATCCACTAAGCGATTTGGATATTTGATCCGAGGGGCCTTCGGGTCCGATAGCACTAACCACCACGTGGGTGTGAGTGGGTGCTCTGCGTCGTATACATCAGCCGGAGTCGTCACGACGTCAGCGATTGAGCGGCCTGTTCGGATTGGACCCAGGATGCAACTGCGTGCTTGTATAAGGGGTTGCTAGGTCTGCTACCGAACGGCCACGTAACGTGCAGGAGCGTCCGGGGCGATAGGCCATGACCCCCGGGGGCATAGGTTTAGTTCGACGTGCTTGATCCTCTCTGGCGGTATCCGGTCGGGTTGCGTCGTGTTGTTTAGCCGAGGCCGGGCAGGACCCAGCAAGTGTGTCCGGCCGTAGTTAAGCGAGCGTGGTGGGTAAGTTGGTGCACCCCTGCAGGGAAGAAAACATCTATCGATAGCCTGTCCTACGGTAACGGACACTCGGAGTTGTATCCACTTCGGTACAACTAGAACTGGTGACTGGAGATATGAGGGATATTGCTATGAACACTTTACATTATGATGTACTAATCTGTACCCTTCTAATTGCTGCAAGACCCTGAAGATGCTAGTCTTCGTTAGGACTAGGCTTTTCCCCTCTCTACTCTGGCTTTCTGCAGTCTAGTCCACCCACATAAAGCCTCCTTTGAAAATGATGCATTGCTTAGTATAGATCTGATGTAAGTCTTGCTGAGTACTTTGGATGAGTACTCACGGTTGCTTTGCTTCCCCTTTTGTCCTTCCCGCATGATAAACCAGACGACGGAGCCATGGTGCCTGCAGCCCCCGTTGACGACTACTACTACCAGCCCGAGGCTGGCTACTACTACTACCCGGCCGGCGAGTACTTCTACGAGGAGCCGGCGGACGACGACCAGGAGTAGGATCGGAGGTCCCAGGCAGGAGGCCTGCGCCTTTTCGATCATAGCTTTTCTTTTGCCCCGCCCGTGTAACAGGCCTATCTTCTTCTGTGTTGTATCTGTACCCAGATACCTAACGCTTCCGCTGACTATGTGGGTGACACTTGTTATGTATTCGAGCCCTCGAGGCCCCTGGCTTGTAATATATAACTTGTATGTATTTATTTATGTTTTAGAGTTGTGTTGTGATTCCTTCACGTGAGTCCTTAGGCTTGATCGTGTGCATTTGCGTGTATGATTAGTGCACGGTCGGGCCGGGGTCGTCACAGGCAAGATGTCCCAATCCTTATTATTGTGAAAGACCAGCCGAGAGTTCTTCTTATAGTGATTGAAATGTTATCGAGGACACATGGGAATTCATCTAGTCACTTCCACAACGATTCATTGACTCACGTTCACTGCTTTGATAAGTTGTTTCGTGGTTGGACCGATGCTAAGGTGGTGTGTTCTTACTTGAACAAACAACCTACTTATGATTACCCCCTCTCACAAGCATCCGCAAATACAAGAGAAGAACTAAGATAAATCTAACCATTGCATGAAACCTAAGTATCCAAATCTGCCCCTTACGAAATAGTGCATATAGTGGGGTCTAGGCTTTTGTCACTCCCACAACCCATCATATGCTAACTAATCCCACAATGGCTTCTCCTAGGACTAAACATGGTAATGTGTCATGTAGTCGACGTTCACACTACACTACTAGAGGAAGAAGAACATAACACATCATCAAAACATCGAACGAAAACCAGCTTCTCATGATTACTTATAACAAGACTTCTCCCATGTCATCAAGAACAAATGGAACTACTCACAAATCATATCCATGTTCATGATCAGAGGAGAAAAATATATGATTAACAATTTGAACATATAATCTTCCACCAAGTAAACCAACTAGCATCAACTACAAGATGTAATCAACACTACTAGCAACCCATAGTTACCAATCTGAGGTTTGAGACAAAGATCAGATACAAGAGATGAATTAGGGTTTGGAGATGAGATGGTGTTGGTGAAGATGTTGAGGGAGATTAGTCCTCCTATGAAGAGAGAAGCGTTGGTGATGACGATGGCTTCGATTTCCCCCTCCCGGAGGGAAGAATCCCCGGCGGAATTGCTCCACCGGTGAGCAAAAGTGCTCCTACCCAGGTTCTGGCTCAAGACAGCAGTGCTTTCTCCCAAAATTCTTCTTCTCCAATTTTTTTCTAGGGAAAATGGCTTCATATAACAAGAGATGAGCTTCAGAGGCCTTTTGTGGGCCCCACAAGTTCACATGGCGCGTCTGGGGGGGCACCTGAGCTTGTTGGCCCATGGTGGGTCCTCTTTGGTATATTTCGCTTCTAGTATTTTTTATATATTCCAAATTAAATCTTTATAAGTTTTCAGGTCATTTGGAGCTCAAGAGAATAGCTATCTCTGTTGTAGCTCCTTTCAGGTCTAGAATCCTGGCTGCCGACACACATTAGAATTGCATCAAAAACTTAAATATAAGATAAAAATAACAGTAGAAAAACATGATGCAAAATGAACGTATCAAACAGGGATTGGACGCCATGCCCGACCCACGTCGCCTAAGACCTCACGATCATCCACCTCACCACCTGTAGTAGCTGCACAAGCTTAAAGTGATGCGGTTGTTTTCAATGAGGAGATGGGCATGGTGGCATCGGAACTGTCAGGCAAAACCCAACATAAGATGTGTCCATGACGCGAGAGATGGCGAGCCTCGATGCCGGCACTGGCGTAGACAGAACCTAGGCCATGGCTCTTGTTGACTCTAGCAAATTACACTATTTGATAATGTAGAACACGTTTGGCATGGGTTACATGGGGTTTGGCTCGATCCTGACTCCACCACTAGGTGCCGGCATGGACACGGTGGTGACGTACTTACCTGCAGTTGTGTTGTAGTGCAAGCAAGAGAAAATAGACATGGCGAGGTCATCGATGAATACCTGGTCCACACCAGTGCAAAACCACCCACAGTGGGACGAGGTACGAAAAGTGTCCAGTTTTGATAGTTAAGGGACTAGGTTTGTCGGGTTAAGTTGAAGCATCATTTCTAAACTATCTGTAAAGTTGAGGAATGAAATATACAATTTTCCCTTTTTTGGTCAAGTTAACAAATTCATTTAACATGTACTATATCGTGTTACAAGCTTTTAGATTCATACTCAACACATGAACTCACAAGAGAAAAAATTGTCCATGAGTAGTGGCACCAAGATATTATTAGGGCTACTGTGAATTCTCTGATGTTCACATTTTTTCTCGGGTAACATTATTTTATTATTATTATATTTGAGATGCTCTATACGGTATTTTCCATGAGTTTTTACAAAATATGTGATTCTTTCATAAAAAACATCACTTTTGTTTGTCTATGAAGTACAGTAAATCGAAGAGCTATAATTTGTGTGACATGGTTGTTAAAAATTTAGGGTTTGTGGTCTACCCCATATTCCTCTACGCTTATCCATGGTGCCGCTCACAATTCGCATATCTGAGGCTATGGGGTAGGGACTGATACGTCTCCAACGTATCTATAATTTTTTATTGTTCCATGCTATTATTTATGATGTTTTGGATGTTTAATGGGCTTTGTTATACACTTTTATATTATTATTGGGACTAACCTACTAACCCAAAGGCCCAGTCCAGATTGCTGTTTTTTGCCTATTTCAGGGTTTTACAGAAAAGGAATATCAAACGCAGTCCAAACGAAGTGAAACCTTCGGGAGAGATATTTTTGGAGCAAAATACGCACGGGAGACTTGAGAACCACGGAGTACGGCTGACGTGGTGTCCACGAGGGTGGGGGGCACGCCCCCCTGCCTCGTGGGCACCTCGTCTAGCCCCCGGTGCCCTCCTTCCTCCTATATATACCTACGTACCCCGAAACCAGAGCAACAGAGAAAACCCTAGTTCCAACCCCGCAACCTTCTATTCCCGTGAGACCCCATCTTGGGGCCTATTCTGGAGCTCCGCCGGAGGGGGGTCTACCACAGAGTGCTTCTACATCATCATCATCGCCTCACCATGAGTTGTGAGTAGTTTACCACAGATCTTCGGGTCCATAGCTAGTATCCAGATGGATTCTTCTCTCTCTTTGGATCTCAATACGAAGTTCTCCTCGGTCTTGGAGGAGATCTATTCGATGTAATCTCGTTTTGCGGTGTGTTTTTCGAGATCTGATGAATTGTGGGTTTATGATCAAGATTATCTATGAGAAATATTTGGTTCTTTTCTGAACTCTTTATGTATGATTATAGTATCCTTGCAAGTCTCTTCGAATTATTGGTTTGGTTTGTCCTACTAGATCTATAGTTCTTACAATGGGAGAAGTGCTTGGCTTTGGGTTCAATCTTGCGGTGTCCTTTCCTAGTGACAGTAGGGGCAGCAAGGCACGTATTGTATTGTTGCCATCGAGGATAAAAAGATGGGGTTTATATCACTATGTTTGAGTTATCCCTCTACATCATGTCATATTGCTTAAGGTGTTACTCTGTTCTTATGAACTTAATACTCTAGATGCATGCTGGATAGCGGTCGATGTGTGGAGTAATAGTAGTAGATGCAGAATCGTTTCGGTCTACTTGTCTCGGACGTGATGCCTATATATAATGATCATCCCTAGATAGTCTCATAATTATTCACTTTTCTATCAATTGCTCGACAGTAATTTGTTTACCCATCGTAGAATATCGCTATCATGAGAGAAGCCACTAGAGAACACTATGGCCCCTGGGTCTATTCTCAACATATCAATCTACCATCTACTTTACTTTTCCGCTTTTACTTTCTGTTCTTATATCCAAAAATACCAAAAATATCAAACTACCATCTCTATCAGATCTCACTTTTGTAAGTGACTGTAAAGGGATTGACAACCCCTTATCGCGTTGGCTGCGAAGTTCTTATTTGTTTGTGCAGGTGCGAGGGACTTGCGTGTGGTCTCCTACTGGATTGATACCTTGGTTCTCAAAAACTGAGGGAAATACTTACGCTACTGTGCTGCATCACCCTTTCCTCTTCGAGGGAATACAACGCAAGCTCGAGAATTAGCAAGAAGAATTTCTGGCGCCGTTGCCGCGGAGGCTTACGCAAAAGTCATATACCAAGTACCTATCACAAACCCTTATCCTTCGCATTACATTTATTTGCCTCTCGTTTTCCTCTCCCCCACTTCACCCTTGCCGTTTTATTTGCCATTCTTTTTGCCGTGTGTTTATCGTTCGCTTGCTTCTTGTTTGCTTGTGTGTTGGATTGCTTGCTTGTCACTATGGCTCAGAACAATACCAAATTGTGTGACTTCTCCAATACCAACAATAATGATTTTATTAGCACTCCGATTGCTCATATAACCGATGCTGAATCTTGTGAGATCAATGCTGCTCTGTTGAATCTTGTCATGAAAGATCAATTTTCCGGCCTTCCTAGTGAAGATGCCGCTACCCATCTAAACAACTCTGTTGATTTGTGTGATACGCAAAAGAAAAGAGATACGAATAACGATATTGTTAAATTGAAGTTATTTCCGTTTTCACTTAGAGATCGTGCCAAAACTTGGTTTTCCTCTTTGCCTAGAAACAGTATTGATTCGTCGAATAGGTGCAAAGATGCTTTTATCTCTAAGTATTTCCCTCCTGCTAAGATCATCTCTCTTAGAAATGATACTATGAATTTTAAGCAACTAGATCATGAGCATGTTGCACAAGCTTGGGAGAGAATGAAATTAATGATACGTAATTGCCCTACACATGGTTTGAACTTATGGATGATTATTCAAAACTTTTATGCTGGCTTGAATTTTGCTTCTAGAAATCTTTTAGATTCGGCCGCAGGAGGCACTTTCATGGAAACTACCTTAGGAGAAGCTACCAAACTCCTAGATAATATTATGGTTAATTATTCTCAATGGCACACCGAAAGATCTACTAGTAAAAAAGTGCATGCTATTGAAGAGATTAGTGTTTTGAGTGGAAAGATGGATGAACTTATGAAATTATTTGCTGCTAAGAGTGCTTCTTATGATCCTAATGATATGCCTTTGTCCACGTTGATTGAAAATAACAATGAATCTTTGGATGTGAATTTTGTTGGTAGGAATAATTTTGGTAACAATGCTTATAGAGGAAACTTTAATCCTAGGCCTTTTCCTAGTAATTCCTCTAATAATAATGGAAATTCCTACAACAACTCTTATGGAAAGATGCCTTCTGAATTTGAAACTAGTGTTAAGGAGTTTATGAATACGCAAAAGAATTTCAATACTTTGCTTGAAGAAAAATTGCTTAAGATTGATGAATTGGCTAGAAGTGTGGATAGAATTACTCTTGATGTTGATTCTTTGAAATTTAAATATATCCCACCTAAGCATGATATAAATGAGTCTCTCAAAGCTATGAGAATTTCCATTGATGAATGCAAAGAAAGAACAGCTAGGATGCGTGCTAAAAGAGAGAATTATATAAATGTGTGTTCTTCTAGTTATCATGAAAATAAAGATGAAGATCTGAAAGTTATTGATGTGTCTCCTATTAGATCCTTGTTTTCTAGTATGAATCTTGATAATGATAGGATTGGAGATGAGTCTACTTTAAGGTGTCCCAATGATTCGGAGTTTTTAGATCTTGATGCTAAAATTGTTAAAAGTGGGAGTGAAGAGATTACAACTTTGCATAGTGATGAACCCACTACTTTGGATTTCAATGGATTCAATTATGATAATTGCTCTTTCATTGATTGTATTTCCTTGTTGCAATCCGTACTAAACTCTCCACATGCTTATAGTCAAAATAAAGCTTTTACCAAACACATAGTTGATGCTTTGATGCAATCTTATGAAGAGAAACTTGAATTGGAAGTTTCTATCCCTAGAAAGCTTTATGATGAGTGGGAACCTACTATTAAAGTTAAAATAAAAGATCATGAGTGCTTTGCTTTGTGTGATTTGGGTGCAAGTGTCTCCACTATCCCAAAAACTTTATGCGATTTGCTAGGTTTCCATGAGATTGATGATTGTTCTTTAAATTTGCATCTTGTGGATTCCACTATTAAGAAACCTATGGGAAGGATTAATGATGTTCTTATTGTTGCCAATAGGAATTATGTGCCCATAGATTTCATTGTTCTTGATATAGATTGCAATACTTCATGTCCTATTATTCTTGGTAGACCTTTCCTTAGAACGAGTGCAATTATTAATATGAAGAAAGGAAATATTATATTCCAATTTCCATTAAGGAAAGGCATGGAACAATTTTCTATAAAGAAAATCAAATTACCATATGAATCTATTATGAGAGCCACTTATGGATTGCCTTCCAAAGATGGTAATACCTAGATCTATCCATGTATCGTGCCTAGCTAGGAGCGTAAAACGATAGCGCTTGTTGGGAGGCAACCCAATTTTATATTTTTTGTTTTTGCTTTAGTTTAGGAATATCTATTGCATCAACTTCTGTTTATATGTGGTTTTGTTTTTCTAATTAGTGTTTGTGCCAAGTAGAACCTTTGGGAAGACTTGTGTGAAGTTTATATGATCTTGTTGTGAAAAACAGAATCGTTAGCGCTCGCTAGAATGGTCACCAGATTTTACTAGAGTGTGATATTTAGTTGATTCTTTTTGCAGATGATTAATAGACAAATTCCTCACGTTTACCAATTTATTTCAATTTTTTGGAGTTACAGAAGTATGCGAAAGTTGCAGATTACTACAGACTGTTCTATTTTTGATAGATTCTATTTTTTGTGTGTTGTTTGCTTATTTCAATGCATCTATGAGTATTATTGGGAAGTATGAATCATAGAGAAGTTAGAATACAGTAGGTTTAACACCAATATAAACAAAGAATTAATTCATTGCAGTACCTTTGAGTAGTGGGTTTTTTTTCTTATACTAATGGAGCTCATGAGATTTTTGTCTAAGTTTTGTGTTGTGAGGTTTTCAAGTTTTGAGTATTGCTTTGATGGACTATGGAACAAAGAGTGGAAAGAGCCTAAGCTTGGGGATGCCCAAGGCACCCCAAGGTAAAATTCAAGGACATCCAAGAGCCTAAGCTTGGGGATGCCCCAGGAAGGCATCCCCTCTTTTGTCTTCATCTACCAGTAACTATACTCGGAGCTATATTTTTATTCACCACGTGATATGTGTTTTACTTGGAGCATCATGTATAATTTGAGTCTTTGCTTGTTAGTTTGCCACAATTATCCTTGCTGGATACACCTTTTTTAGAGAGTTAAATATGGCCTAGGAATTGATAGAACACTCTATGTGCTTCACTTATATCTTTTGAGTTGAATAGTCTTTGCACTAGTGCTTCACTTATATCTTTTAGAGCACAGTGGTGATTATATTTTGTAGAAATTGTTGATCTCTCATGCTTCACTTATATCCTTTTGAGAGTCTATTAAAACAGCATGGTAATGTGCTTTGGCTATGAAACTAGCCTTCACATGATAGACATCCAAGATCAATGTAGTAAAAACTTTCACACTAAGTGCATTGAATATGATGAGAAGTCGGATTGTTTTGAGATATGAGGATAGTGATATTAGAGTCATGCTAGTGGAGTTATTATGAAATTGATAAATGCTTGTGTTAAAGTTAGTGATTCCTGTAGCATGCACGTATGGTGAACCGCTATATGACAAAGTTAGAGCATGAGGTATTTGTAGAGTGTACTCCTTTGTGTGGAGGTCGGGGGCGCACGATGGTTAACTCCTACCAACCTCCCCCCTAGGAGCATGCATTGATTGCTTTGTTTTGATGACTCGTAAATTTTTGCAATAAGTATATGAGTTCTTATGACTAATGTTGAGTCCATGGATATTACGCACTCTCACCCTTCCACCATTGCTAGCCTCTCTTGTACCGCGCAACTTTCATCGGTACCATACACCCACTATATATCCTTCCTCAAAATAGCCACCATATATCTTCCTCAAATTAGCCACCATACCTACCTATCATGGCATTTCCATAGCCATTCCGAGATATATTGCCATGCAACTTTCCACCGTTTCGTTCATATGACACGCTTCATATTGTCATATTGCCATGCATGATCATGTAGTTGACATCGTATTTGTGGCTAGACCACCATGCATAAATTTTCATACATGTCACTCTTGATTCATTGCACATCCCGGTACACCGTCGGGGGCATTCATATAGGTCATACTTTTTTCTAGTATCGAGTTGTAATTCAATGAAAGTGTGATGATCATCATTATTAGAGCATTGTCCCATGTGAGGAAAGGCTAAATCAAGAAAGCCCCTCCAAAAAAAGAGAAAGGCCAAAGAAAAAAGAAAGGCCCAAAATAGAAAAAAAGGGACAATTGCTACTATCTTTTTCCACACTTGTGCTTCAAAGTAGCACCATGTTCTTCATGATAGAGAGTCTCATGTTTAGTCACTTTCATATACTAGTGGGAATTTTCATTATAGAACTTGGCTTGTATATTCCAACGATGGGCTTCCTCGAATGCCCTAGGTCTTCATGAGCAAGCAAGTTGGATGCACACCCACTTAGTTTCTTTTGTTGAGATTTCATACATTTTTAGCTCTAGTGCGTCCATTGCATGGCAATCCCTACTCACTCACATTGATATCTATTGATGGGCATCTCCATAGCCTATTGATACGCCTAGTCGATGTGAGACTATCTCCCTCCTCTTTGTCTTCTCCACAACCACCACTCTATTCCACCCATAGTGCTATGTCCATGGCTCATGCTCATGTATTGCGTGAAAGTTGAAAGGTTTGAAAGAATAAAGTATGAAAACAAGTGCTTGGCTGAAACCGGGGTTGTGCATGATATGAATATTTTGTGTGATGAAGAGGGAGCATAGCCAGACTATATGATTTTGTAGGGATAACTTTCTTTAGCCATAGTATTTTGAGAAGACATGATTGCTTTGTTAGTATGCTTGAAGTATTATTATTTCTTATGTCAATATAGACTTTTATCTTGAATCTTTCAGATCTGAACATTCATGCCACAATTAAGAGAATTACATTGAAAAACTATGTTCGTTAGCATTCCACATCAAAAATTCGGTTTTTATCATTTACCTACTCGAGGAAGAGCAGGAATTAAGCCTGGGGATGCTTGATACGTCTCCAACGTATCTATAATTTTTATTGGTCCATGCTATTATTTATGATGTTTTGGATGTTTAATGGGCTTTGTTATACACTTTTATATTATTTTTGGGACTAACCTACTAACCCAAAGGCCCAGTCCAGATTGTTGTTTTTTGCCTATTTCGGGGTTTTATAGAAAAGGAATATCAAACAGAGTCCAAACGGAATGAAACCTTCGGGAGAGATATTTTTGGAGCAAAATACGCACGGGAGACTTGAGAACCACGGAGTAGGGCTGACGTGGCGTCCATGAGGGTGGGGGCGCCCCCCCCCCCCTTATAAGGCGCACCCCCTGCCTCGTGGGCACCCTGTCTGGCCCCCGGTGCCCTCCTTCCTCCTATATATACCTACGTACCCCGAAACCATCAGAATAACAGAGAAAACCCTAGTTCCATCGCCGCAACCTTCTGTTCCCGTGAGATCCCATCTTGGGGCCTGTTCTGGAGCTCCGCCGGAGGGGGGGATCTACCACGGAGTGCTTCTACATCATCATCATCGCCTCACCATGAGTTGTGAGTAGTTTACCACAGACCTTCAGGTCCATAGCTAGTATCTAGATGGCTTCTTCTCTCTCACTGGATCTCAATACAAAGTTCTCCTCGGTCTTCGAGGAGATCCATTCGATGTAATCTCTTTTTGCGGTGTGTTTGTCGAGATCCGATGAATTGTGAGTTTATGATCAAGGTTATCTATGAAAGATATTTGGTTCTTCTCTGAACTTTTTATGTGTGCTCATAATATCCTTGCAAGTCTCTTCGAATTATTGGTTTGGTTTGGCCTACTAGATCTATAGTTCTTGCAATGGGAGAAGTGCTTGGCTTTGGGTTCAATCTTGCGGTGTCCTTTCCCGGTGACAGTAGGGGCAGCAAGGCACGTATTGTATTGTTGCCATCGAGGATAAAAAGATGGGGTTTACATCATAATGCTTGAGTTTATACCTCTACATCATGTCATCTTGCTTAAAGCGTTACTCTGTTCGTATGAACTCAATACACTAGATGCATGCTGGATAGCGGTCGATGTGTGGAGTAATAGTAGTAGATGCATGCAGGAGTCGGTCTACTTGTCTCGCACGTGATGCCTATATACAATGATCATGCCTAGATAGTCTCATAATTATTCGCTTTTTTATCAATTGCTCGACAGTAATTTATTTACCCGCCGTAGAATATCGCTATCATGAGAGAAGCCACTAGAGAAAACTATGGCCCCCGGGTCTAGTCTCAACATATCAATCTACATCTACTTTACTTTTACCGCTTTTATTTGTTGTTTCATTAAACTAAAAATACCAAAAATATAATTATCATCTCTATCAGATCTCACTCTCGTAAGTGACCGTAAAGGGATTGACAACCCCTTATCGCTTTGGCTGCGAAGTTCTTATTTGTTTTTGCAGGTGTGAGGGACTGGCGCGTGGTCTCCTACTGGATTGATACATTGGTTCTCAAAAACTGAGGGAAATACTTACGCTACTGTGCTGCATCTCCCTTTCCTCTTTGAGGGAATACAACGCAAGCTCAAGAGGTAGCACACTGCGGTAGCTCTCTTCCCGCCTTGCTGACGAGGCGGAGGAGGAGGCGGGCTGCTCGGGGTATAGGGTAGAACTTCTGATGAAATTCCAACTTCAGACGATTATAGTTCCATGATCCAATATCATCACATAGCCTAAACCATGTCAATGCATCTCCCTTCAAAGATAAAGTGAAGACCTTCTTCTTGATAATATCCTCGGGCATACCTGCAAGCTTGATTAATCCACATAGATTAGGTGTAAATCGGGATGCAGTGTTTCGTCTCCTGTTAAAGGATTATCAAGCAGTTTCTCTGTCATACCCAAAGGAATTTCAAAGCAAACATTTTCAGTAGGTGTAGTAGGTTGAGGAGCAACTCTTTGCTCTTCTGGTCAGGGTGAAGATACCCCGAACAAGCCCCTGAAAGGATTATGAGCCATAGTAACAAGTGACAATAAATTTCAGCACACTATATAAATTTTTCCTTACCAAATTCCACTTACCAAAGGCGCTTCACTCCCCGGCAACGGCGCCAGAAAAGAGTCTTGATGACCCAGAAGTGTAGGGGATTTATCGCAGTCCTTCCGATAAGTAAGAGTGTCGAACCCAACGAGGAGCAGAAGGAAATGATAGGCAGTTTTCAGTAAGGTATTGTCTGCAAGCACTGAAATTATAGGTAACAGATAGTTTTGTGATAAGGTAATTTGTAGCAAGTGACAAAAGGTAAAAGTAAATAAGGTGCAGCAAGGTGGCCCAATCCTTTTTGTAGCAAAGGACAAGCCTGGACAAACTCTTATATAAAGAAAAGCGCTCCCGAGGACGCATGTGAATTATCGTCAAGCTAGTTTTCATCATGATCATCTGATTCGCGTTCGGTACTTTGATAATTTGGTATGTGGGTGGACCGGTGCTTGGGTTCTGTGCTTACTTGGACAAGCCTCACACTTATTATTAACCTCTAATGCAAGCATCTGCAACTACAAAAGAAGTATTAAGGTAAACCTAACCATAGCATGAAACAAGTGGATCCAAATCAGCCCCTTACGAAGCAACGCATAAACTAGGGTTTAAGCTTCTGTCACTCTAGCAACCCATCATCTACTTATTACTTCCCAATGCCTTCCTCTAGGCCCAAATAATGATGAAGTGTCATGTAGTCGACATTCACATGACACCACTAGAGGAGAGACAACATACATCTCATCAAAATATCGAACAAAGACCGAATTCACATGACTACTAATAGCAAGACTTCTCCCATGTCCTCAGGAACAAAAGTAAATACTCACAAGACATAGTATTGTTCATGATCAGAGGGGTATTAATATGCATAATGAATCTGAACATATGATCTTCTACCAAATAAACCAACTAGCATCAACTACAAGGAGTAATCAACACTACTAGCAACCCACATTTACCAATCTGAGGTTTGGGTACAAAGATTGGATACAAGAGATGAACTAGCGTTTGAGAGGAGATGGTGCTGGTGAAGATGTTGATGAAGATAGCCCTCGCCAAGATGGGAGAGTTGGTGGTGATGACGGCGGTGACGATTTCCCCTCCCGGAGGGAAGTATCCCCGGCAGAACAGCTCTGCCGGAGCCCTAGATTGGTTTCCGCCAAGGTTCCGCCTCGAGACGGCGGCGTCTGGTCCCGAAAGCCTCCTTATGATTTTTTTCCAGGTCAAAACACCTCATATAGGAGAAGATGTGCATCGGGGGGCCCACGAGACAGGGAGGCGCGCCAGAGAGGGGGGCGCGCCCCCACCCTCGTGGACAGCAGGTGGCCCCCCTAGTGATCTTCTTTCGCCAGATTTTTTTTAATATTTTCTGAAACGGAGTTCTGTGAAGTTTCGGGGCTTTTTGAGTTGTGCAGAATAGGTTTCCAGAGTTTGCTCCTTTTCCAGCCCAGAATTCTAGTTCCCGGCATTCTCCCTTTTCATGTAAACCTTATAAAATAAGAGAGAAAAGGCATAAGTATTGTGACAAAACATGTAATAACAGCCCAGAATGCAATAAATATCAACATATAAGCATGATGTAAAATAGATGTATCAACTCCCCCGAGCTTAGACCTCGCTTGTCCTCAAGCGAAAGCTGATGTTGAAAAATATGTCCACATGTTTAGAGATAGAGGTGTCGATAAAAATAAAATACGTACATGAGGGCATCATGATCATTCTCATAACAGCAACATATATATACAGCCGGTCTATTCTCATAACATTATGAGAATAATATTCTCATAACACTTCCGAACTGCTTTGTTTTACTGCATTGGAAAGCTATGCGCACTGCACAGATATTGCAATAGAACCTCATGTTTGAAAAAAACTGTACGTGTTGTTTTTCGGTACCTTTTTTGCTCTAGTTTTTTAACCGTTTATCGGAATTATGCGTGTAATATACCGTTGAAAAGCTATGGAGTAGACGCAACTTCGCCATGTTGAACACTTTTCAAAATTCATCATAGTTTCGGAGCAGTTTCGAAAATCGTGCGGCTCACAACGAATGGCAGCGAGCGTTTTTTGCGTTCTTTTCTAAACCGCTCGTCGGAATGAAATGTATGATACATCGTTGGAAAGGTATCGTCGGTGCGCATCTTTTTCATATCTATTATTTTTCTAATTCGCTACGGTTTAAGAGCAGTTTTGAATTTACTAAATCGCGGAATTGTGTTTTTCAAATTTTTTCACATTTTCGGTATTGTTTTCACCCCAGTTTTCTAACCGTTTGTCGAAACAAGGCGTGTAATATACCATTGGAAAGCTACGAATGAGGCGCAACTTTCATATGTTGAAATGTTTTTGAGATTCCTTATGGTTTTTAGTTAAATTTGAAAATCGTGCGGCTGACTACGAAGGGCAGTGGCCGTTTTTCGTGAAATTTTTACAAAACGTTGGTTGAAATGATCCAAATGATACACCGTTGGAAAGATATCGTCGAGACGCTACTTTTTCATGTAGAACACCCCTCTAATTCATTACGGTTTAAGAGCAGTTTTGAAATTACAAAAACACGGAAACTCTGTTTTTCGCGACACCCAAATCGACGCGTTTTTTTGCGCTTCCGAACTGCATGTTACTGCAACACAGAGACCAGTGAACTGCATGTTTGAAAAAACTGTACGTGTTGTTTTTTCGATACCTTTTTTGCTCTAGTTTTTTAACCGTTTATCGGAATTATGCGTGTAATATACCGTTGAAAAGCTATGGAGTAGACGCAACTTCGCCATGTTGAACACTTTTCAAAATTCATCATAGTTTAAGAGGAGTTTCGAAAATCGTGCGGCTCACAACGAATGGCAGCGAGCGTTTTTTTTACGTTTTTTTCTAAACCGCTCGTCGGAATGAAACGTATGATACATCGTTGGAAAGGTATTGTCGGCGCGCATCTTTTTCATATATATTATTTTTTCTAATTCGCTACAGTTTAAGAGCAGTTTTGAATTTACTAAATCGCGGAATTGTGTTTTTCGAATTTTTTCAAATTTTCGGTACTGTTTTCACTCCAGTTTTCTAACCGTTTGTCGAAACAACGCGTGCAATATACCTTTGGAAAGCTACGAACGAGGTGCAACTTTCATATGTTGAAATGTTTTTGAGATTCCTTACGGTTTTTAGTTAAATTTGAAAATCCTATGGCTGACTACGAAGGGCAGTGGTCGTTTTTCGTGAAATTTTTACAAAACGTTGGTCGAAATGATCCAAATGATACACCGTTGGAAAGATATCGTCGATACGCTACTTTTTCATGTAGAATATCTCCTCTAATTCTTTACGGTTTAAGAGTAGTTTTGAAATTACAAAAACGCGGAAACTCTGTTTTCCGCGACACCCAAATCGACGCGTTTTTTTGCGTTTCTGAACTGCATGTTACTGCAACACAGAGACCAGTGAACTACATGTTTGAAAAAACTGTATGTGTTGTTTTTTCGTTACATTTTTGCTCTAGTTTTTAACCGTTTATCGGAATTATGCGTGTAATATACCGTTGAAAAGCTATGGAGTAGACGCAACTTTGCCATGTTGAACACTTTTCGAGATTCCGCACGGTTTAAAAGCAGTTTTGAAAACGGTGAACTGCATGTTTGAAAAAATTGTACGTATTGTTTTTTCGATACCTTATTTGCTCTAGTTTTTTAACCGTTTATCGGAATTATGCGTGTAATATACCGTTGAAAAGCTATGGAGTAGACGTAACTTCGCTATGTTGAACACTTTTCGAGATTCCGCACGGTTTAAGAGCAGTTTTGAAAACGATCAACTTCATGTTTGAAAAAACTGTACGTGTTGTTTTTTCGGTATCTTTTTTGCTCTAATTTTTTAACCGTTTATCGGAATTATGCGTGTAATATACCGTTGAAAAGCTATGGAGTAGACGCAACTTCGCCATGTTGAACACTTTTCGAGATTCCGCACGGTTTAAGAGCAGTTTTGAAAACGGTGCGACCGACGAATAATGGCAGCGAGCGTTTTTTTGTGCTTCCGAACTGCACAAGAAAACCGCACTGCATCAGGGTAGGAGCCGGCGCGACGTTGGTGGGGGAAGGAGGCGGGGCGGCAGCGCGGGGGTAGGAGGCGGGGCAGTGGTTGCTGTCCTCGGGGCGCTCCGCGCTAGAAACCTATTTAAGTGGGGTGTTATGAGAATAAGGTTTTTGTTATGAGAATAAGGTCTTAAGGGATGTTATGAGAATAGACCCATTATATATATATATATATATATATATATATATATATATATATATATATATATATATATATATATATATATATATATATATATATATACATACATTATGAGAATAATATTCTCATAACACTTCCGAACTGCTTTGTTTTACTGCATTGGAAAGCTATGCGCACTGCACAGATACTGCAACAGAACCTCATGTTTGAAAAAATTGTACGTGTTGTTTTTTCGATACATTTTTTGCTCTAGTTTTTTAACCGTTTATCGGAATTATCTGTGTAATATACCGTTCAAAAGCTATGGAGTAGACGCAACTTCGCCATGTTGAACACTTTTTAAAATTCATCATAGTTTAAGAGCAGTTTCGAAAATCGTGCGGCTCACAACGAATGGCAGCGAGCGTTTTTTTGCTTTTTTTCTAAGCCGCTCGTCGGAATGAAACGTATGATACACCGTTGGAAAGGTATCATCGGCGCGCATCTTTTTCATATATATTATTTTTTCTAATTCGCTACGGTTTAAGAGTAGTTTTGAATTTACTAAATCGCGGAATTGTCTTTTTTGATTTATTTCAAATTTTCGGTACTGTTTTCACTTCAGTTTTCTAACCGTTTGTCGAAACAAGGCGTGTAATATACTGTTGGAAAGCTACGAACGACGCGCAACTTTCATGTGTTGAAATGTTTTTGAGATTCCTTACGGTTTTTAGTTAAATTTGAAAATCGTGCGGCTGACTACGAAGGGCAGTGGTCGTTTTTCGTGAAATTTTTACAAAACGTTGGTCGAAATGATCCAAATGATACACCGTTGGAAAGATATCGTCGAGACGCTACTTTTTCATGTAGAACACCCCCTCTAATTCATTATGGTTTAAGAGCTGTTTTGAAATTACAAAAACGCGGAAACTCTGTTTTTCGCGACACCCAAATCGATGCGTTTTTTTCCGCTTCCGAACTGCATGTTACTGCAACACACAGACCAGTGAACTGCATGTTTGAAAAAACTATACGTGTAGTTTTTTCGGTACCTTTTTTGCTCTAGTTTTTTAACCGTTTATCGGAATTATGCGTGTAATATACCGTTGAAAAGCTATGGAGTAGACGCAACTTCGCCATGTTGAACACTTTCCGAGATTCCGCACGGTTTAAGAGCAGTTTTGAAAACGGTGAACTGCATGTTTGAAATAACTGTACGTGTTGTTTTCTCGGTACCTTTTTTGCTCTAGTTTTTAACCGTTTATCGGAATTATGCGTGTAATATACCGTTGAAAAGCTACGGAGTAGACGCAACTTCGCCATGTTGAACACTTTTCAAAATTCATCATAGTTTAAGAGCCGTTTCGAGAATCGTGCGGCTCACAACGAATGGCAGCGAGCGTTTTTTTGCGTTTTTTTCTAAACCGCTCGTCGGAATGAAACGTATGATACATCGTTGGAAAGGTATCGTCGGCGCGCATCTTTTTCATATCTATTATTTTTTCTAATTCGCTATGGTTTAAGAGCAGTTTTCAATTTACTAAATCGCGGAATTGTGTTTTTCGAATTTTTTCAAATTTTCGGTACTGTTTTCACTCCAGTTTTCTAATCGTTTGTCGAAACAAGGCGTGTAATATACCGTTGGAAAGCTACAAACGAGGCGCAACTTTCATATGTTGAAATGTTTTTGAGATTCCTTACGATTTTAAGTTAAATTTGAAAATCGTGCGGCTGACTACGAAGGGCAGTTGTCGTTTTTCGTGAAATTTTTACAAAACGTTGGTCGAAATGATCCAAATGATACGTCGTTGGCAAGATATCGTCGAGACGCTACTTTTTCATGTAGAACACCCCCTCTAATTCATTACGGTTTAAGAGCAGTTTTGAAATTACAAAAAATGTGGAAACTCTATTTTTCGCGACACCCAAATCGACGCGTTTTTTTGCACTTCCGAACTGCATGTTACTGCAACACAGAGACCAGTGAACTGCATGTTTGAAAAAACTGTACGTGTTGTTTTTTCGGTACCTTTTTTGCTCTAGTTTTTTAACCGTTTATCGGAATTATGCGTGTAATATAACGTTGAAAAGCTATGGAGTAGACGCAACTTCGCCATGTTGAACACTTTTCGAGATTCCGCACGGTTTAAGAGCAGTTTTGAAGACGGTGAACTGCATGTTTAAAAAAACTGTACGTGTTGTTTTTTCGGTACCTTTTTTGCTCTAGTTTTTAACCGTTTATCGGAATTATGCGTGTAATATACCGTTGAAAAGCTATGGAGTAGACGTAACTTCGCAATGTTGAACACTTTTCGAGATTCCGCACGGTTTAAGAGCAGTTTTGAAAACGGTGAACTTCATGTTTGAAAAAACTGTACGTATTGTTTTTCGGTACCTTTTTTCCTCTAGTTTTTTAAACGTTTATCGGAATTATGTGTGTAATATACCGTTGAAAAGCTATGGAGTAGACGCAACTTCGCCATGTTGAACACTTTTCGAGATTCCGCACGGTTTAAGAGCAGTTTTGAAAACGGTGCGACCGACGAATAATGGCAGCGAGCGTTTTTTTGCGCTTCCGAACTGCACAAGAAAACCGCACTGCATCAGGGTAGGAGCCGGTGCGACGGTGCTGGGGGAAGGAGGCGGGCGGCAGCGCGGGGGTAGGAGGCGGGGCAGTGGTTGCTGTGCTCGGGGCGCTCCACGCTAGAAACCTATTTAAGTGGGCGTGTTATGAGAATAAGGTTTTTGTTATGAGAATAAGGTCTTAAGGGGTGTTATGAGAATAGACCCACCCTATATATATATATATATTGTCATATGATTCTTGTGCGAAAGTAACAATTCATTCACAATATCGAGCATGAATCATAAACTGAAAACTAACAAACTTTGATCTCGGTCATTGAAGCAATTGCAATTTATCGTAACATCAGAAAGAGTCAATATAAGAGCTTTTCAGCAAGCCTACATACTCAACTATCATATAGTGTTTCACAATTGCTCACACTCACGCAATACTTATGGTTATGGAGTTTTAATCGGACACAAAGAAAGATAGGGGCTTATGGTGTTGCCTCCCTACCTTTTACCTCGGCGGTAATGTCAACGGTAATAGACCATGAAAACTTACATCCAAGTGGGTATATATGTCAGGATCTTTCCAACACAGTGTGCTTGCCAAAGGATAAAAGGTAAAAAGAAAAGGTGAATTTCGCCTTGACACTTATAAGGCAAGAATAATAGATAGGCCATTCGCAGAGGGAAGCAGAGGTTGTCATGTGTTTTTATGGTTGGATGCACAAAGTCTTAGCACAGAAGAACGTCACTTTATATTGCCACTTGTGATAAGGACCTTTATTATGCAGTCCGTCGCTTTTATTACTTCCATATCACAAGATCGTATAAAGCTTATTTCCTACACACTAATAAATCATACATATTTTAGCGAGTTTGCAACATGACTACTTACTTGGAAGGATCTTTCTCAATCCATAGGTAGGTATGGTGGACTCTCATGGCAAAACTAGGTTTAAGGATGTATGGAAGCACAAATAGTATCTCTACTTGGTGCAAGGAATTTTGGGTAGCATGAGGGGGAAAGGCAAGCTCGACATGTTGGATGATCCATGACAATATACTTTATTTCAGATATAAGAAAACATAACCCATTAGGTTGTCTTCCTTGTCCAACATCAACTCTTTAGCATGTCATATTTTAATGAGTGCTCACAATCATAAAAGATGTCCAAGATAGTATATTTGTATGTGAAGCCTCTCTTTCTTTATTACTTCCTATTAATTGCAACGATGACCAAAACTATGTTTGTCAACTCTCAACAACTTTTATTCATCATACTCTTTATATGTGAAGTCATTGCTTCCCATAAGATCAATATGATCTCTTTGATATTCTTTATGTTTTCTTTCTTTTTATCATGACCAAGGTGAGGAAATCAAGCCCTTGACTCAACACTAATCTTTATTATATATCTCATGGACCCGATTACAAAGGGTAAAGATCAAAGGCAAAAGCTCATAACTAGATCATGCTAACTTTATTCTACTAGATCAAGATACTACCAAAAGGATCGAACTAAGAAAAACGGTAAAGATAGGAGTGATGGTGATACGATACCGGGGCCCATACCCATATGATTATGTCTCCTTCTTCGGGGGTGGTGATGATGGCTTCTTCCTTAACTTGCGCTTAAGGGCAAAATTCTGCTCCCTTAGGTCATTGATCTCCTGCTCAAGGTTTAATATTTTCTTGCATAGTGCCTGCTTGTTTTCATGCAAGAGGTGAAAAGGGATAAATTCGATCTTAGATTTCTTTGCTTCGTCGGGGAGGCTTGACTTTTGGAACTTCACATGCATGTCCCCAGGTTGAGGTAGTGGGACTTCGTCTTCATCTAAACTAGTCCAATCCTTTCCCTTGGAATCATGGTCTTCTTCTTCCTCCGTGGTCCAACCATAATGCTCCCAGTCCCCATAGGCCTTAGGGTCAGCAAGGGAACCAGCCACATAGCTTTCTCCCTCCGAATCCTGGGACGACATGTTGCTTTTATCTGCGATAGAAACAACTCGAAATGAAAACAGAGGAGTTTTGCGTGATACAGAGGTCAAAACCTTTGGGAGTATATATAATTAATTTTTACCGACCAAAAGGAGTAACATACACGAAATCAGAGTCCGGGAGGCACACGAGCTGCCCACGAGGCAGGGGGCGCGCACAGGGCAGGGGGCGCGCCCTCCACCCTCGTGGACGGCTCGTGTCTCTTCCGGACTGCTACTTATTTTTCTATTTTTCTTAATATTCCAAAACAGTAAAAAAGTGCCTTTAGAACTATTTTGGAATCAGTTTACTTACCGTACCACATACCTCTTCCTTTTCGGAGGCTGGATCATTCTGGAAAGTGTCCCTTATGTATTCCTCCGGGGTTACAGTTTCAATAACATTGGTTTGAACATTTATAGGATTACCTGCGATATAATGTTTGATTCTTTCACCATTCACCACCTTCGGATTTGTGCCTTCGAAGTTGTTGATTTTTATGGCACCGGAACGATAGACCTCCTCGATAACGTAAGGTCCTTCCCACTTAGAGAGAAGTTTTCCTGCAAAAAATCTTAAACGAGAGTTGTATAGCAAGACATAATCACCTACGTTAAACTCGCGCTTTCGTATCCTTTTGTCATGCCACCTTTTAACTTTTTCTTTAAACAGCTTGGCATTCTCATAGGCCTGGGTTCTCCATTCATCAAGAGAGCTAATGTCAAATAACCTGTTCTCACCGGCAAGTTTGAAATCATAATTGAGTTCTTTAATAGCCCAATATGACTTATGTTCTAGCTCAAGAGGTAAGTGACAAGCCTTTCCATAAACCATCTTATATGGAGACATACCCATAGGATTTTTGTATGCAGTTCTATAGGCCCATAATGCATCATCAAGTTACTTGGACCAATTCTTTCTAGACCTATTAACTGTCTTTTGCAAAATTAATTTCAACTCTCTATTACTCAGTTCTACTTGACCACTAGTCTGTGGGTGATAAGGGGATGCAATTCTATGGTTGACATCATACTTAGCAAGCATTTTACGAAAGGCACCATGAATAAGTGTGAACCACCATCAGTCATTAGGTATCTAGGGACTCCAAACCTCGGAAAAATAACTTATTTAAGCATCTTAATAGAGGTTTTATGATCAGCACTACTAGTTGGAATAGCTTCTACCCACTTAGTAACGTAATCAACATCAACTAGAATATGTGTGTACCCATTAGAGGCAGCAAACAGTCCCATATAATCAAAGCCCCAAACATAAAATGGTTCAATAACAAGTGAATAATTCATAGGCATTGTCGGTGTACAAAAAGAGGGGCACACTTTTTGTATCCCTATGACTGTGCACGGGCAGTCTGAGCCACGGGCACCACCACACCAAGCATGGCCAGGGAGGTGAGCCAGGGTAAGACCGAAGCTCGATGGAGACTGAAGCCCAAAGAACAAGACCACATAGAGCAAAGGGACAGAGCGGCTTCCCCCCGGCAAGATCCTTGCCGGGAGCCAGTTTCAGCAGCCTTGGCAAGACCCTTGCCGGGGCCGGCTCTGGCAGCCCCGGCAAGACCCTTGCCGCGGCAGCTCGCCCCACACCTACGGAGCGGATCACCCTTGAATCCACCGCCCCCATGGGGCAAGGATTCGGGATATATCCCCGTGGTGGCATGCAGATCTTTGTGAAGACATCCAAGATCAGATACAAGCTAAGAAGACGACGACCCTTGGCGGGATCCCAGCCAAGGAGGACCACAAGGCCTCCGGCAAGCACCTTGCCAGGGATGGCAGCAGGCGCCGCGGCAAGACCCTTGCCGGGGCCCCGGCAAGGCCCTTGCCGAGGACGCCCGCAGGGCCACCGTCAGGCCCGCACCAACTGAGTTTCCACCGCCCATGTAGCTGCCGACCCAACCAGCTGGGCAGTTTCTTGCGTGGCAACATGCAGATCTCCGTGGAGACCCGCCGTTGCGCCACCTCAGCTACCTACCTACCTACATGGCGCCTCAGGCACCACTGGCCAGGGCGCGTGTCAACACAAGGAGGAGCGGCGACGGACAAGACGGACGTCTCCCCTCGTCCCCGATAAAGCGAGGACACCTAAGCTAAGCGCATTAAATGCGCCTTGTCCTGTAATGCGAGGGATAACCTCGCATCACTGTACCCTTTCCACCTCCTATGTGCCACTGTGGCGACCCCTTTTTCCTATAAAAGCAGGCCCGAGGCGACCAGGAGAAGGATTCGGCTTTTTCGAACTCCTCACGACTCTTTTGGAGCTCCTCACTAGCTGAAGAACACAAACATATAATCCACCAAAGCAGGAGTAGGGTTTTACGCATCTTTGCGGCCCGAACCTGGGTAAAGGAACCGTGTCCTGACTGTTAGATTCGCTCTTCTCTCAACCCCGCGCCCCGCAACCGTAGTAGGGATTCTTGTGATTCCATAGGTGTCGATCCAAATACACCGACATCTTTGGCGCGCCAGGCAGGGGGCGCAGTTGTGAGAATCGGCTTTAGCAGTTAGTTCGGCGCTCCTTCATCATCATGGCGCCCAAGAAGAAGACGACGGTGGCGGTTGGCCAGTCGGAAGCCGGACAGCCCGTCCCGACGCGGGCGAGCAGCGGACCGGTCGCGGAAAGGACCCGGGGCGCTGCTCGCGAACACCAACGCCGTCCAAGCAGCCGGAGTTTGGGAGGTGGCGACGTTTGTGCGTCTGGTAACAGGCCACTCACCGCCAGTTCCAAAGATGGAGCCCGACCCTCCGCGGGTGGCGCGGGGCCTTCCAAGGTCGCCGCCGCATCACCCGAAGGTGACGCAAGGACCTCCAGAACTCCCACGCCGGCGCCAACAGCGCGCTCCTCTCAAGTGGCGCGCGACGAATGGCGTCGGCAACCCGAAGATCCCGGGCGTCGCCATGGGAAGAGCCCCGAGCGCCACTCCCGGGACATAGAAGACCTGCCCGCCCGCCGAAGCACTGATGGAGACGGTAGGCGACTGCGGGATCGTGATGGAGCTCCCCCTGACACGGTTAGGGGTCGAAGCGCGTCACGGTCCGTGCAGGTTTCGCTACCGTTAACCCCAGCCGAAGCTCTGGCGCGCGCGCTGTTGCTCCTCGACTTTCCTCCCGTTACGGGGAAACTCGACGAATGGAGAGGCACCATCCGAAGCCTTGTCGCAATCGCCAACAAGGATGACCCAAATCCAGCGGAGCTCCCAGGTCGACGCTTCGATGGAGTCCCACGCACCGGCGGCGGGAGAGCCGGCAGCGCCGTGGCTACGGTGCATTCACCTCCTCCTCGCCTGGTGCCGCGTGCGTCGACTCATCGGGACGTCGCGGGCGACGCCATCTCCATAGCGTCGTCCGACCCATGGACCCACGGCGACCAGCGTCAAGTCCTTCAGGAGCGAGCTCATGAAGACGCTCGAACCATCATCGAGCGCCGGCGCGGAGCGCGCCACCAGTCAGACAGGCGAGCGGGGCCTGCTGTAGACCGCCCAGCACCGGAGAGCCCTGGAGGTCTGCCTTACGAGGTAGGCTGTCCGGCTTTTACCCGTGAGCTGCGGGAGTTCCAGTGGCCCTCTCACCGCACCTTCAAGCCTAACGTTGGCGAGAAGTACAACGGCAAGACCCACCCGTCGGAGTTCATCAGCATCTACACCATCGCGATGCAAGCTGCTGGGGCTCGCGACGACAAGGTGCTTGCGAACTACTTTCCGTTAGCTCTTAAACCTAACGCCATGTCGTGGTTGATGCACTTGCCAGTAGACTCTATTTCCTCCTGGTCCGATTTGTGCCATGAGTTTGTTGGCGCCTTTACTGGAGGTCATCAAGCCCATGGCCAAGCAAGTGACCTGCACGTCATACCCCAGAAGGAAGGCGAGAGTCTGCGCAAGTACATACAAAGGTTCAGCCGGGTGCAGTACAACATCCCTGACGTTCACCCTGGCGCCATCATCAGTGCGTTCCATCAGAACGTGCGTAACCGCAAGATGCATGAAGAACTAGCGATGACCAAGGTGAAAGATGTGGCAGAACTCTATTTTCTCGCTGACAAATGTGCCCGGGCTGAAGAGGGAAGGAAGTACCCCGGCGAAGGTGCCGGCGCGGAAACCGACTCCTCAGATGACGATACTACCGCAACGGCGGAGAAGGGCCGGAACCGCAACAAGAAGCGCAAGGGTAAAGCCGTGCTTGCCGTCGAGGGATCTGATGACACCGGCTCCGCCAAGAAAACTAGGGCGGGTGACCCCGGCAAGGAAATTGTCGGGTGTGTCGCCTGCCGGGCCTTGGCGGCTGTCGAGAAGCCAGGAAACTCCGGCAAGCGATATTGCAAGATCCATCACACCAATGGCCATGATCTCCAGGACTGCCGACAGGTTGAGCTCCTTGCTGAGAAGCAGAGGGATGAATATGAGAGGCGGGACCAGGAGAAGGGCCAGGATGGTGCTGAAGGGTCCGGCAAAAAGCGAGACGGCCAAGCAGGCCGTCGCGGCAAGGATAAACAGCAGGAGAGGCCCGCCCGGTGCCGTGACAGAAGGCCCGAAGACGACGATCACGAGGAGGACGACAAGTCCGGCGACCAAGAATTTCAGAAAGCTACGGAGGCCATGTGCGTCGACGGCGGCGCCTCGCTGCATACTTCTCACCGCCAACTTAAACAGTGGGCGCGTGAGATTACAGCGGCGGAGCCGTCGACCGGTGCCCAAAAGCCGCTGAAATGGTCCAGCACACCTATCATCTTTGACGCTGAGGATCACCCTGATCGCACTACTGCAGTCGGGTGCTTGCCATTGTTGGTTTCACCAACAATACGCAACCTCAAGGTGACAAAGATGCTAGTCGATGGCGGGGCCGGTCTGAACCTACTCTCGCCCACTGTGATCGAAAAGCTGCAAGTTCCTGATGGAGACCTCGAAGAGACGGGCATGTTTCAGGGGGTCAACCCAGGGAGAAGCCAACCAAAGGGGAAGGTCACGCTGCCCATGATTTTTGGAAGTGATCTGAACTATAGGACAGAGAGGATTGTGTTCGATGTTGCCAAGATCCCCTTGCCCTACAACGGGATCCTTGGCCGCCCAGCACTGGCCAAGTTCATGGCAGCGTCACACTACGCCTACAACACCCTGAAGATGCCAGGACCTGTGACGATCATCACCATCCCCTCCGATAAGATAGATGCGCTGATCTGCGCTGACCAACTGTACCAGCAAGCAGTTGCAGCAGCTGCCACTACGAGGGCACTTGCTCCTGCCACTGAAGCCCCGGGAGGGAAGAAGAAGAAGACTGGCGAGACGTCGGGCACCCACTCCGGCAAGCGCACCTCTTCGGGGTGTTGTGCTCCCGTCGAGGACGTGCCAGAGAGCTCCACCAGAAAGAAGAAGACCGGTGAGACCTCAGGCACCCACTCCGGTAAGCGCACCTCTTTGGAATGTCGCGCTCCCGTCGAGGACGTGCCAGAGAGATCCACTGGCAGAAACAAGAAGTCCAGGGCCACGCCGCCGGCAACCAAGAGGGTTTCCGCCAAGGAGGACGGCACAGGAGGGGCTTTCACCATAAGCTCCTCCCTTGATGACAAATAGGAAGACGCGCTCGTCACCTTCCTGCGGGCGAATGTCGACGTGTTTGCATGGCAAGCATCCGACATCCCCGGCGTTCCCAGGGAGGTGATTGAGCACCACCTTGATGTCTGTCCTCATGCGCGGCCCATCAAGCAGAAGGTCAGGAAGCAAGCTTTGGAACGACAAGAGTTCATCACAGAGGAGATCCGGAAATTGGAAGTTGCGTGTTTGGTAAGAGGAGTGCTCCATCCAACATGGTTGGCCAATCCAGTGGTAGTGCGCAAGGCGAATGGGAAGTGGAGGTTGTGTATTGATTACACAGATATCAATAAAGCTTGTCCCAAGGACCCCTTCCCGTTGCCGCGCATCGACCAGATTGTTGACTCCATGGCTGGGTGTGACCTGCTGTCATTCCTCGATGCCTACTCCGGCTACCACCAGATCTTCATGGCAAGAGAAGACGAAGAGAAGACAACATTCATCACCCCATGTGGTACGTACTGTTTCGTACGAATGCCTTTCGGGTTGAAGAGTGCTGGCTCGACGTTTGCAAGGGCAGTCCAGATTGGTTTTGAACCCCCGCTCCATAGAAATATGGAGGCTTATATGGATGATATAGTGGTCAAAACCAAGAACGGGGCAACCCTTATACCGGATTTACAAGAAACATTTGTCAACCTACGCAAGATCAACCTCAAGCTGAACCCTAAGAAGTGTGTCTTCGGCGTTCCGTCCGGCAAGCTTGTCGGTTTCTTTGTGTCGCCGCGTGGGATAGAGGCCAATCCGGACAAAATCAAAGCTATAGAGCAGATTGAAGCACCCAAACGGGTCAAGGACGTGCGTCGGCTTGTTGGCTGCGTTGCCGCCATGAGCAGATTCATTTCCAAGTCTGCCGAGCGCGCCCTCCCCTTCTTCAAGATTTTGAAAAAGGCGGGGCCGATGGAGTGGACGCCAGAAGCTGAAGCAGCATTACAAGATTTGAAGAGGTACCTTTCCTCCACGCCAATACTAGTTGCGCCTAGGCCACAAGAACCGTTGCTGCTATACTTGGCGGTGACGAACCAGGTGGTCAGTGCCGCACTAGTGGTGCGGAGAGAAATTGAAGACGGGGTCATAGCAGCAACAGAGCCTGGTGCCACTGGCGCAGAGACGACACGGTCGGTTGGAGTGCAGCCAAGGAAGAAAATGATGCAGCACCCGGTCTACTTTGTACCCCCCCCCCTCTTGCAGGGGGCTAGATCAAGGTACTCCGGCGTGCAAAAATTGCTCTTCGGCCTTCTTGTGGCCTCGAGGAAGCTGCGTCACTACTTCCAGGCGCACGAGATCACTGTCGTCACTTGCCTCCCTCTACAACGGATATTGCACAATCCAGATGCAACGGGAAGAATTGTAGAGTGGGCACTGGAGCTGTCCAGCTTTGGCCTCAAGTTTGAAAGTACCTCGACGATCCAGAGCCGAGTCCTGGCAGAGTTCGTCGCAGAATGGACCGCCACGCCTGATGAAGAAGTCCAAGAAACTGCTCTCCCCGGCAAAGAGGCGAGTTGCAACTGGATCATGTACTTTGATGGAGCTTTCTCCTTGCAGGGCGCCGGGGCTGGCGTACTGCTGGTCGCGCCCACTGGAGAGCGCCTCAAGTACGTGGTCCAGATGCACTTCCCCAGGGAGGTATCAATGAACAATACTGCTGAGTACGAGGGGCTGCTTGCTGGTCTTAGGATCGCGGCAGACCTCGGAATCAAGAAGCTCATTGTCAGGGGCGACTCGCAGCTTGTCGTCAAACAAGTCAACAAGGATTACCAGAGCCCGTTGATGAAGGCCTACGTCGATGAAGTGAGAAAGTTAGAAGAGCGCTTTGATGGTATACAGGCGGAGCACGTTCCCCGAGCGGAGAACGACATCGCCGATTACTTGTCAAAGCACGCTGCCCTCATGCTACCTGTGGAACCAGGTACCTTTGTGCTTCAGCTTTCTCAGCCATTCGTTGATCCATCAACAGAGCAGAGCAAGAGGAGGAAATCAGGGCCCGGCAAGTACTTTCTCGCCGAGCTCCCCGGAGCCGCCGGCAAGGATGTTGCCGGAGACACTGAGCCCGCTGCAGGACGGTTAGCTCTGGCAGAGCGTCAAGCTTTTGCCGTCGAGACAGCCGCTCCCTTGGCGGAGGAAATGCCTTTGGTCCTCGCCGTCGAGCCCCAGGCTCCAGCGTGGGCGCAGCATACCGGCCGATTCCTCCAGACTGGGGAACTTCCTGAGGAGCGGGAAGAAGCGGAGAAAGTAGCCCGTCGGTCTGCTATGTACCAGTTCGTCGATGACGTCCTGTACAGAAGGAGACCGAACGGCGTGAAATTGAAGTGCATCCCTCAAGATGAAGGACTGGAGCTGTTGGCAGAGATACATGGAGGCATATGTGGATCCCACATAGGGTCAAGAGCCCTTGCCGGCAAGGCATTCCGGCAAGGCTTCTTCTGGCCCACTGCCCTCCAGGATGCGACAGCACTGGTCACCAGGTGTGAAGCGTGCCAGTTCCATTCAAAGAAACTTCATCAACCAGCTCAAGCCCTTCAAACCATTCCTCTCTCCTGGCCCTACTCGGTCTGGGGGCTCGACATACTGGGCCCTTTCCCCCGCGCTGTCGGGGGCTTTGAGTACTTGTACATTGCAATCGACAAGTTCACAAAGTGGCCAGAGGTGGAGGCAGTCAGGAAGGTCACAGCTCAGTCAGCCGTCAAGTTCTTCAAGGGACTAGTGTGCCGTTTTGGTGTACCCAACAGGATCATCACCGACAACAGCACGCAGTTTACAAGCCGCACCTTCATGCAGTATACCCAGGACCTCGGCAGCAAAGTCTGTTTCGCTTCCATTGCTCACCCCCGAAGCAATGGTCAAGCTGAGAGGGCAAACGCTGAAGTGCTGCGAGGGTTAAGGACAAAGACCTTTGATAGGCTGCACAAGAGCGGGAGGCGCTGGATTGATGAGTTGCCGGCGGTTCTTTGGTCGATCAGAACGACGCCAAATCGAGCCACCGGCCAGACGCCCTTTGCCCTGATATACGGGGCAGAAGTAGTTCTCCCCACTGAAATCATATACGGGTCACCTCGAGTGTTCGCTTATGATGAGCTTGAGCAAGAGCAATTGCGGCAAGACGACGCAATGCTCCTTGAGGAAGATCGTCTTCGGGCGGCTGTCAGAGCAGCACGCTACCAGCAAGCGTTGTGCCGCTACCATAGCCGCAAGGTCTGTGCCCGAAGCTTTGAGGAAGGCGACCTTGTTCTCCGGCGCATTCAATCGGCCAGGAATACGAACAAGTTGACGCCGAAGTGGGAAGGCCCTTATCGGGTAATACGAGTCACCAGGCTTGGCGTAGTCCGCCTGGAGACCGAAAATGCCATTCCGGTGAGCAATTCCTGGAACATTGAGCATCTTCGCAAGTTTTACCCATAAGGCGCGGCTTGCCGGGCCCCCGGCAAGCCACCCTTTTGTACTAGCCTTGCCGGCAAGGCATGTAACCCTTTGTACAAAGCCAGGCGCAGACCCTGAGCATAAATAAATGAAGCGCTGGCGCCCTAAGTTATAGCATGCATGCTGAGTCGAGTCTCGTCCTTGGTTAGGGTTGATAGTGCTTAGCGGCGGCTAACTGATACGTCCAAAACGTATCTATAATTTATGCTTGCTCCATGCCTCTTTTGTGTGATATTGCTATGATATTTATGCACTTCCATACACTTTTGATCATATTTGGACTAACCTATTAACTCAGTGCACCATAGTGCCAGTTCCTGTTTTCTGTTGTTTTTCTATTTCAGGTTTCCCCCATATTAAAAGTGCCCTAAAAATTTCGGGAAAAATACAGGAAAAATCAGCGTATCGAGAGCTTCCAGAAAAACCAAGGCAGTGCCAGAGGGGAGCCTGGGGTGGCCCAGGCGGCCACCCGGCGCGGCCCCACCCCTGGCCGCGCCAGGGGGGCGCCTGGGGCCCCACCTCCGCCTCTGGTGACCCCCTTTTGCATATATATTGCTCGCGTCCCGAAACCCTCGAGGACGGAACCTTTTTCATGATCTCGTCTCTGTTCCGCCGCCGCCGCGCTTCCAAGATCGGGAGCACCAGGAGAACTCTTCCCGGCACCCTGCCGGAGGGGAGAACTACCACAGGGAGCTTCTCCACCACCATGGACGCTTCCCGGATGAGTTGTGAGTAGTCTCCCTTGGACCATGGGTCCATGACCAGTAGCTATGTGATGTTCTCCTCCCCTCTTTGTTCTTCATCGATTAGACCTCGTGAGCTGCCCTACATGATCGAGGCACATATGTAATCTTTATGCCGTTGCTTTGTTGAGTTTGCTGGGATCCGATGGATTATGAGATTATGTTCAGATTGTGTGTGAGTAATATGTTTGATTCACCTCTTTTATATTTATGTTCTTGAGTAATTCTTGCATGTTCTCCGTTGCTGTTTATTGCTTTGGCCGAGTAGTAGGTAGTAACTCCAAGAGGGAACGTTATGCTTGATTGTGGGTTCATGCCCCATGATGACTAGCTTGAGTGACAGAAACATGAGTCTAGGGGATGTGCTGTTGCCACAAGGGGGAAAACAACGGTGCTTGTACTTGCGGGTGCAAGGATTGTTTACTTTACGCAAAGTTCTTTTAATGCAGTTGTCTGTTGCTTTGAGTTTACACTTTGGGTGGGACTCGCAACTTAATACCAGCGAGATGTTCTGGATAGATATCTCAAGGTGGATGATTAGTAGTAGATGCAGATGGATTTCGGTCTACTTGCCTTGGCGTACCGCCCATGCTTTTGAGCCTCTACCTTTCTTTACAACATAGTTAGCATTGGTTTGCGCACATAATCCTGTCAATTGCCCAGCTGTAATTTGTTTACCTCGCTTAGCTGTTTTATCGTCTTTTGGGAGAGAGACATCACTAGTGAACATCATGCGACCCCGATCCATATTACCATCACTGATCACACCCGCTATTTACTTCCTGTCTTTATTTCCTAGTTGCAGTCATACCTATCACTATTATCTCTTGTGTTTGATCCTTTGTAAACGACAAGGCCGGAGGGATTGACAACCTCTCTGTACTCGTTGGGAGCAAAGTTATTTGTATCTGTGTGCAGGTCCTGTCAACCGCTAAGTTGGCGCCGTTAGCGTTGACACCTACTTGTTGGCCCTCGGAGTCTCACGGGATTCGATCCTTGGTATCTTGCCAAGGGAAACTTGCCGTTACGCTACATCTCAAACCTTCCATTTGGGGTAACCAATGAGGGGCGAGAAGCCATCACTAACCCCTAGCTTAGAGGTCGAGTTTGCGTCTCTTTGTCTTTCCTCTATCTCCTTTGGTTCACAGGACGCACGGACATCCTTGCCGAGGCCACTTGGGGAGAAGAAAGAGGAACAGATCAGCATCAAGGCCCCGGCAAGCTAGTGTAGCCGAGGGCTACAAGAGCAAAGATTCGCCCACGGCGAACCAGGGTTGCCGGGGGCTGCGGCTTCAGATAAGTTCTTCGTCCCTTATCATGCATTCCGTTATGGACTGAGGTATGTGAAACCTCGTTCTTTTCCTTAAGCTACCGTGCTACCATAACTCTAGGCCCTAGGGCTCGTCCCTGGGACTAAGTTTGGTCGTAGTCGCGGCGGCAAAAAGGTGAGACGAGGAGCCTAAGACCACTTCATCCCTGCCTCCGCCAAGGGCGTGAGAAAGGTCGAGCGAAGTAGGAAGACGGCAAGGCCTGTTGCCGGGCAAGAAAATGTTTATCTTAGAGATATCAGGGATTTATTCCCTGTTGTGGGTTCTACCTGCGAACAAATGACCCGGCAAACATTCCTTTTTCATTAAAAACATTCCATTCAGGTACAGTCCATAGGAAATGAAAAACATGAACAAGGAGATTAAAAGTTTTAAACTTAACAGATGCCCGAAGGCTTACAAACTAAAAAGAGATAAGATGCCCGTAATGCCTTTCTTGTCCCTCTCCTCAGGAGGTAGGTCAAGGAGGCGAGAAGGGCAAAAGGGGCGCCTAGGCGAGCTACGGGTGGCAGAAGACACCAAGAGGACATCTCGGTGGCCGCCTAAGGGCTGGATGGTGATGACGGCGCCTGAGGCAGAGCTCGAAGATGAGGCGGCAGGACGTTAGTACGCGTCGAAGGCATTGGTGCCCGCGTACTCTGACATGACGACCTAGCCGCCCGCCTTCTTCCTCTTCCTCTTCCGCAGCCTCCCTACGCCAGCCGCCAAGGAGACGGCCCCGAGAAGTTCAAGCAGCTGGTGACGCGGATGATGGGGTTGCCGGTGCCACCAGGAGAGGCGCCCGACACCTAGTCGGACCCGTCATCCTGCCGTCCACCGCCCTCGTCGTCGCTGCCACTGCCCTCCTCGTCACCCTTGTTCAAGGAGGAGTCTTCGTCATCGGAGGAGCTCTCCACGCAGCACCTCGCACGAGTCCCGAGGTGCTCGAAGACCTTGATGGAGAGATGGCCATCCTCCATCAACTTGAAATGGAGGGTGAGCCCATCTGTCAGGCTGTGGATGCGAGCGAACGTCTTCCATCCTTGACGAAGATACATCACATGAGGGGCAGGGAAGTCGACGCGGACCCGTGTGCCACTGATCCCCCACCCCCTCATGTGCAGCCGCAGCGACTCCGGCGGATCCACCTCCATCTCCCGCGCAAATGGGTCGGGAGACGAAGGCGACGGCGTGGCGGCCCCCGCATCCTAACGAAGAACTCACAAGGGTCATCCCCAATATGGCCTTCCATTGGAGGAGGTGCTGCTGGCGGGGGCGAGGACGACGGGCCGCCCCGTCCTCCTCTTCCCCGAGCGCCTCGGCCTCGCCCACGGCCTCTCCCCCTCCCCCTTCCCCTCGTGGCTGGTTCAGCCATTGCAGGTGCAGGAGAAGGAGGGACGCGTTGTCGAGCAGCGACCCTTGCCGCCACCGTTGAAGAGCCGGGATTTCCTCTCTTCATGGCGGACAGAAGAGAGGAGCGGAAGCTGAAGGAGAAAGAAGATGGAGGAGTGCGGGGCGCCGTCCCTTCCCTCCGCTCTTTATAAAGGAGCGGGGCTGGGGCTCGACCGCCCCGCTTGGCCAATCAAGACGCAGAAGGCGAGGGAGCCGGGACCGACCCGCCGCCCCAACCAGCGACGGCTCGGTTTCCCGCCTCCACCGCTCGCCACCTCGAGCGCATGGAAGGCACGTGGCGAACGTGCAGAACCGAGGAGACGGGTGAGGCGACCTCTCCCCACCCCGTGATCATGGGGAGTGGATGCCTAGACGACCACGCCTCGGCCCCATTCAGTAAATGGGCCGTGCCTCCACGCCTCCCCCCGTTTACGGGGAAGGCGCGAAGCTGCCTCCTTTCGCATTTACTGCGATGTGACGCATGCCTGCGGGAACCGCCCCACGCATGCCGCCCACGTCACGCACGCCCCTCCACCCCGCGCCGTGCGCGTGGGTCGTGGGAGGCACAGCGCGCGGAAAATTTTACCATGGTGAAAACTGCCCCGCCTACCCGCTCACCGTTCTGGGCCTGGCCCAACAACGCGTCGCGCTCATGTGTGGCCCAGGCCCGGGGGCTCCTGTCGGTGTACAAAAAGAGGGGCACACTTTTTGTACCCCTATGACTGTGCACGGGCAGTCTGAGCCACGGGCACCACCACACCAAGCATGGCCAGGGAGGTGAGCCAGGGTAAGACAGAAGCTCGATGGAGACTGAAGCCAAAAGAACAAGACCACAGAGAGCAAAGGGACGGAGCGGCTTCCCCCCGGCAAGATCCTTGCCGGGAGCCAGTTTCAGCAGCCTTGGCAAGACCCTTGCCGGGGCCGGCTCTGGTAGCCCCGGCAAGACCCTTGCCGCGGCAGCTCGCCCCACACCTACGGAGCGGATCACCATTGAATCCACCGCCCCCATGGTGCAAGGATTCGGGAGATATCCCCGTGGTGGCATGCAGATCTTTGTGAAGACATCCAAGATCAGATACAAGCTAAGAAAATGATGACCCTTGGCGGGATCCCAGCCAAGGAGGACCACAAGGCCTCCGGCAAGCACCTTGCCGGGGATGGCAGAAGGCGCCGCGGCAAGACCCTTGCCGGGGCCCCGGCAAGGCCCTTGCCGAGGATGCCCGCAGGGCCACCGTCAGGCCCGCACCAACTGAGTTTCCATCGCCCATGCAGCTGTCGACCCAACCAGCTGGGCAGGCTCCTGCGTGGCAACATGCAGATCTCCGTGGAGACCCGCCGTTGCGCCACCTCAGCTACCTACCTGCCTACATGGCGCCTCAGGCACCGCTGGCCAGGGCGCGTGTCAACACAAGGAGGAGCGGCGACGGACAAGACGGACGTCTCCCCTCGTCCCCGATAAAGCGAGGACACCTAAGCTAAGCACATTAAATGCGCCTTGTCCTGTAATGCGAGGGATAACCTCGCATCATTGTACCCTTTCCACCTCCTGTGTGCCACTGTGGCGACCCCTTTTTCCTATAAAAGGAGGCCCGAGGCGACCAGGAGAAGGATTCGGCTTTTTTGAACTCCTCACGACTCTTTTGGAGCTCCTCACTAGCTGAAGAACACAAACATATAATCCACCAAAGCAGGAGTAGGGTTTTACGCATCTTTGCTGCTCGAACCTGGGTAAAGGAACCGTGTCCTGACTGTTAGATCCGCTCTTCTCTCAACCCCGCGCCCCGCAACCGTAGTAGGGATTCTTCTGATCCCATAGGTGTCGATCCAAATACACCGACAGGCATTTCTTGATGTCTACTGATATTACCAATTCTTTGACATTCATCACAAGATAAGACAAACTTACGAGCATCTTTGAAGAGAGTAGGCCAATAAAAACTAGATTGCAATACCTTGTGTGCAGTTATATCTCCCGCATGTGTCCTCCATAAGCTTCGGAGTGGCACTTGCGTAGGATCTGTTCCTGTTCATGCTCAGGTACACAACGTCTAGTAATACCATCTACTCCTTCTTTATAAAGATGTGGGTCATCCCAAAAGTAATGTCTCAAATCATAGAAGAACTTTTTCTTTTGCTGGTATGTGAAGCTAGGAGGTATAAACTTAGCAACAATATATTTAGCATAATCAGCATACCATGGAGCAGTACGAGAAGTATTTATGACAGTTAATTGTTCATCAGGAAAGCTATCATCAATAGGTTGTGGGTTGATACGTCTCCAACGTATCTATAATTTTTTATTGTTCCATGCTATTATTTATGAAGTCTTGGATGTTTAATGGGCTTATTCATACACTTTTATATGATTTTTGGGACTAACGTATTAACCCAGAGCCCAGTGCCAGTTTATGTTTTTCTCCTGTTTTAGGGTTTTACAGAAAAGGAATATCAAACGGAGTCCAATTGACGAGCCATTTTTTTATGATTTTTTCTGGACCAAAAGAAGCCCCCGAAGCAAAAGAGTTGGGCCAGGAGAGCCACGGGCTGCCCTCGAGGGTGGGGGCGCGCCCTGGGCAGGGGGCGCGCCCTCCTATCTCGAGGACGGCCTGTAGCTCCCCTTTACTTGGCCCCGACTCCAAAAGTTCCTATAAATACTGAAACCTTCGGAAATTAACCTAGATCGAGAGTTCCGCCGCCGAAAGCCTCTGTAGCCACCGAAAACCAATCTACACCCGTTCTGGCACCCTGCCGGAGGGGGGAATCCCTCTCCGGTGGCAATCTTTAGCATCCCAGCGCTCTCCATGACGAGGCAGAGTAGTCCACCCTCGGAGCTGAGGGTATGTATCAGTAGCTATGTGTTTGATCTCTCTCTCTCTCGTGTTCTTGAGATGTCACGATCTTGATGCATCACGAGCTTTGCTATTATAGTTGGATCTTATGATGCTTCTCCCCCTCTACTCTCTTGTAAGGGATTGAGTTTTCCCTTTGAAGTTATCTTATTGGATTGAGTCTGTAAGGATTTAAGAACACTTGATGTATGTCTTGCACGTGCTTATCTGTGGTGACAATGGGATATCATGTGATCCACTTGATGTATGTTTTGGTGATCAACTTGCGGATTCCGTGACCTTGGGAATCTACGCATAGGGGTTGGCACACGTTTTCGTCTTGACTCTCCAGTAGAAACTTTGGGACACTCTTTGAAGTTCTATGTGTTGGTTGAAGAGATGTTTCTAAGATTATGTGATGCATATCGTATAATCATGCCCACGGATACTTGAGGTGACAATGGAGTATCTAGGGGACATTAGGGTTTTGGTTGATTTGTATCTAAAGGTGGTATTCCAGTACGAACTCTATGATAGATTGAACGTTACTACAGACTCTTGAATAGATCGATCAGAAAGAATAGCTTTGAGGTGGTTTCGTACCCTACCATAATCTCTTCGTTTGTTCTCCGCTATTAGTGACTTTGGAGTGACTCTTTGTTGCATGTTGAGGGCTAGTAATATGATCCAATTATGTTATCCTTGTTGAGAGAACTTGCACTAGTGAAAGTATGAACCCTAGGCCTTGCCTACTATCATTGCAATACCGTTTATGCTCACGTTTACCACTTGCTACCTTGCTGTTTTCATATTTTCAGTTTACAAAAACCTATATCTACCATCCATATTGCACTTGTATCACCATCTCTTCGCCGAACTAGTGCACCTATACAATTTACCATTGTATTGGGTGTGTTGGGGACACAAGAGACTCTTTGTTATTTGGTTGCAGGGTTGTTTGAGAGAGACCATCTTCATCCTACGCCTCCCATGGATTGATAAACCTTAGTCCATCCACTTGAGGGAAGTTTGCTACTGTCCTACAAACCTTTGCACTTGGAGGCCCAACAACGTCTACAAGAAGAAGGTTGTGTAGTAGACATCAAGCTCTTTTCTGGCGCCGTTGTCGTGGAGGTTAGCCCTTGAAGGTATATCTTTAGATCTTGCAATCGGATCTTTTAGTTTCTTGTTTTATCACTAGTTTCGTTTATAAAAGAAAACTACAAAAAAATGGAATTAAGGTTACCTCATATGCTTCATCTTTTTAATATCTTTCATGAAAATGATGGGAAGGAAAACTATGCTCAAGTACTAGAAGAAGAATTACATAGAGTGCTTGGCATAAAATACTTGAATGATGAGCATGATTGCAATGTTGTTAGTGTGAATCCTTAGAATATCCATGATGCTAATGATATGCAAAGCCACAAGCTTGGGGATGATATGTTTGATGAAGATGATGTGTTTAGTCCCCCAAGTTTTGATGAGCAAATTTATTATGATGAAAGCATGCCTCCTATTTATGATGATTATATTGATGAAAGTGGATTTGGAGAGGTCATGAATTTATTTAGTGATGAATCCACTATTTCGGAAGAGGTTCCAATTGATTATGAGAATAAAGTTGCTATCTATGATGATTATTGTGATGGCTTGTATTCTATTAAGAATAATGATAACCATGAAACTTGTCATCATGATTTTAGTTTTCAATTGGATTATGCTTCACATGATAGTTATTTTGTTGAGTTTGCTCCTCCCACTACTATGAATGAGAAGAATTTTGCTTACGATGGGAGCAGTAAAATTTCTATGCTTCTAGATCATGAAAAGAATGCTTTATGTGCTGGTTATATGGTTGAATTCATTCATGATGCTACTGAAAATTATTATGAGAGAGGATCATATGTTTCTACATATTGCAATAATATCAAGTTTCCTCTCTTTGTGCTTACAATCTTGAAGTTATGCTCGTTTTCCCTTCCTATGCTAGTTGATTATCGTTCCCATAAGTTGTTTTCTTACAAAATCCCTATGCATAGGAAGTGGGTTGGAATTCAATGTGCTAGTCATATGCTTCATGATGCTCCCGTTATGTTTCAATTCTTATCTTTTATGTGAGCATCATTATGCCTAGCTAGGGGCGTTAAACGATAGCGCTTGTTGGGAGGCAACCCAATTTTTTGTTTTTTTTGTTTTTGTTGCTGTTAGGGAATAAATATTGCATCTAGCCTCTAATTAGATGTGGTTTTATGTTTTGTTTAGTGTTTGTGCCAAGTAGAACCGTTGGGAAGACTTGTGTGAAATTTATGTGATCTTGCTGTGAAAAACAGAATCGTTAGCGCTCGCTAAAGTAGTCTTCAGATTTTACTAGAGCGTGCTTTTTAGTTGATTCTTTTTCAGATGATTGGTAGACAAATTTCGCAAATTTACCAATTTAGTTTGAATTTTTTGGATTTCCAGAAGTAGGCGAACCCTGCAGATTACTACAGACTGTTCTGTCTTTGACAGATTCTGTTTTTCGTGTGTTGTTTGCTTATTCCGATGCATCTATGAGTAGTATTGGGAAGTATGAACCATAGAGAAGTTGGAATACAGTAGGTTTAACACCAATATAAACAAAGAATGAATTCATTGCAGTACCTTTGAGTAGTGGTTTGCTTTCTTATACTAACGGAGCTCACGAGATTTTTGTCTAAGTTTTGTGTTGTGAAGTTTTCAAGTTTTGAGTATTACTTTGATGGACTATGGAACAAAGAGTAGCAAGGGCCTAAGCTTGGGGATGCCCATGGCACCCCAAGTAAAATTCAAGGACAATCAAAAGTGTAAGCTTGGGGATGCCCCGGGAAGGCATCCCCTCTTTCGTCTTCATCCATCGGTAACTATACTCAGAGCTATATTTTTATTGACCACATGATATGTGTTTTACTTGGAGCGTCAACTTAGGTTATTTTGTTTTGCATGCTGTTTGAATAATATCCCAAGATCTGAAGTTCTTAAATGTTAGAGATTCTTCACATAGTTACATAATTATTCAACTACTCATTGATCTTCACTTATATCTTTCGGAGTAGTTTAATATTGCTCTAGTGCTTCACTTATATCTTTTAGAGCACGGTGGTGGTAATATTTTTTAGAAATTTTTGAACTCTCATGCTTCACTTATATCTATTTGAGAGTCTATTAAAACAGCATGGTAATGTGTTTAGGCTAAAGAAACTAGTCTTCACATGATAGACGTCCAATGTCAATGTAGTAAAAATAATTCACACCAAGTGCATTGAATAGAATGAGATGTTGGATGCTTGATAATTGTTTTGAGACATGAGGATAGTGATATTAGAGTCATGCTAGTGGAGTTATTATGAAATTGAGAAATACTTGTGTTAAGGTTAGTGATTCCCGTATCATGCAAGTATGGTGAACCGCTATGTGATGAAGTTAGAGCATGAGGTATTTGTAGAGTGCCAACCTTTGTGTGGAGGTCGGGGGCGCGCGATGGTTAACTCCTACCAACCTCCCCCCTAGGAGCATGCGTTGATTGCTTTGTTTTATTGACTCGTAGAATTTTGCAATAAGTATATGAGTTCTTATGACTAATGTTGAGTCCAAGGATTATACGCACTCTCACCCTTCCACCATTGCTAGCCTCTCTTGTACCGCGCAACTTTCGTCGGTGCCATAAACCCACTAAATATCCTTCCTAAAAACAGCCACCATACCTACCTATCATGGCATTTCCATAGCCACTCCAAGATATATTGCCATGCAACTTTCCACCGTTCCGTTCATATGAGACGCAACATATTGTCATATTGCCATTGCATGATCATGTAGTTGACATCGTATTTGTGGCAAATCCACCATGCATAATTTTTATACAAGTCACTCTTGTTTCATTGCACATACCGGTACACCGCCAGAGGCATTCATATAGAGTCATACTTTGTTGTTGTAGTATCGAGTTGTAATGAAAGTGTGATGATCATCATTATTAGAGCATTGTCCCATGGGACGAAAGGCTAAATCAATGAAGCCCCTCCGCAAAAAAAGAGAAAAAAAAGAAGGCCAAAGAAAAAGAAAAAGAAAGGCCCAAAAAAGGGAGAAAAGAAAAAAAAGGGACAATTGCTACTTTCTTTTTCCACACTTGTGCTTCAAAGTAGCACCATTTTCTTCATTGTAGAGAGTCTCATGCTTAGTCACTTTCATATATTAGTGGGAATTTTCATTGTAGAACTTGGTTTGTATATTCCAACAATGGGCTTCCTCAAATGCCCTAGGTCTTCGTGAGCAAGTAAGTTGGATGCACACCCACTAGTTTCTTTTGTTGAGCTTTCATTCATATTTAGCTCTAGTGCATCCGTTGCATGGCAATCCCTACTCACTCACATTGATATCTATTGATGGGCATTTCCATAGCCCATTGATACGCCTAGTTGATGTGAGACTATCTCCCTCCTTTTTATCTTCTCCACAACCATCTCTATTCCACCCATAGTGCTATATACATGGCTCACGCTCATGTATTGCGTGAAAGTTGAAAGGTTTGAAAAGATAGAATATGAAAACAAATGCTTGGCCGAAATCGGGGTTGTGCATGATATGAATATTTTGTGTGATGAAGAGGGAGCATAGCCAGACTATATGATTTTGTAGGGATAACTTTCTTTAGCCATGGTATTTTGAGAAGACATGATTGCTTTGTTAGTATTGCTTAAAGTATTGTTATTTCTTATGTCAATATAGACTTTTATCTTGAATCTTTCAGATCTGAACATTCATGCCACAATTAAGAGAATTACGTTGAAAAACTATGTTGGTTAGCATTCCACATCAAAAAAATTGTTTTTATCATTTACCTACTCGAGGACGAGCAGGAATTAAGCTTGGGGATGCTGATACGTCTCCAACATATCTATAATTTTTTATTGTTCCATGCTATTATTTATGAAGTCTTGGATGTTTAATGGGCTTATTCCTACACTTTTATATGATTTTTGGGACTGACCTATTAACCCAGAGCCCAATGCCAATTTTTGGTTTTCTCCTGTTTTAGGGTTTTACAGAAAAGGAATATCAAACAGAGTCCAATTGACGAGCCAATTTTTTATGATTTTTTCTGGACCAAAAGAAGCCCCCAAAGCAAAAGAATTGGGCCAGGAGAGCCACTGGCTGCCCTCGAGGGTGGGGGCGCGCCCTGGGTAGGGGGGCGTGCCCTCCTATCTGGAGGACGGCCCGTAGCTCCCCTTTACTTGGCCCCGACTCTAACAATTCCTATAAATACTGAAACCTTCAGAAATTAACCTAGATCGGGAGTTCCATCGCGGAAAGCTTCTGTAGCCACCGAAAACCAATCTACACCCGTTCTGGCACCCTGCCGGAGGGGGGAATCCCTCTCCGGTGGCTATCTTCATCATCCCGGCGCTCTCCATGACGAGGAGGGAGTAGTCCACCCTCGGGGCTGAGGGTATGTATCAGTAGCTATGTGTTTGATCTCTCTCTCTCTCTCTCTCTCTCTCTCTCTCGTGTTCTTGAGATGTCACCATCTTGATGTATCGCTAGCTTTGCTATTATAGTTGGATCTTATGATGCTTCTCCCCCTCTACTCTCTTGTAATGGATTGAGTTTTCCCTTTGAAGTTATCTTATCGGATTAAGTCTTTAAGGATTTGAGAACACTTGATGTATGTCTTGCACGTGCTTATCTGTGGTGACAATGGGATATCATGTGATCCACTTGATGTATGTTTTGGTGATCAATTTGCAGATTCTGTGACCTTGGGAATCTATGCATAGGGGTTGGCACACGTTTTCGTCTTGACTCTCCGGTAGAAACTTTGGGGCACTCTTCGAAGTTCTATGTGTTGGTGGAATAGATGTTTCTGAGATTGTGTGATGCATATCGTATAATCATGCCCACGGATACTTGAGGTGACAATGGAGTATCTAGGTGACATTAGGGTTTTGGTTGATTTGTATCTTAAGGTGTTATTCTAGTACAAACTCTACGATAGATTGAACGTTACTACGGACTCTTGAATAGATCGATCAGAAAGAATAGCTTTGAGGTGGTTTTATACCCTACCATAATCTCTTCGTTTGTTCTCCGCTATTAGTGACTTTGGAGTGACTCTTTGTTGCATGTTGAGGGCTAGTAATATGATCCAATTATGTTATCCTTGTTGAGAGAACTTGCACTAGTGAAAGTATGAACCCTAGGCCTTGCCTACTATCATTGCAATACCGTTTATGCTCATGTTTACCACTTGCTACCTTGCTGTTTTTATAATTTCAGTTTACAAAAACCTATATCTACCATCCATATTGCACTTGTATCACCATCTCTTCGCCTAACTAGTGCACCTATACAATTTACCATTGTATTGGGTGTGTTGGGGACACAAGAGACTCTTTGTTATTTGGTTGCAGGGTTGTTTGAGAGAGACCATCTTCATCCTACGCCTCCCACGGATTGATAAACCTTAGGTCATCCACTTGAGGGAAATTTGCTACTGTCCTACAAACCTCTGCACTTGGAGGCCCAACAACGTCTACGAGAAGAAGGTTGTGTAGTAGACATCATGGGTCATCGAGTATATTCTCTAGCCTAGACAAGTTGTCTGTAATGGGGTTCTCAGCTCCCTTTCTATCAATAATATGCAAGTCAAACTCTTGCAGCAAGAGAACACATCTAATAAGTCTAGGTTTAGCATCTTTCTTTTCCATAAGGTATTTGATAGCAGCATGATCAGTGTGAATAGTTACTTTGGAATCAACAATGTAAGGCCTAAACTTATCACAAGCAAATACAACTGCTAAAAATGCTTTCCCAGTGGTAGCATAATTTTTCTGGGCACTATCTAGAGTTTTACTAGCATACTGGATAACATTCAATTTCTTATCAACTCTTTGCCCTAAGATAGCACCTACAGCATAATCGCTAGCATCGCACATAATCTCAAAGGGTAAATTCCAGTCAGGAGGGTGGACAATAGGTGCAGAGATCAATGCTTTCTTAAGTATTTTAAATGCTTCTAGACCATCATCATCAAAGACAAAAGGAATATCTTTTTGTAAGAGATTAGTCAGAGGCCTGGAGATTTTGGAGAAGTCCTTTATGAACCTCCTATAAAACCCGGCATGACCAAGGAAACTTCGTATACCTTTGATGTCCTTGGGGCACGGCATCTTTTCAATAGCATCAACTTTAGCTTTGTCAACTTCAATACCTCTTTCAGAAATTTTATGTCCCAAGACAATGCCTTCATTAACCATAAAGTGGCACTTCTCCCAATTCAAAACAACATTAGTGTCTTCACATCTCTGCAAAACTCGATCAAGGTTGCTTAAGCAATCATTAAAAGATGTTCCGTAAACGGAGAAATCATCCATGAAAACCTCAACAATCTTTTCACAAAAGTCAGAGAATATAGCCATCATGCATCTTTGAAAGGTAGCAGGTGCATTACATAAACCAAAAGGCATACGTCTATAAGCAAAGGTACCGAAAGGACAAGTAAAAGTGGTCTTTTCTTGATCCCCTTTTGACACGGGTATTTGAGAGAAACCAGAATAACCATCTAGACAGCAAAAATGAGTATGTTTGGATAACCTTTCTAGCATTTGATCAGTAAATGGTAAGGGGTAATGATCTTTCTTAGTAGCTTTATTTAATTTGCGGAAATCAATTACCATCCTATGACCTGTAACTATTCTTTGCGGGATCAATTCATCTTTATCATTAGGAACAACAGTCATACCTCGCTTCTTAGGGACACAATGGACAGGACTTACCCACTGGCTATCAGCAACTGGATAGATAATACCTGCCTCTAGAAGCTTTAGTATTTCCTTCCTTACCACTTCTTTCATCTTAGGATTTAAACGTCGCTGATGATCAATAACTGGTTTAGCGTTTTCTTCCAACTTTATCTTGTGTTGGCATAAAGTGGCATTAATTCCCTTAAGATCATCCAGAGTATATCCAATAGCAGCACGATGCTTTTTTAGAGTTTTCAATTGTTTTTCTTCTTCCTGCTCTGAAAGGTTAGCACTAATAATAACAGGATATATCTTCTTTTCATCAAGATAAACATACTTAAGATTATCAGGTAAAGGTTTGAGTTCAAACACGGGATCACCCTTGGGTGGAGGAGGATCCCCTAGGATTTCAACAGGCAAGTTGTTTTTCAATACGGGTCCCTGATTGAAGAATATTTCATCTATTTTCCTTCTCTCATTCATATGCATATCATTTTCATGGTCTAGCAAGTATTGTTCTAAAGGATCATTAGGAGGTACAACAATAGAAGCAAGACCAATAATTTCATCCTTACTAGGTAATTCTTTATCAAGGGGTTGTCTACGGAATTTAGCAAAGTTAAAATCATGAGACATATCCCTTAAACCAACAGTAACAATATCTTTCACGCAGTCTATCTTAGCATTAACAGTATTCAAGAAGGGTCTACCAAATATAATGGGACAAAATTCATCTTGTGGGGAACTAAGAATAAGAAAATCAGCAGGGTATTTAACCTTCCCACACAAGACTTCAACATCTCTAACAATCCCAACTGGTGAAATAGTGTCTCTATTAGCTAGCTTAATAGTAACATCAATCCCTTCTAACTCAACATGTGCAATATCATGCATAATTTCTTGATATAAGGTATGAGGGTTTATGCTTGCACTAGCACCTACATCACATAAACCATGATAGCAATGATCTCCTATCTTAATAGAGATAACAGGCAAGCCTACAATAGATCTATGTTTACTCCTAGCATTGGGTTTTGCTTTTCTAGCAGATTCCTCTTGGAGGTAAATAGCATGTCCATCTAAATCTTCTACCAAGAGATCTTTAACCATAGCAACACTAGGTTCAACTTTAATTTGCTCAGAGGGTGTAGGTGTTCTAGTATTACTCTTATGAACTACAGTTAAAGCTTTAGCATGATCCTTTATCCTAACAGGGAAAGGTGGTTTCTCAATATAAGTAGTAGGAACAATAGGATTAGCATTATAAGTGATAGTCTTTTCTTCAACTTTAACAAGTTCAACTACTTTTACTTCAATGGGAGGATGGTATTTAAACCACTTCTCCTTGGGAAGATCAACATGAGTAGCAAAAGATTCACAGAAAGAAGCTACTTTCTTAGAGTCAACTCCATATTTAGTGCTAAACTCACGGAAAACATCGGTATCCATAAAAAGCTTTAACACAATCAAACTTAGGGGTCATACCTGACTCCTTACCTTCGTCGAGATCCCAATCTTCAGAGTTGTGTTTAATTCTTTCCAATAAATCCCATTTGAATTCAATAGTCTTCATCATAAAAGAACCAGAACAACAAGTATCGAGCATGGAGCGATTATCGAGAGAAAGCCGGGCATAAATTTTTTGAATAATCATTTCTCTTGAGAGCTCATGATTGGGGCACGAATATAACATTGACTTAAGCCTCCCCCAAGCTTGAGCGATGCTTTCTCCTTTGCGAGGCCAAAAATTATAAATATAATTACGATCACGATGAACCTGGTGCATAGGGTAGAACTTCTTATGAAATTCCAACTTCAGACGATTATAGTTCCATGATCCAATATCATCACATAGCCTAAACCATGTTAATGCATCTCCCTTCAAAGATAAAGGGAAGACCTTCTACTTGATAACATCCTCGGGCATACCTGCAAGCTTAAATAATCCACAAACTTCATCCACGCTTAAATAATCCACAAACTTCATCCACATAGATTAGGTGTAAATCAGGACGCAGTGTTTCGTCTCCTGTAAAAGGATTATCAAGCAGTTTCTCTATCATACCCAAACGAATTTCAAAGCAAACATTTTCAGTAGGTGTAGTAGGTTGAGGAGCAACTCTTTGCTCTTCTGGTCGGGGTGAAGATACCCCGAACAAGCCCCTCAAAGGATTATGAGCCATAGTAACAAGTGACAATAAATTTCAGCACACTATATAAATTTTTCCTTACCAAAGGCGCTTCACTCCCCGGCAACGGCGCCAGAAAAGAGTACTGATGACCCACAAGTGTAGGGGATCTATCATAGTCCTTTCGATAAGTAAGAGTGTCGAACCCAACGAGGAGCAGAAGGAAATGATAGGCAGTTTTCAGTAAGGTATTGTCTACAAGCACTGAAATTATAGGTAACAGATAGTTTTGTGATAAAGTAATTGGTAGCAAGTGACAAAAGGTAAAAGTAAATAAGGTGCAGCAAGGTGGCCCGATCCTTTTTGTAGCAAAGGACAAGCCTAGACAAACTCTTATATAATAAAAAGCGCTCCCGAGGACACATGGGAATTATCGTCAAGCTAGTTTTCATCACGATCATCTGATTCGCATTCAGTACTTTGATAATTTGGTATGTGAGTGGACCGGTACTTGGGTGTTGTCCTTACTTGGACAAGCCTCCCACTTATGATTAACCTCTAATGCAAGCATCCACAACTACAAAAGAAGTATTAAGGTAAACCTAACCATAGCATGAAACACATGGATCCAAATCAGCCCCTTACGAAGCAACCCATAAACTAGGGTTTAAGCTTCTGTCACTCTAGCAACCCATCATCTACTTATTACTTCCCAATGCCTTCCTCTATTCCCAAATAATGGTGAAGTGTCATGTAGTCGACGTTCACATGAAACCACTAGAGGAGAGACAACATACATCTCATCAAAATATCGAACGAAGATCGAATTCACATGACTACTAATAGCAAGACTTCTCCCATGTCCTCAGGAACAAAAGTAACTACTCATAAGACATAATATTGTTCATGATCATAGGGGTATTAATATGCATAATGAATCTGAACATATGATCTTCCACCAAATAAACCAACTAGTATCAACTACAAGGAGTAATCAACACTACTAGCAACCCACAGGTACCAATCTGAGGTTTGGGGTACAAAGATTGGATACAAGAGATGAACTAGGGTTTGAGAGGAGATGGTGCTGGTGAAGATGTTGATGAAGATAGCCCTCCCCAAGATGGGAGAGTTGTTGGTGATGACGGCGGTGATGATTTCCCCCTCCTGGAGGGAAGTATCCCCGGCAGAACAGCTCTGTCGGTGCCCTAAATTGGTTTCCGCCAAGGTTCCGCCTCGAGACGGCGGCGGCGTCTGGTACCGAAAGCCTCCTTATGATTTTTTTCCAGGTCAAAACACCTCATATAGGAGAAGATGGGCATCGGGGGGCCCACGAGACAGGGGGGCGCGCCTGATACGTCCAAAACGTATCTATAATGTCTGCTTGCTCCATGCCACTTTTGGGTGATATTGCTATGATATTCATACACTTCCATACACTTTTGATCATATTTGGACTAACCTACTAATCCAGTGCACCCCGGTGCCAGTTTCTGTTTTCGGCTGTTTTTGTATTTCAGGTTTTCACGTTACGAGAACTCCTAGGAAAAATCCAGAAAAATTATATAAAAAATCAGCGTTCCAGAACCTACCTTGCGCCCGAAGGACAGCCGGGGGGGCCACCACGGCTCCAGGCGCCCTGGCGGCGCCCCCCCCCCTGGGCCGCGCCGGGGGGGGCGCCTGGGCCCCCGAGCCCCATCTGGTGCCCCCCTTCGGCATATATTTAGAGCGTCCTTCGAAACCCTCGGGGCGGGAACTCTTTTTCGCGATCTCATCTCTGTTCCGCCGCCGCCGCCGCTTCCAAGATCGGGAGCACCAGGAGAACTCTTCCCGGCACCCTGCCGGAGGGGAGGATCACCATCGGGAGCCTCTCCACCACCATGGACGCCTCCCGGATGAGTTGTGAGTAGTCTCCCTTGGACCATGAGTCCATGACCAGTAGCTATGTGATGTTCTCCTCCCGTTCTTGTGCTTCACTAATTAGTCCTCGTGAGCTGCCCTACATGATCGAGGCACATATGTAATCCTTATGCTGTTGCTATGATGAGTTTGCTGGGATCCGATGGATTATGAGATTATGTTCAGATTGTTCTTGAGTAATATATTTGATCTACCTCTTTTATATTTATGTTCATAAGTAATTCTTGCATGTTCTCTGTTGTTATTTATTGCTTTGGCCAAGTAATACGTAGTGACTCCAAGAGGGAACGTTATGCTTGATTGTGGGTTCATGCCCCTCGATGACTAGCTTGAGTGACAAAAACATGAGTCTAGGGGATGTGCTGTTGCCACAAGGGGGAAAACAACGGTGCTTGTGCCCGCGGGTGCAAGGATTGTTTACTTTACGCAAAGTTCTTTTAATGCAGTTGTCTGTTGCATTGAGTTTACACTATGGGTGGGGCTCGCAACTTAATACCAACGAGATGTTCTGGATAGATATCTCAAGGTGGATGATTAGTAGTAGATATTGATGGATTTCGGTCTACTTACTTTGGCGTACCGCCCATGCTTTGAACCTCAACCTTTCTTGCAATGTAGTCAGCATTGGTTTGCGTTCGTGGTCCTGTCAATTGCCTAGCTGTAATTCGTTTACCTCACATAGCTGTTTTATCGTCTTTTGGGAGAGAGACATCACTAGTGAACATCATGAGGCTCCGGTCCATATTACCATCATTGATCACATCCGCTATTTACTTTTCGCTTTTACTTACTATTGCAAACATTATCTATCACTACTATCATTTGCGTTTAATCCTTTGTGAACTACAAGGCCGGAGGGATTGACAACCTCTCTGTACTCGTTGGGAGCAAAGTTATTTGTATCTGTGTGCAGGTCCACGTTGATTGCTAATATCTGGCGCCGTTAGCAGTTGACACCTACTTGTTGAACCTAGGAGTCTCTGGGGATTCGATCCTTGGCATCTTTGCTAAGGGAAAAACGTCCACAACACTGCATCTTACACCTTCCACTTGGGGTAACCAACGAGGGGTTAGAGGCCCATCAAGGAGTTTTTCTGGCGCCGTTGCCGGGGACTCCACTCTTCAGGATAGGGGAGTTGCATGCTATCTTTTACCTTTGCTTTTTAGTCTTGTTAGTTTACCTTTCAGTTTTTGCTTTAGTATCTTTTTATCAAAAATCACAAAAATAGTTATCTTGCTTGCTTGCTACTATGGGTTCCACCGAGAACACCAAGTTGTGTGACTTCACTAGTCACAACAACGATGACTTTATCAGCACACCTATCACTACACCTGCCACTTCAGCACCTTCATATGAAAATAAACCTGCTTTACTGAACTTAGTCATGAAAGATCAATTCTCCGGTGCTGGAGATGATGCTGCTTTACACTTGAACAACTTTGTTGAACTTTGTGATATGCAAAAGTACCAAGAAATAGATGGTAATATTGTTAAGCTTAAGCTTTTTCCTTTCTCCTTGAGAGGAGGAGCTAAAATTTGGTTTCAGTCTTTGCCTAGAAATAGCATAGATTCATGGGACAAGTGCAAAGATGCTTTTATCGGAAAATACTATCCACCTGCTAAAATTATCCAACTTAGAAGTAACATAATGAATTTTAAACAATTGGATAATGAACACGTTGTCCAAGCTTGGGAACGTATGAAATCTCTTATCAAGAACTGCCCTACTCACGGTTTGACTACTTGGATGGTTATCCAAACTTTTTATGCAGGCTTGAACTTTACCTCGCGAAACTTGTTAGATTCGGCCGCGGGAGGAACTTTTATGTCAACTACACTTGGTGCGACCACAAAACTTCTCGATGAGATGATGACCAACTATTCCCAATGGCACACCGAATGCGCTCCAACAGGTAGGAAGGTAAACTCTGTCGAGGAGATTTCCTCCTTAAATGAAAAAGTTGACTTGATCATGTCTCTACTTTCGAAGCAATCTACTGTTGATCCTCGTGATGTTCCTTTAAATTCTTTGATTGCTCAAGAACAAGTAGATGTGAACTTTATCTCTAGAAACAATTTTAACAACAATGCTTATAGGAGTAACTTTGGTAACAATCCTAGACCGTTCCCCTCTAATTCTTATGGGAACAACAATGCTTATCCTAGTACCAAGAACTCCACTACTGAACTAGAGATTATGCTAAAAGATTTCATCACTACCCAAAAAGCCTTTAATAAGAGTGTAGAAGAAAAGCTACATAAACTAGATGATCTTTCTTTTAAGGTAGACCATTTAGCCAATGAGGTAAAATTGCTTAAAATTAAAACTTCTTCTCTTGAGGAGAGGGAAGTCACTCCTATAAATGTTATTCAAGTGCAAATTAATGAAAACATTAGGATGATGGCTAAACTTAAAGAAAGATGGGCTAGAGAAAGGGAGGAAGAGGATAGAATTAAGAGCCTTCCTACCCACCACACTGTTGCTACTATCCAAGTTGTTGAGGATATCCAAACTCTTAGCACCCAATGTACTCCTGGTCCCAATGGACCTATTAATGGTGATGCTATGACTATAGAAACTACCAAACAAGTGAACCTAAAGGACACCACTACCACTTTACTTGATCCTAATGACCTTGATTTTGATAATTGCACTCTTACCGAAGTTATTGATTTCCTTCACAAGATGTCTAGAGACCCCCGCACTAGCACGCTTAATCTTGCCTTCACGGAGCATATCACTAATGCTCTCATCAAAGCTAGGGAGGAGAAACTTAGAGTAGAAGCCTCCATACCTAGAAAGCTAGAAGATGGTTGGGATCCTATGATAAAAATTAAATTGAATGACTTCTCTTGCTATGCATTATGTGATGTTGGAGCTAGTACCTCTGTTATGCCCAAAAGAATATATGATATGCTTAAATTGAAACCTTATGATTCTTGTTCTTTTGGTGTTTGTCTCGTTGATTCTTCCATAAAGAAACCTTTGGGGAGGATCGACGATGTTCTTATCGTTGTCAATGACAACTACGTTCCCGTTGATTTTACTATTATGGATATTGAATGTGATCCTTCATGTCCAATTATTTTGGGACGCCCTTTTTTACGCACCGTTGGTGCTATCATTGACATGAAAGAGGGTAATATAAAATTTCAGTTTCCTCTCAAGAAAGAGATGGAACACTTCCCTCGAAAGAAGATCAAGTTACCTTTTGAGTCCGTTGTACGGGCTAGCTATTCTTTTACTCTTGATAAAACTTGATCTATATGCATTATGCCTAGCTTAAAGGCATAAAAGAAAGCGCTTTTGGGAGGCAGCCCACATGAATAAATTTTTATATTTTGCTTTTGTTGTGTCTTGATGTTGTTTACTACAGTAGCATCATCATTGTATCTTTGCTTTTCATATTTCTGCCAAGTATAGCCTCTGATTGCTAGAAAGTTCAAAAGTTGTGAGGTGCTGTCCAGGAAACAGATTCTGTCCTTGGATAGAAAAATTCGTATAAAATCACCAGATCATCTTTTTGGTCTGAATTTTTTCGACAATGTTCTCTATATAATTTTCTTTCGTGCGTCTGTTCTGAGTTTTTTTATTTGAGTTGCAGAAGTGCCCCGAACAAATCAATTACTACCTGCTGTTCTGTTTTTCACAGATTCTGTCCTGTTTTGCCTTTCCTTCATTTTGCAAACCAAGAGCTTGCTTTTTCTTTGCAAAAACATTTTGGCAATCTTGAGAAACAGTAGACCTTCAAGAATATCATTATTTCCAGCAAGGTATAATTATTTTATTAAGGGTACTAACCTCGCTAATCAGATTATGATGAGTTATGTATGAAGGGAGTTTTCAAGTGTGCGAGGGAAGATGATAAAAAGATTCAGGAGTGTCAAGCGCTCAAGCTTGGGGATGCCCCCGTGCACCCCCAAGAAATATTCAAGGAGACTCAAGCGTCTAAGCTTGGGGATGCCCCCGTGCATCCCCTTCTCCATCAACATTGTCAGTTCGTCTTTCGTTCTGCTATATTTTTATCACTTCATGTGTTATGTGCTATGCTTGGAGCGTCTTGCTTTTAGTTTTCTTTTTAGTTTTTCATAACGAGTCGGAACTCAGCGTTCTTTATGTGGGAGAGAAACACGCTCCACTTCTACCTAGAACATAACATAGAATTTTCATGTCCATCTTTGCTGTGTGTGTTCTTTGTCTTTTAATAGCTACTATCATGCTCTGCTCTTAGTATTCATGCTTATCTTTTCAAAGAGCTTTTGTTTAGTTGGTTGCTTGAACTCTCTTTAATTATCATGCTCACCTTATTAAGAGAGTTTGCTTCCGTTGCATTGGTTAATATGTCTATGATAAAGATGCTACGTGCATAATGGCGCTTAGTAGTTCAGGTTTTCTTATGGTTAGTCTCAAATAGCTGGGGGATTCCCAATGTGTTATTGGAGTACCAACTTGATTTGTTTGCCGATGATGTGGTATGGTTTAGTAATATCTTCCTTCGAGAATTTATTTTGATTGACTTGGCGTATGCTCACGCATATTTAAGACTGCAAAGAAAGTCTGTCAAGCCTTGATGATCTTTTATTTTTGAGTAGCGATATAACTACCATGCCTGATTCAATGTTGCTTTGTCGCTCTGCATGATTATGACCGTCATTGCTCTCTTAGTTGGTCGCTCCCAGTCTTTTGCTAACCTCCACCTGTACTAAGCAGACTAACTTTGCAATACATAGCTCATGGGAAAGTAGCTTAAAAACTATTGTGGTAAAGAATATGTTGCTTATGTATCTTATTTCTTATAAGTTGCTTGCTGAGCGGTAACCATGTTTCTGGGGACGCCATCAACTGTCACACTTTTGTTGAGTATCATGTGAGTTGCTATGCATGTTCGTCTTGTCTGAAGTAAGGGTGATTTGCCATGGGTTGAATGAGTATGCATATTGTTAGAGAAGAACATTGGGCCGCCAACCAAAGCCATGTATCATGGTGGAAGTTTTAGCTTGGACATTAATCCTCAATCTCTTATGAGAATATGCTTATGCATTAAAGAGGAGTCCATCATCTATTTTCTATGTTGTCCCGGTATGGATGTCCTCAAGTTGAGATCTATCAAAAACGAGAAATCAAATGCGATTTATCTCCTTGGACCTTTGTACAGGTGGCATAGAGGTACCCCTTTGTGACACTTGGTTGAAACATATGTAATGCAATGATAACCCATGGAAATCCGAGCTAATTAGGACAAGGTGCGAGCACTATTGGTATTCGATGCATGAGGCTTGCAACTTATAGGATGTCTTATGCATGACACATATGAAGTACTACTACTGTTGACAAAATTACTTCTATGTTTTTAAAATAAAAAGCTCTAGCACATAACCATTCTTTTCCTTTTATGTTGAGTCTCCACCTTCTTTTAAAAAGCACCAACTACTGAGAGCATGATTGTCATTCTGAGTGTAATGTGCATTGTCCCAAAGTAGCATTGTCTTTTGCATGATTGTGATATCGTTATTTCTGAAATCATTGTATCTAGTCATCACTTAAACCTTGAAGGTGCCCCTGCATTTATGTTTTGCTTCACTAAAGGGGGCAAGCTAGATATCACTTTATCATATTTGCACATCATGTTCATTGCAAATCTTTTTGATGTTTCAGTTTCATATTGTAAAACTTTCAGTCATTTGTGATTTTCTCATGAGGCAACTTAATTACTGTAGAATCATTGTCTCAGTAAGCTTTTGTCATATGACTGTAAAAAGTCCTATATGGTTAATAGCATGTCACCACAGAAATTATGCTTGTTATCATTTACCTACTCGAGGACGAGCAGGAATTAAGCTTGGGGATGTTGATACGTCCAAAACGTACCTATAATTTCTGCTTGCTCCATGCCACTTTTGGGTGATATTGCTATGATATTCATACACTTCCATACACTTTTGATCATATTTGGACTAACCTACTAATCCAGTGCACCCCGGTGCCAGTTTCTGTTTTCGGCTGTTTTTGTATTTCAGGTTTTCACGTTACGAGAACTGCCAGGAAAAATCCAGAAAAATTATATAAAAAATCAGCGTTCCAGAACCTACCTTGTGCCCGAAGGACAGCCGGGGGGGCCACCAGGGCTCCAGGCGCCCTGGCGGCGCCCCCCTGGGCCGCGCCGGGGGGGTGCCTGGGCCCCCCGAGCCCCGTCTGGTGCCCCCCTTCGGCATATATTTAGAGCGTCCTTCGAAACCCTCGGGACGGGAACTCTTTTTCGCGATCTCATCTCTGTTCCGCCGCCGCCGCCGCTTCCAAGATCGGGAGCACCAGGAGAACTCTTCCCGGCACCCTGCCGGAGGGGAGGATCACCATCGGGAGCCTCTCCACCACCATGGACGCCTCCCGGATGAGTTGTGAGTAGTCTCCCTTGGACCATGAGTCCATGACCAGTAGCTATGTGATGTTCTCCTCCCGTTTTTGTGCTTCACTAATTAGTCCTCGTGAGCTGCCCTACATGATCGAGGCACATATGTAATCCTTATGCTGTTGCTATGATGAGTTTGCTGGGATCCGATGGATTATGAGACTATGTTCAGATTGTTCTTGAGTAATATATATGATCTACCTCTTTTATATTTATGTTCATAAGTAATTCTTGCATGTTCTCCGTTGTTATTTATTGCTTTGGCCAAGTAATACGTAGTGACTCCAAGAGGGAACGTTATGCTTGATTGTGGGTTCATGCCCCTCGATGACTAGCTTGAGTGACAGAAACATGAGTCTAGGGGATGTGATGTTGCCACAAGGGGGAAAACAACGGTGCTTGTGCCCGCGGGTGCAAGGATTGTTTACTTTACGCAAAGTTCTTTTAATGCAGTTGTCTGTTGCATTGAGTTTACACTATGGGTGGGGCTCGCAACTTAATACCAGCGAGATGTTCTGGATAGATATCTCAAGGTGGATGATTAGTAGTAGATATTGATGGATTTCGGTCTACTTACTTTGGCGTACCGCCCATGCTTTGAACCTCAACCTTTCTTGCAATGTAGTCAGCATTGGTTTGCGTTCGTGGTCCTGTCAATTGCCCGGCTGTAATTCGTTTACCTCACATAGCTGTTTTATCGTCTTTTGGGAGAGAGACATCACTAGTGAACATCATGAGACTCCGGTCCATATTACCATCATTGATCACATCCGCTATTTACTTTTCGCTATTATTTACTATTGCAAACATTATCTATCACTACTATCATTTGCGTTTAATCCTTTGTGAACTACAAGGCCGGAGGGATTGACAACCTCTCTGTACTCGTTGGGAGCAAAGTTATTTGTATCTGTGTGCAGGTCCACGTTGATTGCTAATCCGTGCCGTTAGCAGTTGACACCTACTTGTTGAACCTAGGAGTCTCTGGGGATTCGATCCTTGGCATCTTTGCTAAGGGAAAAAACTTCCACAACACTGCATCTTACACCTTCCACTTGGGGTAACCAACGAGGGGTTAGAGGCCCATCAAGGAGTATTTTCTGGCGCCGTTGCCGGGGACTCCACTCTTCAGGATAGGGGAGTTGCATGCTATCTTTTACCTTTGCTTTTAGTCTTGTTAGTTTACCTTTCAGTTTTTGCTTTAGTATCTTTTATCGAAAATCACAAAAATAGTTATCTTGCTTGCTTGCTACTATGGGTTCCACCGAGAACACCAAGTTGTGTGACTTCACTAGTCACAACAACGATGACTTTATCAGCACACCTATCACTACACCTGCCACTTCAGCACCTTCATATGAAATTAAACCTGCTTTACTGAACTTAGTCATGAAAGATCAATTCTCCGGTGCTGGAGATGATGCTGCTTTACACTTGAACAACTTTGTTGAACTCTGTGATATGCAAAAGTACCAAGAAATAGATGGTAATATTGTTAAGCTTAAGCTTTTTCCTTTCTCCTTGAGAGGAGGAGCTAAAATTTGGTTTCAGTCTTTGCCTAGAAATAGCATAGATTCATGGGACAAGTGCAAAGATGCTTTTATTGGAAAATACTATCCACCTGCTAAAATTATCCAACTAAGAAGTAACATAATGAATTTTAAACAATTGGATAATGAACACGTTGCCCAAGCTTGGGAACGTATGAAATCTCTTATCAAGAACTGCCCTACTCATGGTTTGACTACTTGGATGGTTATCCAAACTTTTTATGCAGGCTTGAACTTTACCTCGCGGAACTTGTTAGATTCGGCCGCGGGAGGAACCTTTATGTCAACTACACTTGGTGCTGCCACGAAGCTTCTCGATGAGATGATGACCAACTATTCCCAATGGCACACCGAACGCGCTCCAACAGGTAGGAAGGTAAACTCTGTCGAGGAGATTTCCTCCCTAAATGAAAAAGTTGACTTGATCATGTCTCTACTTTCGAAGCAATCTTCTGTTGATCCTCGTGATGTTCCTTTAAATTCTTTGATTGCTCAAGAACAAGTAGATGTGAACTTTATCTCTAGAAACAATTTTAATAACAATGCTTATAGGAGTAATTTTGGTAGCAATCCTTATGGGAACAGCAATGCTTATCCTATCACCAAGAACTCCACCCAAAAAGATAGAGACTTGTCTGGCTATGAGAAACTTCTAGAAATAGAGAAGGCCACTAAGAATTACATGCACACCCAATATGAACAAAACAAAACCTTCTCGAGGCAATTAAATGAGCATACTGCTATCTTGCAAAACATTAGTAGACAATTAGAGAGCATAAATATTGAGATTTCTAACCTCCAGACTAGGCTCACTATCACTGAGACCCAAGTTTCCAACATGTCCCACACACAAGCCACTTTGATAAACCAAATGGCAGCTAAACCCGAAGTGGTTGCACCCCTAAGGGAGGAAGAAGATAGAATTAAGAGCCTTCCTACCCACCACATTGTTGCTACTATCCAAGTTGTTGAGGATATCCAAACTCTTAGCACCCAATGCACTCCTGGTCCCGATGTGTTGCTCCTGCACCAAGATAATGTGTGCCTTGATCAGGAGCTCCGCCAAATGCAAGGACTTGACGGTCCCATTATCACATCCCCGCACAACAGCCAGTAGGAAGCTCAGTTTGTTTGATCATGTATGCACCGCTAAGTTGAAGCACTTGGCCATGGCCATCTTCGCTATCTCACACGATGGGCCAGGCCCAAAATCTCAAGTAGGTTGGTTACTAGGGCCCTGATACGTCCAAAACGTATCTATAATTTCTGCTTGCTCCATGCCTCTTTTGGGTGATATTGCTATGATATTTATACACTTCCATACACTTTTGATAATATTTGGACTAACCTATTAACTCAGTGCACCCCAGTGCCAGTTTCTGTTTTCGGCTGTTTTTGTATTTCAGGTTTTCCCATTACGAGAACTGCCAGAAAAATACCGAAAAAATTATATAAAAAATCAGCGTTCCAGAAGGTTCTCGGTAGCCAAAGTACAGCCGGGGGGGGCACCAGGGCTCCAGGCGCCCTGGTGGCACCCCCCCCGCTGGGCCGCGCCGGGGGGGCGCCTGGGCCCCCCGAGCCTCGTCTGGTGCCCCCCTTTGGCATATATTTAGACCGTCTCCCAAAACCCTTGAGACGGAAACCCTTTTTCGCGATCTCATCTCTGTTCCGCCGCCGCCGCCGCTTCCAAGATCGGGAGCACCAGGAGAACCCTTCCCGGCACCCTGCCGGAGGGGGGGATCACCACCGGGAGCTTCTCCACCACCATGGACGCCTCCCGGATGAGTTATGAGTAGTCTACCTTGGACCATGGGTCCATGACCAGTAGTTATGTGATGATCTCCTCCCGTTCTTGTGCTTCACTAATTAGTCCTCGTGAGCTGCCCTACATGATCGAGGCACATATGTAATCCTTATGCTGTTGCTATGATGAGTTTGCTGGGATCCGATGGATTATGAGATTATGTTCAGATTGTGTTTGAGTAATATATTTGATTCACCTCTTTTATATTTATGTTCGTAAGTAATTCTTGCATGTTCTCCGTTGTTATTTATTGCTTTGGCCAAGTAGTAGGTAGTGACTACAAGAGGGAACGTTATGCTTGATTGTGGGTTCATGCCCCTCGATGACTAGCTTGAGTGACAGAAACATGAGTCTAGGGGATGTGCTGTTGCCACAAGGGGGAAAACAACGGTGCTTGTGCCCGCGGGTGCAAGGATTGTTTACTTTACGCAAAGTTCTTTTAATGCAGTTGTCTGTTGCTTTGAGTTTACACTATGGGTGGGGCTCGCGACTTAATACCAGCGAGATGTTCTGGATAGATATCTCAAGGTGGATGATTAGTAGTAGATATTGATGGATTTCGGTCTACTTACTTTGGCGTACCGCCCATGCTTTGAACCTCAACCTTTCTTGCAATGTAGTCAGCATTGGTTTGCGTTCGTGGTCCTGTCAATTGCCCAGCTGTAATTCGTTTACCTCACATAGCTGTTTTATCGTCTTTTGGGAGAGAGACATCACTAGTGAACATCATGAGGCTCCGGTCCATATTACCATCATTGATCACATCCGCTATTTACTTTTCGCTTTTACTTACTATTGCAAACATTATCTATCACTACTATCATTTGCGTTTAATCCTTTGTGAACTACAAGGCCGGAGGGATTGACAACCTCTCTGTACTCGTTGGGAGCAAAGTTATTTGTATCTGTGTGCAGGTCCACGTTGATTGCTAATATCTGGCGCCGTTAGCAGTTGACACCTACTTGTTGAACCTAGGAGTCTCTGGGGATTCGATCCTTGGCATCTTTGCTAAGGGAAAAACTTCCACAACACTGCATCTTACACCTTCCACTTGGGGTAACCAACGAGGGGTTAGAGGCCCATCAGCGCCTAGAGAGGGGGACGCGCCCCCCACCCTCGTGGACAGCAGGTGGCCCCCCTGGTGATCTTCTTTCGCTAGATATTTTTTTATATTTTCTGAAATGGAGTCCTGTGAATTTCAGGACTTTTTGAGTTGTGCAGAATAGGTTTCAAGAGTTTGCTCCTTTTCCAGCCCAGAATTCCAATTGCCGGCATTCTCCCTCTTCATGTAAACCTTGTAAAATAAGAGAGAAAAGGCATAAGTATTGTGACAAAACATGTAATAACAACCCATAATGCAATAAATATCAACATATAAGCATGATGCAAAATGGACGTATCAGGGACCTTCTTATATTGTGTTTTCAAAGAGTCCACCTCTTATACAGATATAAGATTCCTAGTTTTTTTCACTAGTTTCCGGGATAGTGTTCAGATCAAATTACCAACCACGATCATATTTGTCTGTCAATGGATTCTACCCATTATGTCCCCTGAGCATGCTCTTGTGAGCAACGCGCCATAATAGAGTGTAAATTCCTCTAATTATGTAGATCAACATTAGGGCTGTAATCTAATTATACGAGCTAGCTCCTTCCAATCATAAGTGTACTCGGGTAGTGTTTGGAATATACATAGTATATTGCATTCCACTGATAATCGACCAGCTTCCTTAAGCATATAAAATTTAAGTACGTTCCAACAAGTGACAATTTCATGATAATCAGATAAAGTAATTCCATGCACAAATACATGTATAATTCCATAATGAGGTGTTCCGAATATTAGTAATTCCTAATAATTTGAATATCGTTACAGGACACATAATTTCAACATCTCTCATTTGTCCAAAACGATCATTCAAATATTCGTAAACCCATAGCCTTAACATGCTTACCAAATACCTCATGACTAATAGGCTTAGTCAAGGGGTCAACAACCAGGTTAACTCTATCTTGAAAATCCAAAGAAATATATAGAGATACATTCCCTCATCATGTTTCCTCGTTGTGACACTTATGATCACTAGAGACCTTAGTTTCCGCCTAATTATTCCAGCATAGCTGTCCTTGGCGCCTCGAGTATTAATTCCACCTTTATAGGCACCTTAAGTATTTTGTTGCCTCAAGTGAAATTACGCATCAATTATTTTCCATCACATATATAATAATATGATTAATTCCACATCGAGTCAAGTATAAGATAACCATGTTGAATAAATTTTCAAAACCACATAAATATCAAATCCAATCAGTAAATCCAGTTCCATAATTAACCATGTGTTGAAAGAAATTCCTGACTTCGGTCAGTGAACCTGCACCATATTAGTACTATAAAAAAATTGAATATGCGTACCTGGACTTATTTCTCATCTTATAGATAGATTAATAGTTTCCTCAATGTGTTTACCTTTAATATAAATTTCAAAACAAGTGACATTTTTTCATGCACTTTCCACAATCTTACCTGATGCGTGAGATTCCCTTAGCTACTCGTCTTTCCTTCCACTGCTTGGATGCAACATAAATTCCCATAGCTAAGGTACGATAATATAATGAAGATACATACAAATTCCAGTACAATTTGTTATTTCATTTTTCCTCGGGAGTTCAAATATAATTCGTCACTAAGTATGCTTCCGTTTATCAAAGGTGTTTTAACAGATTTGCACTATTCATAGAGAAACACTTCAAAATATTTTCTATGTATTTCCACTCGTAAAACATAGGATGTTTCAAATGTTCCTTTCATATGAAAGTTAAAAGATGATTAAGCTTTCACTTCCATCAATGTGACTTTATCATTGCAAACTACAAAACAATGTTAATGCATACAATAATAATGCAAAATACTTTACACTTACATTTGTAGATGGCCGCCTTGCTTCATTTAGAAACACATATGACCTGCTATTCCATTGATGTGAAGCTTGTTATAGGACCATACATTAATGTACTCAATTAGCAAACCATGTCTTTAGTTCCTCTTTCCCAAAATTCCAGGAAAGAGAGTTTCCACAAAGTATATTTCCCTCTGTGTGAATAACTGGATAATAAGAGTGACATTATAATATTTCAGTGAGCCAAATATCCTTACAAAAAAAATCACTTCCAGACAATAGGCTTGCGGTTATTTGGTATGATATAAAGTTCCCAAACTATGCTCTTCCTCATTTGAGTTTATTCCTTCCCACTATTCTTCTACCCATAGTTGACATTGACTAAAAAAGAACTTAAGAGAATTTAGTGATTCCTCTAAAATTTAGAGTGACAACCGCCAATAACAAGGCGTATTGTTTTCATGCCATAAAGTAATTTCCTAAATTTTTGACCACGTTCAAACGTTTTCCTGAATCATAGGCCAACTCCATCGCGCGACCCCATCTTGTCCGGGTGCGTCCGTTTGGGGTAGAACAGATGAATAGCGCGGCCCAGCGTGCGGCCCCAAATGGACAAATGTCTGTATTCCAACGTTTTTGACCCATCCCCGGCCCAAACTTGCGCCGAGTTTGGGGTGAAACAGACATCGCACGGACGGGCTCGCTGCACGCCCTTGTCCCCCATGGCCCGCTTGTCGGGGACAGTAGCCGCCCTTCTCTTCCAATGCCTCCAACCCCTCTCCCGCCCTTGCCCCACCGCCGACGCCGCCGCTATTCTTCGGTCGCCTCCTCACCGCGCAGTCCACGGCCGTCCATACCAACCCTCGTCTCGACATGTCCGCCACCACGCCCGCGCTTTTGCCGTAGTTTTGGCCATCGATCGGAGGAGGTTTGGCCGTTGCCGTCGTAGCCGGGGACAGTGGGGATATGACCGCCAGCGACCACGACAGCTTCGGGCGAGCGCTAAAGAGCGGCCAGTAGCCGGCCGCCAACCACCACTGCTGCATCAAGTTGATCATCGCGACCTCTTTGCCACCACGACCGCAAGGTGTTCGACACTTTGCCCACAAAGGTATGGACAGTGGAGATGAGTTTTTCTTCCACCACTTCATTTGTTCATCGGACGATTCATCGTCGGATGATGAAGATCTTGTGGCGGCTGCACTGGTAGTTCACGACCACATCCAACGGCAGCTTCCTCGGTATAGGGGGTCACTCCCTGGCCATGCTCCCAACCTGAACCGCAACAGGGAGAGAGGTCACACCCTACCCTCTGTCGATTACTTTGCGAAAACCCCGCTCTTCACGTCAGATAAATTTCGTCGCCATTTTTGTATGGCAAGGCGTATGTTCAATCGTATCCGAGAGGTGGTGGTTCCTCGTGACCCATACTTCGAGTGCAAGACGGATGCCCTTGGAAAGCTTGGATTCTCCTCTTACCAGAAATGCACCGCGGCCATCCGCATGATTGCATATGGAATTCCAGGCGATCTGGTGGATGAGTATGTGCGGATGAGTGAGACCACATGTCTGATGTCAATGTACAAGTTCTGCCAGGCTGTGCTCGAGGTGTTTGGCCCTGCTACTTCTCGAGCTTGTGTTGTATTCCCTCGAAGAGGAAAGGGAGATGCAGCACAGTAGCGTAAGTATTTCCCTCAGTTTTTGAGAACCAAGGTATCAATCCAGTAGGAGACCACGCGCGAGTCCCTCGCACCTACACAAACAAATAAGAACTTCGCAGCCAACGCGATAAGGGGTTGTCAATCCCTTTACGGTCACTTACGAAAGTGAGATCTGATAGAGATGACAGTTTATATTTTTGGTATTTTTGGTTTATAAGAACATCAAATAAAAGCGGTAAAAGTAAAGTAGATGTAGATTGATATGTTGAGAATAGACCCGGGCCATAGTGTTCTCTAGTGGCTTCACTCATGATAGCGATATTCTACGGCGGGTAAACAAAATACTGTCGAGCAATTGATAGAAAAGTGAATAATTATGAGACTATCTAGGCATGATCATTGTATATAGGCATCACGTCCGAGACAAGTAGACCGACTCCTGCATGCATCTACTACTATTACTCCACACATCGACCGCTATCCAGCATGCATCTAGTGTATTGAGTTCATAAGAACAGAGTAACGCCTTAAGCAATATGACATGATGTAGAGGGATAAACTCAAGCAATATGATATAAATCCCATCTTTTTATCCTCGATGACAACAATACAATACGTGCCTTGCTGCCCCTACTGTCACTGGGAAAGGACACCGCAAGATTGAACCCAAAGCCAAGCACTTCTCCCATTGCAAGAACTATAGATCTAATAGGCCAAACCAAACCAATAATTCGAAGAGACTTGCAAGGATATTATGAGCACACATAAAAAGTTCAGAGAAGAACCAAATATCTTTCATAGATAACCTTGATCATAAACTCACAATTCATCGGATCTCGACAAACACACCGCAAAAAGAGATTACATCGAATAGATATCCTCGAAGACCGAGGAGAACTTTGTATTGAGATCCAGAGAGAGAGAAGAAGCCATCTAGATACTAGCTATGGACCCGAAGGTCTGTGGTAAACTACTCACGACTCATGGTGAGGGCGTTTGATGATGATGATGAAGAACTCCGTGATGGATCCCCCTCCGGTGGAGCTCCGAAACAGGCTCCAAGATGGGATCTCACGGGAACAGAAGGTTACAGCGATGGAATTAGGGTTTTCTCTCTGTTGTCGAAGGTTTCGGGGTACGTAGACTTATATAGGAAGAAGGAGGACACCGAGGGACGCTCGAGGGGCCCACGAGGTAGGGGGCGTGCCCTGGGCAGGGGGGCACGCCCCCCCACCCTCGTGGGCGCCTCGATGCTCCCCTGACGTGGTTCTCAAGTTCCTTGTGCGTGATTTTCTCCAAAAATATCTCTCGCAAAGGTTTCATTCCGTTTGGACTCCGTTTGATATTCTTTTTCTACAAAACCCTGAAATAGCCAAAAAATAGCAATCTGGGCTGGGCCTTTGGGTTAGTAGGTTAGTCCAAAAAATGATATAAAAGTGTATGATAAAGCCCATTAAACATCCAAGACTTCATAAATAATAGCATGGAACAATCAAAAATTATAGATACGTTAGAAACGTATCAAGCATCCCCAAGCTTAATTCCTGCTCGCCCTCGAGTAGGTAAATGATAAAGAAAGAATTTTTGATGTGGAATGCTAACCAATATAGTTTTTCAATGTAATTCTCTTAATTGTGACATGAATGTTCAGATCTGAAAGATTCAAGATAAAAGTCTATATTGACATAAGAAATAACAATACTTCAAGCATACTAACAAAGCAATCATGTCTTCTCAAAATACTATGGCTAAAGAAAGTTATCCCTACAAAATCATATAGTCTGGCTATGCTCCCTCTTCATCACACAAATTATTCATATCATGCACAACCCCAATTTCAGCCAAGCACTTGTTTTCATACTCTATCTTTTCAAATCTTTCAACTTTCATGCAATACATGAGCGTGAGCCTTGGATATAGCACTATGGGTGGAATAGAGGTGGTTGTGGGGAAGACAAAAAAAGGAGGGAGATAGTCTCACATCGACTAGGCGTATCAACGGGCTATGGAGATGCCCATTAATAGATATCAATGTAGTGAGTAGGGATTGCCATGCAACGGATGCACTAGAGCTAAGTATGTATGAAAGCTCAACAAAAGAAACTAGTGGGTGTGCATCCAACTTGCTTGCTCACGAAGACCTAGGGCATTTGAGGAAGCCCATCGTTGGAATATACAAGCCAAGTTCTATAATGAAAATTCTCACTAGTATATGAAAGTGACTAAACATGAGACTCTCTACAATGAAGAACATGGTGCTACTTTGAAGCACACGTGTGGAAAAAGATAGTAGCAATTGTCCCTTCTCTCTTTTCTCTCAATTTTTTTTGGAGGGGATTTCTTTTTTTTATTAGCCCATCTCTATATTTTTTTGGGCCATCTCTTTTTTTATTGGCTTTTCCTCACATGCGACAATGCTCTAATAATGATGATCATCACACTTTTTATTACAACTCGAAATTACAACTCGATACTACAACAAGTATGACTCTACATGAATGCCTTTGGCGGTATACCGGGATGTTGAATGAATCAAGAGCGACAAGTATAAAAATTATGCATGGTGGCTTTGCCACAAATACGATGTCAACTACATGATCATGCAATGTCAAGATGACAATATGATGTGTGTCATATGAACGGAACGGTGGAAAGTTGCATGGCAATATATCTCGGAATGGCTATGGAAATGCCATGATAGGTAGGTATGGTGGCTGTTTTGAGGAATAATATGGTGGTTGTTTTGAGGAAGGATATATAGTGGGTTTATGGCACCGGCGAAAGTTGCGCGGTACAAGAGAGGCTAGCAATGGTGGAAGGGTGAGATTGCGTATAATCCATGGACTCAACATTAGTCATAAGAACTCATATACTTATTACAAAAATCTACGAGTCATCAAAACAAAGCAATCAATGCATGCTCCTAGGGGGGGGGTAGGAGTTAACCATCGCGCGCCCCCGACCTCCACACAAAGGTTGGCACTCTACAAATACCTCATGCTCTAACTTCGTCACATAGCGGTTCACCATACGTGCATGATACGGGAATCACTAACCTTAACACAAGTATTTCTCAATTTCATAATAACTCCACTAGCATGACTCTAATATCACTATCCTCATATCTCAAAACAATTATCAAGCATCCAACATCTCATCATATTCAATGCACTTAGTGTGATTTTTTTTACTACATTGACATTGGATGTCTATCATGTGAAGACTAGTTTCTTTAGCCTAAACACATTACCATGCTGTTTTAATATACTCTCAAATAGATATAAGTGAAGCATGAGAGTTTAACAATTTCTACAAAATATTACCACCACCGTGCTCTAAAAGATATAAGTGAAGCACTAGAGCAAAAACTATTCAACTCAAAAGATATAAGTGAAGCACATAGAGTGTTCTAACAATTCCTAGGACATATTTAACTCTCTCAAATAGGTGTGTCCAGTAAGGATGATTGTGACAAACTAACAAGCAAAGACTCAAATTATACAAGACGCTCCAAGCAAAACACATATCATGTTGCGAATAAAAATACAGCTTCAAGTATAGTTACCGATGGATGAAGGCGAAAGAGGAGATGCCTTCACGGGGCATCCCCAAGCTTAGGCTTTTGATTATCCTTGAATTCCTCGGGGTTCCATGGGCATCCCCAAGCTTAGGCCTTTGCTACTCCTTGTTCCATAGTCCATCAAAGCAGTACTCAAAACTTGAAAACTTCACAACACAAAACTTAGACAAAAATTCCCGTGATCTCCGTTAGTATAAGAAAGCAAACCACTACTAAAAGGTCCAGCAATGAATTCATTCTTTGTTTATATTGGTGTTAAACCTACTGTATTCCAACTTCTCTATGGTTCATACTTCCCAATACTACTCATAGATGCATCGGAATAAGCAAACAACACACAAAAAACAGAATTTGTCAAAAACAGAACAGTCTGTAGTAATCTGCAGGTTTCGCCTACTTCCGGAACTCCAAAAAATTCAAACTAAATTGGTAAATTTGTGGAATGTGTTATTAATCATCTGCAAAAAGAATCAACTAAATAGCACGCTCCAGTAAAATATGATGACTACTTTAGCAAGCGCTAACGATTCTGTTTTTCACAGCAAGATAACATAAACTTCACACAAGTCTTCCCAAAGGTTCTACTTGGCACAAACACAAAGAAAAACATGAAACCACATCTAATCAGAGGCTAGATGCAATATTTATTCCCTAACAGCAATAAAAACAGAAAATATAAAATTGGGTTGCCTCCGAACAAGCGCTATCGTTTTACGCCCCTAGCTAGGCACGATTTTAGTGATGCTCTCATGAAAGACAAGACTTGAACACAAAAAGAGCATCATATAGCATGTGAAAATCACATCTAAGTCTAACATACTTCCTATGCATAGGCATTTTATAAGCAAACAAATTATCAAGGCAAGCAAGATCGAGCATATGCAAGGAAGAAGAAAGAAACGATAGCAATCTCAACATAACGAGAGGTAATTTAGTAACATGAAAATTTCTGCAACCATATTTTCCTCTCTCATAATAGTTACATGTAGGATCATAAGCAAATTCAACAATATAGCTATCACATAACATATTCTCAACACGATCCACATGCATACGAAGTTGACACTCTTCCAAAATAGTGGGATCAACATTAACTAAAGTCATGACCTCTTCAAACCCACTTTTATCAAAAAAATCATAAGATTGGACATTCTCCAAATATGTGGGATCTAAAGTTGACAATCTTCCACACCCACTTTCAATATTATTGCAAACATTATTATCAATCTCATATTCATCATGGGGCTTAAATAAATTTTCAACATCATAAGAAGAATTACCCCGATCATGATCATTGCAACAAATAGTAGTCATAGCAAAACTAGCATCCCCAAGCTTAGGGTTTTGCATATCATTAGCACAATTGACATCAGTAGAATTTATAGTAACATCATTGCAATCATGCTTTTTATTTAAGGAGCTAACATGAATCACTTTATAATTTTCTTTCAATATTTCATCACAATTTTCAGACTCATAAATTTCAAGCAAAACCCCATAAAGATAATCTAGTGCACGCAGCTCACTAGCAATGGGTTCAACATAATTAGATCTCTTAAAGAGATTAGCAAGTGGATGAGGATTCATACTTTAGCAAGCGAAGATGCAAGCTAATTGAGGGCACATAGCAACACAAGCAAACAAGAGGCACGCGAACGATAAACACACGGCAGAAGAAGGGCAAATAAAACGGCAAGGGTGAAGTGAGGGAGAGGAAAACGAGAGGCAAAAAATGTAATGCGAAGGATAAGGGTTTGTGATAGGTACTTGGTATATGACTTTTGCGTAAGCCTCCCCGGCAACGGCGCCAGAAATTTTTCTTGCTACTTCTCGAGCTTGCGTTGTATTCCCTCGAAGAGGAAAGGGAGATGCAGCACAGTAGCGTAAGTATTTCCCTCAGTTTTTGAGAACCAAGGTATCAATCCAGTAGGAGACCACGCGCGAGTCCCTCGCACCTGCACAAACAAATAAGAACTTCGCAGCCAACGCGATAAGGGGTTGTCAATCCCTTTACGATCACTTACGGAAGTGAGATCTGATAGAGATGATACTTTATATTTTTGGTTTATAAGAACAACAAATAAAAGCGGTAAAAGTAAAGTAGATGTAGATTGATATGATGAGAATAGACCCGGGGGCCATAGTGTTCTCTAGTGGCTTCTCTCATGATAGCGATATTCTACGGCGGGTAAACAAATTACTGTCGAGCAATTGATAGAAAAGCGAATAATTATGAGACTATCTAGGCATGATCATTGTATATAGGCATCACGTCCGAGACAAGTAGACCGACTCCTGCCTGCATCTACTACTATTACTCCACACATCGACCGCTATCCAGCATGCATCTAGTGTATTGAGTTCATAAGAACAGAGTAACGCCTTAAGCAAGATGACATGATGTAGAGGGATAGACTCAAGCAATATGATATAAACCTCATCTTTTTATCCTCGATGGCAACAATACAATATGTGCCTTGCTGCCCCTACTGTCACTGGGAAAGGACACCGCAATATTGAACTCAAAGCCAAGCACTTCTCCCATTGCAAGAACTATAGATCTAGTAGGCCAAACCAAACCAATAATTCAAAGAGACTTGTAAGGATATTATGAGCACACATAAAAAGTTCAGAGAAGAACCAAATATCTTTCATAGATAACCTTGATCATAAACTCACAATTCATCGGATCTCGACAAACACACCGCAAAAAGAGATTACATCGAATAGATCTCCTCGAAGACCGAGGAGAACTTTGTATTGAGATCCAGAGAGAGAAGAAGCCATCTAGATACTAGCTATGGACCCGAAGGTCTGTGGTAAACTACTCACAACTCATGCTGAGGGTGATGACGATGATGAAGAAGAACTCTGTGATGGATCCCCCTCCGGTGGAGCTCCGGAACAGGCTCCAAGATGGGATCTCACGGGAACAGAAGGTTACGGCGGTGGAATTAGGGTTTTCTCTCTGTTGTCTAAGGTTTCGGGGTACGTAGACTTATATAAGAAGAAGGAGGACACCAGGGGACGCTCGAGGGGCCCACGAGGTAGGGGGCACGCCCTGGGCAGGGGGGCGCCCCCCCCCCCCCCAAACCTCGTGGGCTCCTCGATGCTCCCCTGACGTGGTTCTCAAGTTCCCTGTGCGTGATTTTCTCCAAAAATATCTCTCGCAAAGGTTTCATTCCGTTTGAACTCCGTTTGATATTCTTTTTCTGCAAAACCCTGAAACAGGCAAAAAACAACAATCTGGACTGGGCCTTTGGGTTAGTAGGTTAGTCCCAAAAATAATATAAAAGTGTATGATAAAGCCCATTAAACATCCAAGACTTCATAAATAATAGCATGGAACAATAAAAAATTATAGATACGTTGGAGACGTATCAGGTCCTGAGTACTTGAGGCAGCCAACTGCCGCTGACACAGAGAGACTGTTGGCGACCAACGCAGCTAGAGGCTTTCCAGGCATGCTTGGCAGCATAGATTGTATGCACTGGGAGTGGAAGAATTGTCCATTTGCTTGGCAGGGCCAGTACAAGGGGCATGTCAAAGCGTGCACTGTCTATTAGAAGCGGTGGCTTCGTAGGATCTTTGGATATGGCATTCTTTCTTCGGCATGGCGGGTTCTCACAGTGATATCAACGTGCTGCAGCGTTCTCCAGTCTTCGCAAGGCTTGCAGAAGGCCACTCCCCACCTGTCAACCTTGAGATCAACGGCCACCAGTACAACAAGGGATATTATCTAGCTGATGGTATATATTCTCAGTGGTCAACTTTTGTGAAGACAATCTCGAAGCCCCAAGGTGAGAAGAGAAAGAGATTTGCCCAAATGCAAGAGAGTGCTAGAAAGGATGTGGAACGTGCTTTTGGTGTGCTTCAATTCCGATGGGGTATCGTTCGAAACACTGCGCTGTCGTGGGATGAAGGGAAGCTTTGGGAGGTGATGACTGCTTGTGTCATCATGCACAACATGATCGTCGAGGACGAGCGTGATGACAGTATCTTCGACCAAGGATTTGATTATCAAGGTGAAAATGTTGAGCCCCTGCACCAAGAACCGGCCACGTTTGAACAGTTTGTCCAATTCCACCGCGAGCTGCGTGATTGGCAAACTCATTTGGATTTCCAAATGACTTGGTTGAGCACGTCTGGGATCACATTGGCAACCAATAGATGTATTGGTTCATTTTAGGTTCATTGAAGACGCTTTGGTTGTAAAACTATTTTATTAGAGACAATTTCGAGTGGGTTGTAAAACTATTTTTATTTGCAAACTATTAATATTTGAACGTGCAAACTTGTTTGATATGGGAAATATGAACATTTTTGGTCCTGGCGGACAGGATGAGGCCACGCACGGCCACCGCATTCCAGGACAGGTCTGAACACGACTCCATCACCCTACTCAAACGGACAAATTTTGATCAAACCAGACGTCCGTTCGGAGTCGTGCGGTGGAGTTGGCCTTAATGGTCCAGTGCACTAGCAAAATTCAAGGTGTCACTGTGTTCCACGTGCCCCGCAATTCGGTCGTTGGGTGGGAGCGTCGGGCACACTTGCATTTTGCGATGATGCCAGGCACGGTGTACGCGCCTCTGACACTTGAATGTCTAGTGTTAGTGATGCGTGCCGTGCTGTGAGGTCATGTAAATGACTAGATTAGAGTCATGTGACGCACGTATAATCGCATCTTCTGCATAGTCTTTGCCCTATCTGAGATCGCACGACCTCTGCAACGTAGGCTTTGAATCGAAGGAAATAAGCCCATCGGTTTGGCCACGATGCGATTCCTTCATGGCATCATCGACTCTTTCGCCGTTATTGCACATCATATCTAGCAAAAATAATCAAATGGACCGTGCATGGTAGTAGTTATGTAAAAATCGGCTCAGCTTGTCATAATTGACCGTGACGTCAAAGAGAGGCGGCTACGCTGAATGCACGTTGCACGACCCACCGCGCGCCAGAGTTCTTGCACTCGGTGCAGGAAAAACTGATGGCCCGATGCGCCGTATATCTCGTGGGGTTCTCTTCTTCACGCGAGGGACTGTTGGGCCGGTCCGTGCATTGCATGCACCCGTATACTACATCCCTTCTTTTTTTTAGCATCACGCAAGCGCTCATGAACGTCTTCTCCCACTGAAAACGCATCGCCGGAAATCTTAAAATAAATCCAGAAATAATGCGAGCACCAGGATTTGAACACTGGTGGGTTAGGGATACCACTGTCCACCTAACCATCTCAACCACAGGTTGGTTCGCTACTACATCCCTTCTTAAATATAAGTCTTTTTAGACATTTTAAATGAACTACAACATACGAATGTATGTAGACATATTTTAAAGTGTATATTCACTTATTTTGTTCCGTATGTAGTCACTTGTTAAAATCTGTAGAAAAACTTATATTTAGGAACGGAGGAATACGGTAATGTGGGCATGTGGGCGTGTGGGTCGGCGCGTCGTCCACTAGCGCGGTGGAGCTTGACAGTTATTGATGGGGCCTCGTGCTGGACTTGACCCGGTGAGCAGATGCACCGCTGAAACGTACTCCTCTGTTTCAAAATAGATGAACCTACTTTGTACTAATTTTGTAGAAAGTTGAATCATTTATTTTGCTAGTCCTCTCAACCCCTCAAGCTCAAGACAGGGCGGCTGGGGCATGGATTTGCCTCTTCCTGTGAACCACCAGTACTGCACACGTACGATTGGGGCACAGATTTGTTTATGCCAAAGCATTCTTAGCTAGCTGGCTTTTTTTGGATCAACGGGGAGAGCTCCTCGGCTCCCATTTTCCCCGTTCCACAAGAGCATTGCAGTGTAAACGGTGTGCTGAAGAAAAACGGAACAAGGAACAAGGCAAGGCATATTCAACGACAACCCGCAATTTTTTTTTCACATCTGTTTATGGATATGGCAACCAGTCCACGGAAATAGATGCGGGAGACCGCCATCCAATCATAGCCGTAAATATCTGTCTCAGTTAATTTCTAATCACCAAATAACTACGTGATTCTTTTTTTTTTAAACTGTGGTTAGTAGCTTTTTGTTTGGCGGAAGGCTGTTAATCCATGCGCGAGTGTAGTTTCCGCCAAAGCTAGCTGCTTTCGCAACTGAACTAGATTTGTTCCGCCAAATGGGTGTGGTCATTTTCGAACCGTCCGCCAAATGGTCAAATATATTTACAAAGCTTCCGTCGTTTCATGAAACGTGTGATAAAGAATTTTAATAGAAAACCAATCATCATGCCAAATGCTAATCATATGGCAAGAAGTAAGCTCCGTCAAATGCCCAAACATATTTACAAAGCTTCCGCGAAATGGCCAAATACTAACCACCTTACCAAATGCTAATCATATGGCAAGAAGTAACCTTCTGCCAAATGCCCAACTATATTTGCAAAGCTTCCGCCAAATGTCCAAATACTAATCGCCTAACATGCTAGTCTTCCGCCATCTGAAAGTAGAGGTGGGGTACGTGGCGACTTTTGGCTTGTCATGGAGATGTCGGGACTCCCGCAGAATTCTTTATGTTTGTCTCCGTTTTGCGGGAGAAAGTATGTCCGGATCGCGCCGTAGACCAATACAGGATCGTGTTGGATGGCTTCCACGATCCGGACGGTTGCGGGAGATGCCCTAAGAAAATCCGTAATTATGTCAGTCAAGGATAACTTCTTTACCCCGTGAAGCGCAATTTTTTTGGCATGGTTATACGTGTCCTATTTATATTATAAAGATATTATGATTCCTTCCTTTCTCGGGGTCCTTTCCTCCTCCCGGGTCGCACGCGCGTGCGACTCCGGAGGACCCCCAAACCCTAGGTAGCAGCTACACCAAATCCCCTTTACCTGGCCGTTGCCGCCGCCGGTGCCGGCCGTGGCGGCCGTGCCCGGCCGCCGAAGGCGGCGGGTGCCAGCGGCGCTTCCCGACGGGCTCGCTTCGCGCGGAGCGGGGCGTCATCGGAGCTCGTGGGTGGGGATGTGGTCGGCGGCGCGTGGTCGCGGTGGCGTTCGCCGGCGTGCGGCGGGGTTCGTGGAGGTCCAGCGGGTCGAGCGAGGTAGGCAGCAGTGGAGGTGGAGTTGGTGTGGGTGTTGGCGCTCGCTTGAGGCGGAGGCGCCTATTCATGGCCGGGAGGTGGTGGCGCTGTGGAGGCCCAGCTAGGAAGGAGCTCCTGGCGGGCAGCGGGCGCCGGCCACCTACGTGTCGTGGCCTGCGGTGTTGCTCCCGGCGGTGCTGGTGCACGGGAGGTGCGGGCTGGAGCGGATGTGGAGTTGGTCGGATCTGAATCCGGCGATTTGATCTGTACCTATGAGATGAGATCTGTCGCGTGGCTGGCCCTTGGAGCGGGGGGTGGCCGTCGCGGTGGCCTTGGTTCGTGCCTGAGATGATGGGAGGTTGCTGCTCCTGGTCGATGGAGGTTGCTGGGTTGCGTTCCCTCTGCAGTGCACGGTGTTGGTGGACAATGGCTGCGCAGCTTCGACGGCAAGGTGCTGCGGTGGCAGCGGTGTGAGGCTTCATGGATGGTGCTGGCCAAACCCTGGAGGTGTTGAGAGGTGCGGCAATACGGATGAAAATCATGTCCGGTTCTTGCCGGACCGGCGGCGATGGCGCATGTGGGTGTCATTCCTCTCGTTGGAGGCGTCGCCGAGTGCGTCGCCATTTCCCTCGCTCGCTAGGTGTGGTAGCTATCTCCGGGCGAAAGCCTGGATTTGGAGTAGGATCGTCACGATGGCGGTGTCTTCGACATCGTACCTCTGTTGGGAGTATCGTGTCTAGAGACGGGGTCCTATGTTGTGCTCCTCCGGTGTACGCCGTTGCCCAGGATCGAGTTACTGCGGCGCAATGTACGACCGTCTCTGGTGAATCCAAGATGATGACTTCCTCGAGTCGAATCAAGTCCTGCCATCCTCTTGCCACCTCATGTAGGCATAAAGGGGGGATGGTGCGTTGACAAGGGAAGCTTCGCGGGAGTTGCTGTTCTTTGGAGGTGACCGGCGTCGGTCGAGACGCGGCGAGGTTTTTCGGTTTTGGGCAGGCTCTTTTGCTTTGTAGTTGTTTTGTCGTTGGTGGTTGTCTTTGGACTAGCCTGGGTGTGGAGTTTGTACTACGCTCGTTGTTCGCAGCGAATGGTAGTCGTCTTGTACTTGTAATCCTCTTCTTCTACGCAATTTGCGTACTCTCAAAAAAAATTGTAAAGATTATAGTACAACCATGTAGACACCAACGTGATAAAATTGAAAACCAGCAGACCACTAGCCTTTGCAAAAACAAACACAAGCCATGTAAAAAATTACAATCAAGACTGAAGAATCTTCTAAGCTTGACACAAACGTCTGTCACCTACCTCTAGCGTCACCAAAGAAAAAATTGACGAATCACCTCCTCGCCCGAGCTCGACGTGGCTCCATCGCTGATATGCAGCTTTGTGGACCTCCAAGGTGGCTCACCAAGGGCGAAGCCATTGCCGTTGAACGAATCACACCAGGACCTTCAAGGTGGCTCATCAAGGGCGAAGCCATTGCCGTTGAATGAATCACACCAGGGCAACACCTTCTAGATCTGACACCCCTGCACGATTAATACGTCGTATGAAGAAACCATACATGTCAGCTACCAACCACAAACCCAACACGCGATCCGTCTTCCAGATGTCGCCGATGCAAACTACAATCTATATCCATCCTCGACTATCTCCCAAGCTCCGCGTCGGCTATAGCTGACATTGTCGCAATGGCAGAGCCCGAGGACACAAGTCCGTGATAGGGATGTCGTCCATCACCGACCATAGAGTTGATCGCCTTGTCGAGTGAGGAATTGAAGCTTATTTATTCGATGCCGCCGCCGCCGAAGCCAGGACGTCAAATGACTCAGAACTTAAGCTGCTAAGGCCCTAAAACCTAAATCTATCTAGTCTGCACGTGCATGATCCGGCGACTCCCTCACTACCGATGAGCCTGTCAGCGGAGAGGAACTGCCGAAAGATTACCTCTTCTGGTGGCGGCTACTGGCTAGGTTCGAGTCGCCTGGCTCATGAGAGCTCCTGAGAGGAAAACAAAATATACTTTTTCATCCAAGGAATAGTTTGATGAACAAACTTCAAACTTTTCCTTCGGCCCTGTTTGGATCGATGAGTTAGAGTTAGTTTGGGTTAGTTTGAACTCAACTAACCCAAAAGTATCCAAACAATACGGTTAGATGCATCTAACCCACCCAAGAGGTGCTTATTTGGGTTAGTTCTTCTCGGGATCACTAAAAAAAATTCTCCCGCTCTTTCCACAACAGATTCATCCCCACTTCCTGAAAGCTTCTCGTCCTTTCCCTTCCTCCCTCTCGCACCGCCCGTGAAGTCGCCTCACCGTATCCGCGCTCCCGTCCGTCAATCTAACCCTGTCATCCAAACATCTTTTTGTTAGAGTTAGTTTAGGGTTAGTTCAGGGTTAGAATCTAACTCTAACCTCTAACCGAGTTAGAGTATCCAAACAGGACGTTGTATATTGCCCGTACACCTGTAGACTTGCTGTAGGTGGCGTAGGAATACTCTGGTCTCCCGGTCTCCCTCACATCATACTAGTCCCTCTCCTCTCCCTGTCTTGTCTCACATCAGAACAGTGAAAATTCATAATCTGATACAAATTCAAGAACCGTTTCTCCTATTTGATCGCTTATTAATTAATTATAATTAAATAAAGGGGCATATATATAATCTTCTGTTTGTGGTCAGCCGAGAGTTGAGAAAGCACACGGACGATATGGCTTTGTTTGGATCCCTGAGTTAGGTTTAGTTTGAGTTAGTTTGGATTCAACTAACCTGAAAATATCCAAACATGAGGATTAGTTTGGGTTAGATGCATCTAACCCACCAAAAAAACTAACCCAACCAAGAGGTGCTTATTTGGGTTAGTTCTCCTCGGGATCACTAAAAAAATTATTTTTCTCCCGCTCTTCCTGCAGCAGATCCTTCCCCACTTCCTCAAAGCTTCTCGTCCTCTCCCTCCCTCCCTCTCGCACCGCCCGTGAAGGCGCCTCACCGTATCCGTGCTCGCGTCCGTCATTCTAACCCTGTCCTCCAAACACCTCTTTGATTAGAGTTAGTTCAGGGTTAGTTAAGGGTTAGAATCTAACTCTAACCTCTAACCGAGTTAGAGTATCCAAACAGGGTCTTCCTCGCGTCTCTTTTCTACCAAAAACAAATCACGGTCTCTTGTATTTCACTCCCCCCTCCCCCGTTCGATTTCCCTTCTCCGAGGCCAACTCCACCGCGCGACCCCATCCTGTCCGGCCCCGTCCGTTTGGGGTAAAACGGACAAACGAGGCGGCCCAGCACGCGGGAGCAAACGGACGTTTGTCCGTTTTTTGTCCGCTTTCGACCCATCCCCCGCCCAAGTATGCGCCAATTTTGGGGTGAAACGGACAGCGCGCGGACGGACGGACGCGCGCTTGTCCTCCCCTGGCACGCATGTCGGTCGCACAAAGCA
>LR738712.1:585451552-585473524 GCA_902687465.1 Secale cereale
CCCCCACGGCCGGCTCCGATCCGAAGGCACGAGGTAAAACTTTTTCCACAAGTAATGTGCATTCATCATGTTTTGAAGGGATGTAGTACGAGCTAATATTTTTGCTGCTCATATTTGTAGTGATGGACGAGTACGCAGACATATTTTGTTCTGTTGAGAAGTGGTGTTTGTTGGTCAGCAGACTTAACTCTAGGCAGAAAAAGCGTTTTGCAAGCACTACATTAGAAAAAATGTTGATGATTCCCAGTGTGCTCATGCGAAAGTGTTTGCTGAAATTCATAATTAAATCATATGATTTGGAAGGAAAGAAATTCATTATGCCATCAAAAAACGGTGTGATATCATTGCGCACCGAAGATGTGTTTGACATTTTCGAGCTTCAGAACAAGGGCAAAGATGCCATGAAAGCGCTAGGGAAAGGGGGGATAAAGTTGAAGGTGAAAGTGCCTAGTCCTTTTGTAGATTCCAATACGGGTCAAATGATGATAGACCAGCTGATTGAGGACATCGTTGCCAGTGGCACATACGATGATGATTTCCTCCGTAGAATTGTTCTGGTTCTTTTAGGCACTGTTCTTGCACCGCACTCCACGAAAGGAGTTCCTAATGCTTTTTACAAGTTAGTGGAGGATGTGGAGGCCATCAAAGCATATAATTGGAACGCGTTTACTTTACGCGTTTGCATTGAAGGCATCACAAAGACCCAGTCAGATCCTACAAAATTTACTTGGCCGGTCGGAAACCTTGCCCTCCTACAAGTAAATCTTACATTATATAATTGTTTCTTTCGAGTTATATTTTGTGAGAAAACGTTTGCTAATGTACTTCATGTTCGTGCAGTACTTGTTTTGGGAGAAAGTGCAGCCATTGGACGAAGAGACATTTGATCCACTAGCTCATGAATATATGTTGATGCTTAATTGGACAGAAGATGAGGCTAAGAAGCGTGACGCATACGACACGTCATACGGTCGTGGTAATGGGATGGTAAGTATTAATGGTTCGTACTACATGCACTTATGTTACTATATAAATGTTGAGCAAATTAATTTGCTTTGCTGTGTGACAGATTGATGACATGATAAGTGAGAAGTACTGACAGACATTAATCGCTCAACAAGGAAAAATTGCGGAGGAAGAATTGGAGCCGGAAGATCGAACAGGTCGTGCCCAACAAAGAAAAGATAATAGAGACGAGGCTTCGTCGAGCAGGGACGCCACATTAGATCAAGTAATGAAATGCATGAAAGATATGCAAAAAGAAATTAGTCTTCTCCCTGGAAAATGTGCTGAGGTCACGAGTGAAGTGTATTTCAATTTACATGAGTTTACATATTCATAATGTTCGCATGTAGTTAATGTTATCGATGTGTCATTGCAGATAGTAGTGCAGAAGCTGTTGAAGAAAGGTCTTGTCTTCAAGTCAAACAGGGGGTTTCGTGATGAGGTTGAGTTTGTGGAGAATACTGAAGAGTGGGTGGACAAGTATGGTCCATCAAAATATTGGACAGATGTAAAATCAACTCCTGCAAAAGAAGGCATCCTTCACCACTGATGGCTTCTCGCCCCTCGTTGGTTACCCCAAGTGGAAGGTTTGAGATGCAGTGTAGCGGTAGTTTTCCCTTGGCAAAGATACCAAGGATCGAATCCCTTGAGACTCCGAGGGTCAACAAGAAGGTGTCAACTGCTTAGCGGCGCAACTTAGCGATTGACAGGACCTGCACACAAATACAAATAACTTTGCTCCCAACGAGTACAGAGAGGTTGTCAATCCCTCCGGCCTTGTCGTTTACAAAGGATCAAACGCAAGAGATAATAGTGATAGGTATGACTGCAACTAGTAAGTAAGAACTAGAAGTAAATAGCGGGTGTGATCAGTGATGGTAATATGGACCGGGGTCCCATGATGTTCACTAGTGATGTCTCTCTCCCAAAAGACGATAAAACAGCTAAGCGAGGTAAACGAATTACAGCTGGGCAATTGACAGGATTATGTGCACAAACCAATGCTAACTATGCTGCAAAGAAAGGTAGAGGCTCAAAAGCATGGGCGGTACGCCAAGGCAAGTAGACCGAAATCCATCTGCATCTACTACTAATCATCCACCTTGAGATATCTATCCAGAACATCTCGCTGGTATTAAGTTGCGAGTCCCACCCATAGTGTAAACTCAAAGCAACAGACAACTGCATTAAAAGAACTTTGCGTAAAGTAAACAATCCTCGCACCCGCAAGTACAAGCACCGTTGTTTTCCTCCTTGTGGCAACAGCACATCCCCTAGACTCATGTTTCTGTCACTCAAGCTAGTCATCGAGGGGCATGAACCCACAATCAAGCATAACGTTCCCTCTTGGAGTTACTACCTACTACTTGGCCAAAGCAATACACAGCAACGGAGAACATGCAAGAATTACTCAAGAACATAAATATAAAAGAGGTGAATCAAATATATTACTCACACACAATCTGAACATAATCTCATAATCCATCGGATCCCAGCAAACTCATCATAGCAACAGCATAAGGATTACATATGTGCCTCGATCATGTAGGGCAGCTCACGAGGTCTAATCGGTGAAGAACAAAGAGGGGAGGAGAACATCACATAGCTACTGGTCATGGACCCATGGTCCAAGGGAGACTACTCACAACTCATCCGGGAGGCGTCCATGGTGGTGGAGAAGCTCCCGGTGGTGATCCTCCCCTCCGGCAGGGTGCCGGGAAGAGTTCTCCTGGTGCTCCCGATCTTGGAAGCGCGGCAGCGGCGGAACAGAGATGAGATCGCGAAAAAGGGTTCCGTCCTCGAGGGTTTCGGGACGCGGTGTAAATATATGCCAAAGGGGGGCGTCAGAAGAGGCCAGGGGGGCCCAGGCGCCCTGGTGGCGCGGCCAGGAGGGGGCCGTGCCCTCTGGCCGCCTGGAGCCCCTGTGGGCCCCCTCTGGCCCTACTTTGGCCTCATGGAAGCTTCCGGAACGCTGATTTTTTATATATTTTTCCCGGGATTTTTCTGGCAATTTACGTAATGGGAAAACCTGAAATAGCAAAACAGCAGAAAACAGAAACTGGCACTGGGGTGCACTGAGTTAATAGGTTAGTCCAAATATGATCAAAAGTGTATGGAAGTGCATAAATATCATAGCAATATCTCACAAAAGAGGCATGGAGCAAGCAGAAATTATAGATACGTTTTGGACGTATCAACATCCCCAAGCTTAATTCCTGCTCGTCCTCGAGTAGGTAAATGATAACAAGCATAATTTCTGTGGTGACATGCTATTAACCATATAAGAACTTTTCACAGTCACATGACAAATGCTTACTGAGACAATGAATCTTTAGTAATTAAGTTGCCTCATGAGAATATCACAAAGAACTGAAAGTTTTACAATATGATACCGAAACACTCAATAGATTTGTAGTGAGCATGGTGTGCAAACATGACAAAGTGATACCTCGCTTGCCCCCTTTAGTGAAGCAAAACATAAATGCAGGGGCACCTCCAAAGTTTAAGTGACGACTAGATACAATGATTTCAGAATAAACGATATCATAATCATGTAGAAGACAGTGGTACTTTGGGACAATGCACATTACACTCAGAATGACAATCATGCTCTCAATAGTTGGTGCTTTAAAGAAAGAAGGTGGAGACTCTCGAACCGTGGCTTTAGATGGCAAGGTTGAAAACCCGTGGTCGGAAACAAAAACTAAACATGTACCAGAGCTCTTGGTTTTTAAAAACAGAGGTAATAATTATTATTTTTAGAGATGCATATTTCGTCAACGAATGCTAGCAGATAACTCAATTACTTCTCGAGCTGGACAAGTTTCGAGGAACGGCTCCCGTACGAGGACGATCACATCCTCTTAATCTCCTTTGTTTATCACTGCCAAAGTTTTCTGATTTCTCATGAACAAAGCGTGAAGGAGGGTTTGTTTGTTGTATATTTTTTAATGAGCCGGGCGCACTCTTTGCCAGTTCCTTCTCGTATTAGGGGTTTGCACATTAGACATGCAATCCCGGGGTGAAGCTTGTCCAACTTAAAAAGATCATGAATTAACTACTACTTCCTCATGAGCTAAAACAGAGGCACAAAAGAGAAATGCTTTTTTGAATAATTTCGAGATGGTACATGAAAAGTCTTCGTTAGGAATGGCAGGTAAATACCATGTATAGGAAGGTATGGTGGACTCATATGGCATAACTGGTTTAAAGGATTTTGGATGCACAAGCAGTCAGTCCGCTTAGTACAGGCGAAGGTTAGCAAAAGACTGAGAGCGACCAACTAAGAGAGCAATGACGGTCATAATCATGCAGAGCGACAAAGCAACATTGAATCGGGCATGGAAGTTATATCGCTACTCAGAAATTAAAGATCATCAAGGCTTGATAGACTTACTTTACAGTCTTAAATATGTGTGAGCATATGCCAAGTCAATCAAAATAAATTCTTGGAGGAAGATATCACTAAACCATACCACATCATAGGCAAACAAATCATGTTGGTACTTCAATAACACATTAAGAACCCCCCAGCTATTTGAGACTAACCATAAGAAAACATGAACTACTAAGCACCATTATGCACATAGCATTTTTATCATAGACATATCAACCAGTGCAACAGAAGCCAACTCTCTTAACAAGATAAGCATGATAACTAAAGAGAGTTCCAGCAACCAACTAAACAAAAGCTCTTTAAAAAGTAAAGCATGGAAACTAAGAGCTGAACATGACAGTAGCTATTGAAAGACAAAGATCACACACAGCAAAGATAGACATGAAAATTCTATGTTGTGTTCTAGGTTGAAGTGGAGCGTGTTTCTCTCCCACACAAAGAAAGATGGGTTCCAACTCGTTATGAACAGCAAGCAAAGCTAAAGAAAAACTAAAAAGGAAACTAAAAGCAAGACGCTCCAAGCATAGCACATAACACATGAAGTCATAAAAATATAGTGGAACGAAAGACGAACTGATAATTGTTGATGGAGAAGGGGATGCACAGGGGCATCCCCAAGCTTAGACGCTTGAGTCTTCTTGAATATTTCTTGGGGGTGCATGGGGGCATCCCCAAGCTTGAGCGTTTGACACTCCTGAATCTTTTTATCATCTTCCCTCGCACACTTGAAAACTCCCTTCATACATAACTCATCATAATCTGATTAGCGAGGTTAGTACCCATAATAAAATAATTTTTCCTTGCTGGAAATAAGGATAATCTTGAAGGTCTAATGTTTCTCAAGATTGCCAAAAGGTTTTTGCAAAGAAAAAGCAAGCTCAAGGTTTGCAAAACCAAGGAAAGGCAAAACAGGACAGAATCTGTGAAAAACAGACCAGCAGGTAGTAAATAATTTTTTCGGGGCACTTCTGCAACTCAAATCACAAAACTCAGAACAGATGCCCGAAAGCCAATTGTATAGAGCACGCTGTCGAAAACATTCAGACCAAAAAGATGATCTGGTGATTTTATACGAATTTTTCTGTCCAAGGACAGAATCTGTTTCCTGGACAGCACGTCACAAGTTTTGAACTTTCTTGCAATCAGAGGCTAAACTTGGCACAAAGCTGAAAAGTAAAGATACAATGATGATGCTACTGTAGTAACAAACATCAAGACACAACAAAAGCAAAATAAAATTTTATTCATTGTAGGCTGCCTCCCAAAAGCGCTTTCTTTTATGCCTTTAAGCTAGGCATAATGCAAAGAGGAATCAATAATCATCATAATAATCGGAGTTATAAATTGCTTCAAATGGTTCCTCAACAAGTTCACTCTTGTTCCTTCTAGGAAAGGGGTACATACCTTTTGCCTTCCCGCGTAAGCGGATTTGTCCCTTACCTATATCGATGAAGCCTTTTACGGCTCGGAGGAAGTCCCTTCCAAGCACTATATTTCCTTGGTTTGGCTTCATGATGAAGAAATCAACCATTGCAATCCCTTTAAGGAATGTAACTGGCACGTCTTTTATTCTTCCCTGGATCTCAGAAATATCTCCATTAGTGTGTTCATGATAAGATGATAATCTATCCATGTTAAATTTTAAAGAATCATGAACAATTTTTGGCATAGTAGAAACCATAGATCCAATATCACAATAAGCAAGGAAGTCTTGATTAGAGATGCTAATCCTAACAAAAGGCTCCCAATCATTGTCTATTTCCAAAATATCTCTCTTATTGGGTTTGGGTTTCTCTACCTTCATCAAGTCTAGAGCATCCATTCTCTTCTCAATAGTAGCAAGTCTATCTATGACAGTATCAAAATTATGATCATAAACAAAGTAACTAGATAGACCATGTATAATTTCAAGAGCTCTAGCTTCATCACACTCTAGGAAATCTCCTTCAGTTATAATATCAAGAGAGTGTTTACACCATTTAAAAAGACCATGGTAAAAATTTCTAAGCACATTTTTTATAGGTATCCAAGGCATAATTCTCCTATGTGCATCAGAAATTCTGTCCCATGCCTTCTTCATATTTTCTCCATCCCTTTGATGGAAATCTAGAACTTCTGATTCCCTCAAAGCACCAAATTCTAACATGCTTGACTAAACAGAAAGGACTACTAACAGAAAAGCAAATAATTTTTTTTTTGTGATTTTTGATAAAGGATACTAAAGCAAAAACTGAAAGGTAAACTAACAAGACTAAAAAGCTAAGGTAAAAGATAGCGTGCAACTCCCCTATCTTGAAGAGTGGAGTCCCCGGCAACGGCGCCAGAAAACTTTGCTTGATGGCTTCTCGCCCCTCGTTGGTTACCCCAAGTGGAAGGTTTGAGATGCAGTGTAGCGGTAGTTTTCCCTTGGCAAAGATACCAAGGATCAAATCCCCTGAGACTCCGAGGGTCAACAAGAAGGTGTCAACTGCTTAGCGGCGCAACTTAGCGATTGACAGGACCTGCACACAAATACAAATAACTTTGCTCCCAATGAGTACAGAGAGGTTGTCAATCCCTCCGGCCTTGTCGTTTACAAAGGATCAAACGCAAGAGATAATAGTGATAGGTATGACTGCAACTAGTAAGTAAGAACTGGAAGTAAATAGCGGGTGTGATCAGTGATGGTAATATGGACCGGGGTCCCATGATTTTCACTAGTGATGTCTCTCTCCCAAAAGACGATAAAACAACTAAGCGAGGTAAACGAATTACAGCTGGGCAATTGACAGGATTATGTGCGCAAACCAATGCTAACTATGCTGCAAAGAAAGGTAAAGGCTCGAAAGCATGGGCGGTACGCCAAGGCAAGTAGACCGAAATCCATCTGCATCTACTACTAATCATCCACCTTGAGATATCTATCCAGAACATCTCGCTGGTATTAAGTTGCGAGTCCCACCCATAGTGTAAACTCAAAGCAACAGACAACTACATTAAAAGAACTTTGCGTAAAGTAAACAATCCTTGCACCCGCAAATACAAGCACCGTTGTTTTCCCCCTTGTGGCAACAGCACATCCCCTAGACTCATGTTTCTGTCACTCAAGCTAGTCATCGAGGGGCATGAACCCACAATCAAGCATAACGTTCCCTCTTGGAGTTACTACCTACTACTTGGCCAAAGCAATAAACAGCAACGGAGAACATGCAAGAATTACTCAAGAACATAAATATAAAAGAGGTGAATCAAATATATTACTCACACACAATCTGAACATAATCTCATAATCCATCGGATCCCAGCAAACTCATCATAGCAACAGCATAAGGATTACATATGTGCCTCGATCATGTAGGGCAGCTCACGAGGTCTAATCGGTGAAGAACAAAGAGGGGAGGAGAACATCACATAGCTACTGGTCATGGACCCATGGTTCAAGGGAGACTACTCACAACTCATCCGGGAGGCGTCCATGGTGGTGGAGAAGCTCCTGGTGGTGATCCTCCCCTCCGGCAGGGTGCCGGGAAGAGTTCTCCTGGTGCTCCCGATCTTGGAAGCGCGGCGGCGGCGGAACAAAGATGAGATCGCGAAAAAGGGTTCCGTCCTCGAGGGTTTCGGGACGCGGTGTAAATATATGCCAAAGGGGGGCGTCAGAAGAGGCCAGGGGGGCCCAGGCGCCCTGGTGGCGCGGCCAGGAGGGGGGGCGCGCCCTCTGGCCGCCTAGAGCCCCTGTGGGCCCCCTCTGGCCCTACTTTGGCCGCATGGAAGCTTCCGGAACGCTGATTTTTTATATATTTTTCCCGGGATTTTTTTGGCAATTTACGTAATGGGAAAACCTGAAATACAAAAACAGCAGAAAACAGAAACTGGCACTGGGGTGCACTGAGTTAATAGGTTAGTCCAAATATGATCAAAAGTGTATGGAAGTGCATAAATATCATAGCAATATCTCACAAAAGAGGCATGGAGCAAGCAAAAATTTATAGATACGTTTTGGACGTATCAACCACTGGGAACGAGAAGAAGTTGGCGCGTGAGAAAGGTGTGCATCACAACACACCCGGTACAGGAGATGAAGGCGACCCCTTCGTGATTGACGAGAATGGTAATTCAACCGACCCATCTCTAGCAACGGTAGACACAAATGAGTTTCCAGCTCTTACCGCAACCCTCAAGAATATGAATACAGTGTCAGACGGGTCTAGCGCGGATAAATCTGAGGAGATTAGTATGGATAGTCTGAACACCCATATTAAAAAATCTAAAGTAAATGGCACTAAGGAGAATGATGCGAAACGCGAGAGGAAACAGTCAAAATACTATCGTTCACCCTACCAGCAAAACGGTGGACGTAAACGTTCAAAGAAAAGTAAGTTCTAGGTAATTTATTCTTGCAAGATATTTCTGTCCTTGCATGCACACTTTATGAACTCATTGTTGTTTACTATTTTAGATCTGTTTGGTGTAAGAGCTGCTATGGATAGTACCGATTACATTGATGAGGAACACATAGAGGCTGCTAAGATTTATGTCCAGAAACTAGCAGCCTCAGAGAAGCTTTGCAGGAAAACTGTTGTGCACATGACGGGAATTGGTGGGGAGACATGTACACCTAATATGCTTGAAGCCATTATTTCGAAAAAGTGGTTGCAGGGCGCCGTAAGTATTGGCATTAATTTATGAAGTTGTACATGTCATTTATATGAATTACCTAATAGGCGTATTGTTGTTATGTTAATTTCAGGTCATCAATAGTTATTGCAACCATATGAAGACCCATAATCCTCGTGCTGACCGTCACATATTATCATCTTGGGTGTCACACTAGCTTATCCTTCGTGCTGATGGAAAGGTTAAGAACTCTAAGAAGCATTTTATGGAACATTTCACAAACCAAAGTAAATTGGTGTCTAGAGTTACTAAAGAGTATTTCATTAATGATAAGGTACTTCACTTTACTATAATCTTTTGTACTACATAACTATCCATGGGTACACCAACATGAATAAACTTTGTTGTAGGCATAATTTCCTTTTCATGTGGAAGAAAGTCATTGGATAACAGTTCTTATGCACAACAAGAAAAAAGAGTTTCAAGTCTTAAACTCTATTGGTGACTGCAGCAATAGAGTTCTTACAAAAATTGCTAAGCTGGTAAGCTTACAACTTCACGTAAACCAAAATATAGTTATTCGACACGTACTTCATATGAATTTCACATTTTTATTTCAGAGGGCTGAGATAGCTAAAGATACGACGGAGGTGAACTCCATTATTGCAACGGAACATCCTGACGTATCTTCCTGCCCAATAAGGGAATACGCTATGCCGTTACAAACTGACAGGTACGTTCCAAATGCGGAATTCGGATGTACTTCTTTGATCCATCAATAACACAACTCGTGGTGTCTTGCAGTGTCTCTTGTGGTCTTTTCGTGATCAAGTGCATTGAAAACTGGGATGGAGATGATTGGATATTTGAGTTTGACCAAGCAGATATTAATTCTTCAAGGGGACGCATTCTAGCTGAAATACTTTTCTCGGAATGCAACACCATAGAAATAGTGAAAGAGAAAAATCTCAAGATCATGGAGAACAAACGAGTCTGAGGATGGGGTGTTGGCTATTATCTCCACTAAATAAATATGCCGTTGTCGGTACTTGATACAATTTTCTTCATATTAAGACATCTCTTTATTGTAATGCGGCATGGTTTAGCATGTTCCGCAACTAAATAAACGTGTCGTGGTCGGTATTTGCTACAATATTTATGTGGGTGTCACTCTTATTTGCATCATTGTGGATGCTGATTTTTCAACTTCTTATATAGTGTGATGATAATGCCGACGTGGCCGTCCTAACAAAACGTATAAGGGCAGAACGGTCATATGGAAGAAACGTATACCCACCTCGTATTATACAGTTGTGCCGGGCATACGTATACCACGCACATAAAAAAAAGGCAGTTGCACGATCTACGCCCGCCCCATCAACTCGCCAGCCCCATCTGTTCGCTCGCCCGCCCGCGTTATCATCACACTATATAAAAAGTTGAAAAATCAGCACCCACAATGATGCAAATAAGAGTGACATCCACATAAATATTGTAGCAAATACCGACCACGGCACATTTATTTAGTTGCGGAACATGCTAAATCATGCCGCATTACAATAAAGAGATGTCTTAATATGAAGAAAATTGTATCAAGTACCGACAACGGCACGATTATTTAGTGGAGATAATAGCCAACACCCCATCCTCAGACTCGTTTGTTCTCCATGATGTTGAGAATCTTCTCTTTCACTAACAAGCTGCTTCTCTACGCCCAATTCCTGAACAAAATATGAACAATATGGGTGAGAAAATATAGTCGGTGAAATCAAATTGGCAACATAACAAAAATAAGAAAGTTGGAACTCACTTCTCATTCTTCTTACATGTAGCCTTGTTATGACCTGGGAAACCACACAGACTACATAAAGGACCACTTTTCTTCTCTGTAAAATCTTTTGACCTACCATTCTTCGTAATATTGGGGCCCTCCTTTGACCGCCCCTTCTTAGGTGCACCCTTCGTCGAAACTTTTTCAGGATCACCAATACTAGGTTGAACTTGTTGCGCCTGATTTGCCTCCTTCTTAAGCTTAGCATACCTCCTACTTCCTATAAGTTCCTCCTCTGAATCTTTTTCTGCACAATTATGGAGTCCAGAGCCTTCATCAACTCGTCAAACAAGAAGGGATCGTTTGCTGCAACATGAGCAACTTCCGCGGTTTTTATGGTTATTTCACTATATCGTTCTCTCTCCAATGGTCCTGACCAACCCCATCCAAACATATCACTCTTCCGCTGCACAGGCAACCCATCTCTCGCATTTTTCGACAGCCGATGTAGGACACAACATTTTGGTATCTCAGTTATGTTCAGATGATGAAGAACAAATAGAATGTGTTTGCATGGCAGCCCTTTACGAACCATCCCAAGACAACTGCATGTTATAGTTTGTTCTGAGTTACCTGGTTCATAAACAACATTGCACCTGAATTTGTGGTTGTCCTTCCATGTCACCATGAATGTATGACGCTCAATTCCCACGAGCGTCTCAAATATCTCCAGCTGGGTCTTATGCAAATCATCTTGCAGGATGTAGAAATTAGCAGGTGTGAATACTTTGGCGACATGCTCCTCGAGGGCCTTATATTCAGTAATCGACGGCGGTAATTTCTGGCGTGCCTCGTGGTCATCGTACGCCTCGTTCTCACGGAGGCGAACTATACAGTTCTCATAATGCACTACCAAATCAACTATTGTCATACCGTAGTCCAGGTGAAGGTGAAGGCAGGAGTTGAGGCTTTCGCTTCTCTGGTTACTTCGCATACCAAGAAAAAAAACATCTCAAAGATATGAAGCTGCCCAAAGTGTCCTCTTTCTGTACATCTGATGACCCACAACCGTAAGGGATCTATTGCAGCGTTTTCGATAAGTAAGAGTGTCGAACCCAACAAGGAGCAGAAGGTATTGATAAGCGATTCTGAGCAAGAAATTACTGCAAGCACAGATAACTTTTAGGGGTTTTCTCGATATAAGCAACAGGAAAGTAAAAGCAAGTAATGTAAAAGGTACTGAGAGTAACGAGTGGCCCAGTCCTTTTAGCAAAGGAGAGGCCTAGCAACTAAACTTATAAAGACTAAAGCGTTCTTGAGGACACACGAGAGAGGTAGTCATGTGCTTTCACCATATTCCGTATCGATACTATGTTATGTGTTGATAAGTGTTGAGTGGGTGGATCTATGCTAGTGCACTCTCTAGACTAAGATGAATGCACTCTTATGATTAAACACCTTGCAAGCATCCGCAAATACAAGATAGAATTTAAGGCAAAAGCCTAACCATAGCAATACGATCGAGGATCCATTATTCCCTTATGCAAAAGCGTGCGAACTGGGGTTCAGGTTTCTGTCACTCCGGCAACCCACCATAAGCATTCTTTATACACAATGTATTCTCCTAGGTCCTTAATAAGGCGAAGTGTTGGGTGTTCGACTTACACAACACCACTAGTAGAATGACAACGCAACTTAAGTATCAAACAACACATATTACTTCAACAGCATATGACTACTAACAACAAGACTTTCCCCATGTCCTCAAGAACTAAGGTAACTACTCACGAGACATAAAAGAAATCATGATCAGTGGGGATAAATATGTGATAAACAATCTGGACATAATAATATTTCTCCAACAAAACTCAATAGCATTCACCACAAAGTAGTAATCAACACCGATGGAGTAGAGAGGATAGGTAGTACGAGTTACAACACGAGTTGCGATTGTAAGATGAGATTTGGATGAAGATGGAGATGGTGCTGGTGTTGGGGATGATGTTGATGATGATCTCGATGATGCCCGTGACGATGGTGATGACGATGGCGACGATCTCCCCTTCCGGGAGGTGATCTCCCCGGCGGAATCTGCCCGCCGGAGATGCCCTTTTCTTCTCTGTAGGGTTCCGCCTCGAAGCGGCGGCGGAACTTCGTAAAAAGTCTTCTTTTTAGGGTTTTCGGAGAACGGAGAATATATATGCAAAAGGGGGCGTCCGGAGGTGGGCCAGGGGCTCCAGGCGCCCCCCCCCGGCGCGGCCAGGGGGGGCGCCCCCAGGCCGCCTGGGCACCCTGTGGCCCCCCTCTGGCTCCCCTTTTGCGTGCCTTCGTGATTCATCTGAAAAATGTCTCCCGTCAATTTTCAGGTAATTTGGAGGTTTTCTTCTTCAGCAACTCAGCGTCCACTTTTTACTGCTGAATCCTGCGTCTGCTGTTCCGGCATCGGAGAGTTTGCAAACTGTGTAAAATAGACCAAAACAACATAAGAACATCACCGTAACGTGAAATATATCAATGAATAAGGATAAATTATGATACAAAATAGTGATGCATTTTGGACGTATCAACACCCCCAAGCTTAGACCTCGCTTGTCCCCAAGCGAATATGAACTCGGTAAACCTGTCCACAAGTTTAGAGAGTGAAGTGTCGATAAATAGAATACGGACAAGAAGCATCATAGTTTCTTTACCAACTCAAATATCCTCAACAGCAATCTTCAACTCATAAGGCCCTTATGAAACAGTGATAACACTTATATTCAAAAGTAGGGCTAAGGAAACTCATTATATCATGGCAAACACATCCTTTGGTCAAAGAACAACAATAGATTTAACTTTTGCTCTTATATTTGATGAGATCAATTGAAGCTTTTTGAAAATAACATGTTAATAGGCAAGAAGTGAAAGTGTTAAGACAGAGGAAGATGTTTGTCTTGGCTGGGCATGACAAACAACTTACTTATCGAATGATAATGTCAACAAGGATATGATATGACAAATCTTAATGCAGCTTTATATGAATGAATCCTTATCAACATCAAACGTCTGCTCTCTTTGAGAAATAGAAGGAAGTAGAAGTAACTGACTCAACTTAAAATTAAAAGATAGGCCCTGCTCTAGGGTAGTAGGGAAAACTCATGTGCTATCCTCAAATCAAACAGAATGAAAACAAGTTTTTAGGGGTGCATGATTTGTCAACGAATGCTAATAGATAACTCAATTGCTTTTTGAGCTGGACAAGTTTCGAGGAACGGCTCCCGCACGAGGACGATAACATCCTCTTATTCTCCTTTGTTTATCACTGCCAAAGTTTTTTGATTTCTCATGAACAAAGCGTGAAGGAGGGTTTGTTTGTTATATTATTTTTAAGCTGGGCGCACTCTATGCCAGCTCCTTCTCGTATTATGGGTTTGCACATTATACATGCAATCCCGGGGTGAAGCTTGTCCAACTCAAAAAGACTATGAATTAGCTATTACTTCCTCATGAGCTAGAACAGAGGCACAAAATAAAAGATTTTGAACATTTGAGGATAACACATAAATTATATACTTTTAGGAGGTGGTAGCGGAATACCACGAGTAGGTAGGTATGGTGGACTCATATGGAAGGTATTGGCTTAAGGGTATGGATGCACAAGCAGAATACCGCTTAGTACAGAGTTAGGCTAGCAAAGGTTTTGAAAGAACAGACAATTGATGATGACTAAGATGCAAAGCAATATAAAGCATGAACATCGAAATAAGCATAACACATCAAGTTGTCTTCCTTGTCAGCATAACACTTCAAGCATAATAACAAAAAGTTTTGGCTATGTTGATAATTTAAGAAAATCATGCTTGTTGTTATGACCAAAGCTAAATTTGCCAAGATTAAATAAAGTTTCATAGCCATACCTGACATAAGGTCAATACTCCCCATAAGAATCATCATATAAGGTCGATTGCGTGAAGAGAATACAGAGTGCAGCAAAAGGAACCAATAAACTTCTCATTAATATTCCATCATAAACGACTCCACACTCACGGATACAATTCCTCACCGAAGGAGCGATAGGCCTCAATGCACACACCTATCTCATATAATAACCTCCCTAGACTTGATATGACTCTACTTTACTCTAAAAGACAGAAGGTAAAGATAAAGATACCGGGCACTCCCCCAAGCTTGGAACAAGCCAAGGGAATGCCATTACCCCAGGAGAATTCACTCATCATCCTTGTTGGCGTTGATCAAGTAGTCCTTGGCGAAACGCTTCCATGGAAGGGGTTCTCCAGTCTCATACGAGAAACTCGTCTCCTGAATCCTGCATTCAGCACCCAAACCCATGCGCAGAAACCTTAGTTCATACTCACAGTTCTGGTTATGTAGATCATTAATTTGCCCTTGGAGTTCTATAATTCTGTCTTCAGACACGGCGATTCTTTCCCACATCTCCTTCATCTCCTTCAGGAAGTAGTTCTTCAGCTCGTTGGTGATGTCAAAGTTAGCTTCGACACCACGTTCGATCATCTTCTTGTACTCGAAGACTTCTTGCTCTACTTCTTCCAGCCTGGCCTGGATGCTCCCCTCCTTGATAGGTCCCTTCAGATCTTCTTGATGAAGGACACCGTCCTCCATCCGAACAACCTGAGGGTGCTTCTTCACCTCAGCGAGGTAAGGGTTGATGACGTTGACGACGAACTTGTCCTTGGGGGAACTTGGAGAAGCCATGGCACCTAAATTCAGCTGAAAGATTCCCTGGCAGAAACAGATCGAAGAGAAAACACGCGAAATCGCAAGATACGTTGCCGGAACAATCCGGGCAAATATATAGGAAAAATTTATGTATAGAAAGGAAGGTAACGGACCAAAGCGGGGTCGGAGACGGGCTCCCGGGTGTCCAGGCGGCCTGCCGGCGCGGCCCAGGGGGGGGGGGCCAGGGGGGCGCCTGGACTCCCTGGAGGTCGTCTCCGGCTCCACTTAGACTCGGAATTTTACTAATTTTGCAAAAACTCGTAATACGGAACTTTTATGATGGTTTGTGGTGTTTCCTTACCGTACTACATGCCTTTCCTTTATTCTGCTTCTGCTGGCGTCTGAAACAGGGCTGCAACATGTTCTTCATGTCTTGTTGTGTATATTATATTCACATCAACATTGACAGGGTCTCCTGCTATGTAATGTTTAAGTCTTTGCCCATTCACAACTTGAGTTTTGGTGCCTTCAAAATTGTTAATCTTAATTGCACCAGACCGATAAACTTCTTCAATATGAAATGGTCCTTCCCACCTGGAAAGTAGTTTACCTGGAGAAAACCTGAAACGGGATCTAAACAACAAAACTTTATCACCAACATTAAATTCACGTTTCAGAATCTTCCTATCATGCCACTTTTTTACCTTTTCCTTGAACATTTTAGCGCTCTCGTAAGCTTCACTTCTCCATTCATCTAGAGAAGTCAATTTCATGAGACGCTTCTCACCAGCTAGTTTCGGGTCAGCGTTAAGCTCTCTAACAGCCCAGAAAGCCTTGTGCTCTAATTCTAATGGCAAATGGCAAGCCTTGCCATACACCATCTTATAAGGAGACATGCCCATGGGGTTTTTGTAAGCAGTTCTATATGCCCACAAAGCATCTCCTAACTTGTTTGACCAATCCTTCCTATTTCTGTTTACTGTTTTCTGCAAGATCAACTTAATCTCTCTATTGGTGAGCTCAACTTGCCCACTAGTTTGAGGATGATATGGTGAAGCAATTCTATGATTAACATCGTATTTAGCCAAAGCTTTTCTAAAAGCTCCGTGCGTGAAGTGTGATCCTCCATCGGTCATGAGATACCTTGGTACACCAAACCTAGGAAAAATTACATCTTTAAGCATTTTCAAAGATGTCTTGTGATCAGCACTTTCAGTGGGGATTGCTTCAACCCACTTGGTCACATAATCAACAGCCACTAAAATGTGAGTGTACTTGTGCGAAGAAGGAAAAGGACCCATAAAATCAAAACCCCAACAATCGAAAGGTTCAATCACTAGTGAGTAATTCATAGGCATCTCATTCCTTCTACTAATGTTACCAACTCTCTGACATTTATCACAGGCTAAAACATAATTTCTAGCATCTTTAAAGAGAGTAGGCCAATAAAAACCTGATTGAAGAACCTTATGTGCAGTCCTCTCACCGGCGTGATGTCCTCCATAGGGACTATCATGACACCGTCTGAGAATGTCCTTCTGCTCATGTTCCGGAATGCATCTTCTCACGATCCCGTCGGGACCTTCTTTGAAAAGATGTGGGTCATCCCAAAAGTAATGCCTCAAATCATGAAAGAACTTCTTCCTCTGCTGAAATGTTAGACCTGGAGGCAAATACTTTGCAACAATAAAATTAGCATAATCTGCATACCAAGGATCGGAAAGAGATTGTACTTTTACAACGGCAAGTTGCTCGTCTGGAAAACTATCGTTAACTGGGATGGGGTCGTGCGGTATATCTTCCATCCTTGAAAGATTGTCCGCTACCGGATTGTCTTCCCCTTTCCTATCAACAATCTTCAAATCAAATTCTTGAAGAAGGAGTACCCATCTGATAAGCCTTGGCTTGGCATCCTTCTTTGTCATAAGATACTTAATGGCAGCATGATCAGTATGAATAATAACTTTGGAATCAACAATATACTGCCTAAACTTATCACAAGCAAAAACTACAGCTAAGAATTCTTTCTCAGTAGTAGCATAGTTTCTTTGAGCACTATCAAGGGTTTTACTAGCATAATGTATAACATTCAATTTCTTATCAACTCTTTGTCCTAAAACAGCTCCAACAGCAAAATCACTTGCATCACACATAATCTCAAAAGGTAAATTCCAGTCAGGTGGTTGTACTATAGGAGCAGTTATTAAAGCTTTCTTAAGGACTTCAAAAGCTTCCTTACAATTTTCATCAAATACAAAAGGAACATCCTTCTGGAGAAGATTAGTGAGGGGTCTCGAGGTTTTAGAAAAGTCTTTAATAAATCTTCTATAAAAACCTGCATGACCGAGAAAACTGCGAATACCTTTGATGTCCCTTGGATAGGGCATCCTTTCAATAGCTTCGATCTTGGCCTTGTCCACTTCAATTCCCCTTTAGGAAATCTTGTGACCAAGAACAATTCCTTCATTAACCATAAAGTGGCACTTTTCCCAGTTGAGTACCAAATTTGTCTCCTCGCATCTCTGCAAAACTTTATTAAGGTTGTGAAGACAATGGTCAAAAGAAGTTCCATAGACGGAGAAATCGTCCATGAAGACTTCCATAATATCCCCGCAGAAACCATGAAAGATAGCAGACATACACCTTTGAAAAGTAGCAGGGGCATTACATAAACCAAAAGGCATACGCCTGTAAGCATAAGTACCAAAGGGACAAGTAAAAGTGGTCTTCTCTTGATCGACAGTGTTAACATGAATTTGAGAGAAGCCAGAATAACCATCGAGATAACAAAAGTGGGTATTTTTGGATAACCTTTCAAGCATTTGGTCGATGAACGGCAACGGATAGTGATCCTTCCTGGTTGCCTTGTTCAACTTCCTATAATCAATACACATTCTATATCCAATAATAATTCTCTGAGGTATTAATTCATTTTTATCATTAGGAACCACAGTTGTACCTCCTTTCTTAGGAACACAATGTACCGGACTTACCCACTTACTATCAGCTATAGGGTAGATAATACCTGCGGCTAGAAGCTTGAGAATCTCAGTTCTCACGACATCCATCATCTTCGGGTTCAACCGTCGTTGATGATCAACAACTGGTTTAGCATCAGGCTCAAGGTTGATAGTATGTTGACAGATAGATGGACTAATCCCCTTAAGGTCATCAAGGGTGTAGCCAATTGCGCCTCGGTGTTTACGAAGTACTTCCAATAATCGCTCCTCTTCATATCCTGAAAGGTTAGAATTGATAATAACAGGATATACTTTCTTTTCATCTAAATAAGCATACTTGAGCGTATCGGGAAGAGGTTTAAGATCGAACACCGGGTCTTCTTTCGGTTTTGATAAAATTCCCAAAGGTTCAACCGGAAGGTTGTGCTTCAGGATAGCAGGCTACCTCAAGAATATTTCATCTAGTTCATTTCTTTCCTGCATATGCAAATCATTTTCGTGGTCCTCCATGTATTGCTGCAAAGGATCATTAGGGGGGGATAGCAATAGAGGCAATACTTTCAATAATTTTATCATCACTAGGTAAATCAGTACCACGAGGCTGCTTAGAGAACTTAGAAAAATTAAATTCATATGGCTCACCAACGAATTCAACAGAAACTTTACCTTTCTTGCAATCTATTATAGCTCCACAAGTTCTAAGAAAAGGTCTACCAAAAATAATTGGACAAAAATTGTCCCTCTCTGAACCAAGTACTAGAAAGTCGGTAGGGTATTTTACCTTTCCACATAGGACTTCAACGTCCCTCACAATTCCGATAGGAGAGATAGTTGTTCTATTTGCAAGATGAATGGTAACATCAACTTCTTCAAGTTCACAAGGGGAAATCTCACCGATGATCTCTTCATAAAGTGAATAGGGGATAGCACTTGCACTCGATCCCAAATCGCATAGCCCATAATAATTGTGATCTCCTATTTTAACAGATACCACCGGAGTACCTGAAATTGAGCCTTTATTCTTGGTTGTGACAAGGTTAGTGGAAACAGCACAAAAATTTATATTGGAATCCAAAACATCATTAGTAGCAAGGTCTTTAATCAATGCAACTTGAGGATCGACTCTGATCTGGTCCTCAGGCTCATCAACTCTTCTCTCACTTTTATTTATTATGCCTGTCACAAGAGAGTGCTCCCTTATCCTTGTGGGAAAAGGAGGCTTTTCATATATAACTGCAGGCAAAATAGGGTCAGCAACATAAATATCAATAGGTGGTTCTTTAAAAGGTTCATGGTGCTGGTCTCTCTTCTTTTTTAAAGAATCAACGTGAGAGGCAAAATTCTTACACAAATCAATCACTAGATGGGAATCAAGACCAATCTTAGAGCAAAAAGTATTGAAGTAATCAGTTTCCACATAGCTCTCAATATAATCATGTTCATAATTTATAGCGGGTTCAATACCTTTATCAATTTCCCAATCTTCGGTATTCCTCTGGATTCTTTCAAGGAGATCCCACCTTTCTTCAACACTCTTCTTTTGAAACACCCCACTAGAGGTGGCATCCAGCATCTCCTTATCCTGACGAGAAAGCCTGGCATAAAAATTTGTAAGTATAATTTCCTTGGGAAGCTTATGAATAGGGCATTTGAGCATTAGGGACTTCAATCTCCCCCAAGCTTGAGCAATGCTTTCTCCGTCACGAGACCTAAAGTTATAGATATAATTCCTGTCTCGATGAATTTCATGAAGAGGATAAAACTTAGTATAAAAGAGAGACATAAGCTCCTGCCAATCCAGCAAGTGTGAGTTATCGAGAAGCCCATACCAATCTGAAGCTTTATCTATAAGCAGTGCCGTAGCCAGGATCTGGCCAAGACCCAGGCCAACCTTGCAGCTACAGTGAATACTGTTGCTACAGTTCGTCTTTTTTTTCTACATTTAACAAAGAAACTGCTTCCTACGCCCCGGGCCATGGCCCTGGCAGCCCGGGGCTTGTCTACGCCCCTGTCTATAAGTGATACGACAAACAATTTCCTCATGACAAACTCCCTCGATACAGCTGCAAGCTTAAATAATGAACATAGTCGTGACAAATATAGCAAGTGTTCACCGGGATGTCTGTCTCCTGCATAACGATTAGCCAAAACATAATCGATAATGCCAGCTAGTATTTTATAAGGCACAATTTCAGTAGGGGGAGGATCAACCACCACAGGTGTGGGGCGTCTTCCCGCAAGCAACGCTCCAATAACAGGGTTATCCATAAGGACAAAGAGCAGCAATAGCAAAAACAAAAACAGAATTATAAAACCTTCCTTACCAGTTTCACTTTACCAATAGCGCTACGCTCCCCGGCAACGGCGCCAGAAAACGGTACTTGATGACCCACAACCGTAAGGGATCTATTGCAGCGTTTTCGATAAGTAAGAGTGTCGAACCCAACGAGGAGCAGAAGGTATTGATAAGCGATTCTGAGCAAGAAATTACTGCAAGCACTGAAAGATAACTTTTAGGGGTTTTCTCGATATAAGCAACAGGAAAGTAAAAGCAAGTAATGTAAAAGGTACTGAGAGTAACGAGTGGCCCAATCCTTTTAGCAAAGGAGAGGCCTAGCAACTGAACTTATAAAGACTAAAGCGTTCTTGAGGACACACGGGAGAGGTAGTCATGTGCTTTCACCATATTCCGTATCGATACTATGTTATGTGTTGATAAGTGTTGAGTGGGTGGATCTATGCTAGTGCACTCTCTAGACTAATATGAATGCACTCTTATGATTAAACACCTTGCAAGCATCCGCAAATACAAGATAGAATTTAAGGCAAAAGCCTAACCATAGCAATACGATCGAGGATCCATTATTCCCTTATGCAAAAGCGTGCGAACTGGGGTTCAGGTTTCTGTCACTCCGGCAACCCACCATAAGCATTCTTTATACACAATGTATTCTCCTAGGTCCTTAATAAGGCGAAGTGTTGGGTGTTCGACTCACACAACACCACTAGTAGAATGACAACGCAACTTAAGTATCAAACAACACATATTACTTCAACAGCATATGACTACTAACAACAAGACTTTCCCCATGTCCTCAAGAACTAAGGTAACTACTCACGAGACATAAAAGAAATCATGATCAGTGGGATAAATATGTGATAAACAATCTGGACATAATAATGTTTCTCCAACAAAACTCAATAGCATTCACCACAAAGTAGTAATCAACACCGATGGAGTAGAGAGGATAGGTAGTACGAGTTACAACACGAGTTGCGATTGTAAGATGAGATTTGGATGAAGATGGAGATGGTGCTGGTGTTGGGGATGATGTTGATGATGATCTCGATGATGCCCGTGACGATGGTGATGACGATGGCGACGATCTCCCCTTCCGGGAGGTGATCTCCCCGGCGGAATCTGCCCGCCGGAGATGCCCTTTTCTTCTCTGTAGGGTTCCACCTCGAAGCGGCGGCGGAACTTTGTAAAAAGTCTTCTTTTTAGGGTTTTCGGAGAATGGAGAATATATATGCAAAAGGGGGCGTCCGGAGGTGGGTCAGGGGCTCCA
>LR738712.1:585473582-585485351 GCA_902687465.1 Secale cereale
CCCCGGCGCGGCCAGGGGGGGCGCCCCCAGGCCGCCTGGGCACCCTGTGCCCCCCCCCCTCTGGCTCCCCTTTTGCGTGCCTTCGTGATTCATCTGAAAAATATCTCCCGTCAATTTTCAGGTAATTTGGAGGTATTCTTCTTCAGCAACTCAGCGTCCACTTTTTACTGCTGAATCCTGCGTCTGCTGTTCCGGCATCGAAGAGTTTGCAAACTGTGTAAAATAGACCAAAACAACATAAGAACATCACCGTAACGTGAAATATATCAATGAATAAGGATAAATTATGATACAAAATAGTGATGCATTTTGGACGTATCAACATCCTGTTAAGCCACTCTTCAGTTCTTTCCGTCTTCCACTTAACATAGAAAGCGGTCCATCTCTGCTCAAAGTTCGCCTGAGAGGTGGCATAGTACAAGAGCGATCTAAACTCATCCAGTGACTTGTAGTGCAGGTGCCGCTGCATATTTCTTTCGATATGCCAGGAGCAAAGACGATGTATCACATCTGAAAGAACAGACCGAATAGCCCGGATCATTGCGGCGTCACCGTCTATGATTATTGACTTTGGCTTCACCTGACAGTTTGCTTTCAGAAAAGTCTGCAGCAGCCAAACGTATGTCCCTTCGGTCTCATCAGCAATGATAGCACAACCAAACACTGTGGTGCAATGGTGGTTGTTAACTCCAACAAAGGGGACGAACGACATGCCATATTTGTTCATTTTATAAGTGCTATCAAACACGACCACATCTCCGTAGTCCTGATAGTCCCTCCACGACTGTTCATCGCACCAGAACATACTCTTTAGTCGCCCTTCCTTGTCAAGCACATACTCAAAAAAAAAACTCAGGGTCCTTCTCCTTCCTGCTCCTCATTATGCCAACTGCTGTCTCAGCATCACCCTGTGCAATAAGCTTCATCTTCTCTCTGCAACATAGATTGTAAATGTCCCTCCTGATAAGCCCGCACTTATCGTACGAACCATATCTGCTGATGAAATTGTCCATTATTATATGCTTTCTTATCCCGGCCGCTTCCATCACCAATATCTCGGCCCTCGTGCCATATTCAATCCGTCGGTGTGACCACAAAAAACAAACCTCATCGGGTCGAGCCATCATGTGGTTGTGATCATCAACGAATGACGCGACGAACCAAACGCCACGCTCTCTGTCTAGCTTCACCACCATATGTGCACCACAGTCGCAACGAGTCTCCGGTCTAAGCCTCCGCTTGTGGCCCTCCATGGTTATGAACTTGCTCTGCCTTCTCCCTGCCATGGAGCAAAGAAACCGCCGGTATTGAATCATTCCTGAAGCACCTCGTTTGACCTTCTGTTTCCTGATGCTGAACCAGTTCTCTTTGGCGTGATTGTTGTAGAATATGTATGCATCCCCTTGCGATCGGAAGGTCATAGCCATGACCTTCCAATGTGTCTCCACCATCTTCTGCTGCCTTCGAGCCTCCTGAATGTCGATCCCTCCCTCATCCTGATCACCACTAGGATCATATGACTCCTCCTACAAAATTCAGTTGAAAATATATATGTCAATTACTATCATTTAATTCATGCTGTTGATCGATATACATCAACTATGAACTAACCTGGCTCAAGTTATCTGTGAATGATTCCTGAAAACTATTTTGCACATTGTCTACATCCACATCTTTCTGCAAATTTGTACACAAAAATAAATAGTTAGCCATGTCATACTTTGCAAACTCAAAAATAAAATCAACGGTTATGCCACTTACGTTTTCACTATTTGCGCCATGTTCATTATTATCAAAATCCTCCGGAGGTAAGATATCATATGACGAGACGGAATCATTGTCGCTGTTGTCATCATCTTTGTTCAAATTATCGTTATCAGTTTATCAGTATCATTCTCATCCCTCCCGTATGCGGATTCTTCGTCCATGTCAACACGCCTAACTCACAGAACTGCAAAACATCATGTGTTAGGTCTAGTCCGTACATGAGGCGCTGCGGCGGGAGGTTTTGATGAACCCTAAACCATATATCAATACATGCATGAACTAGCCCTCACTTCTATGCATCATGCCCGCCCCATGCCTGCTAGGGTTTAGATGACAAACCTTGGCCCGCGGTGTAGACGTCGCCGGTGTTCGACGGCGGACTTCAGGCGGCGACGTGCACGACGAGCAACCGGCGAGGACGGCGTCGGACGGGTTATCAGCGGCGGCGGACGGGGGAAGGACGGCAGCGATCGGCCACTTGGCACGGCGGGCGGGCGACGACGTTCGGACAGCGGCGAGGACGTTGGGACGGCGAGGGCGGCGGCGGACCGGGTAAGGACGGCGGCGATCTGCCACTTGGAACGGCGGGCGGGCGAGCGAACAGATGGGGCTGGCGAGTAGATGGGGTGGGCGTAGATCGTGCAACTGCCTTTTTTATGTGCGTGGTATACGTATGCCCGCCACAACTGTATAATACGAGGTGGGTATACGTTTCTTCCGTATGACCGTTCTGCCCTTATACGTTTTGTATATTGCCCGTACACCTGTAGACTTGCTGTAGGTGGCGTAGGAATACTCTGGTCTCCCGGTCTCCCTAACATCATACTAGTCCCTCTCCTCTCCCTGTCTTGTCTCACATCAGAACAGTGAAAATTCATAATCTGATACAAATTTAAGAACTGTTTCTCCTATTTTATCGCTTATTTATTAATTATAATTAAATAAGGGGGCATATATATAGTCTTCTGTCTGTGGTCAGCCAAGAGTTGAGAAAGCACACGGACGATATGGCCTTGTTTGGATCCCTGAGTTAGGTTTAGTTTGAGTTAGTTTGGACTCAACTAATCCGAAAGTATCCAAATAAGAGGGTTAGTTTGGGTTAGATGCATCTAACCCACCCAAAAAACTAACCCAACCAAAAGGTGCTTATTTGGGTTAGTTCTTCTTGGGATCATTAAAAAAAATTATTTTTTCCCCCGCTCTCCCTGCAGCAGATCCCTCCCCACTTCCTCAAAGCTTCTCGTCCTCTCCCTCCCTCCCTCTCGCACCGCCCGTGAAGGCGCCTCACCGTATCCGCGCTCCCGTCCATAATTCTAACCCTGTCATCCAAACACATCTTTGATTAGAGTTAGTTCAGGGTTAGTTAAGGGTTAGAATCTAAGTCTAACCTCTAACCGAGTTAGAGTATCCAAACAGGGTCTTCCTCGCGTCTCTTTTCTACCAAAAACAAATCACTGTCTCTTGTATTTCACTCCCCCCTTCCCCGTTCGCTTTCCCTTCTCCGAGGCCAACTCCACCGCGCGACCCCATCCTGTCCGGCCCCGTCCGTTTGGGGTAAAACGGACAAACGAGGCGGCCCAACACACGGGAGAAAACAGACGTTTGTCTGTTTTCTGTCCGCTTTCGACCCATCCCCGGCCCCAAGTATGCGCCAATTTTGGGGTGAAATGGACAGCGCGCGAACGGACGGACGCGCGCGCTTGTCCTCCCCTGGCATGCCTGTCAGTCGCACAAAGCAACCCCCCTGCGCCCCTTTTGGCGCCATTTCCCGCGCCCTCCCACGTCCCTCCCGTCGCCCCCGCCTCCCCCCTTCCATGACGACGCCCAGCCGAATTCCGGCGGCCTGGCCGTCGACCCGTCCACAAAAGTGAAGAAGAAGGCGGCCAAGGGGCCAAGGAAGCCGCGGTCGGAGTGCACGTCGGAGGAGATCGTCAAGTTGGGCGCGAAATCCGCGAAGAGGAGGAACCGGAGGGCGGTCGTCAAGGGTAATGCCGTCGCGGCCAAGTTCGCGGCCGAGCGCGAGGCGAGGGAGGCCGCGCGGCGCAAGGCCGAGGCCGACGAAAAGGAGGACATCGTCAACAAAGCGCACGCCCTCCTCATGCTTGGCGTTTACCGTCCGGCCGGTTTCCCTGCACCGGCGAGCACAAGACCGTCGGTCGCCCGTGCTCCGCACTGCCAGTCGCGGACGATGCCTATGTCGCCCGGCTTTCCCCCGCCAAGGCACGACGGGAAGACCCGTTTCTCGCCGGACGTTGGCGTGATGCCGCCGTCCACCCCGCGCACCTCGGCCGTCATCGACCTCAACGTCACGCCTGGGTCCAGCAGCGGCGGCCGGCCGTCCGTGGAGATGCGAAGAAAGCAGGCACGGGCAGCGTTCACGGGCACCATGTCGTTCCCCCGCGTCTTGTTCGACGGAATGCCAACACCAACGCCATCGGTCGACGACCCCTTCTACAACCAGTTCATGGAGGATGTGATTTACGAGGGTGGGCAGGGCCGTTCCTACGACCCCGACGAGACCCAAAGTCAGGATGGCCGCGCCCAGTTCGTTCCTGATGAAGAGGCCGACGACTGTGCTGACTACGACCATGGTGATTCGTGGCATGAAGACGATGACATCTACGTCGAAGGTGATGGTGATGAAGAAGAAGTCATTGATATTGATTTTTCGGGCGAGCCATAGTTCATCGACGAGCTCACCCAAAGAGCGGAAGCACAAAAGAGGAGGAAGAGCATTCGCACAGGTTCATATACCCAAGATGAGGACAAGTTGATTTGCCAATGTGGGATGGAGATTAACCAAGATCCGAGGACCGGTGCGCAACAAAAGGGGCTTGTTTTTTGGACGAGAGTCCACAAAACATTCCATGAAAGGAAGATGTTTAAGCCCTACCAAATTACAAGCAACCGTGGCATCACCTCGATTCAAAAGAGGTGGTTGTTCATCCAACAAGAGTGCAACAAGTATTGCGCCGCATTAGAGAGCGTTGAAGCACGGCCCGTGAGTGGTCTCGGCGTTGGGGACATGGTATGCTCTTCTCATCCTAGTCCATTCCTTGCTACGGCCACGGCCTTGTATATGTTTGCATGTCCAATTATTGTTGATCATGTGGTGTAGGCATTTCAATCTTTGGGGGCATTCAAGGCCCGGCACAACGACAAGGCATTCACTCTCACGCATTGTTGGACGATCATCAACAATTGTCCCAAGTTCAAGGATCAATACCGTGAACTTCAAAGAAAGAGAGGCAAGAAGACGACCAAGTTCGCCGGAGGTGGAGATGGCGAGGCGTTGAAGAGGCCGAGGACCAAGACCAACTTCAAGGTGGACGACATACGTGATGCCTCATCCATGACCTTGCATGACACTTTACATGGCATGATGTCCCAAAAGGATCTGAGGGACGAGAAGAAGCGGCAAAGCAAGGACGAGCAATTGAAGCAATACCTAGAGCTTCAAAAGATGAAGCTTGAGATGGAAGAGACGACCAAGAAGAGGAAGTTCGACATGGAGGAGGCGGCCCGACAGAGGCAGCTCAACATTGAGGCCGCCAATGTCGCGGCCAAGTAGAGGCAGCTCGAAATGGATGAGGCGTCTTGGCAAAGGCAGCTCGACATCGAGGACGCCAATGCTAAGGCCAGACAGAGGCAGCTCGACATCGAGGCCGCCAATGCCAAAACCAAAGTCAGGGAGGTGGCCCTAGCGATCATGAGCGCGGATTTGTCGAAGATGAACGAGAAGATGAGGATGGCCCAACGGATGCGGCCGCGCGCTGGGCGCAAGGACACAGCCCAGGACAAGCCCGGACACGACCCCATCGCCCTACCCAAATGGACAGATTCTGGGCAAAGCGGACGTCCGTTTGGGGTCGCGCGGTGGAGTTGGCCTGACAGCCGACCATGGGGAGCGGAGCAGTGGCATCCTTTGTCCCAGCTACGACCATGGCCATGTCGCCTCGATCTCGGCCCGTCGCCGCCCCTTGGCAAATTTGACAATTTTGACCTGTTAACGAAATCAATTCACGGAATGAACTGCCCGTGAAATTATTTCACACCCCTGACCTTTTTGTGTAGCGCCTGCCACGACGGCGTCACACCCTACGGTGCAGCGCCTAGCTCGGGGGCGTTGCACGCCTAGCCAGCGTCGCACCCGGGTGATCCGAAAAATTACTAAGTCAGTGTGCAACGCCTATGAGCTAGGCGCCACACTATACAGTGTAGCGCCTAGCTCCTAGGTGCAGGAGCTAGGCGCTACACTGTATAGTGTGGCGCCTAGCTCTCAGGCGTTGCACACTGACTTAGTAATTTTTAGGCAGTTCGGTGTGCGACGCTGGCAAGGCGTGTAGCGCCCCCGAGCTAGGCGTTGCACAATATAGTGTGGCGCCGTCGTGGCGGGCGCTACACAAAAATGTTATGACTGTGAAATAGTTTCACGGACAGTTCATTCTGTGAATTGATTGCAGCAACAGGTCAAAATAGTCAAATTTGCCCCGCCCCTTCTCCTTTCCCCTCGCCAGCCACTTCTCCTTTCCCTTGCAGCAACAGGTCAGGCTGCCGTAGCACGAGCTGGGGAATCGGACCAGACCCCGGCCGCGTCCTCGAACAGGATGTCGACGTGAGGGAGGAGCCGCCCCGTCGCACTGCCGCGGTGGTGCCGCCCCCATCCCGGATGCCGACAATGCCAGGCCCTGGGGTTGCCTGCGATGGGGGCGAGGATGGTGGATCTCGGCGGGGACAGTGGAGGTGGGGACGGGGGAGGTCGTGCCGCCGGCCAAGAGGAGGCGGGCGGTGACCACGGCGGCAGGGCGGAGGCCGTGGCGCAAGGCCGGTCGACATCCAGCGGCTCTTCAAGCCGTGCGGCGCCGTATTCACGGCCCTGGTCCACGCCATGCTCGGTACCATAGCTCACCCTGCCGGAAATGGGAATGGCTTGCACAAAATTGATGCCCGTCTATTGGTTGAATCAACTGAATTTTAATCAGCTGATGGTGGTGATTTTTGCAGACATGATGAGGCGAGAAGATATCGGCCTAAGCTCAAACATGGCATTCTTCAGGAATAGAGACTTGATGGCTTGCAGTGAGATTGGCAGAACTGCTTGTGAGTAATGTTTTGAAGGTGCTATGTGACACAGCAGTCATACCTGACAATGGGAGGCAAGATGCGCCGTTTCAGAGCCATCGCCGTGGCGGGAATGGTTGGTGGTCAATGATGTCTGATGCTCCTCTAGTTAGACAAAAAATATGGAGTATGTTGCTGGTAATACTATGATAGTGCCTGATGGCAAATAAGCCTTGATGCAGCTTGGTTCATATTGCTTGTTTAGCAGTGTAGGTACTAGAAATCACAATCTTGCTGTAGATCTCATAGAACTTCTGGACTATCAGTGTTTTGCAACTTGTATATAGATGGAATACATTGTGAATGAGTAGAATGACTTGTCTATAGCAGCATTCCAATCAGTCATTTAAGTCGCCAGGAATTCTGTAGGTTGTATTGTGTAATGAATATGTAAATACTGAACAGTACTCAATGTTCATTACTGTTACAGGCCTATCCACACACAAAAAAGGCTCCACAAAAGTGGATTTACTTTCTTCAGCCATGATTTGCAACTGCAAGATGATCCTTGCAGCTCTGAGCAGCTTACAAACACTAGTAAGCACCTCCGGGGCGAGTTATAATTTGCTCCAGTACAAAGGATTCATACAATTTCTGAATGAAATACTTATCTACTTTAAATTGCAGGCCGAGGACAGCACAATGAAAAAGAGCAGGTCAGTGGCTGATACAAAGAGCTCCATTTTGACATGTCTAGTCACTTAATGTACCAGGCGTAAGGCTAGTAGAACTTAACTGATTCATAAGCTCTATCATAGTATACTTTTGGTCCTTGAGATTCGTCACAGCCCTCATGGTTTGATACTGGCTTGTCTTGTTGCTTCTGCCTGATGTCCGTTTGACGCACCTTGGCCTCCAGATTGCAAATTTCTTTCCTCCACCTGAGGTTTAATTTGTCTGATGCGCTTCTACCAAGGATCTTGTTCCTGATTGATCTGGGTGATCCAATGTGGCGGTGAGATTTTGCGTGTTTCCTGTGTGGATTAGCAGAGGTTTCTGTTTTTTTCTCTCCAAAACCTGTATTTTCTGTGTTGGCGCCAAAGTAGTGAGATTGACGTCCTTTTTTCCACAGGGTTTTAATGTGGCGCGAATATTGCAGGACGCTTCTTTCGCTGGATGAAAAGAACTGCTTTGATTTCAGAAATCAGAAAATTAAAGCATCGGGAGCAGCAAGTTTCAGAAAATTGACGGGGAATTGGGGACCGAATCGGATTCAGAAACAAATGAATCCGTCCGTGCCTCTATTTGGAAATTTGACGCGTCCTCCGTCCCCTGCAACTCCATCGTCTATAAATGTCAGCACACCACCTTCCTATCCCGCCGCCAACCTCTTCTGCTAGATCCCAATCGCGTGCCCTCGATCGGCATAGACCCCTCCTTCCTAGCGAGCTAGGGAAGCACCAGCTCGGGCAGCCGCCGGGCAGGATGGAAGAGCTCGACGTCTTCCAGCACTACCGCTTGAACCCTACAGATGTGGAGGCCGTGACTTACTACCTGCCGCGCCTCATCGCCGGCCAGCTGCATGGCGCCGAGAAATTCATCCACCACGTCGACATCTACAGCTGCGAGCCCAAGGATCTCGCCGCCAATATCCCGCCCGTGCCGCAGGCCGCGAGCAGCGGCGACCGCTTCTTCTTCACCACGCGCAAGAGCAAGAACGGAAGCAAAACCCAGAGCGTGCGCACCGCCGGCGGCGGCACCTGGACCGTCAACTCTACCACGGCCGTCAAACACGCGGGATTCGAGGTCGGCGAGAAGAAGAACCTGTCGTTCAGGAAGAATGGCAAGTCGACCGGCTGGGTCATGGAGGAGTACAAATGCTTGCTGCCAGAGGCCATCGTCTCCGACGGGGTGAAGGTGTTCTGCAAGATCCACTTGGCTCAGCATCCTCCTGACGCGGCCCGCCAGGAATCGGCCGCCTACAACCATCGTTGTCAAGCAGAACCGCAAGGAGAGCCCGTGACTGCGAGCACGCACGCACAGAAGAGGCCAGCGCCGACGGCCGCCGCCGATCCTCATCCGCCGCGCCCGAACAAGAGGATGCGAGGAGCTATCCCCGTCCCGGCATCTCCCACACCGTCGTTCGATGAGGCAGCCGGAGCAATGTATGGCCCGCTGGCTCATACCAACTTCCCTGTTCAGGATGCACAAGCACCTGCCGTGGCTGTACCAGCGGCAATAGAAGGTGCTTCAGCATCATGCGAGTCCACTGCAACATCCTACCACTCGGACGTTGCTTCTTCCTCACATGATAAGCAGCTACAAGCTCAAGCTCCTGCGATTTCCTCCCAGTCAGATGTGCCGGAGTCTGTCAAGCATTACAGCCAACAACAGATGATTGTTCCCGAGGCTGGCTCAAGCATTGCAAGGAGCACATCTGAAGAGGATGTCTTTGAGCCATTGGAGCCTGTTTCCAATTTGCCGGCTTGGGAGGCAGATGGTTTTGATATTGAAGAACTAATGAGAATGATGGAAGACGACCCAATTGAAGTTGAACCTCTGTACTTGGATGATGGCTTGGACCAAGGCATGCTGGAGGACATGCTGCAGTCCGATTGCCCTTACCCAACGTCGAGATCAGAGGATGTGGCCATGCACAACCCTGCCTCCCATGATACTGACAAGGAGAAGAGGTGCAATGCCGCGCCGGATCTTGACGCTCCATCGCTTCAGGGACAGGACCACTTGTTCAAACAGCCCTTCGATCCATTTGAAGCAGCGTGGAAGGCCGAAGAGGCGCTCGAGAAGGAGAAGAGGGACAATGACCCCGCCAATCTTCACGCTGAAGGGCACAGCAACTTCTTCTCGCCTGCAAGTGTCTATTAAATCCGATGTTGAAGTTCTTTCCAAAGTGTATACGAGGATACGCACTGGCTGATATATTAGTTCGTCCTTGTACGATCGCCATGTACCTCTGAGCAATTTGCTCCACTTGTTCATGCAAGCTAAAATTGTTGTTGTTCTTCTTGCCCCTGTGATGGATTTTCTGAACCTTCCGTTCGCTTCTGCGCTACTACTTCTTCTGCTCTGTTTCCTGTGATGGACCATGTTAAAACTGCTCTTATCTTTCTGTATTATGCTCATATAAGCAAGCATTATGCAGTAATAATCTGGGCAACCGCGTATAAGTAGTGGGAGTAACTCTGTTTGTAAATCAAAATGTTTCACTGCTCGTGATTATCTTTATTAAAACAACTTCAAGTTCATAAGTTGCAGAGCAAATTCAAGTTGTGGCAAAAGAAAATGTTATGTCTATTTTGCATTGCTGAATTCATGTCTTTTATTATCAACTAACAAAAGCCTGATCCTTCTGGGAGATGCAACGTATTTTAACCACTGTACAGAACTCAAGGCGGCAACTGATGCCCATGTCTGGAGTCTGAACCGTGTTGCTTTCAGGAATGAGTTTGAGTTTAGAGCTCCTTATCGCACTGGTCTAGAGCTCTAGTCCAATTAGCTTATTTAGACTCCTCAAATGCAGAGTTCAGGTCAGGTAAGCGCACATGATTGCTAATGTACAAGTTTAGACCATCTTGCATACGGTCAGTTCCATTGTGGTCCGTTGGGACTGTTGTTCGGTTCGGTTCGGTTTGGTTTGGTTGGTTTTGGCTTGGTGGTTCCTTGTTAACCCAGGACAACAAGTCGCTCATGCACTAGTACTTTTGCTCTGTTTCCAGATAGATATATGAAATAATTTTTTCCCGAAGAAAGTTGGTCGAAAATCGAAAATTTCTAGTTGACCCGGGACAAGATCTGTGCATCCAGTGCTTGAGGCCAAGCAAGAAGCGAGTGACAAGATTTTGGATCCTAACGCCAGCACGATTTCCAAGATCTTGAAGTCCAAGATACTCCCTCTATAAACAAATGTAAAACGTTTTAGATCAAACGAACGTAAGATGTTTTAGATCACTGTTTAGTGATCTAGTACATCTCACAATTGTTTAGAGCATCTTCAACGAACTCGCGTGGTTGTGCTACACGCTAAAAAACTTATACATGTTGAAATAACGTTTTCGCGCGCTCGGGGAGGTCGTTTGCTTTTCGAAGCCCTGTAAATTTTAGCGCGCCACTGTAGCGCAGCAGGCGCTGCAAAATACAGCGCGCGACCAGCCCGTGCTTGGAAAAAAATCGAAACAACACATACGGAAAAATATGAAACAACACATAGTTCAAATTCATAGCATAAAACAAACATAATTCAAGCCCTACACCACGAGCTAGTTAATACGATGCAAAATAAAAGAAGATAAGACCACGATGCAAATAAAACTAGATAAAACTACTCCTTGTCCTCCTCGGTGTAGTCCGACGATGTAAACGCGTCGATCCATCGAGAATCGTCCTCGTCCCAAGTCGACGCAGGTCCCAGCTCGCACTGGGTAGTTCCTTCTGCGCACGTTTGTCCACCCGACGTGCGGCTCGCTCCGCCCTCCTCTGCGCCTAAACTCATTGTCAGCGTCCCGCGGGAAGCATTCGCGCCACACCGCCATGGCATGCTCATCCGCCTCGGCGATGAGGAGGCGGCGCTCCCGCCTCCGCTAGACGCGACGATCCTCCTCGGTGATTAGTCGAGGGGAGGCGCGAGTTCCTGCGCCTGCTCGCGCGTTCCGCATGTCGGAGAAGTTCATCTGCGCCTATGGCCTCCTGAGGCGCCACGTCATCGCGTCGTACGCGCGGGCGGCCTCGTGAGCGGTCTCGAACGTCCCGAGCCTAAAGTGTGTATCGCCGGAGCGGATCTCCGCGTAATACACGCCGGATGGGCGAAGGCGGGCGCTGCGGAAGCCGGAGCTGCTCCGCGGGCGCTGCGGAAGCCGGAGCTGCTCCGCGGGCGCAGCGGCATGGCGGCGGCGGGGGAAGAAGGCACGGCGACGGCGGCGGCGG
>LR738712.1:585486523-585523556 GCA_902687465.1 Secale cereale
CGCGACAGCATGGCGGCGGCGGGGAGGGGAGGGGGGCACCTCCGGCGGCGCGACAGCATGGCGACGGCGGGGGAAGAAGGCGCAACGGCGGCGAGGCATCGGAAGATGACGGTTGGCAGGCGCCCGCGCGCAGCTTTTATCCAGCGTGATGTCGCTTTTTCATAAACGCGCCAAATTGTCGTTTTTACCAACACGCAGCTAATCTAGCGCGCCTGCTGGAGATGCTCTTGCAGAGGGAGTACAAGTTTATAAGAGTACATCATCCCATGGTCTCTTGAAGAGAACATCTTTCATCGACAAATGAATAGCCGGAGTGGATCGCGGCCCAAAGGCAACGCACACAAATCTAATAAAATCCAACTCTTAACCCAGAGACGATATACAATACTTGCATTAACCAACGTACATGACATTTCAGACTCAAGAATACGCAGATGAAATCTACATATGCACAAGCGCTAGAGCATTTGGACTGCTTTTCTCTAAAGTCGCCAAAAAAAGAAAATTCCGCGAGGGTAAAAACATGATTTACCACTATACACTCTTGCATAATAAGGCTGGCGAAAAGAATGAGTTGCTATGGGACCCGTCACTACTCGATAACAACGTCCCTCGCCACCATTTCCCTGTTCACAATAAGCTTCCCATCTTCATCCCTGGTGAAAAGCTTGTCAACCAGCTCATCCCAGCTGGTCCTTCCTGCAGATTTTGGTTCTGATGAAGTCGTCTCGCTGTGAGTGTCGGATGATGGCGCAGGGCAAGCGCCCTCATGGGTTTCCTCTTCAGAGATGTCTATCGCGTGAGGAACATCCAAGGTTTTCGCTCTATGGAGCGCATTCTTGTGTTCTTCCTTGAAACTTTGCAATCTCTCCATCTTTTGTTCAGCAGGTGGAGTTGTTGCCTTCTCATTTTCCTTCATTAGCTGCACAAAGACGTAGCTATAATCATAAATAAACAAATAAATATCGACTCTGGAACAGAAGAAACTGATGCTCCAACTAACAATTGCATGTTCCAACAGGTCGTATTACTATGTTTAGTCTCTTTATTAGTTTCAGCCAATCGAAACAAGCTACAGATACCAAGGAATAACGGTTAAGTGATTTGGCACGCCAATATGCATCAACAATGTTGCATATAAAGAGCTTGTTTACCATGTATGTCTAAACAGTTTGGTCGATTGTTCCATTCTATTCCACGGATGATGTACATTATGTCCTACAGAACACCATGACGCTAACTCGAATTTAATTTATTTCTCACTGAAAGCAAGTGTGCAGAAGAAAAAGTAATCTCTTCTCTACTACTCCCTCTGTAAACTAATATAAGAGTGTTTAGATCACTATTTTAGTATTCTAAACGCTCTTATATTAAATTACGGAGGGAGTACTTAAAAAGATCGTAAGGTTCCCATTTCACCTTTATCCCACCACCCTTTCGTCCAACCTTCCATGTATATGATAATCAATCACCTTAATTTACTTACCTTCTGAACCAATTCCACTTCAATTTACTTACCAAACTTCTAATCAAAATATAAGGTAATTCACGGGCAGAATTTGATGAACATTTTTTTTTACACAATCGCATTATTATTGACAGGTAAATCACAAGCTAACGCACTAGAATATTTATATCCCATTGCAACGCAGGGGCATTGTTCTAGTATAAGAAAAATAGGAAGGAAAAGGATAAGGTTAGTTTGGTTTGTATCCATACCCAACCAACTTTCTGGTCATGTACAAAATATTTGGCCTTTATTTGGATGGTTTTTGGCAACTCCCATGCCCCTTTGGCCACTTCCAATGCAATCTGCTGACATTGTTGACCAAAACATGGGCAGCCAAAACCTTTGCTAGCAAAATTTTTGGAGGGGTTGGCCTGGGCACCACCAAAACACACCTAAATTTAGAAGGCTCTGAACATGTACAGTTAACTTCCAGTTACCCATTCAAAACCTAAATGTGGAAGGCTCTCAAACATGTACACCCAACTGCAAGTTAACAATTCCAAACCTAAATGCAGAAGGTTTCAGAAATCCATAAATCATTATTTATTTGTGTACCTTCACTTGGAGAAGCAATGAAAATCACTTGGTGCCCGGCCATTGTTTTATGTATGGAAAAATTATTAGTTGATCTCCTAGCAAACAATGAAGCCTAAAAGTGCAACAGCTCAATCCTTAGTCCAAACATTGGAAATTTAAATGAAGTTATACTGGCATAAAGTGCATGTTGGCCCAAAAACATGGCACTTAGGTTAACCCTTTTGTGCTTAAGCTAAGACGAAAGCCCAATGTGAGGGCGGCGGTCAGGGGGGGCGAGGAGCTTTGAACATTTTAGGACGCATACCCACGCATGTAATCCATAATATCACTAAATAGGCCCAAGCATAATACACATTGCATAATATCACATTGACATACAAGACTGGATTTAGAAACCAAATAATTATGCCAACACTCTGAAGCTCATGGTTCACAAGCTGTGACAAGTGCACGTACCTCTAAAGCCAAGGCTGATTCTCGCTCAATCCAAATAATGCCATGATCAGCAGTGGTACTGCATGATAACACAATATGCTCAAACCGTCCTTCCACTGGAATAGCAGTTCTCACCTCAGGTGGGTATCTTGCGCAGCTACAAATTAGTAATAGTTACGAAATTAGTAATAGTTACGTCATCATATTCTCCAAGTGGGAAGTTCTTCGAAATCTCATAAACTGTCACTAATTTATAATCTTCATAGGTAAAGAGTACAGAAACAAATTTTGTTTTCGCTCACAAAGAAATTTATCGGTCATGAAAATATTACAGACTGTAACTGGACCATATCTTTTATTTGCAGGATACCCTAGGACACAATTTATTTTAAAATGTAGGATTGACATGAATCCTATAGGATTGAATACCACATGACTTTGGTATCTTTTCAAGAGGTATTAGTCAGTATAATTTTTAATACGAATATGGTGCAAAGAAACTCTTAGGAAAAATTTATAGATTACAATCTTTTAAGTAATAAATGAAACTACCACGTAGGAGAAGTTCTTGAGGATAAGAATCCTCCGAAAGTCCTCAAAGAGGCCTGCCATGAATATTTTTCCATATAAAACTGATTTTCCAACTAATGTGATGAAAAAGATAGTCACATTTGTCATATGAATTTTGAAATGTTTGTCGTGGACCATGCTTCAGCATTCTATACTTCTTTTCCAACTGTTATACCTTTATTTTCTTATGTTCATAGATTACTAAATTCATTTCACTGACCTGGAAAGCTACACAAAATGAATCTGAGTTATTCTTGCTTTGCTTAGTCTAAACAATCAATGTAAAAGCATGCACCGATTTATATAAATATTTCATCATTTTGAAAATGTGTGCCATAAAACAGCAGTGAGCAAAACTAATAACGGCTAGAACTTCCTTACTCTGGAAGAACAAAGTGCCAAAAACCATGATGACTGAATCCTTTTTCTATAGTATAAAAAGGCTTAATGATGAGCAAACTAGCACACAGCCTGAAACTTCCTGGTGCTAGACAAACAGTGAATAACAGGTTCATCGTTTACAGCATACCAACATGACTTAACTAATACTCCCTCCGTTCCGATTTACTCGTCATGGTTTTAGTTCAAATTTTACTCGTCGTGGTTTTAGTTCAAATTTGAACTAAAACCACGACAAGTAAATCGGAACGGAGGGAGTAACTAGCAGCGACTATCTAAGCACATCAATTACCTGCAAAATTTCCTCTCGACGATATGATACATCCGACCAGGAGCATACAATCTTCTCGGATCTTTAAACTTTTTCTTGTCTTGTTTAAATGTATCTCTCAAGCAAAACAGGAATAACAAGCAGGGCAAGCTGTTCAAAGCATAAATGAAAATTTCCATTATTCCATCCTTGTTTACTGGCGGAAAGTTGAACCACATGGAGAAAGAGAACAGGGGACTAACCAGAATATAGAGCCGAAAATATATTCCAATGGTGTTGGTGTTCTTGGCAAAAAATCATCCTGGCAAAAGACATCGTATAGTGATAAAGTGAGAATCCAATGATATTACTATGTAAATGGTGCCACAGATGGTAACTTCTAAGGTTACAACAACTAGATATGATCAGTTTTTGAAAGTCAGCATTTTATTGATTAAGCAATAAAGTCATACAAGGTCTCCCGGATACAATCTGGAACAGAATAAAACACACAACAAACTAGAATTAAGTTAAGTTCACAAGCTATTCACCTGTTTGGAATCAACGAATTTCACAAAGGAAATAGTAACACATCCAATAAATCAATTTCAACATATAGCAGTGGGACAAGTTCAAGCACCACAAATGCCACATTATGTGGAAAGGCATACGATCCAAACTTCCATTTCCAGACATACACCTTGTACCAATTACAAATTATCATGTTGAATTAATGGATTTCTCAAAAAATAATGTAGAATGAGTTGAATTCACTCAACAACATGGCAAACAGTTAACTTAGTTGATTTGCATATCAGTCATAAGCCGATATCAGTTAACCTCATATGAGCTGCCTTTTTGAAGAATGGCAGTTAAAGGATATTCTACTGAAAACTGTCAGCTAGCTTTTAGAAGAACAGCAGTAAGAAAGGATACTCTGCTGTAAATCTTATCCTATCAGCGGGGGTACCTTTCTTCACAGCACAACTCCCGCTGCCTAATTCCTAACGTTCGGCGCAATCAAACTAGTTCAGCTTTCACAGACATTCCAATCAACAATCATGGTACAAGCAAAGCACATTTGACCAAATCGCTCCCCCTCCTGTCACCCCAACGATTCCAATTTTCAATAGTCCGGGTCGAAAATTTCCAATAGTCAAAATATTCGAAGGCAGCAAAATTGAACAGGTAGGTAATGGTTGACCACGGGGCAGCCGGTACCTGCAGCACGATGGAGTGGATCACGTCGGCGTACTTGACGGCGAGGTTGAGCGACATGCACCGGGCCGGCGCGAGCGCGTAGCACCGTATGTGGCTCCTGGGAATATTGCCGAACGCCTTGCGGTTGTTGACCACCAGCACCGTCATGAGCGCGGCGATGCCGGAGCCGAGCGAGTGGCCCGCGAAGATGAGCTTGCAGTCGGGCCCCTGCTGGCGCAGCAGCTCCCGCAGCGTGTCCGTCTCCCTCTCCAGTATGAACTGGGCCGCCTTGAGCAGGCCGTGGTGCACGTAGCCGCCGTCGAACATCTGCATCCCGAGCTTGTTGTCCATCAAGACCTGCAACGAACGACGGAATCGAACGGGTTCACATTCCATTCCTGCGGAGATGAAATTCATCCTGGGCTGCTTGAAGCGGGTTACGGGCGCGGTACCTTGTAGTCGGCGTTGCGGACGAGGTTGAGGCCGCGGACGGCGAGGACGACCTCGTTGCGGCGGCGGTCGACGTAGACGATGTAGGGCGGGCAGGCGGTGCCGACCTCGGCGTAGGTGGTGCGCTTGTGGATGCCGTCGTTGTCGATCTGGGTGTAGCCGCGGGTGGCCGGCATGAGCTTGGGGTTGGCGATGTCATCGGAGACGGCCATGATGATCTGGCAGATGCGCGGGACGGGCTCGAAGTCGTCGGGCGAGGCCGGCGGCCAGGTCTCGCTGTCGTAGGCGCCGATGTAGGTGAGGCGCTTCCACGCCCAGCGCACGCACCCCACGCACAGCACGCACTCCAGCCCGCACGACACCGACATGGCCGCCGCCTCCCCGCGGCGCGCCTCGCCGTGCTCGCTCGGGCTGGCTTCTGTTTGGTGGCCCCGCGCGGCGCGGGCGGGTCTATGCGGCCGTCTCCCTCCGCCAGCCAAGCCGCCGCCGCCAGCTGCTCTGGTGGGTTTTCCTCTGTTTTTCTATTGGATTTGTTGCCTTGCCTTGGTTGTTCCGGAAGCGACGAGGTTGAGCTGGAGCGGGGGCGGGGGGCGGTGGCGATGGTGGTGGGGAGGGGTGGGGGAGAGTGATGTGAGATGCCGCTGCGCTGTGCGCGCACTTGGCTTGGCGTTGGGGGTCGGGTTTTGCTCGCTTTTTCAACGCGGCTGCGCTCCGCGGGCGGAGGCCGAGGACCGCCGAGGATTGGTCATTGGTCTAAAACGGCAGGAGGAGACGACCAGCTGCCGTTGCTTCCCCGAAACTTCGGGTTCACCTTCTCACCCGTGTCCATTCACATGTACAGGGGCTGGCCTTCTGGGATGGGAGGGTGTCGTAATTTCCTGGAAGTTTATGGGGTAACTTTAGCATTTTTATACTGCAAATGCTGTTGTAGTCCGTGAAATTTTCGAGAAACCAAGAAAATCTTGCAGGTTTAAGTTGTCGATTTACCTGAATTGATACTCCAGCTGGTAGAGAATAGTTCCAGCAGTGGACCACCTACCACGGCCGATTCATGTTGGAAGGGTACACTCTTTCAAAAACTTATCAACGGAAAGAGAAGAAAAATCAACTATAACAATACATGTTCATCCATGCCTATGCACATATAGTGTTTACTCAAAATTAATGTCTTGAGCCACGGTCGGCGGAAAAATCCCCCCCCCCTCCCCGCGTCGCCTCCTCTGGCGACTCGGGGGCAACCCCGCGCCGCCGGCGGACCTCCCCCAACCCCATCCCCTGCTACGCCGCCGCCGGAGGGGACGCGGGCTAAGCCACGTGTACTCCGGGGATGGTGGCGGCGGGGCTCTCGCGGCTGGCGTTCTCGCGGATCCGGGGCGGCGGCCTCTGCTCAGGCGAACGGTGGGCGTCGGTGGCCACGTCGCGCGACGGATGCCGCTCGGTGGTCGGCGCTAAGCGCCGATCTGGGTCGCCCTGCGCGAGGTGAAGGCGCACGGAGCTCTGCTCGGCCGCAGTGCCGGCCTCCGTGCTCCGGTGATCCGCACTGGGTCGCGCGGCGGCGTCCTGCCCATGGCCTCGCCTCCTGATGGTTCTGGGCCAGCCGCGGTTCGCGTCGGGGGTGGATCTGGAGGCTTGTTGGTGATGCGTTTCGCTGGACTGGCTGAATTCGATTGGATCGGCCCATGGTCGTCCGGCTTGGGGTAGAGGAGGGTGGTGGTGGGTGGTGCTGGTGGAGGTGGTGGCGGTGCTGCTGCAGCCGATCTTGACCTCACTGCGTTCTGTTGGCACGCGGGCGCATCGGTTCTGGTCTCCGACAGTTGCGCAGTGGCACACATGGGGTGTGCCGGTGCTCTTGAAGTATGGCTACAACCCGAACCATGGTGGTTCTTGGCCTCGGGCAGTGCTCCTCTGCTCCTTGCCAGCATGGTGCTTGGCAGGGCACGGTGGCCCGCACTGCGTCCGGTGGCCTGTGCTCGGTTGGTCGTTGATGGATCTTGTGTCTAGTGCTTTGGTTTGGTCGTCGGTGGTCTCCGCAGGGTGTGGTTGGCTCCGGCGGCTTCTCGTGCTTCTTCTTCTTTCAAAGGGTTCGACGGTGGTGGTGGTCGGTTGTCAAGGTATTTTCTGTTCAAAACATTAAAAGCAAAAAAGAATTTTCATAAAATAAATAAAAAGGCAAAAAAAAGTAAACAAAATAAATAAGTAGAAACCAAATAAACTTTAATAAAGTAAAATAAATAAATTTTAATAAAATAAATAAAAATAGCAACAGTAAGTATTTTGTTGTAAGTAGAAACAAAATAAAATAAATAAAGCAACAAAAAAACAAAAAATCGCCACCTACTAGGGCACCACGGCCTGAATACGACTAGAAACCCAACCATGAACTAGAGAAGCGTCGAGGCCACTAATATGATTCCTTGTTGTGATTAGCTAGCTAGGTCTACGTTTGCCACTAATATATTCATCTGTCATGTTTGTATAATAATTGCCATGTCGTAATATTTGCAGAAACTATGGAGCACGGACAAGACGAGGAAGCAGAACAGGTGTTGGGGGACATAATCGCAGCCGGAGCTGATGTCGAGTTGTATCTCAACGACTACGATGGTCTGGAAGGACAGGATGAAGAAGCAGGCTACGGTGATACGATGGAGGAGGAAGGACATGATTATGATGGCTCCGGTGACCGAATACCGGTGGAAGAAGGACACCGTGATGACGGCTCCGGTGACCGAACGGAGTCCGGCCAGGTATATATATATTAATTAAGCATGTGCTGACTATAGATAATTTATGCATTAATTGTTTTGGTATGTACACATATTAACTCTCTTATTTCTTCTTTTATAGCCCTCCAGATCGAGCCAAACTTCGGTAACGAGACGAGGTCCGAAGAAAAGGTTGCGCCAGGATGAAAAGTTCATCATCGAAGCAATCGCGTGCGATGGCCAACCGATTGAACCCGTCCGGACCAAGCACGCATTTTCTGCTCAGTGCGGATTTCTTGTTAGGGACATGATCCCGATCAGCATCCACCAATGGTACAAGCCTCGGAACGAGGACCTCAGGTGTCTTATGTCAACGATATGCAGAAAGATGATCTTTGGACCGAGCTGAAGAAAAATTTCACCCTACCGCCAGAGGAGGATCCGGAGAAGCCACCAGTTATAGAGCCATTGGTTAAGGAGGCTGCTCTTAAGAAGATGGGGGAACTATTCAGAAGGTGGAAGAATGAGCTGAAAGCAAAGTTTGTCGACAAAGACAAGACTCCAGAATTCACCGGCCGGTTCGAGAAGATCAGAGATCACTGGGATGCATTTGTGGCCCATAAGAAATTGGAAAAGAGTAAGAAGATGTCAGCGACAAATAAGATAAATGCTGCGAAGAAGAAGCATCACCATCGCACGGGGTCAGGTGGCTACCTCAAAGCCCGGTCGTTGTAGGACAAGGCCGAGAATGACCTGCTTCCTAAAGGGGTCGTTCCACAGACATTACACTGGCCAGACCGTTCAAGGACTTGGTTCTTTGGGGTTGGGGGAACCTTGGACCCTGAAACAGGGAAGTGCGTTTGGACGGACGAGCAACTGTGAATACCAATCACGAAGCTTCAAGAGTATATCGAAGCAGCGCAGGAAGGGACGTTTGTTCCCGACAGAGAGAACGACGAGCTCACAATGGCCCTCGAGAATCCTGAGCACCCTGGACGGACACGAGGCACGCCAGGCTCCGTTTCGTGGAAGGATGGGTTTCCCGACACAGGTGGCTACAAACGTCGGGAGAGGAAGAAGAAAGTGGAGCAGACCCAACTACAGGTGCTGCACGCAAGGGTACAAGCGCTAGAGGACGAACGAGAAGCAGTTCGCACCAAGCGACCTGCCGAAGCTACCCCCGAAGCTACCCCGCCATCTCAACGGAGAAGCAGCGTGGCTTCCACCGAGCTGCTTCTGGAGCCTGTATTCACGGCTCCTGCTAGCTACCCCGTGGATGCTATCACAGAGTCTCAACATTGCCATCTTATGACGCAATGACAACAATTCAAAGTCAAGGCGGCTGTCCTGTTTTACCTCCTAAACCTGGCGCAACTTTTCACCGTCGTCCGATTCCAAAAGGATATTGTCGGGGATATACCCCGCGGTATGACCCGGCCGGACTTGGCGACTAACCAGAGACCCAGCTGGAGCTTGGCGACTCACTGGCGATCCGCCCGGACCTAGCGGTTTACAGGCAACCCGCCTGGACATTGTGACTCACTAGTGACCCGGCGGGCGGGTCAGACGGACGACAAGGCCCAGGAGGCCGGCTCATGTTATGGTGGCCCGGATTAATAGAAAAGGCATGATGAATATTTCCTTTACAAGGAAGCAAGACCCGGACGTGTATCTCGTTTGTAATAGAAGATGAGTTAGTCATATTCCTACTAGGACTCCATATGTAACCCGCCTCTTCAACATATATAAGGAGGGGCAGGGCTCCCCAAGAGGGACAAATAGGAAGTAAGAACAAACAATCTCTAGGGCTATACACAACTAGAGGAGAGTCGAGTCGTCTTATACGATGACTCCCTCATGATCATAATGAGACCTAGCCACAAACAGCATGTAGGGTTATTACCGGATGATGTTTCCCGGGGCCCGAAGTTATCTAAATCCTTGTCTTGTGTCGCGTCTCTCGATTCCGCTCAACCCCTCTCAAGCTACCACATAGACATAGATGTGTTGGCCTCATGACTAAGTCCTCATATTAAGGACATCTGCCGTGACAATTCCACGACAGATTTGCTAGGGTGATGGTGGATCAAATAACGGAGGGATTTGAGGAGTTCGAGCTTGACCACCCTACCGGTGAAGGGGAGACTCGGCTGGGTTCTTCTCTGAAGACTCCATGCATATGGCGGAAGGAGCTCATCAACCTTCCGAACTGGACGCCTCCGCCTCCTCCTCCTCCTCCGGCAAGTCAGTGCACTCCGCCTCCTCCTCCGGTGAGTGATCAGGGCACTCTGCCTCCTTCTTCGGCTCCTCAGGCGCATGGCGGCACTCCGCCTCCTTCTCCGCTTGCGTCGGTGCATCCGAGCAGCCCGCCTCCTCCTCCGTCTCGTCAGCAAGGCGGGAAGAGAGCCACCGCCACTCCGGCTGCTCCGGTGCGTCGTAGCACTCCGCCTCATAAGCAACGAAAGAAGACAGCCGCAGCTGCTCCGACGTCTAGCAGTACAACCAGAGGCAGGAGGCAATACATGGTCCATCTCTCAAGCCTTTAGAGAAGTTAGCATACGAGAGGACCGACGAGGAAAACACGAAGATCTCTAAAGCCGAAGTGAAGGACTTTTTTGCAAAGAAACCTCCACCTCCAGAGGAGAAGATAGATCCGGTGAAAGCGAAGCGCACTATCGATGCCCTGAAGAAACCACCACCGTCTCCGCCGAAAACCAACTATGAGCGCATTATTGAAAGGTCATATGTCGAAGCAAAGCGGTCGGGAAGTACTTGCAGTGATCGAAGGTTAGCACAACGAAGAAGTGGGAAAAAAATTCCCAGCTCGGTGAACAAGCGAACCAATCGTGCCCCCGCTCAAGGTGCCTAGCGACATCGTCGCTAATCATCCGGGGATGGCGCCCGATACCAATCTTTGAGATTACTTGGGCGATGATGTAGTGTTTGATATGTTAGAGGTGGAGGAACACAAATACCAGTACGGGAAGCCTCTCATCAAAGATGTCACTACTCTAACAACGATGATGCGAAGATTCCTTGAGTGGTACATGGATACCTGCAGAGAGTCTGGTGGGAAGGATCCTTTGATGCTGAAAGTTAAAGAGGAGCACGACCTCGTCGAAATTGAGGTGTTGTCTGTTCCATTTGAGGAGTTCTTCCAGTTTTTCAATCAAAAGGCCCTCGGTAAATTAACGGTCACTTGCTATTATCTGTAAGTACTACTTCTGTCATTAAGTCTCTATATATAGCTCAGCTCTTTTATTGCATGTATATATAATTATCCTCACTATATTATGCAGATAGAAGATCGTCGAATGCAGAAAAGATGAAATCTATGATATTGGGTTCATTAACACAAATCTCATAGATGATTATACGGTTACATTTCATGCCAAAGAAGCTGAGGCCAACTTGTTACGATCGTTGGTAGTAAATCAAAACAAAGATACAATATTCTTTCCTTACAACTTCAAGTGAGTGTTACTGTCTTGTGCATATTTGGTTTCCCTTAATTATTACTCGAGCTTATAGTAATTAATGTAATTACTGAGTTATATGCATGCGTGCGCAGGTTTCACTATATTCTCCTAGAGATTAAGCTTGAGCAGGGACTAGTAACCGTTTTAGACTCGAGACGAAAAGATCCCGAGGACTATGCGAACATGTCTAAAATGCTCGACAAGTAAGTTCAATCGATCATTATCGCACCATATCGGCAACTTTATTCATTTCCTGATATAAAGTAATTGTTTTCTTTGTCTCGCAGGGTTTGGAAAGTATTCACCGCACAAGTTCTGGGACTGCCGCGAGATCTGCGATGGAAACACCCGAAAGTAAGTACTACTAGCTAGCTAGTTCCGCGCATCTCCCGTTGATTCTAGCTACTTTCATCAATGCCATTTATAGTGCTTCATTATCAGTTTGATTGACCTCTATTTCTCGTAAAGTGCTTGTGGCAGGAAGCCGGAAATAATTACTGTGGATACTAGGCCTGCGAGTTCATCTACAACGCGACGGCCAAGAATAGGCGGGGCTACTCTAAAAGACAATATGAAGTGCATAAGCAAAAATATTCACAATTTTATTTTATTACCATCATTTCTGTTGAGATATATATATATATATATATATATATATATATATATATATATATATATATATATATACACACACACGTATTGACCCCCTTCTTCAAATTAGATGTGGCAGATGCGGGATGAACTCGTACCATAAGATTGCATGCGAGCAATTCAAGAGGAATTGGCGGGATTCTTTCTTGACCACGTCATCAATCATGCCGGAGAATACCATGTGGAACTTGAGTTCAGATGCGAACATGTCTAAAATGCTCGACAAGTAAGTTCAATCGATCATTATCGCACCATATCGGCAACTTTATTCATTTCCTGATATAAAGTAATTGTTTTCTTTGTCTCGCAGGGTTTGGAAAGTATTCACCGCACAAGTTCTGGGACTGCCGCGAGATCTGCGATGGAAACACCCGAAAGTAAGTACTACTAGCTAGCTAGTTCCGCGCATCTCCCGTTGATTCTAGCTACTTTCATCAATGCCATTTATAGTGCTTCATTATCAGTTTGATTGACCTCTATTTCTCGTAAAGTGCTTGTGGCAGGAAGCCGGAAATAATTACTGTGGATACTAGGCCTGCGAGTTCATCTACAACGCGACGGCCAAGAATAGGCGGGGCTACTCTAAAAGACAATATGAAGTGCATAAGCAAAAATATTCACAATTTTATTTTATTACCATCATTTCTGTTGAGATTCATATATATATATATATATATATATATATATATATATATATATATATATATATATATATATATATATATATATACACACACGTATTGACCCCCTTCTTCAAATTAGATGTGGCAGATGCGGGATGAACTCCTACCATAAGATTGCATGCGAGCAATTCAAGAGGAATTGGCGGGATTCTTTCTTGACCACGTCATCAATCATGCCGGAGAATACCATGTGGAACTTGAGTTCAGATGTTAGGATATCGTGAGAGATCTTACACATTGTATATATATGTAGCTAGTAGCGTCGGATAGATATACGAAAACTTGTTGTTTGACCAATCTCTCGAGAAGGAGAGGTCGACCACCTCTCTCTGTATATGTTCATGACGATCTTCTTTACTTAATGGTTTCCTTCATTTGCTTACTAGCTAGCGTGCCGAGTCCTCTCTATACGTATAGTACGTAGCGTCGACCAAGCACGGAGATAAGAAATGACACTTCTCTCTATTAGCTAGCTAACACAATATATGAAACTTCTAAATTAACCCTACACAAAAAAAAACCAAACCCCCTCCCCCCTTTCAGAAAAAAAAACTAAAACCCTAGCCCGTGAACTGCTGACATGTGGACGCTTATTTGTCCCGGTTGGTGCTACCAACCGGGACAAAAGGCCCCCCTGCCTGTGCAAGCCGCAGTGGCCACGTGGAACCCCATCTATCCCGGTTGGTACAAAAACCGGGACTAAAGGTCTTGGGCATTTGTATCGACCGTTTAGTCCCGTTTCCTGAACCGGGACAAATGAGCCTTATAAACCGGGACGAATGGGCTTTTTTCTACTAGTGTCATGTAGGAATCAACCCACCTATTTGTCACTCAATACATAAGTGAGCTTAATCACATGAAATCACATCATGCACCACAAGATAGCCTTTCCATCTAAGTCTAACGGTCAACCAATCAGGAAGTGGATTCCACCTCCAATCGGTCATGTTAAGCTTAATGATGACGTTGGAGTTTCGAGAGCTAGAGACAGGGGTACTGTGGTTGTGTGTAAGAGCCTGGCTTATGATAGGCTACTCATATCAACAATGAATTCCTTCTTTTTTGGGAGCTTATTCGAAAGAACTCCAATGTTAAGTGTGCTTGGCTTGGAGCAATTCTATGATGGTGACCGACCGGAAAGTTGCTCTGGGTGCGTACGAGTAAGGACAAAGTGTGCATAAAAGAGTAGCGTTGGTCAGTGAGGATAGTCTAGATTCCGCCAGGCATAACGGGCAGGAACCGATGGATGTGACCGGGGCGTTACATTGTGTGTCGTGATGAGTATGATGTGAACCTGGGATCTTCCGTGATTGTATACCCGGGCGTCTCGGACCCGTCGACTCTTGAGGCGCTCGCCGGTCGGGACGCACTTTCACAAGACGAAGATCTTGGTATTCATCATCCTATGACACCTCCAATTACCTGACGGTATCAAGAACATCAAGAAAGGAGCAAGTGTCCAGTATAGTGCGGTCAGTAAGGCTGGTCGTAATGAGAGTATCATAACTAGTATTATGCATGTCAACTAAGCAATTTGATGAGGTGACATATAATTAAATGAAGAAGAGAGAGTTGAGTATCATATCATGATACCGTATCATAATAAAATGTTATGCTACCATGTGTCATGTATGCCACTAATATATGATACTACGCATTAGAAAGGTTGTATCATACAGTTGAAAGCTTTCTATTGCTAATTGCACCTTTCTTCATGAAAGTAGGAGCTCAGATTTATGACCAGCCTTACTGTATGAGTATCTTTTTTGTTTTTGCCACGACTTCCACGAATGGGATTTCATGATGAAATTTGACAAGCTCTTAGAACTTTTACCAATGCTTGTCACAAAAAAATTCAAAAAATATTTTTTAATTTTTTACTGTTCACCTAAGCTCATTTGAGCTCGGGCTGAGAAACTCCACATTCTATCATAAACCAACTTCTAGATTTTGGAGGGAGATCATCTCAGGAGTGCTGGACATTAACATAAATACGGGACTTCTAGAGGCCTTTCTCTAAATTTGCGATGTTTTCCCTAGGTCGCAGCAGGCCATTAGGCCAAATTTCAGTTGGTGTGGGGTTGTTCCGGAGAATATGCCCCGAATGACCTGGCTCCAGTACCCTATGTGGTCAAACACAGTTGGCGGGATACAGCGGAACCAGCATGGCAACGAGCCAATAATGGCGGGAAGTGCACTCACTCTGGGTGCGCCGCATCGAAACAACGAGAGAGTCCAATGCATGTATGCATAGGCTGTGGCGTCTCTTGTGAACTAGTCTATCTTCTCGTGATGCGTACCTTCCTTTTTCGAAGCATAGTATTCCCTCCGTTTCACAATGTAGTGTCTATAGATTTTTGTGAAAGTCAAATTTTGCCAACTTTGACCAAGTGTATAGAAAAAATTGTCTACATCTACAATATCAAACATGTACATTTTGAAAATATAACTCATGATGTATCCAATGATGTGCATTTGGTATTCTAGATGTACATACTTTTCTCTATAAACATGGTCAAAGTTTGTAATGTTTGACTTTTATAAAAATCTATAGGCACTACATTATAGAACAGAGGGAGTAGTATACTAGTACTATATTTTAGAAAGAATTTTGGGGCATCTTCGAACACCCCGCATCCATCCATGAATATGACCCTATTTGGATACTCTAACTCGGTTAGAGGTTAGAGTTAGATTCTAACCCTAAACTAACTCTAACCAAATAGGTGTTTGGATGACAGGGTTAGATTGACAATAAAAGCTTTTTCTCAATCATTTGGCTACTTGGGGCGAGACCTGGCCGAGAGCTGCCCTGGCCGCAGACGGGGACGCGCCCGGCAAGGAGCGCGCTGGCTTATCGCGCAGCCCGCTGGCCGAATCCGCCATCCCTATGCAAGGAGCCGCATAGGCCGAGACCGACGGGGACGGGCCGCGGGGAGACGAGGGGGTTGGAATGGGAGGATAGGGCGGGGCTGCTTACCGACGGCGGACAGGAGCGCGGATACGGCGAGGCGTCTTCACGGGCGCTGCGAGAGGGAGGGAGGGAGAGGACGAGAAGTTTCGAGGAAGTGGGGAGGGATCTCCTGCGGGGAGAGCGAAAAAAAATGTTTTTTGTGGTCTCGAGGAGAACTAACCCAAATAAGCACCTCTTGAGTGGGTTAGTTTTTTTGGATGGGTTAGATGCATGTAACCCAAACTAACCCTACTGTTTGAATATTTTTGGGTTAGTTGAGTCCAAACTAACCCAAACTAACTCTAACTCGGAAATCCAAACAGGGCCTATATCAGCACTGATGCGGGAGCCTCTGTCCAAAGCTATCGGCACACATTGCAAGCACTATTTAACCTATACTAACGAGACGAAATTTAATCAAACATGACAAAATTCATGCAAGTTCGATCATAATAAACTATCGATGTTTTGGCCATTTTATTGAAAACTAAAAAAAAAACTACAACTTATACCAGACGAGCACCTCGTACGCGTGGCCGCCTTGCCTGTTCGTGTCGTCGTCATCCCTCCAGTGGTGGTAGGGCGCCGGTCCGTTGTGGCAGCCTTGTGCTCCTCCTCCTCCTTGACCCGATGTCCGATTTGGACGCCGCGGTGGTGCGGGGGCGAGGCCGACTCCTCCTTCACGCGTCATCCAATCTGGACGCCGCGGTTGTGCTGAGGTGAGGTCGGCTCCTCCTTTACAAGCAGGAGCGGGGACACCGGCTCGTGCTTCATGCGGTGGCGCGACGGGGACGGTGGCTCCTTCGCGCACCGGTGATGGCGGTGACGGGCCCATGTCATGGAGAGACCGCTCCGTCATTATCTTGACCTTTTTTTGCGGGGAGTCATTATCTTGACCTGACGAACAAAATCTACGTCCGTCAGAGCAGCCTCCTTGAGGAGTCGGGGCGGCTATGGTCGTGCCTGGTCCACCTCATCTCTGGAAAAGATGACGATCTCCTTATTGGCGGAGGAGCTGGCCGTGGTGGACGCTGACGGGCTGGGAGAGCGTGGGCGGCGACGCCAAGAACCGCCAGAGGATGAGATTTCGCCCGCCGGCGCGGAGCACTACGATTTCGGCATCGCCTCAGCTGGGGTCGATGTGGAGGAGGGGCTCATGCACGGAGACAGGGAGAGGGGGCTGGTCCTCGGGGAGGGGGAGTGCGACTCTGTGTGTCACCGGCGCACGGCTTAAATAGCAGCGGTAAGGCCCAGTCGATAGGGCAGTCAACCCGATTCAATGTGGCGCAGTGGCATGAGTTGATTCCGAGAAGCTGCGTCCACATTTAAGCGGGGTTGACGAGAGGTCGCGCCTGCCAGTGCCGCCCTCCGTCCGATCACATCGCTCGACATCAATACCGATTGCTCCAGTCTCTATGGCTTCATGAATGCGGCGTGGTAAGCGACGCGTGCATCGGAAAAAAAGTGTGGAGAGAGAGGGGTGGGCCAGGGTGGTCAGAAGCGGGCTTGGGAGCGGTCCAGACTGCCGCAAAGCACCCCCTCAACGTTTGTATCCGGTTTGCGGGAGAAAATATTTTTGGACCACACTACGGACCGATACAGGACCGTGTTGAATGACTTCAGTGGTCCGAACAGTACGATCCAGATACATGCGGGTGCTTTACGGGTCGGTGTTGGAGATGCCCTTGCCCGCCCAAAAGAAAGGCATCCAGGTGGAGAAGTTGGAGTTAGTACGACGGTAGTATATACTACTACGGCCTGCCTACCTTTGTGTCATGTGTAATCAGATCGGAAGGGGCATGTTGCCGTGTATACATAGTGCAAGCATCAATATCGTACCGATTCTCCGAGCTTCTTCCACGCACAAGAGACGCGGTTGAGGCCGCCTGGTCCGGCGTGAAAATGACTTTGAGCTCAACTGCTCAATAGTTACATCACTCTTATCTGTATGAGCATGAGTACATCCCGAAACCCATGCGCGACAGCGACAAAGAATGAGACCGTCAACAACTTACGCGTGGAAAATTAGCAAGCTGATAGCTAAAGGAAGTGCACCTAATCCCCATTGACCTTGTTTATTGCTCCATGCGCTACCTGCGCTAGGCGTCGTGCGTGAGACCAGATATATCTGAGATGTGGATGGAATTGTTTTCTCGTTTGGATGGTGTTTGGTCGCCGGGAGCTCTCGGAGGCAGGCGGGGTGAGGATTGTTTAAAATGCAGAACCGGTACGAGCGGGTTACACATGGCAAAAGAGAAAAAGCATCGACCAAATGGGGGCACATGGCAGGGAGAGCTTTTGGGTTTCCTTCGAAGCCAAGGCACAAATCCCAGGCAGAATGAGTATATTGCAGAATAGGCGAGGGCTTGACGGCGGAGAATTCTGGGCGACAAGAGTCTTGTGCCTCTTCTTTTGCTTGCCTCTTGGAGGAGCAATGTCACAATCAGGGGACATGGAGCTTCTTAGCTGGGGCTCAAATGGGCCCTGATGAACAGTAAAATTAAAAATAATTAAAAAAATTCCGTTTTTTTTTCTGTTTGCCAAACATTAAGAAACGTTTTGAATGCTTGCAAATTTTCATCATGGAATTTCTTGGAGGATTGTCTCATGATCTGTAAAGTCGTTGAGATGTGCACGAGGGCATACTGAGTTTAAGTTTTCGTTTCACAAACTTGTGATTTTGTCATTCACTCGTACAAAGTTTTAGAAGTTGAAACTTCAACGAAATTTTAACAACTCATCAAAATATATTCAAAATGGTCTAACGGTGTCATGGACTAGGGGTCCTAGCCTAGCTGGCCTAGTCCATGGGCCGAGTTGATGATCAGTTAACGAGGAACGACTCCGGGGGCCTCTGACCAATGCGTATCCAGCTTCACCAAAAGACTTGGAGTGTATTCCAAGGAGGTCTACTAGATTCGGCGTGTAATCCTTAGATGGCAACCGACCATGTGTAACCCTAGATACCCCTGATGCCTATATGAACCAGAGGGTTTAGTCCATAGAGAGGGCCATTCATACATTCACCACCATCATCATACCCGTAGGGTTTAGACACAATTCACGATCTCGGGGTATATCAACTCTGTACTTTGATACTCCCATAATATAAGCAAGAGCGGGACGTAGGGTTTTACCTCCTTAAAGAGGGCCTGAACGTGAGTAAAAACATCGTGTCATCTGTCTCTTGTTACCCATCGATCTGATATAATAGCTCGCTCCCCCCCTACCCGAGGTATGTCTGTTTTGACACCGATATGGATCTTATTTGGAAGCCACCGCCACAAATAAACACGGATATGCAAATGAAACTGAATTTGGGATTTTGTTTCAAAAGATATAAAATAGAAAAAATTAAAAGCCAAAGGACTAATAGGGTCGGTGCCCTCGTCCCTACGTGTCACTATCCCCTTTCGAAAGTTGCACACATGTTGATGTGGGCTAGGGGGACCCACCCTAATGTTCACAGGCGCCGAGGGGTATTGGGGCATGTACAACAGTGGCATATGGATACAGATGCCACATGAGAAAAAGTAGGTTGAGGCATCTAATTGCCTTTTCTTTCCAATGCAAGCTACCACTAGTGGGCCTCATCAAGGAAAATAAAATAGAGACTCTAATACACATGCATCTCTACTTTCCACTCCAACTTTTCAGTTTTTTGCATTGAAACGCACTTTTCCTCCCCATGTACCCGCCTCCTGGTGAGGATTCCACTACACCATCCGAACCTACATCTGATCCTACATAGAATGCGAGGCATCACACTGAGGCAGAAGAGTTCGTCACCTTGGGGGAGGCAGAAGAGTTCGTCTGTTACTTTCATATACAAGGGCAACTCCAACGCGGATCACTAAACCAGACATCACCAAATGTCCGTGGACAACGATAGAGGTGAAAGCCATCCAACAGTAGGCACCAAATGCACGCCCCGGTTTTTCTTTCTATACCTAGATGTGACGCCCCCGATTTGACCGTACACTAATCATGCACGCAAATGTGTACGACCGAGATCAGGGACTCACTGGAAGATATCACAACACAACTCTAGACACAAATTAAAATAATACCAGCTTTATATTACAAGTCAGGGGCCTCGAGGGCTCGAATACAAAAGCTCAAATACACAAGAGTCAGCGGAAGCAAAAATATCTGAGTACAGACATAAGTTAAACAAGTTTGCCTTAAGAAGGCTAGCACAAAAGGTAACAACGATCGAAAAGGCAAGGCCTCCTGCCTGGGACCTCCTAACTACTCCTCGAAGCCGAACTCCACGTAGAAACATCCTCGGGATCTTCTGGCTCCTGGACTCCATCAATCTGGTTGCATCATCCGAGAAGAAGAAACAAGAGGGGAAAAGGGGGGGGGGGAAGCAACCGTGAGTACTCCTCCAAAGTACTTGCAAGCAAGGATCTACACTAAATATGCAATGATATATGTGTAAAAGGGTCATATCTGTGGACTGAACTGCAGAATGCCAGAATAAGAGGGGGATAGCTAACCCAATCGAAGACTACGCTTCTAGTAACCTCCATCTTGCAGCAAAAGATGAGGGTAGCTGGAAAGTAACAAGTATCCTCGCTTCTGGCAGCCTCCGTCTTGCAGCAGTAGAAGGGAGTAGATGGTAACTTCACCAAGTAACATCGTATAGCATAATCCTACTCGGTGATCCTCCCGCACATCACCCTGTGAGAGAGCGACCATCGAGTTATATCTGGAACTCAGCTGGGTGTGTTTTATTAAGTATCCGGTTCTAGTTGTCATGAGGTCAAAGTACAACTCTGGGTCGTCCTTTTACCGAGGGACACGGCTATTCGAATAGATTAACTTCCCTGCAGGGGTGCACCACATAACCCAGCACGCTCGATCCCATTTGGCCGGACACACTTTCCAGGGTCATGCCCGGCCTCGGAAGATCAACACGTCGCAACCCTACCTAAGCACAACAGAGAGGTCAGCACGCCAGTCTAAACCCTAAGCGCACGGGGGTTTGGGCCCATCGCCCAATGCACACCTGCACGTTGAGAGGGCGGCCGGTAAGCAGACCTAGCCTCTCCTAATACCAGAGTAGGCATTCCGGTCCAATCCGGCGCGCGCCGCTAAACCGCTGACGTCAAGAAGGCTTCGGCTGATACCACGACCTCGAGTGCCCATAACTATTCCCACGTAGCTGGTTAGTGCGTATAGGCCAATGGCCAGACTCAGATCAAATACCAAGATCTCGATAAACGTGTTGTTATGACATAATCGCGGACAACGACCAGGGCCAGGCCCACCTGTCTCCTAGGTGGTCGCAACCCGCCCTGTCGCTCCGCCACAAAGTAACCATCAGGGGGCTGCCGGGAACCCAGGTCCACCACTACCTGTGTGGAACCACCTGCCCCTTCAGCCCCCATCTCCGAATCATCATCATGTGTATGTAAAGTATGTATATAGTATATACCCGTGATCACCACCCGAGTGATCACGGCCCGATGGTATAGCATGGCAGACGAACAAGAATGAAGGGCCACTGATGGAATACTAGCATCCTATATTAAGCATTAGGATGGCAGGTACAGGTATCAATAGTTGTAGCAGCAATGACCGGCTATGCAACAGAATAGGAGTAACCGAAAAGTAACATGCTACACTACTCTAATGCAAGGAGTAGAGAGAAGAATAGGCGAAATCTGGTGATTAAAGGGGGGGGCTTGCCTGTTTGCCCTGGCAAGAAGGATGGGTCGTCGTTGACGCAGACGATCATAGTGGCACCGGCAGCGTCTCAGTCCCGGTGTCTATCAGAGAGAAGAGGGGGGAGAAACAATAAATATAAAGCAAACAATAGTAACACAAAGCATAACATGGCAAAACGCGATGCTACGTGTGACCTAACGCGGTACTGAGTGATACTGGCGAGGATGGAAAACATCCAGGAAGGTATTCCCAGTGTTAGGCATTTTCGAGCAGATGAAATGGAAGGGGAATGTTGCATGTTTGGTATGATAGAGATGTGTGGCGGACGAACAAACCGCGTATTCGGATTCGTCTCGTCGTTCTGAGCAACTTTAATATATAAAACTTTTTCATCCGAGTTACGGATTATTTTATATGATTTTTCAAAGTTTTATTAATATTCTGTAATTTATTATTAATTCGAAAATAAAAGTAAAATGCTACGGGTACCCAGCTCTGTGTACACAGGAGTGTACCAGAGGCTGACAGGTGGGCCAGGGGGTCCCAGTTGACCAGTCAACGTTTGACTCGTCAACAGGGGGTGGGGCCCCCTGTCATAGAGACATCTAACTAATTACTAATTAGTTAGGTTAACTAATTAATTAGTTTAACTAAAACAACTGATTTAAGTTAATTAATCAATCAATTAATTATTTTTATAATATTTTTTTTAAAGGGGCTGGGCCCTTCTGGTGAGCGGCCCACAAGGCCTTGCGGGGCGGACGGCTTAACGGGCGCTGGGGCGGGGCGTACCCATGCCCGAGGCCACCGCAGCGGGGGCGCGAGGCCCTGGTGGGCGAAGCCGGCCTCGGCCGGCAACTGCGGCGGACAGCGGCGCAGGCGCAACCGGCGCCGCCTAGGGAGCTTGGCGGGCGCGCGGCAGGCCGGAGCGGCGAGCGGCAGGGCCGCAGGCGAGGCGGGCGCGGTAGGGGCCATAGCCACGGCGCGGCCAGGGGAGGGCCGGCGCGGCCTTTGGAGGAGGTGTAATGCCCAGGATGGGACTATATCTCCTACATGTCGAGGCACGACTTAGAGATATAAGCCCATGCTGGAATGATCGCAAGTTTGGTACCTTTGCACATCTCATGTAAAAAAATGAGGATGAAAAACTGAAAAGATAGTTGGCTTACACTCGCCACGTCACACAAATTCATTACATATCCAATCATCATACAATTAAACATCACATCCCATCTAAGGGTAAAGATCCAAATGACAAGATACCAAACATAACTTAAACCACAGGTCTAGATCGAATCCTAGTAGAAGAACCACTACTGATCATCGGGATAACGGACATAGTAACGGCTACGCTCCTCGTCGTACTCCCAGTCTATCTCGGTGCCATCACCTGGGTAGCTCACCATCGTACCTGCATCTGGTGTGGTGAAGTAACTGTGAGCCACAGAGGACTCAGCAATCCCGTTCCCGGGTAACATGACTATTTAAGCCTTGGGTGTGGAACAAGGCTGAAGAAAGAACAAGAGTCTGCAGCAGCAACTAGCACTAGCTTACGTAAAAGAGAGCGAGAAGAGAAGGTGCCTCAGTCGAGAGATGATCACGAAGTGATCCTAACTAAAGCAAGTCAAACAGAACCCCACCATGTTCACCTCCCGAATCCCTTTCGGAAAATGACAGTCACGGTACTCACGCTGGTAGTGTATTGGAACATGGTGTCGAGTTTTCTACAACCGGATATTAACAAGCTCCCATCTGCCACATAACCGCGGGCACGGCTTTCGAAAGTTCATAACCCTGCAGGGGTGTTCCAACTTGGCCCATGACAAGCCCACGATCCGCGGAGTAGCAACTCCAAGGTGGGAAGGCCCGAGTATTCTCGGAATCCCGTGCTCAAGATACTCCGAACTAAGGTAAGGCTAATCTAGAAAATCCTCCCGGCGTGCCGACACCCTGATAGTAGCCGCGCGTATCTCGTCTCAGGCCACGACCGGATGGGTGAAGCTACGGTTTTTTACCAAACCTCGAGTTTCCTCGTGGTGGCCCCGCAGGCTCCCCGTTTCAGACCAACACTCATGTGGAGCACTGGCCCGGGGTTGTTGATTAAGAAAGAGGGTTAATTACTCCCTATGCAAGTTTATTTAGTTATTAGGCAAATAGTACCAATGTTGGGACTTGCTGGAAAAGACTTAGCACTTAGCGGTTTATCGAGGGGGTCCCATAACCCCAACCGTGTGAGGAACGCATAATCAAGGAACATAACACCGGTTTATAGGGTTCCTAGCGGCATGAGTGGAACAAATCACCAAGCAAAAGGCTTAGCCTTCCACCCATTACCAATATATAGATGATTTCATTTAATAATTAATATAGTGTGATATAACCCAACAAACTTCAACATGAAGCAAGCATCTTCAATCTTCACCTACAACTAGCAATGCTATAAGAGGGGCTAAGCGAAGCGTACTTATAGCCAATCAATGGTTTGCATAGGTAGGGTGGTTAGACATGATCATGGTTACAAATAGGAGGCTGACAGGAAAGACATGGGCATCGAGGCAAAACTATAGATCAAGACTTCTAGCAATAGGCAAAGATAGTAATGTTATCGGGGTTCGGTCATCTTGCCTGAAGAGTTGTCGATAGGGCCATAAGAGGGGTCCTCGTTCTCAAGATCGGTGGTAACCTCGTGCTCGTACTCGTACTCGGCCTCAGCTTCCGGCTCTACTGAACAAAAACACACAAGGCACGAAATCAACAAGATGCAATGCGCACACAAAATATGCTGGATGCATGACTGATGCACTATGGGAGCACAAGGAGCATGACAATATGCGATCAAGCAAAATGCTTCAAAACATGATAACAATAGGATATTATGAATCTACATGAAAAATCACCGAAGTTTCATATAGGACTTGCTCAAAACGGAGCTACGGGCTAAAAGTTACACACAAAACAATAAACATGCGAAAGCTGAAAATTACAGCCACATAGCAACTTCGGAGCAATAGATAAATAAGCTACAACACTCAAACATCATGGCAAAGAGTATGGACATAAACTAGACATATCCTACAGCAAATAAGTCCATTGGAGCATCCCCAAAGGAGCCATGGATTAATAGCAACAAGCTATGACATATTGAACTTGACAATAAAATCCTGACAGCAGTATTTTATTGCAACTTGGGAGCAAAAGTTAAATATGCTACAACCACTCAAATAAGCATGTGAGAGCATGAATGGATAGCCAACAATATATACTACAAGGAAACATCAAGAGTCACCCAAAAACTAACATGGATTGGCCTAGAACAACAAGCAAACATGGCATCTGGAAATTACAGATTCCAGACTTAGTGAAATTTCACTAAGTGTTAAAACAGCAGTTTCATCATGGCATCTTTGAGAGCAAGTTTAAGTCATCTCAAAGCATATCAAGACAAGTGGTAAGAACCACATCAAAGTACACATGATGGTGAATCCAAAACCTATAAGCATGCATCATGGGGACGAACACAACGATAGCAACGAGCTCCTCTATGAGGCATCTCGTAACAAGTTTAACAACTTAAGAGCCACATAGCATTTTGCAACGGAGATAAATATGGCAAGATTAATTCTATCATGCAAGTCTAAGCAATCAACATGTAGAGCATGACAAGACGAACACGTGGACATCTCATTTGCATCATTTGGATAAACATGCAAAAAGTTATCACCTTGCAAAGATGGCATGAAAACATCAACTAACATCAGTTTATAACAATATGCACTCCTGCAACAAGTTTTTTAAGCATCTAGATGATCTCAAACATGTAAGGCATAATGGAACAAAATGTAGTAGAAGTCTCCACGAACATTTGGACATATCATTCACTCAGTTCGGACCAACGCACAAAAAGTTATCACCGAAACAAAAATGCATGAGACAGGTAAAAATCTACAGACTTAGAGAAAAAGAGGCCACCTCCAGATCTGGTCAAAGTCAACCGGGCGACGGTCAACGGGCGCGGACCGGATCGGATCCGCGGGCGAAGCGGGTCGGGCGGCTTGAGCGGATCGGGCGCGGCGGATCGGGCCGGCCCGCTGGCTGCGGCTAACGGGCCCCGGCCCGACTAGGGTTTCGGCCCGATCTGGGCAGATCGGATCGGGCAGGCGCGAGGGGATCGGGGCGCCTCGAGCACCCGTTGACGGCGGCGGCTCGACGCGGCCAGGAGCCGCGCGAGGGGAGATCCGGCCCCCTCCGGCGAGGCTTGACGCGGACAGGGGCCCGGCGGGAGGAGGGCCGGTGAGCGGCGGCGGGGGCCGGCGGGGACCTGGGGTGCGACGCGGGCCGGCGGAGATGGCGCCCTGGCCGGAGGTGGCAGGGGCTGGCGGTGATGGCACGGTGGCGCCCGGCGAGGGCGGCGGAGGGCGGAGGAGGTCCGGCCGGTGGGTGGCGGCGCCGGCCGGCGAGGCACAGGGAGCTCCGGCGGCGGTGATGAGGAGCTTCGGCGAGGATTCCGGCGGGCGGCGGGGATTCCGGCGAGGATTCCGGCGGGCGGCGGGGATTCCGGCGAGGTCCGGCGGCTGGAGGAAGAAGATGGCTGGAGGAAGGGGATGAAGGGGCTAGGGTTTCCTTATTTTGGGGCAAAAATTGAGGAAGGTTGGACAAATATATAGGCACAAGGAGCTAGGGTTGTCCAAATGAGGTGTGGTTTTCGGCCACGCGATCAGAATTGGATGTCCTAGATGAAGGGAGGGGTTTGGGTTGGTTTGGTGGGCTGTTGGAGGGGTGTCTTGGGCCTCAAAGTGGAGGCACTTTGAGCCCACGAGAATAACTGTTGGGGTAGCAAACGAACTCCAAACGGGACGAGATTTGACAGGCGGGTTACGCACACCAAAACAACAACACATGACAAGTCTCGCGCCAAACTGGAAACGTTACACGGCCAAACACCAAAGTAGGCCACGGGGATGCCACAGACACGTGAGGGAGCTCCGGAACGCGAAACGGACAACGGGAAGGAACGCGTGGAACCGGATGCAAATGACAACACAGATGCAATGCGATGCACATGACTACATGATATGAATGAAATGCCACACACGCACACAACAAAACGACGAAAACCCGAAAGACAAAGAACCCGGAATGGAAGTGATGAAGCCAGAGATATTATATATTGCCCAAAAGGGAAAGTATTACATCCGGGGCATTACAACTCTCCTCTACTACAAAAAGATCTCGTCCCGAGATCTAGGACTGGAAAAAGGAAGGGTACTCGGAACGAAGATGATCTTCTCGTTCCCACGTAGCTTCTCGGTCGGTATGGTGTGACCACTTGACTTTCAAGAATTTGATGGACTTGTTGCGGGTCTTGCGCTCGGTTTCTTCGAGAATAGCAACGGGATGCTCTCGGTAGGACAAGTCTTGTTGAAGATCAATCTCTTCAAACGGAATCATGCGTTCAGGAGTCTTGAAGCACTTGCGGAGTTGAGACACATGAAACACATCATGAACATTGGCGAAGTTGGAAGGGAGCTCAAGTTGATAGGCTAGATCGCCTCTTTTGCCAAGGATCTTGAAAGGCCCGACGTATCTAGGAGCAAGCTTTCCTTTGATACCGAATCTTTGGGTGCCTTTCATAGGAGAAACACGGAGATAGACACGATCCCCAATGTTGAAGGCCAAATCACGATGCTTGCCGTCATAGTAGCTCTTCTGACGCGACTGAGCGGCCTTGAGATTCTCACGTATGACTTTGCACATTTCTTCGGCTTCTGAGATCAAGTCATTGCCAAGAAGTTGACGTTCACCAGTCTCGGACCAGTTGAGAGGGGTACGACACTTTCTGCCATAGAGGATTTCAAACGGAGCTTTGCCTGCACTTGCTTGGAAGCTGTTGTTGTAAGAGAACTCGGCAAATGGAAGGCAATCTTCCCATTTCATGCCAAAAGATATGACACAGGCTCTGAGCATGTCTTCTAGAATCTGATTCACTCTTTCGACTTGACCACTAGTCTGAGGGTGAAATGCAGTGCTGAACCTGATCTTAGTGCCCATGGCGGACTGAAAGGAGTCCCAGAACTTTGAAGTGAACAAACTTCCACGGTCTGAGGAGATAACTTGAGGAATGCCATGTAAGGACACAATTCTGGAAGTGTACAACTCTGCCAGTTGAGCTGCATTGATTGATTCTTTGACTGGAAGGAAGTGAGCGACTTTGGTAAGCTTGTCAATCACCACGAAGATAGAATCATTCCCTCTCTTGGACTTAGGAAAGCCAGTGACGAAATCCATTTCAATGTGGTCGAATTTCCACTCGGGAATAGGAAGAGGTTGGAGGAGACCGGCTGGACGTTGATGCTCTGCCTTCACTCTTCTGCACACATCACATTCATTCACGAATTGGGAATCTCCCTTTTCATGCGTGTCCACCAGTAAGATTGCTTGAGGTCTTGGTACATCTTGGAACTGCCAGGATGAATGGAAAGGAGGGAATCATGTGCTTCTTCCATTATGAGCTTCCTGAGATCACCTTTGGGAACGACGAGTCTGTCCTCAAAGAACAAGGTATCTCTCTCATCAACGCGACGGCACTTGTATTTAGGAGTACCCTTTGCAATACCATGTTTCACTTTCTGCACCATGGCATAACTGAGTTGGGCCTCACGGACCTGATCTTCCAAGGTAGGAGCAACTTGAAGATTTGTAAGAAAACCTTGCGGAACATCTTGGAGGTTGAGTTTCCTGAAAGCTTCACAAAGCTCAGGCTGGAACGGCTTGATAAGAAGGCTGTTGCAATATGCCTTTCTGCTCAAAGCATCTGCAATCACATTCGCCTTGCCAGGAGTGTATTCGATGCTGGGATCATACTCTTGGATCATTTCAACCCAACGAGTCTGGCGGAGGTTCCGATTCGGCTGTGTGAAGATGTACTTCAAGCTCTTGTGATCGGTGAAGATGTCGACTTTTCTGCCCAACAACAGATGTCTCCACGTAATCAAAGCATGTACCACAGCTGCTAGTTCAAGATCATGTGTGGGGTAGTTCTTCTCACTTGGCTTCAGCTGACGAGAAGTGTATGCCACAATTCTCTTGTCCTGCATAAGCACACCACCAAGTCCTTGAAGAGAAGCATCATAGAATACTTCGTAGGGCTTGGATTCATCTGGAGGAGTAAGAACTGGAGCAGAGACGAGCTTTTCTTTGAGAGTTTTGAATGCCACTTCACACTCTGGAGACCAGTAGTACTTGACATTCTTCTGCAGCAAGTTGGAAAGAGGCTTGGCAATCTTGGAGAAGTTCTCAACGAACCTTCTGCAATAGCTGGCAAGACCAAGAAAGCTTCGGAGTTGCTTGACGTTCTGAGGAGCTTCCCAGTTGACAATTGCTTCAACTTTCTCGGGGTTAACCGCAATACCGTCAGCAGAGATGATATGGCCCAAATACAAGACCTTATCGAGCCAAAATTCGCACTTGGAGAACTTGGCATAGAACTTATGTTCACGGAGTCTGTCGAGAACGAGACGGAGGTGCTTTTCGTGATCTTCTTCATTTTTGGAAAATACCAAAATGTCATCCAGATACACAAGCACAAACTCGCCGGTGTAGGGGTTGAAGATGTAGTGCATCATTCTCGAGAAGGTAGGAGGAGCATTGGCGAGACCAAAAGATATGACTGTATACTCATATGAGCCGTAGCTCGTTCTAAAGGCAGTCTTGTGGATATCTTCCTCGCGAATGCGAATTTGGTGATAGCCCATTCGGAGATCGAGCTTAGAGAACACTTTAGCTCCTTTGAGCTGCTCGAACAGTTCGTTGATGTTGGGGAGCGGATACTTGTTCTTTATTGTCTTCTTGTTCAATGGCCGGTAATCGACGCAGAGGCGCTCCGTGCCATCCTTCTTCTTGACAAATAAGACACCACAGCCCCAAGGAGACGTACTAGGCCTGATCAGACCCATACACTCCTGTTCATCAAGCTGCTTCTTCAACTCCTTCAATTCTTTAGGAGAGAGCTTGTACGGACGCCGGCATGCTGGCTCAGTACCCGGCTCGAGTTCAATGACGAATTCCACTTGACGGTGTGGGGGCATGCCTGGAAGTTCTTCAGGAAAGACATCTTCGTATTCGTTTACCACCGGAATTTGAGAGATGGCATTAATCTCGCCCTTATCATTGAGAGAGAAAAGCCTGATAGTGTTGTCCCTGGAGGCGAAGATAATCACATCTTCATCAGGATGAGTAATCTTGACTTTCTTCTGTGCACAATCAATTTGAGCATCATGCTGAGAAAGCCAATCCATCCTGAGGATGAGATCAATGTCGGAATTGCCGAGAACCACCGGTTTAGCCAGAAAGCGATAATCACCCATACGAATAGAAACATCCGGAGCAAAAATATTAGAAGTCATACGTCTCCCCGGAGAAATGACTTGCAACTTCTGAGGCAGACTTTGGACATCAACATTATACTTGGATGCAAATGGTTGAGCATGAAAGAACATGAAGCACCCGAATCAAACAACACTTTTGCAGGAAAAGAATTAACTGAGTGGTTACCCAAAATCACATCAGAAGAATTCTCCGCTTGCGCTGCATTCATCAGATTGACCCTTGCTTGCTTGGGAATATGCTTGACGATAGCTAAACTGACATGTGGAGGAGGAGGAAGGCGCTTCGGGTTGGGGCACTTGTTAGCATAGTGACCTTTCTGAGTGCACTTGTTGCAGACCACCTCTGAAAGAGGACGGAAATGAGAACCACTTGACTTGAACCCTGAGACTGAAACTGATTCTTCGACTGGTTGCTCGGGTTGGGTGGGTGGGAGAAACCACGACCACTAGAGTTCTTGTTGCTGTTGGAGTTGTTGTATGGAGCTCGGATCACGGGAGGAGGAGGAAGCCAAAATTTCTGTTGCTTCGCGACGACTTGAGAAGATGAGGAGGAGTGAACGGCATCTCGAATCCTCTTTTTAGAAGCCTCCATCTTGAGCTGGGCTGCCTCTTGCTTGAGCGCCATGTTATAGAATTTGTCGAACTCATCGGGCTCGAACAAGGTGAGAGCAAGTTGAAGTTCATCTTTGAGACCTCCACGGAACTGATAGATCTTGCTCTTAGCATCTGGTATGTCTTGCTTAGCATAGCGGGCGAGGTTTTGGAACTTGACATTATACTAGTAGACAGTCATTGAGCCTTGCTTCAGGTTGTGGAATTGCTCACGCATACCCTCGATGACACTTGTTGGAATGTGGTGAGAGCGAAAGTCCTTGCAGAAATCCTCCCAAGAGATCACACGCCCTGGCCTGGAGTCTTTGTACTGCTGCCACCAGTCAGCTGCTTGGTCTTTGAGTTGGAAGGCTGCAAACTTCACATAGTCCTCTTCCCTTACGTTACTGCACTCAAAATGCTTCTTGATATCGGTTATCCAATCTTCAGCATCGAGAGGGTCGACACAGTAACTGAAAGCTTTTGGGTGATTGGCCAAGAACTGGTTGAGAGTAGCATGGTGCTGTTGGTTGAAGAAATTGCCTTGGTTCCCTGGAGCACCCTGATTAGCTTGATTAGCTTGCATCTGCTGCATCATCTGCATCAACATCTGGGTGTTCTGATTTGTAGTCTGCATAATCGCTCTCCAAGCCTCAGACGGAGGAGGAGGGGAAGGAGGACGATCTGGGACCTCTTCACCCTCTGGGTTAGCGTTGGGAACTCGTTTCGGAGCCATCCTGAAAGAGATGACCACGAATCAGCAATTTGATTGAAAGAATGTATAAGCTGAACCAACGGATTGAAATGCAACATAGTCTTCACAAGAATCATTCGAACAAGAGGAACGAATGAAATTCTCAGTTAAATGATAACAACAATCTTCACGAGAAGCCACATAGGGGACAAAAGGTAAACTAAGAAAAACACAAGGTACAGATGGAAACAAACACAAGATAGGAGCTTCGTTCTAACATCTTTGTGCTGAAAGCTTATGAATGCGTTACGAAAGGGTTTTGCAATCACCGGATCAGCATAGCCAAGGACCCTTTAAGATGCAACTCCCGATCGGAACATCGGCCATAAATCCACTTCACTCAATGTAGAACCCCGAACTCGCTAACCTGCATTCGTTGGAAGAATGCCTACGATCTACTGGATAAACCCACCTATTAATTTCTGAAAGTTTCCAGTTATGCAATCAGGTGTTGGGGATACAGGGGAAGCACCGCGCAATCAACTCTAAACCTACATCCAGCTGTATCCATCCTTCAACACATAACCAGTCTTTCTCGGAAACCGTCTACCTCGGACCTTCGAAAAGCATCCACTATAACAAGCTATGGCAATACTCCCGAACTACCTCCCCAGTACTGGGTGATGTCGGGGTTATCTTGCCACTAACCGTATAGGAGAGATTTTCGATGTCGGCCGTCTTAAGTATTTAGTACTGTCGCGATATGCTTGTGACGACAATACCCCGAAGCTCAACTCCCCGGGACACTGCCACAACCCCTAATGTAAGGAGGCATCGAGAACAATATTCTCGTCACAAGGACATCGAAACAATCCAACAATACTCGCGAGATTCCTAAAAAAAATTTGGTGCAATTTTTGAAAGTAGAAGAGGCAAGAGTAGTCGTCAAGAGTCCTCACCAGAGTGAAAGGGGATGAGGAGCAAAGAAATTCTACTCTCCGATATAAATATAGGACTCAAAATATTTTAAGTGTGTGCCTAGACTCGACCGTCAACGATTCGATCAATCAGTGGGGGCTTCTAGGTCGGAGAAGGCTCTGAATACCAACTTGTAATGCCCAGGATGGGACTATATCTCCTACGTGTCGAGGCACGACTTAGAGATATAAGCCCATGCTGGAATGATCGCAAGTTTGGTACCTTTGCACATCTCATGTAAAAAAATGGGGATGGAAAACTGAAAAGATAGTTGGCTTACACTCGCCACGTCACACAAATTCATTACATATCCAATCATCATACAATTAAACATCACAGCCCATCTAAGGGTAAAGATCCAAATGACAAGATACCAAACATAACTTAAACCACATGTCTAGATCGAATCCTAGTAGAAGAACCACTACTGATCATCGGGATAACGGACATAGTAACGGCTACGCTCCTCGTCGTACTCCCAGTCTAGCTCGGTGCCATCACCTGGGTAGCTCACCATTGTACCTGCATCTGGTGTGGTGAAGTAACTGTGAGCCACAGAGGACTCAGCAATCCCGTTCCCGGGTAACATGACTATTTAAGCCTTGGGTGTGGAACAAGGCTGAAGAAAGAACAAGAGTCTGCAGCAGCAACTAGCACTAGCTTACGTAAAAGAGAGCGAGAAGAGAAGGTGCCTCAGTCGAGAGATGATCACGAAGTGATCCTAACTAAAGCAAGTCAAACATAACCCCACCGTGTTCACCTCCCGAATCCCTTTCGGAAAATGACAGTCACGGTACTCACGCTGGTAGTGTATTGGAACATGGTGTCGAGTTTTCTACAACCGGATATTAACAAGCTCCCATCTGCCACATAACCGCGGGCACGGCTTTTGAAAGTTCATAACCCTGCAGGGGTGTTCCAACTTGGCCCATGACAATCCCACGATCCGCGGAGTAGCAACTCCAAGGTGGGAAGGCCCGAGTATTCTCGGAATCCCGTGCTCAAGATACTCCGAACTAAGGTAAGGCTAATCCAGCAAATCCTCCCGGCGTGCCGACAGCCTGATAGTAGCCGCGCGTATCTCGTCTCAGGCCACGACCGGATGGGTGAAGCTACGGGTTTTTACCAAACCTCGAGTTTCCTCGTGGTGGCCCCGCAGGCTCCCCGTTTCGGACCAACACTCATGTGGAGCACTGGCCCGGGGTTGTTGATTAAGAAAGAGGGTTAATTACTCCCTATGCAAGTTTATTTAGTTATTAGGCAAATAGTACCAATGTTGGGACTTGCTGGAAAAGACTTAGCACTTAGCGGTTTATCGAGGGGGTCCCATAACCCCAACCGTGTGAGGAACGCATAATCAAGGAACATAACACCGGTTTATACGGTTCCTAGCGGCATGAGTGGAACAAATCACCAAGCAAAAGGCTTAGCCTTCCACCCATTACCAATATATAGATGATTTCATTTAATAATTAATATAGTGTGATATAACCCAACAAACTTCAACATGAAGCAAGCATCTTCAATCTTCACCTGCAACTAGCAATGCTATAAGAGGGGCTAAGCGAAGCGTACTTATAGCCAATCAATGGTTTGCATAGGTAGGGTGGTTAGACATGATCATGGTTACAAATAGGAGGCTGACAGGAAAGACATGGGCATCGAGGCAAAACTATAGATCGAGACTTCTAGCAATAGGCAAAGATAGTAATGTTATCGGGGTTCGGTCATCTTGCCTGAAGAGTTGTCGATAGGGTCGTAAGAGGGGTCCTCGTTCTCAAGCTCGGTGGTAACCTCGTGCTCGTACTCGTACTCGGCCTCAGCTTCCGGCTCTACTCAACACAAACACACAAGGCACGAAATCAACAAGATGCAATGGGCACACAAAATATGCTGGATGCATGACTGATGCACTATGGGAGCACAAGGAGCATGACAATATGCGATCAAGAAAAATGCTTCAAAACATGATAACAATAGGATATTATGAATCTACATGAAAAATCACCCAAGTTTCATATAGGACTTGCTCAAAACGGAGCTACGGGCTAAAAGTTACACACAAAACAATAAACATGCGAAAGCTGAAAATTACAGCCACATAGCAACTTCGGAGCAATAGATAAATAAGCTACAGCACTCAAACATCATGGCAAAGAGTATGGACATAAACTAGACATATCCTACAGCAAATAAGTCCATTGGAGCATCCCCAAAGGAGCCATGGATCAATAGCAACAAGCTATGACATATTGAACTTGACAACAAAATTCTGACATCAGTATTTTATTGCAACTTGGGAGCAAAAGTTAAATATGCTACAGCCACTCAAATAAGCATGTGAGAGCATGAATGGATAGCCAACAATATATACTACAAGGAATCATCAAGAGTCACCCAAAAACTAACATGGATTGGTCTAGAACAACAAGCAAACATGGCATCTGGAAATTACATATTCGAGACTTGGTGAAATTTCACTAAGTGTTAAAACAGCAGTTTCATCATGGCATCTTTGAGAGCAAGTTTAAGTCATCTCAAAGCATATCAAGACAAGTGGTAAGAACCACAGCAAAGTACACATGATGGTGAATCCAAAACCTATAAGCATGCATCATGGGGACGAACACAACGATAGCAACGAGCTCCTCTATGAGGCACCTCGTAACAAGTTTAACAACTTAACAGCCACATAACATTTTACAACGGAAATAAACATGGCAAGATTAATTCTATCATGCAAGTTTAAGCAATCAACATGTAGAGCATGACAAGACGAACACGTGGACATCTCATTTGCATCATTTGGATAAACATGCAAAAAGTTATCACCTTGCAAAGATGGCATGAAAACATCAACTAACAACAGTTTATAACAATATGCACTCTTGCAACAGATTTTTAAGCATCTAGATGATCTCAAACATGTAAGGCATAATGGAACAAAATGTAGTACAAGTTTCCACGAACATTTGGACATATCATTCACTCAATTCGGACCAACGCACAAAAAGTTATCACCGAAACAAAAATGCATCAGACAGGTAAAAATCTACAGACTTAGAGAAAAAGAGGCCACCTCCAGATCTGGTCAAAGTCAACCGGGCGGCGGTCAATGGGCGCAGACCGGATCGGATCCGCGGGCGAAGCGGGTCGGGCGGCTTGAGCGGATCGGGCGCGGCGGATCGGGCCGGCCGGCTGGCTGCGGCTAACGGGCCCCGGCCCGACAAGGGTTTCGGCCCGATCTGGGCAGATCGGATCGGGCAGGCGCGAGGGGATCGGGGCGCCCGTTGACGGCGGCGGCTCGACGCGGCAGGAGCCGCGCGAGGGGAGATCCGGCCCCCTCCGGCGAGGCTTGACGCGGACAGGGGCCCGGCGGGAGGAGGGCCGGTGAGCGGCGGCGGGGGCCGGCGGGGACCTGGTCGGCGACGGGGGCCGGCGGAGATGGCGCCCTGGCCAGAGGTGGCAGGGGCCGGCGGTGATGGCGCGGTGGCGCCCGGCGAGGGCGGCATAGGGCGGAGGAGGTCCGGCCGGTGGGCGGCGCCGCCGGCCGGCGAGGCAGAGGGAGCTCCGGCGGCGGTGACGAGGAGCTCCGGCGGGGATTCCAGCGGGCGGCGGGGATTCCGGCGGGCGGCGGGGATTCCGGCGAGGTCCGGCGGCTGGAGGAAGAAGATGGCTGGAGGAAGGGGATGAAGGGGCTAGGGTTTCCTTATTTTGGGGCAAAAATTGAGGAAGGTTGGACAAATATATAGGCACAAGGAGCTAGGGTTGTCCAAATGAGGTGTGGTTTTCGACCACGCGATCAGAATTGGATGGCCTAGATGAAGGGAGGGGTTTGGGTTGGTTTGGTGGGCTGTTGGAGGGGTGTCTTGGGCCTCAAAGTGGAGGCACTTTGAGCCCACGAGAATAACTGTTGGGGTAGCAAACGAACTCCAAACGCGACGAGATTTGACAGGCGGGTTACGCACACCAAAACAACAACACACGACAAGTCTCGCGCCAAACTGGAAACGTTACACGGCCAAACACCAAAGTAGGCCACGGGGATGCCACGGACACGTGAGGGAGCTCCGGAACGCGAAACGGACAACGGGAAGGAACGCGTGGAACCGGATGCAAATGACAACACAGATGCAATGCGATGCACATGACTACATGATATGAATGAAATGCCACACACACACACAACAAAACGACGAAAACCCGAAAGACAAAGAACCCGGAATGGAAGTGATGAAGCAAGAGATATTATATATTGCCCAAAAGGGAAGGTATTACATCTGGGGCATTACAGGAGGCGAGCGAGAGATAGCGGGGGCGCACGCCGTCGCTGAGGTGGCGAGGCCACGGGATGGAGGCGGTGATGGTCGCGGCCGCGGGCGGCGGGCAGCAGGACACCGGCGGGCGCGGGCGCCGTCGCGCGTGGCCACGGCGGGGCTTCGGCGGAGGTGCGCAGCTGGCCGGAGCTGCAGTGGGGCTCGGGGCGGGGCTGCGAGCGGCGCCGTCAAGCGCGAGGGGAGGCAGGCTGCGGTGCGGGGGCGGCCGTCGTAGCGAGGAAGCAGCGGCGGAGGTGCGGGCTGCACGGGAGCTCGGGCGAGCTCCGGCCAGGACGTGGGGCGACGGCGTACGGCACGGATCGAGGACGTGCGGGGAGAGGGATTTCTGGCGGAGCTCACATGGGAGTCGTAGGGCATGGCAGCAAGCTCGGGGAGGCTCGAGGTGGCCGGCGTCGGCGGCGGTGAGGAGGAGGCCGGGGACGAGGACGCGAGGTTCGACGGCGAGGCGCGGCGGTGGGGTCGACGATGGGGTTGCTGACGGTGTGGCCGAGGCGGGTGCGCTCCGGGCAGCGGCGGTTGGTCGACGGGCGCCTGGGCGCCGGGGCGCGGTC
>LR738712.1:585523780-585561214 GCA_902687465.1 Secale cereale
TCTTTTTTGTTTTGTTTTTCTTTTACCCTTTTCTTTTCTGTTTTTCTTTTTATTACTTTATGTTTTCTATTTACTTTCTAATTAAGTTTAGTTTTATAAAATACAATATTAATACCTAAATTAGTGCTATACATTAGCCCACTCCTTCAAAAGTTTGCCTCCCAAATAAAATAGTTTAATATTTTATAAATTATAAAAGACATTTAATTAATCATTTGTGATGTTGTTTTATTTATTTTAGGACATCTAAATACTTTAATTAATGTTGATTTCTTCACCAATATTCTTTAAGGATTATTTGCCACTTTTAGAACATTTTATTTTTGACTTTTGATAATTTTAATTACTTGACTTTGTTTTAAATTTGAATTTTGAATCGGTTTGTATCAACGTGAGATTAACAACGGGTAATCGTGGTGACGTGGCATCATTAGCAGAGGTTTACTATAGCGTGATTACCCGGGCGTCACAATTCTCCTCCACTACAAGAAATCTCGTCCCGAGATTTTAAGAGGTGGAGTAAGGGGGAAAGATCTAGTTACGAAATTCTAACGAGTCTTCTCGGCCTTGGTTTCCCTTTTCGAAGAGCTTGATCCCTTTCGTTGATGTCTTCATTTCTCTACTTCAAGTCATCGTGATCAAGTCGTCATCCTTTCTTCGGGATCTCCATCATCCTACGAATGCGACCAGGGGAAAAATTCTGGAAGAACGCATCTCCACAAAGTTGGGCATCTGACGGTGAGCTCAATGGGAAATACATGAGGTACCCCACCAGTTGTATTTCAGTGAATTCGTTGAGTGCAATAAACGATGGTACCAAAGTTTCAAAATGGGTAGGCAATCATTCAATGCCTAGACAGAAGCTGGAATGGGGGCTTGAACAACGAGAATAACATGGAGTTTGATTCCAGGATGAATAAGGGTATAGAATTTAGCTCGTGAATCACATACGAAGCCAGGTGCAAAGGATACATTAGAATCCGGATGGTAAAGAAGAGTCAGGTTTCGATCCAGTGGACCTGTGGGTTATGGGCCCACCATGTGGGTTGAAAGTAGGAAGGGTGGTGACATCTTGCACAACCTCGACAGGGAGGCATGTCAGTGGATAGCTTGTCAGCTATGTCACCAACAATGTTGATACCAAGGACGGGGAACGAAGAGAACCATTTTCCCGCTCGTTGAAACGAGGCGGACCAATAGGCAAAGTTCTCGCCCATCGGTGGTTACCGGAATGTTATGAACAATAGTAACATGTTCTTACTGACCGAGTTGTACACCAAGTTGTTTACATAAGTAGAAAATTATTACTGCTTAGATTATATGTAGATCAAAGAAAGGTTAAACAAACAAATAGAAAGGAAAATTGTGATTACACACAATTATTAGGAGTATATCCTTCCCAACGATAAGCAGGGCATGGCATACAGGGTAGGAGAGCAAGTACCCAACCATTCAGATAAAAGGGCAAGGATTAACCAAGATGTTACCCATAAAACGGTGTTTGGATAACTGACCAAGAAACATTTAGCATCTGATGGATTCTCGCCCCTCGTTGGTTACCCCAAGTGGAAGGTTTGAGATGCAGTGTAGCGGAAGTTTTCCCTTGGCAATACCAAGGATCGATTTCCCTGAGACTCCCAGTTTCAACAAGAAGGTGTCAACTGCTAACGGCGCCAGATATTAGCAATCAACGTGGACCTACACACAGATACAAATAACTTTGCTCCCAACGAGTACAGAGAGGTTGTCAATCCCTCCGGCCTTGTAGTTTACAAAGGATCAAACGCAAGTGATAATAGTGATAGATATAATTGCAATAGTAAGTAAAAGCGAAAAGTAAATAGTGGATGTGATCAATGATGGTAATATGGACCTGAGTCTCATGATGTTCACTAGTGATGTCTCTCTCCCAAAAGACGATAAAACAGCTATGTGAGGTAAACGAATTACAGCTGGGCAATTGACAGGACCATGTGCGCAAACCAATGCTGACTAAGTTGCAAGAAAGGTAGAGGTTCAAAGCATGGACGGTACGCCGAGGTAAGTAGACCGAAATCCATCTGCATCTACTACTAATCATCCACCTTGAGATATCTATCCAGAACATCTCGCTGGTATTAAGTTGCGAGTCCCACCCATAGTGTAAACTCAAAGCAACAGACAACTGCATTAAAAGAACTTTGCGTAAAGTAAACAATCCTTGCACCCGCGGGCACAAGCACCGTTGTTTTCCCCCTTGTGGCAACATCACATCCCCTAGACTCATGTTTCTGTCACTCAAGCTAGTCATCGAGGGGCATGAACCCACAATCAAGCATAACGTTCCCTCTTGGAGTCACTACCTACTACTTGGCCAAAGCAATAAATAACAACGAAGAACATGCAAGAATTACTTACGAACATAAATATAAAAGAGGTGAATCAAATATATTACTCAAACACAATCTGAACATAATCTCATAATCCATCGGATCCCAGCAAACTCATCATAGCAACAGCATAAGGGTTACATATGTGCCTCGATCATGTAGGGCAGCTCACGAGGACTAATTACTGAAGCACAAGAACGGGAGGAGAACATCACATAGCTACTGGTCATGGACCCATGGTCCAAGGGAGACTACTCACAACTCATCCGGGAGGCGTCCATGGTGGTGGAGAAGCTCCCGGTGGTGATCCTCCCCTCCGGCAGGGTGCCGGGAAGAGTTCTCCTGGTGCTCCCGATCTTGGAAGCGGCGGTGGCGGTGGAACAGAGATGAGATCGCGAAAAAGAGTTCCCCTCTCGAGGGTTTAGGGAGACGGTATAAATATATGCCAAAGGGGGGCATTAGACGAGGCTCGGGGGGCCCAGGCGCCCCCCCGGCACGGCCAGGGTGGGGCCGCGCCACCAGGGCGCCTGGAGCCCTGGTGCCCCCCCGGCTGTACTTTGGCTACCGGGAGCCTTCTGGAACGCTGATTTTTTATATAATTTTTCCGGGATTTTTTTGGCAGTTCTCGTAATTGGAAAACCTGAAATACAAAAACAGCAGAAAACAGAAACTGGCACTGGGGTGCACTGAGTTAATAGGTTAGTCCAAATATGATCAAAAGTGTATGGAAGTGTATAAATATCATAGCAATATCACCCAAAAGAGGCATGGAGCAAGCAGAAATTATAGATACGTTTTGGACGTATCAACATCCCCAAGCTTAATTCCTGCTCGTCCTCGAGTAGGTAAATGATAACAAGAATAATTTCTGTGGTGACATGCTATTAACCATATAGGACTTTTTCATAGTCACATGAAAAAATCTTACTGAGACAATGAATCTATAGTAATTAAGTTGCCTCATGAGAAAATCACAAAGAACTGAAAGTTTTACAATATGATACTGAAACATCAAATAGATTTGTAATGAGCATGGTGTGCAAATATGATAAAGTGATATCTCGCTTGCCCCCTTTAGTGAAGCAAAACATAAATGCAGGGGCACCTCCAAGGTTTAAGTGATGACTAGATACAATGATTTCAAAATAAATGATATCACAATCATGCAAAAGACAATGCTACTTTGGGACAATGCACATTACACTCAGAATGACAATCATGCTCTCAGTAGTTGGTGCTTTAAAAGAAGGTGGAGACTCTCGAACCGTGGCTTTTGTTGACAAGGTTGAAAACCCGTAGTCGGAAACAAAGACAAAACATGTACCAGAGCTCTTGGTTTTAAAAACAGAGGTAATAATTATTTTTTTGATTATGCATGTTCCGTCAACGAATGCTAGCAGACAACTCAATCACTTCTTGAGATGGACAAGTTTCGAGAAACGGCTCCCGAATGAGGACGATCACATCCTCTTAATCTCCTCTGTTTATCACTGCCAAAGTTTTCTGATTTCTCATGAACAAAGCGTGAAGGAGGGTTTGTTTGTTATATTAATTTTGAGCCGGGCGCACTCAATGCCAGTTCCTTCTCGTATTATGGGTTTGGACATTATACATGCAATCCCGGGGTGAAGCTTGTCCAACTTAAAAAGATCATGAATTAACTACTACTTCCTCATGAACTTAAAATAGAGGCACAAAATAGGAATGCTTTTCTTTGAATAATTTCGAGATGGTACATGTAAGTCTCCGTTAGGAATGGCAGGTAAATACCATGTAGGAAGGTATGGTGGACTCATATGGCATAACTGGTTTAAAAGAATGTGGATGCACAAGCAGTCAGTCCGCTTAGTACAGGTGGAGGTTAGCAAAAGACTGGGAGCGACCGACTAAGAGAGCAATGACGGTCATAATCATGCAGAGCGACAAAGCAACATTGAATCAGGCATGGAAGTTATATCGCTACTCAGAAACAAAAGATCATCAAGGCTTGACAGACTTTCTTTACAGTCTTAAATATGCGTGAGCATACGCCAAGTCAATCAAAATAAATTCTTTGAAGGAAGATATTACTAAACCATACCACATCATAGGCAAACAAATCATGTTGGTATTCCAATAACACATTGGGAATCCCCCAGCTATTTGAGACTAACCATAAGAAAACATGAACTACTAAGCACCATTATGCACGTAGCATCTTTATCATAGACATATCAACCAATGCAACGGAAGCAAACTCTCTTAATAAGATAAGCATGATAACTAAAGAGAGTTCAAGCAACCAACTAAACGAAAGCTCTTTAAAAAGATAAGCATGAAAGTTAAGAGCTAAGCATGATAGTAGCTATTAAAAGACAAAGAACACACACAGCAAGGATAGACATGAAAATTCTATGTTATGTTCTAGGTAGAAGTGGAGTGTGTTTCTCTCCCACATAAAGAAAGCTGAGTTCCGACTCGTTATGAAAAGCTAAGGAAAACTAAAAAGGAAAACTAAAAGCAAGACGCTCCAAGCATAGCACATAACACATGAAGTGATTAAAATATAGTGGAACGAAAGACGAACTGATAATGTTGATGGAGAAGGGGATGCACGGGGGCATCCCCAAGCTTAGACGCTTGAGTCTCCTTGAATATTTCTTGGGGGTGCATGGGGGCATCCCCAAGCTTGAGCGTTTGACACTCCTGAATCTTTTTATCATCTTCCCTCGCACACTTGAAAACTCCCTTCATACATAACTCATCATAATCTGATTAGCGAGGTTAGTACCCTTAATAAAATAATTGTTCCTTGCTGGAAATAAAGATATTCTTGAAGGTCTACTGTTTCTCAAGATTGCCAAAAGGTTTTTGCAAAGAAAAAGCAAGCTCAAGGTTTGCAAAATGAAGGAAAGGCAAAACAGGACAGAATCTGTGAAAAACAGAACATCAGGTAGTAAATGATTTTTTTCGGGGCACTTATGCAACTCTAATCAAAAAACTCAGAACAGACGCCCGAAAGAAAATTGTATAGAGCACGCTGTCGAAAAAATTCAGACCAAAAATATGACCTGCTGATTTATACGATTTTTTTTATCCAAGGACAGAATCTGTTTCCTGGACAGCACGTCACAACTTTTGAACTTTCTTGCAATCGGAGGCTAAACTTGGCACAAAGCTGAAAAGTAAAGATACAATGATGTTGCTACGGTAGTAACAAACATCAATACCACTAAAACTGAAAGAACAAACTGAATGCAAAGATAACAAGGGTTGCCTCCCTAGAGCTCTTTCTTTATAGCCATAAAGATAGGCTTAAGACTTTAATGATGCTCTCGTAGGAATAAGAGTTGAAGAACAAAAGAGAGCATCAAGAAGCAAATACCAAACACATTTAAGCCTAACATGCTTCCTATGCATAGGAATATTGCAACAGAATAATTCATTGAAGCACAAAGCAACTAGCGTAGGAAGGCAAAACAAGCATAATTTCAAAATATTCACCATAAAGAGAGGAAACTTCTTATTATTAAGATATTTAGAACCATGTCTCCCTCTCTCATTATAAATTTCAGTGGCATCATGGATGAACTCAACAATATAACTATCACATAAGGCATTATTTCCATGATCCAAAAGCATAAAAGTGTCATTACTCTTCATATAAGCAAAATCTTTCTTATTAGGAATAGTGAGAGTAAGACTATCATAACCATCATGGTGATCATCGTATTTAGGAGGCATATCATCAAAGTAAATTTTCTCCTCAAAAGTTGGGGGACTAAAAATATCATGTTCATCAAACGTGTCATCCCCAAGCTTAGAGCTTTCCATGTCATTAGCAATATTGATATTCAAAGAAAGCATACTAATAACATCACCACCATCATGATTGTTATGCAAATAATAAAGTTCCATAGGTTTTTTAATTTTCTCTTCAAACACATCATGTCCCAAAGCAAGGTAGAGCTTATAAAGCTCTCTCATATTTTTGTTGTTTTCCATTAAGCAAAACTAGTGAAAAGACATAAAGAAAACTGAAAGGTAAACAAACAAGACTAAAAAGCAAAGATAAAAGATAGCGTGCAACTCCCCTATCTTGAAGAGTGGAGTCCCCGGCAACGGCGCCAGAAAACTTTGCTTGATGGCTTCTCGCCCCTCGTTGGTTACCCCAAGTGGAAGGTTTGAGATGCAGTGTAGCGGAAGTTTTCCCTTGGCAATACCAAGGATCGATTTCCCTGAGACTCCCAGTTTCAACAAGAAGGTGTCAACTGCTAACGGCGCCACATATTAGCAATCAACGTGGACCTGCACACAGATACAAATAACTTTGCTCCCAACGAGTACATAGAGGTTGTCAATCCCTCTGGCCTTGTAGTTTACAAAGGATCAAACGCAAGTGATAATAGTGATAGATATAATTGCAATAGTAAGTAAAAGCGAAAAGTAAATAGCGGATGTGATCAATGATGGTAATATGGACCTGAGTCTCATGATGTTCACTAGTGATGTCTCTCTCCCAAAAGACGATAAAACAGCTATGTGAGGTAAACGAATTACAGCTGGGCAATTGACAGGACCATGTGCGCAAACCAATGCTGACTAAGTTGCAAGAAAGGTAGAGGTTCAAAGCATGGGCGGTACGCCGAGGTAAGTAGACCGAAATCCATCTGCATCTACTACTAATCATCCACCTTGAGATATCTATCCAGAACATCTCGCTGGTATTAAGTTGCGAGTCCCACCCATAGTGTAAACTCAAAGCAACAGACAACTGCATTAAAAGAACTTTGCGTAAAGTAAACAATCCTTGCACCCGCGGGCACAAGCACCATTGTTTTCCCCCTTGTGGCAACAACACATCCCCTAGACTCATGTTTCTGTCACTCAAGCTAGTCATCGAGGGGCATGAACCCACAATCAAGCATAACGTTCCCTCTTGGAGTCACTACCTACTACTTGGCCAAAGCAATAAATAACAACAGAGAACATGCAAGAATTACTTACGAACATAAATATAAAAGAGGTGAATCAAATATATTACTCAAACACAATCTGAACATAATCTCATAATCCATCGGATCCCAGCAAACTCATCATAGCAACAGCATAAGGGTTACATATGTGCCTCGATCATGTAGGGCAGCTCACAAGGACTAATTAGTGAAGCACAAGAACGGGAGGAGAACATCACATAGCTACTGGTCATGGACCCATGGTCCAAGGGAGACTACTCACAACTCATCCGGGAGGCGTCCATGGTGGTGGAGAAGCTCCCGGTGGTGATCCTCCCCCCCGGAAGGGTGCCGGGAAGAGTTCTCCTGGTGCTCCCGATCTTGGAAGCGGCGGCGGCGGCGAAACAGAGATGAGATCGCGAAAAAGAGTTCCCCTCTCGAGGGTTTCGGGAGACGGTATAAATATATGCCAAAGGGGGGCATCAGACGAGGCTCGGGGGGCCCAGGCGCCCCCCCCGGCGCGGCCAGGGGGGGCGCGCCACCAGGGCGCCTGGAGCCCTGGTGGCCCCCCCGGCTGTACTTTGGCTACCGGGAACCTTCTGGAACGCTGATTTTTTATATAATTTTTCCGGGATTTTTCTGGCAGTTCTCGTAATGGGAAAACCTGAAATACAAAAACAGCAGAAAACAGAAACTGGCGCTAGGGTGCACTGAGTTAATAGGTTAGTCCAAATATGATCAAAAGTGTATGGAAGTGTATAAATATCATAGCAATATCACCCAAAAGAGGCATGGAGCAAGCAGAAATTATAGATACGTTTTGGACGTATCAGCATCGCGCCTCCAATGTTCTTGTTGATGAGCGGGGTATCATAGTCATGCTTCGAGGTAGCAATGATATGGTTTTTCATTCAAGGGTCAGACTTTGGATACACAAATGATCTATCAGGAGCAACTTATAAGATAAGTCTTACAATGTCCTCCTGGAAGAATGGTTATCCTTGCAAAAGAGATTATAATGATAGGTACTTCAGCCAGGGGTGCTAGACATGACATCATATTACCGAGTCATCAAAGGACCAATATTATAACTCCTGGAAAATTGTCCCAACCATCATATCTGACCGAGATTCAGATCCGATTGGTGTCATGATACCTCAGGCTTGGGATGTTCGAGAAGAAAAGGTGCAACATAAATCGACGAAATGACATTGCAAGATTCTCGGGAAATGATCTATGGGAGCGGTTTCCCGAAACAATAGTTCATCATTAAACCAAGGAGAGGATGAGGCGTTGCCTGATGGGCTCAGCGACAATTCATCGAGAGTTCCAATCGGAGGGATTTCCACAATAATGTGACCAAGAGGATGACACTTGTCAATTCAAATGATAATAATGTTGTATGCTCGAGGAAAACATACATCATTAATCATCAGTTGAAAGGTGTGCCCGAAATATGACCTTAGGCAGCAAGATCAATGTTAGAGTGACGATTCAATAACCAACAATCTAAGAATGAGCTATCGATCGTTAACTTCAAAGCAATAGGGTTGCTAGAAGTGCAGAACTCAAGCAACATCATTAGCATATTGGTATCCCGGTTGAAAACAACACGGGGACCAAGGAAGAATGGTGATGATGAGAAGTATCATCATGCCAAGGATTTCTAAGAGGTGGAGCAATCCCCACAACATTCTCGACATAAAGTACAGTAATACTTCAAGGCAGAACACAACACTAGCTGGAGAGCAAGTTGTATTCATAATGTGGATGTGACGCCCGGATACTTAACCTACAGTAACCTCTGCTAATGATGCCATGTCACCTCAGTTACTGTTAATAAACTCGCGTTGATTCGAAACCAGTTCGAATTCAAAATCAAAATCAAGTCAAACGGTAAAAGTTTTCAAACATTAAAACCAAAATGTTCTAAACATAAAAAATAAATCATAAGTAGTAATGATGGAGAAACAACATTTTTATAAACTATTTAATTGCTCCAAAATAATTGTAACAGTGGCAATAATAATTAAATTAATGTTTTTTTATAAGTTTCTAATATTATAACTAGATTAGGAGCCTGTCAAAATAATTGAGGCAATGGCCTAATTAGTAATACTAATTTAGATGCTAACTTGGTATTTTATAAAATTAAAATAAATGAAACTATAAATGAAAATAGTAAAGAAATAAAAGAAACAGAAAAAGGAATACTTAAAAAAAAGGGAGAGAGACCTAAACCTACTGGACACCTTGGCCCATTAAACCAAATGGCCCAGCCCACCATCCCCATCTCCTTCTTCCTACTGCTCACCAGGGCTGGGTGGTCGCCGTGTGCCCGACCACGTCGCGGATCGGCCACGTGTCGCCAATCCGACGCATCCCCAGCCTCTACAAGGCCATCTCCGACACCCTTGGTCAAATCCTACCCCATTCCCCCCTCTGCGCGCCGCAATCGTCTCCACAGTGTTCGTCCGCCTCTGAAGTCGCCATGGCCGTGTCGTCCGCGTAGCCACTGCACTTTGTTCACCGCACCCCAGTGTCGCAGAGTACATCGTCGTCTACTACGCCACATGCGGTCGTCGGCGGGAGCTCGGTGCCCCTGCATCGCTGGCGCCGCCGTCTCCGTCCACCTTCGGCCGTCGTCGACCACGGGCTTCCTCCTCGACCCGGCGGACTCTGTCGATGATTCACTTCGGCGAGCTCTCCCCCGAGCCCGCTTTGCTCACCTACAGGTCACGGTGAGCCCCTGCCTTCTTCCCCTGCCCCTCTTTGTCGACGTCCGTACCTCGTGGTCGCCATCATCACTGTGGCCGAGCCCTCCACCGCGTACGCTCGTCGCCGGCCCCGATCATCGCCCTTCGCACTTGCCGTGGCCGCTTCCGCCCGGCTCCGTCCAGCCGCACCTGCCTCCGGCCACCGGCCCGCGCCCGTCGCCTCCATGCCTCGCCGGCTTGCCTCCCGTGCTCAGCCCCACTTACCACGGCCCCGGCCGCGCCGGCTTGACCGCGCGTGCGCCCGCCTCCCCCGCATCCAGCTCGCCTCGCCGCGCCGCTCCCGATGGCTGCCTCGACCCGCAGCTCCGCCCGGCACGCGTGCCTAGCCGCCTCCGCGGCCCCACTGCTCCTGCCGCCGGCGACCGCCCCAGCCTCGACGCATCCATCGCTGGGCCGCGCACGCCCCGGCCAGGCCACGGCCACCAGCGGCCATCCCCGCCCCGGCGCCTACCGCGCGCGCCCCCCCCCCTCCGGCGCCGCTCTCCGGCGGTGCCGCGCCCGCCGTCTTCTAGGGCCGCCGCGCGCCACTGCTGGTGGCTGCCGGCGCCGGCGCCCCGCGGCCTCGCCCCGCCCCGATGGATTTTGGCCTCGTGAGCGCCCAGCGCCCGTTACGCCTGGCGCCCGATATGGCCCTGAGCCTATGGCACGTGGGGCCCGCCCCTTTTAAAAGGAAAGAAAAAAAGGAAAAGATAAAAAAGGAATAATTAATTAATTAATTAATTAATCTAGCTTAATTAGCTAATTCACTCCTGATTAACCTAAGGTGTCTATGGCAGTAGGGCCCCACCATTAATTAGACTAATTTAAGTAATATATTACATACACGTGTCACAGACAGGTGGGACCCACTGGTCAGATTGACCAGTCAACCATGCTGATGTCAGCATGATGTCATGCTGATGTCATAAATCCTTTTCGAATTAATTTAATTAATATTAAATTCCAGAAATTAATAAAAACTTTAGAAAATCATATCTTTTAAACCGTAACTCGGATGAAAATAATTTATATATGAAAGTTGCTCAGAACAACGAGACGAATCCGAATACGCGGTCCGTTTGTCCGCCACACATCTCTATCATATCGAACGAGCAACATTCCCCCTCCGTTTCATCTGCCCGAAAATGGCTAACACTGGGAATACCTTTCCGGATGTTTTCCATCCTCGCTAGTATCACTCAGTACCGCGTTAGGTCACACGTAGCACCGCGTTTTACCATGTTATGCTTTGTGTTACAATTGTTTGCTTTATATTTATTGTTTCTTCCCCCTCTTCTCTCCGATAGACATCGGGACTGAGACCATTGATGCTTCGGTGTTCGACTACGGCTACGATTCCGAAGATTCCTTTCGTCTGCAGAGCTTCCAGGCAAGCCCCCCCTTTGATCACCAGATATCGCCTATTCTTCTCTCTACTGCTTGCATTAGAGTAGTGTAACATGTTACTGTTTGGTTACTCCTATTCTACTGCATAGCCTGTCATTGTAGCTACAACTGTTGACACCTTACCTGCCATCCTAATGCTTAGTATAGGATGCTAGTGCTCCATCAGTGGCCCTACCTTCTTGTCCGTCTGCCATGCTATGCTATCGGGCCGTGGTCACTAGGGTGGTGATCACGGGAATATATATACATACTTTACATGATACATGATGTGACTAAAGTCGGGTCGGCTCATTGAGTACCCGCAAGTGATTCGATGTGGGGGCTGAAAGGACAGGTGGCTCCATCCAGGTAGTGATGGGCCTGAGTTCCTGACGGCCCCCCGAGTGGATCTTTGTGGCGGAGCGATAGGGCAGGTTGAGACACCCGGTGGAGAGGTGGCCCGGCCCTGGTCGTTGTCCGCGGTTATTCCATAATAACACGCTTAACGAGTTTGGATATTTGATCTGAGTCTGGCCGTTGGCCTATACGCACTAACCAGCTACGTGGGAATAGTTATGGGCTCTCGACGTCATGGTATCAGCCGAAGCCTTCTTGACGTCAGCGACTGAGCGGCGCGCGCCGGGTTGGACCGCGTAACGCAACTTCCTTAGTAATGAAGGTTGCTAGGTCTGCTCACCGGCCGCGTACGCAATGTGCAGGTGTGCGTTGGGCGATGGGCCCAGACCCCTGCGCGCCTAGGACTTAGACCGGCGTGCTGACCTCTCTGTTGTGCTTAGGTAGGGCTGCGACGTGTTGATCTTCCGAGGCCGGGCATGACCCTGGAAAGTGTGCCCGGCCAAATGGGATCAAGCTTGCTGGGTTATGTGGTGCACCCCTGCAGGGAAGTTAATCTATTCGAATAGCCGTGTCCCTCGGTAAAAGGACGACCCGGAGTTGTACTCCGACCTCATGACAACTAGAACCGGATACTTAATAAAACACACCCTTATAAGTGCCAGATACAACTCGGTGGTTGCTCTCGCACAGGGTGATGTGCGGGAGGATTGCCGGGTAGGATTATGCTATACAATGTTACTTGGTGAACTTACCATCTATTCTATTCTACTGCTGCAAGACGGAGGCTGCAAGAAGCGAGGATACTTGTTACTTCCAGCTACTCTCATCTACTGCTGCAATAATGAAGGTGGCCAGAAGCGTAGTCTTCGATTGGATTAGCTATCCCCCTCTTATTCTGGCATTCTGCAGTTTAACCCACATATACTACCCCCTTTACACTGATACCATTGCATATGTAGTATAGATCCTTGCTTGCGAGTACTTTGGATGAGTACTCACGGTTGCTTTGCTCCCCCTTTTCCCCTTTCTGTTCCTTCTTCTCGGATGACGCAACCAGATGGTGGAGTCCCGAACCCAAATGAACCCGATGATGTTTCTACGTGGAGTTCGGCTTCGAGGAGTAGTTAGGAGGTCCCAGGCAGGAGGCCTTGCCTTTTCGATCGTTGTTAATTTTGTGCTAGCCTTCTTAAGGCAACCTTGTTTAACTTTATGTATGTACTCAGATATTTGTTGCTTCCGCTGACTTGTCTATGATCGAGTACTTGTATTCGAGCCCTCGAGGCCTCTGGCTTGTAATATGAAGCTTGTATGACTTATTTTACTTTTAGAGTTGTGTTGTGATATCTACCAGTGAGTCCCTGATCTTGGTCGTACACATTTGCGTGCATGATTAGTGTATGGACAAATCGGGGGCGTCACAAGTTGGTATCAGAGCCGACTGCCTGTAGGAATCCCCCTTTCGAACTCCTTGGCCGAAGTTGAGTCTAGTCTTTGAAAAACAAATTTACTAACTTGTTGTGTGGCTTACGGGCCCACAACACCAATGGGTGGTATTAGGATCTTTTACTCCTCGTCTATACTCTGGGACTCTGATCCCTGTTCTATTCGGGATAAATGAATTTTGCAAAAATCTAACATTAGGATCTCGTTATCACTTTCACCCGGAGAGCACCTTATTACCGATGATCGTCTGCTGCACCAGAAGACCCTGAAGATACTCTTTGCTGTTAACCCGAGAACTTGTGTTCATCGCGTTTGAAATTCCCCTTCCACCGTCAACCCTTATGATAACTACATGCTGTTGTCATTTTTACATTCATCCCCAGTTGGTCTTGTTATTACAAGATACCCCGAAATACTCGTCGTTGTTTCGATAATCCTTTGTGCCTACTGCCTTACAATTCCTTGTCACGTGAATACACCTACAAATTAATCCACACACATACCGAGGATTTGTTTCTCCCCAGTTGTTCATATGTTTCACTAAAGTCTTCGAAATCCTATTCGAGCTTTAGAAAATCGTCAACAACATATTTATCTTGAAATTCTTGCTTGCGTGCAATATGGTTAATCCCATAATGCTGGCAATCTTATTGCCATCCTTGTCACTATCATTTTGAGTCCGTTGATTCAAAATGTTGTGGATGCTCGCAATCCCCAATCAGATCCTAGAATTCATCCTTCTGACGGAGACGTCATATTAAACCTGGTTGGATCTCGACCAATCAAATTGCCATCGATTGTATCCCCAAGCATATTCAACTTATCCATCCTTGATCAGAGCGTTTGCTTATGATCTCTTGATTCGGAAAACATAATTCCTTTACATTTGGTTGAATTAGTCAGTTGTTGCTATAATCTGATCTCCTTTAATTATTTCTTCTTCTGGTTGAGTATCGATACTCACATCTGATTCCTTGCGGTCCGCTAGATCCTTTTGTGGATTATTATCCGACCGTTCCGACATATCAAAACCTTGAGTTCTTCCCCTGATACATAATGCCTTTGGTAAATTGCATCCTCTGCTTGGCCAACCATGCTCTGCTTTCGAGCTTGTGTTTTTACTTTTGAAACTTGTAGTATATGTTACTAAGATGCCCGATGGGTTGAACCTATGCCTTCCCCTAATCCGTGAGAACCCAAAAGTTTTCACAAGTCATACCCTTCTGGTGTTCTACCGGATAAAATTCCAACACTACAGTTTTATCAAAGCAAGAGGTAAATGAAATGTATGCATTGGAGAAATGGGAGTCGACCTTGAGCTTTTGTTCATGCCCATGGAAACGATGTAGACCGTCTCGGGAGCTTCTTGCAAAATGATTTTTCATCTAAATAATTCTTTCGGTGTCAATAAATTTGATCCCTTGCAGTTATGGTTCCGACCATGCTGTCCTTATTCAATATATCTGGAATAAATCCATTCCAGGCCTCGTCAATTTTTGACAAGGTTAAAGCATCTACTATCATAGGTCAATGACCTAGTTCAACTTCTATCGTGTTCTACCTTCGAGTTTTACCCTCTGATATCTCGAGGATATCATGCCTTTGCACCACACCTTTTGAACTTTTGATGAAGTAATACCTTTGCTTGTCGTAATCACTCTACGGGTTCTAGGTTGCCGTCAACCGAGGACGCCGTTTAGTAAATCAAATCTGCTCTAAAAATTCAACACCCCTAGTAGATGTTACTGGGATTTTTTTTAAACTCAATCTGGTTTATTCTTAGACTATCGGGTACATCCCTTGTCTAGCTATCGTTGACTATGCTACCTCGTCCTTCTTTGGTGCACGAATTCTTCAGAGATTGAGCACAACTTACGTCGAGCTTTCAGCATCTGGTTGCTTGTTCAGTAAGGCAACCTTGGTTCCGAGCTTGCATACTATATATTGATCCTATAACTTGCCACTTCGTCATCCCTTGCTTGTTGCCATTGTTGTTTGATTGCATCCTCTTGAAACCTCCCTGCAAATGTGTCGGATCACCTTCAACACTTTGACTTCTTCCGAGATGTCAACTGTGTTCATGATGAGAATTACATTCCTTGCCATCGATGATTTTTATTATCATCAACAACATTCTTGACTTCCTTTCAACGTGAACTTTTCCACATTATGAATACAACTTGCTCTCCAGCTAGTGTTGTGTTCTGCCTTGAAGTATTATTGTCTTTTATATCAAGAATGTTGTGGGGATCGCTCCACCTCTCAGCAATTCTCGGCATGATGATAATTCTCACCATCACCGTTCTTCCTTGTTCCTCGTGTTGTTTTTAACCGGGATACCAATATGCTAACGATGCTGCTTGAGTTCTGTACTTCTAGCAACCTATTGCTTTGAAGTTAACGATCGACAGTTCGTTCTTAGACTGTTGGTTATTGAATCATCACTCTAACATTGACCTTGCTGCCTAAGGTCATATTTCGGGCACACCTTTCACCTAATGATTAATGGTGTATGTTTTTCTCGAGCATACATCGTTATATCATTTGAATTGATAAGTGCCATCCTCTTGTTCACATTATTGTGGAAATCCCTCCGTTTGGAATTCTCGATGAATTGTTGCTGAGCCCATCAGCCACCTCCTCATCCTCTCCTTGGTTTAAATGATGAACTATTGTTTCGGGAACCCGCTCCCATAGTTCCTTTCCCGAGAATCTTGCAATGTCATTTCGTCGATTAATGTTGCACCGTTTCTTCTCAAACATCCCGAGTCTGAGGTATCGTGACACCAATCGGATCTGAATCTCGGTCAGATATGATGGTTGGGACAACTTTCCAGTAGTTATAATGTTGGTCCTTTGATGACCTGGTAATATGATGTCATGCCTAGCACCCCTGGCTGGAGGACCCATCATTATAATTTCTTTTGCAAGGATAGCCATTCTTCCACGAGGAGATTGTAAGACTTATCTTATAAGTTGCTCCTGATGGATCATTTGTGTATCCAAAGTGTGACCCTTGATTGAAAAACCATATCATTGTTACCTCGAAGCATGACTATGATAACCCACTCATCAACAAGAACATTGGAGGCGCTATGCTAAATGTTTCTTGGTCAGTTATCTGAACACTGTTGTATGGTAACATCTTGATTTATCCTCGCCTCTTTATCTGAATGTTTGGGTACTTTCTCTCCTACCCTGTATGCCATGTTCTTCTTGTCCATGGGAAGGATATACTCCTAATAATTGTGTGTAATCACAATTTTCCTTTCCATTTGTTTGTTTAACCTTTCCTTGATCTACATGATCTAAGCAGTAATAATTCTCTGCTTATGTAAACACCTCGTTGTACAACTCTGTCAGTAAGACCTTGATTCTATTGTTAATAACATTCTAGTACTGCCGGTGGACGAGAACTTCGCCTATTGGTCCGCCTCGATTAAACGAACGGGAAAATGTTTCTCTTCGTTCCCTGGCCTTGGTACCGACATTGTTGCCAACATAGCTGACAAGCTATCTACTGCCTCCCTGTCGCGGTTGTGCAAGATGTCACCCCCCTTCCTACTTTCGACCCACATGGTGGTCCCATAACCCACAGGTACACAGGATCGAAACCTGACTCTTCTTTACAACCCAGATTTTAATGTATCCTTTGCACCTAGCTTCGTATGTGATTCACGAGCTAAATTATATACCATTATTCATCCTGGAATCAAACATCATGTTATTCTCGTTGTTCAAGCCCCCATTACAGCTTCTGTCTAGGCATCAAATGATTTCCTACCCACTTGAAACTTTGGTACCACCGTAAATTGCACTCAACGAATCCACTGAAATACAACTCGTGGGGTACCTCGTGTATTTCCCATTGAGTTCACCGTCAGATGCCTATCCTTGTGGAGATGCGTTCTTCTAGAGTTTTTCCCCTGGTCCCGTTCGTAGGACGATGGAGATCCCGAAGGAAGGATGACGACTTGATCACGATGACTTGAAGCAGAGAAATGAAGACATCGACGAAAGGGATCATCCTCTTCGAAAGGGCAGCCAGGACCGAGAAGATCCGTTAGATTTTCGTAACCAGAACTTTCCCCTTTACTCCCCTCCTAAATCTCGGGACGAGATTTCTTGTAGTGGAGGAGAATTGTGACGCCCGGATACTTAACCTATAGTAACCTCTGCTAATGATGCCACGTCACCTCAATTACTGTTAATAAACTCACGTTGATTCGAAACCAGTTCGCATTCAAAATCAAAATCAAGTCAAACGGTAAAAGTTTTCAAACATTAAAACCAAAATGTTCTAAACATGAAAAATAAATCATAAGTAGTAATGATGGAGAAACAACATTTTTATAAACTATTTAATTGCTCCAAAATAATTGTAACAGTGGCAATAATAATTAAATTAATGCTTTTTATAAGTTTCTAATATTATAACTAGATTAGGAGCCTGTCAAAATAATTGAGGCAATGGCCTAATTAGTAATACTAATTTAGATGCTAACTTGGTATTTTATAAAATTAAAATAAATGAAACTATAAATGAAAATAGTAAAGAAATAAAAGAAATAGAAAAAGGAATACTTAAAAAAAAGGGAGAGAGACCTAAACCTACTGGACACCTTGGCCCATTAAACCAAATGGCCCAGCCCACCATCCCCATCTCCTTCTTCCTACTGCTCACGAGGGCTGGGTGGTCGCCGTGTGCCCGACCACGTCACGGATCGACCACGTGTCGCCCATCCGACGCATCCCCAGCCTCTACAAGGCCATCTCCGACGCCCTAGGTCAAATCTTACCCCATTCCCCCCTCTGCGCGCCGCCATCGTCTCCACAGTTTACGTCCGCCTCTGAAGTTGCCATGGCCGTGTCGCCCGCGTAGCCACTGCACTTTGTTCACCGCACCCCAGTGTCGCAGAGTACGTCATCGTCTACTACGACACATGCAGTCGTCGGCGGGAGCTCGGCGCCCCTGCATCGCTGGCACCGCCGTCTCCGTCCACCTTCGGCCGTCGTCGACCACGGGCTTCCTCCTCGACCCGGCGGACTCTGTCGATGATTCACTTCGGCGAGCTCTCCCCCGAGCCTGCTTTGCTCACCTACAGGTCACGGTGAGCCCCTGCCATCTTCCCCTGCCCCTCTTTTTCGACGTCCGTACCTCGTGGTCGCCATCATCACTGTGGACGAGCCATCCACCGCGTACGCTCGTCGCCGGCCTCCTTCCGGTGACCAAATGACCGCGCGTCTGCCCCGGTCATCGCCCTCCAAACTTGCCGCGGCCGCTTCCGCCCGGCTTCGTCCAGCCGCACCTGCCTCCGGCCACCGGCCCGCGCCCGTCGCCTCCATGCCTCGCCGGCTTGCCTCCCGTGCTCAGCCCCACTTACCACGGCCCCGGCCGCGCCGGCTTGACCGCGCGTGCGCCCGCCTCCCCCGCATCCAGCTCGCCTCGCCGCGCCGCTCCCGACGGCTGCCTCGACCCGCAGCCCCGCCCGGCACGCGTGCCTAGCCGCCTCCGCGGCCCCACTGCTCCTGCCGCCGGCGACCGCCCCAGCCTCGACGCATCCATCGCTGGGCCGCGCACACCCCGGCAAGGCCACGGCCACCAGCGGCCGACCCCGCCCCGGCGACTACCGCGCGCGCCCCCCCCTCCGACGCCGCTCTCCGGCGGTGCCGCGCCCGCCATCTTCTAGGGCCGCCGCGCGCCACTGCTGGTGGCTGCCGGCGCCGGCGCCCCGCGGACTCGCCCCACCCCGATGGATTTTGGCCTCGTGAGCACCCAGCGCCTGTTACGCCCGGCGCCCGATATGGCCCTGGGCCTATGTCACGTGGGGCCCGCCCCTTTTAAAAGGAAAGAAAAAAGGAATAATTAATTAATTAATTAATCTAGCTTAATTAGCTAATTAACTCCTGATTAACCTAAGGTGTCTATGGCAGTAGGGCCCCACCATTAATTAGACTAATTTAAGTAATATATTACATACACGTGTCACAGACAGGTGGGACCCACTGGTCAGATTGACCAATCAACCATGCTGATGTCAGCATGATGTCATGCTGATGTCATAAATCCTTTTCGAATTAATTTAATTAATATTAAATTCCAGAAATTAATAAAAACTTTAGAAAATCATATCTTTTAAACCGTAACTCGGATGAAAATAATTTATATATGAAAGTTGCTCAGAACGACGAGACGAATCCGAATACGCGGTCCGTTTGTCCGCCACACATCTCTATCATATCGAACGAGCAACATTCCCCCTCCGTTTCATCTGCCCGAAAATGGCTAACACTGGGAATACCTTTCCGGATGTTTTCCATCCTCGCTAGTATCACTCAGTACCGCGTTAGGTCACACGTAGCACTGCGTTTTACCATGTTATGCTTTGTGTTACAATTGTTTGCTTTATATTTATTGTTTCTTCCCCCTCTTCTCTCCGATAGACATCGGGACTGAGACCATTGATGCTTCGGTGTTCGACTACGGCTACGATTCCGAAGATTCCTTTCGTCTGCAGAGCTTCCAGGCAAGCGCCCCCTTTGATCACCAGATATCGCCTATTCTTCTCTCTACTGCTTGCATTAGAGTAGTGTAACATGTTACTGTTCGGTTACTCCTATTCTACTGCATAGCCTGTCATTGTTGCTACAACTGTTGACACCTTACTTGCCATCCTAATGCTTAGTATAGGATGCTAGTACTCCATCAGTGGCCCTACCTTCTTGTCCGTCTGCCATGCTATGCTATCGGGCCGTGGTCACTAGGGTGGTGATCACGGGAATATATATATACATACTTTACATGATACATGATGTGACTAAAGTCGGGTCGGCTCATTGAGTACCCGCAAGTGATTCGATGTGGGGGCTGAAAGGACAGGTGGCTCCATCCAGGTAGTGATGGGCCTGAGTTCCTGACGGCCCCCCGAGTGGATCTTTGTGGCGGAGCGACATGGCAGGTTGAGACACCCGGTGGAGAGGTGGCCTGGCCCTGGTCGTTGTCCGCGGTTATTCCATAATAACACGCTTAACGAGTTTGGATATTTGATCTGAGTCTGGCCGTTGGCCTATACGCACTAACCAGCTACGTGGGAATAGTTATGGGCTCTCGACATCGTGGTATCAGCCGAAGCCTTCTTGACGTCAGCGACTGAGCGGCGCGCGCCGGGTTGGACCGCGTAACGCAACTTCCTTAGTAATGGAGGTTGCTAGGTCTGCTCACCGGCCGCGTACGCAACATGCAGGTGTGCGTTGGGCGATGGGCCCGGACACCTGCGCGCCTAGGTCTTAGACCGGCGTGCTGACCTCTCTGTTGTGCTTAGGTAGGGCTGCGACGTGTTGATCTTCCGAGGCCGGGCATGACCCTGGAAAGTGTGCCCGGCCAAATGGGATCAAGCGTGCTGGGTTATGTGGTGCACCCCTGCAGGGAAGTTAATCTATTCGAATAGCCGTGTCCCTCGGTAAAAGGATGACCCGGAGTTGTACTCCGACCTCATGACAACTAGAACCGGATACTTAATAAAACACACCCTTATAAGTGCCAGATACAACTCGGTGGTTGCTCTCTCACAGGGTGATGTGCGGGAGGATTGCCGGGTAGGATTATGCTATACGATGTTACTTGGTGAACTTACCATCTATTCTATTCTACTGCTGCAAGACGGAGGCTGCAAGAAGCGAGGATACTTGTTACTTCCAGCTACTCTCATCTATTGCTGCAATAATGAAGGTGGCCAGAAGCATAGTCTTCGATTGGATTAGCTATCCCCCTCTTATTCTGGCATTCTGCAGTTTAACCCACATATACTACCCCCTTTACACTGATACCATTGCATATGTAGTATAGATCCTTGCTTGCGAGTACTTTGGATGAGTACTCACGGTTGCTTTGCTCCCCCTTTTCCCCTTTCTGTTCCTTCTTCTTGGATGACGCAACCAGATGGTGGAGTCCCGAACCCAGATGAACCCGATGATGTTTCTACGTGGAGTTCGGCTTCGAGGAGTAGTTAGGAGGTCCCAGGCAGGAGGCCTTGCCTTTTCGATCGTTGTTAATTTTGTGCTAGCCTTCTTAAGGCAACCTTGTTTAACTTTATGTCTGTACTCAGATATTTGTTGCTTCCGCTGACTTGTCTATGATCGAGCACTTTTATTCGAGCCCTCGAGGCCCCTGGCTTGTAATATGAAGCTTGTATGACTTATTTTACTTTTAGAGTTGTGTTGTGATATCTACCAGTGAGTCCCTGATCTTGGCCGTACACATTTGCGTGCATGATTAGTGTATGGACAAATCGGGGACGTCACAGTGGACAAGTTTGCGATGAAAGGAAGTCAAGGGTGTTGCCGATGATAATAAAAATCATTGAGGGCAAGGAGAGTATTTCTCATCATGAACACAGTTGACATCTCGAAAGAAGTCAAAGTGCTGAAGGTGATCCGACACATTTGCCGGGGGGTGGGTTTCAAGAGGTTGCTATCAAGCAACAATGGCAACAAGCAAGAGAATGACGAAGTGGCAAGTTGTAGGGTCAATATAAAAGATGCAAGCTCGGAACCCAAGTTGCCTTTCAAGACAAGCAACATGATGTTGAAAGCTCGACGTAAGTCGTGCTCACACACTGAAGAATTTGTGCACCAGAGAAGGACAAGGTAGTACAATCAAAGATAGCAAGACCAGGATGCAACCGATAGTCCAGGAATGACCAGATTGAGTTCAGAATTTCCCAGTAAAAATATTAGGGGTATTTGATTTGTAGTGCGGAATAATTCCACTAGTCGGTGTCCTCGGTTGACAACAATCTAGAACCCGTAGAGTGATTACGATAAGGGAAGACATTACTTCGACAACGTTAGTAAGACGTGGTGCAGTGGCAAGACATCTTCGAGATACAAGGGGGTAATACTCGAAGTAGAACATGATAGAGGTAGAACCAAGTCATTGACCTGTGACAGTAGATACTTCAACCTTGCCAAAAATAGACGAGGCACTGGAATGAATTCCCATCAGACATATCAGATCAGGACAACATGGTCAGAACCATAACTGTAAGGAATCAATTCAAGAATACCAAAGAATCATACGGCTGGATAATCATTTTGCAAGAAGCTTCGAGACGGTCTACATCATTTTCATGGGCATGAACACAAGTTCAAGGTCGACTCCCACTTCTTTAATGCAAATCATTTCATTCACCTCTCGCTTTGATAAAACTGTAGTGTTGGAATTTTATTTGGCAGAACACCGGAAGGGTATGACTTGTGAAAACTTTCGGGTTCTCACGAATTAGGGGATGGCATAGGTTCAACCCATCGGGCATCTTAGTAGCATATACCACAAGTTTCAAAAGTAAAAACACATGCTCGAAAGCAGAGCATGGTTGGCAAAGCAGAGGGTACAATTTACCAAAGGCATTATGTATCAAGGGAAGAACTCACAAGGTGATTGAATATGAAGGACACTATCGGATAACAATCCAACAATGGATCGGGCGATCCACAATGGAGCTGATGTGAGTATCGGTACTCACTCAGAGGAAGAAAGATTGCAGAGGCATCAAATTCAAGAATCACCTGATTAGTCTGATGCTTAAATAGAAAGAAATTATGGTTTACGAAACGAAGGATCAGAAGCAGATGCTCTGATCAAGGATGGATAAGTTGAAAACACTTAGTTGGACATTCAATAAAGGTTTGAATTGCCAAGAACAAACTCATGTCCGGAATGACGTCTGAGCTGGAAAGATAATTTTAAAAAGGATAACCTGATGATTGTGTGCATACGCACACATTGAATCAATAGCCTCTGGCTAAGACAAGGGATGTTAACGAAGACTACTAGTCATATGGAATTAACCATAATGCAAGTAGACAAGAATTTCAAGAGTAACAGGCTGCAAAGGATTTTCGAAAGATCAAAAAGTATTCCGAAGGATATTGTTAGACACATGAACAATCGAGAAGAACAGATTATCAATAAATGTGACGAAATAACCGTAAGGGTTTTCATGTGAAATAAAACTACAAGACAGTAAACTCAAAGGATTCTCGGGACAACGGAGAATATTTCGAGGCATCTTGTAACAACAAGAGCGATGAGGAATGATCATGAGAGTGAAAAGTGCATGCAGATATCCATAGGGACATATCGGTGGCAGTGAATTGCAAAGGCGATGAGCACAAGGGTCTCGGGAAAATATCGAGGGATACCCTTAGAATCTTCTGACGAAGTAGTTGATCTTCTGGAATGAGGGCTCTCCGGGAGAAATAGTTACGAGAACCTAAAGTCGGAGTTAGTAAAATCTTTTAACCCTAATAGAAGAGAGATCAGAGTCCCAGAGTATAGACGAGGAGTAAAAGATCCTAATACCACCCATTGGTGTTGTGGGCCCGTAAGCCACACAACAAGTTAGTAAATTTGTTTTTCAAAGACTAGACTCAACTTAGGCCAAGGAGTTGGAAAGGGGGATTCCTACAGGCAGTCGGCTCTGATACCAACTTGTGACGCCCCCGATTTGACCGTACACTAATCATGCACGAAAATGTGTACGACCGAGATCAGGGACTCACTGGAAGATATCACAACACAACTCTAGACACAAATTAAAATAATACCAGCTTTATATTACAAGCCAGGGGCCTCGAGGGCTTGAATACAAAAGCTCGAATACACAAGAGTCAGCGGAAGCAAAAATATCTGAGTACAGACATAAGTTAAACACGTTTGCCTTAAGAAGGCTAGCACAAAAGGTAACAATGATCGAAAAGGCAAGGCCTCCTGCCTGGGACCTCCTAACTACTCCTCGAAGCCAAACTCCACGTAGAAACATCCTCGGGATCTTCTGGCTCCTGGACTCCATCAATCTGGTTGCATCATCCGAGAAGAAGAAACAAGAGGGGAAAAGGGGGGGAAAAGCAACCGTGAGTACTCATCCAAAGTACTCGCAAGCAAGGATCTACACTAAATATGCAATGATATATGTGTAAAAGGGTAATATCTCTGGACTGAACTGCAGAATGCCAGAATAAGAGGGGGATAGCTAACCCAATCGAAGACTACACTTCTAGTAACCTCCATCTTGCAGCAGAAGATGAGGGTAGCTGGAAAGTAAAAAGTATGCTCGCTTCTGGCAGCCTCCGTCTTGCAGAAGTAGAAGGGAGTAGATGGTAAGTTCACCAAGTAACATCGTATAGCATAAACCTACTCGGCGATCCTCCCGCACATCACCCTGTGAGAGAGCGACCACCGAGTTATATCTGGAACTCAGCTGGGTGTGTTTTATTAAGTATCCGGTTCTAGTTGTCATGAGGTCAGAGTACAACTCCGGGTCGTCCTTTTACCGAGGGACACGGCTATTCGAATAGATTAACTTCCCTGCACGGGTGCACCACATAACCCAGCACGCTCGATCCCATTTGGCCGGACACACTTTCCAGGGTCATGCCCGGCCTCGGAAGATCAACACGTCGCAGCCCTACCTAAGCACAACAGAGAGGTCAGCACGCCGGTCTAAACCCTAAGCGCACGGGGGTCTGGACCCATCGCCCAATGCACACCTGCACGTTGCGAGGGCGGCCGGTAAGCAGACCTAGCCTCTCCTAATACCAGAGTAGGCGTTCCGGTCCAATCCGGCGCGCGCCGCTAAACCGCTGACGTCAAGAAGGCTTCGGCTGATACCATGACGTCGAGTGCCCATAACTATTCCCATGTAGCTGGTTAGTGCGTATAGGCCAATGGCCAAACTCAGATCAAATACCAAGATCTCGATAAACATGTTATTATGACATAATCGCAGACAACGACCAGGGCCAGGCCCACCTGTCTCCTAGGTGGTCGCAACCCGCCCTGTCGCTCCGCCACAAAGTAACCATCAGGGGGCTGCTGGGAACCCAAGCCCACCACTACCTGTGTGGAACCACCTGCCCCTTCAGCCCCCATCTCCGAATCATCATCATGTGTATGTAAAGTATGTATATAGTATATACCCTTGATCACCACCCGAGTGATCACGACCCGATGGTATAGCATGGCAGACAGACAAGAATGAAGGGCCACTGATGGAATACTAGCATCCTATACTAAGCATTAGGATGGCAGGTACATGTATCAATAGTTGTAGTAGCAATGACCGGCTATGCAACAGAATAGGAGTAACCAAACAGTAACATGCTACACTACTCTAATGTAAGCAGTAGAGAGAAGAATAGGCGATATCTGGTGATCAAAGGGGGGGGGGCTTGCCTGGTTGCCCTGGCAGGAAGGATGGGTCATCGTTGACGCAGACGATCATAGTTGCACCGACAGTGTCTCAGTCCCGGTGTCTATCGCAGAGAAGAGGGGGGGAGAAACAATAAATATAAAGCAAACAATTGTAACACAAAGCACAACATGGCAAAACGCGATGCTACGTGTGACCTAACGCGGTACTGAGTGATACTAGCGAGGATGGAAAACATCCGGGAAGGTATTCCTAGTGTTAGGCATTTTCGGGCAGATGAAAGGGAAGGGGAATGTTGCATGTTCGGTATGACAGAGATGTGTGGAAGACGAACGGACGGTGTATTCGGATTCTTCTCGTCGTTCTGAGCAACTTTCATATATAAAACTTTTTCATCCGAGTTACGGATTATTTTATATGATTTTTCAAAGTTTTATTAATATTCTGTAATTTATTATTAATTCGAAAATAAAAGTAAAATGCTACGGGTACCCAGCTCTGTGTACACAGGAGTGTACGAGAGGCTGACATGTGGGCCAGGGGGTCCCAGTTGACCAGTCAACGTTTGACTGGTCAACAGGGGGTGGGGCCCCCTGTCATAGAGACATCTAACTAATTACTAATTAGTTAGGTTAACTAATTAATTAGTTTAACTAAAACAACTGATTTAAGTTAATTAAGTTAATTAAGTTAATTAATCAATCAATTAATTATTTTTATAATATATTTTTATATCTTTTTTTCTTTTTCTTTTTTAAAAATAGGGGCTGGGCCCTTCTGGTCAGCGGCCCACAAGGCCTTGCGGGGCGGGTGATGACCCACAACCGTAAGGGATCTATTGCAGCGTTTTCGATAAGTAAGAGTGTCGAACCCAACGAGGAGCAGAATGTATTGATAAGCGATTCTGAGCAAGGAATTACTGCAAGCACTGAAAGATAACTTTTTAGGGGTTTTCTTGATATAAGCAACAGGAAAGTAAAAGCGAGCAAAGTAAAAGGCACTGAAGAGTAACAAGTGGCCCAATCCTTTCTGAGCAAAGGAGAGGCCTAGCAACTGAACTTATAAAGGCTAAGGTGTTCTTGAGGACACACGGGAGAGGTAGTCATGTGCTTTCGCCATATTCCGTATCGGTACTATGTTATGTGTTGATAAGTGTTGAGTGGGTGGATCTATGCTAGTACACTCTCTAGACTAAGATGAGTGCACTCTTATGATTAAACACCTTGCAAGCATCCGCAAATACAAGATAGTATTTAAGGCAAAAGCCTAACCATAGCAATACGATCGATGATCCATTGTTCCCTTGTGCAAAAGCGTGCGAACTGGGGTTCAGGTTTCTGTCACTCCGGCAACCCACCGTAAGCATTCTTTGTACGCAATGTATTCCCCTAGGTCCTTAATAAGGCGAAGTGTTGAGTGTTCGACTCACACAACACCACTAGTAGAATAACAACACAACTTAAGTATCAAACAACACATATTACTTCAACATCATATGACTACTAACAACAAGACTTTTCCCATGTCCTCAAGAACTAAGGTAACTACTCACAAGACATAAAAGAGATCATGATCAGTGGAGATAAATGGATGATAAACAATCTGGACATAATGATATTTCTCCAACAAAACTCAATAGCATTCACCACAAGGTAGTAATCAACACCGATGGAGTAGAGAGGATAGATAGTACGGGTTACAACACAAGTTGCAATGGTGAGATGAGATTTGGATGAAGATGGAGATGGTGCTGATGTTGGGGATGATGTTGATGATGATCTCGATGATGCCCGTGACGATGGTGATGACGATGGCGATGATCTCCCCTTCCGGGAGGTGATCTCCCCGGCGGAATCTGCCCGCCGGAGATGGCTTTTTATTCTCTGTAGGTTTCCGCCACGGAGCGGCGGCGGAACTCCGTCAAAACTCCTCTTTTTAGGGTTTTCGGATGACGAGGAGTATATAGGAAAAAGGGAGCAGCCGGAGGTGGGCCAGGGGCTCCAGGCGCCCCCCGGCGCGGCCAGGGAGGGGCCCGCGCCAGGTGGCCGCCTGGGCGCCCTGTGGCCCCCCTCTGGTTGCTCTTTTGCGTGCCTTCGTGATCCGTCTGGAAAATACCCTCCGTCGATTTTCAGGTAATTTGGAGGTATTCTTCTTCAGCAACTTAGCGTCCACTTTTTACCGCTAAATCCTGCGTCTGCTGCTTCGGCACCGGAAAGTTGCAAACTGTGTAAAATAGGCCAAAACAACATAAGAACATCATCGTAATGTGAAATATATCAATGAATAAGGATGAATTACGATATAAAATAGTGATGCATTTTGGACGTATCAACACCCCCAAGCTTAGACCTCGCTTGTCCCCAAGCGAATACTGAGCTCGGTAAACCTGTCCACAAGTTTAGAGAGTGAAGTGTCGATAAATAGAATACGGACAAGAAGCATCCCAGTTTTTTCACCAACTCAAATATCCTCAACAGCAATCTTCAACTCATAAGGCCCTTATAAAAGAGTGGTAACACTTATATTCGGAAGTAGGGCTAAGGAAACTCATCAAATCATGGCAAACATGTCCTTTGGTCAAAGAACAACTAATAGCTTTTACTTTTGCTCTTTCTCTTTATGTTTTGATGAGATTAATTGAAGCTTTTGAAAGAACATGTTATTAGGCAAGAAGTGAAAGTGTTAACACAAAGGAAGATGTTTGCCTTAGCTGGGCTTGACAAACAACTTACTTATCAAATGATAATGTCAACAAGGATATGATATGACAAATCTTAATGCAACTTTATATGAATGAATCCTCGTCAACATCAAATGTCTGCTCTCTTTTAAGAATAGAAGGAAGTAGGAATAACTGACTCAACCTAAAAACTAAGAGATAGGCCCCGCTCTAGGGAAGTAGGCAAAACTCATGTGCTATCCTTAAATCAAACAGAATGAAAACAAGTTTTGAGAGGTGCATGATTTGTCAACGAATGCTAATAGATAACTCAATTACTTCTCGAGCTGGACAAGTTTCGAGGAACGGCTCCCGTACGGGGACGATCACATCCCCTAAATCTCCTTTGTTTATCGCTGCCAAAGTTTTCTGATTTCTCATGAACAAAGCGTGAAGGAGGGTTTGTTTGTTGTATTATCTTTTATGAGCCGGGCGCACTCATGCCAGTTCCTTCTCGTATTAGGGGTTTGCAGATTAGACATGCAATCCCGGGGTAAAACTTGTCCAACTTAAAAAGATCATGAATTAACTATTACTTCCTCATGAGCTAAAACAGGGGCACAAAATAGAAGATTTTGAACATTTAAGGATAACACATAAATTCTATACTTTAGGAGGTGGTAGTGGAATACCATGAGGTATTGGTTTAAGGGTATGGATGCACAAGCAGAATTCCGCTTAGTACAGAGTTAGGCTAGCAAAGGCTTTGAGAGAACAGACAATTGATGATGACTAAGATGCAAAGCAATATAAAGCATAAACATTAAAATAAGCATAACACATCAAGTTGTCTTCCTTGTCAGCATAACACTTCAAGCATAATAACATAAAGGTTTTGGCTATGTCGATACTTTAAGAAAATCATGCTTGTTGTTATGACCAAAGCTATGTTTGCCAAGATTAAATAAAGTTTTCAAAGCCATACCTGATATAAGGTCAACACTCCCCATAAGAATCATCATATAAGGTCGATTGCGTGAAGAGAATACCGAGTGCAGCAAAGGAACCAATAGACTTCTCATTAATATTCCATCATAGACGACTCCACACTCACGGATACAATCTCTCCACCGAAGGAGTGATAGACCTCAATGCACACACCTATTTCATATAATAACCTCCCTAGACATGATACGACTCTACTTGACTCTAAAAGACAAAAGATAAAGATAAAGATACCGGGCACTCCCCCAAGCTTGGAACAAGCCAAGGGAATGCCATTACCCAAGGAGATTTCACTCCTCATTCTTGTTGACGTTGATCACGTAGTTCTCGGCGAAGCGCTTCCATGGAAGGGGTTCTCCAGTCTCATATGAGAAGTTTGTCTCCTGAATCCTGCATGCAGCACCCATACCCATGCGCATAAACCTTAGTTCATACTCACAGTTCTGGTGATGTAGATCATAAATTTGCCCTTGGAGCTCTTCAATTCTTTCTTCAGATGCGGTGATGCTTTTCCACATCTCCTTCATCTCCTTCAGGAAGTAGGTCTTCAGCTCGTTGATGATGTCAAAGTTAGCTTCAACACCACGCTCGATCATCTTCTTGTACTTGAAGACTTCTTGCTCCACTTCTTCTAGCCTGGCCTGGATGCTTCCCTCCTTGATAGGTCCCTTCAGATCTTCTTGATGGAGGACACCGTCCTCCATCCGAACAACCTGAGGGTGCTTCTTCACCTCAGCGAGGTAAGGGTTGATGACGTTGACGACGAACTTGTCCTTGGGGGAGCTTGGAGAAGCCATGGCACCTAGGTCCAGCTGAAAGATTCCCTGGCAGAAACAGATACGTTGCCGGAACAATCCGGGCAAATATATAGCAAAAATTTATGCACAGAAAGGAAGGTAACAGGCTAAAGCGGGGTCGGAGACGGACTCCTGGGTGCCCAGGCGGCCTCCCGGCGCGGCCAGGAGGTAGGGCGCGCCAGGGGGGCGCCTGGGCCCCCTGGAGCTTGTCTCCGGCTCCACTTAGGCTTAAAATTTTACTAATTTTGCAAAAACTCATAATATGGAACTTTTATGGCGGTTCGCGATGTTTCCTTAGCGTAATACATACCTTTTCTTATTCTTCTTCTGCTGGTGTCTGAAACAGGGCTGCAACATGTTCTTCGTGAGTTGTTGTGTATATCATATTCACATCAACATTGACAGGGTCTCCTGCTATGTAATGCTTAAGTCTTTGCCCATTCACAACTTGAGGTTTGGTGCCTTCAAAATTGTTAATCTTGATTGCACCAGACCGATAGACTTCTTTAATATGAAATGACCCTTCCCACATGGAAAGTAGTTTGCCTGGAGAAAACCTGAAACGTGATCTAAACAACAAAACTTTATCACCAACATTAAATTCACGTTTCAGAATTCTCCTATCATGCCACTTCTTTACCTTTTCCTTGAACATTTTAGCGCTCTCATAAGCTTCACTTCTCCACTCATCTAGAGAAGTCAAGTTCATGAGACGCTTCTCGCCAGCTAACTTTGGGTCAGCATTAAGCTCTCTAACAGCCCAGAAAGCTTTGTGCTCTAACTCTAATGGCAAATGGCAAGCCTTGCCATACACCATCTTATAGGGGGACATGCCCATGGGGTTTTTGTAAGCAGTTCTATACGCCCACAAAGCATCTCCTAATTTATTTGACCAGTCCTTTCTATTTCTGTTTACTGTCTTCTGCAAGATCAACTTAATCTCTCTATTGGTGAGCTCAACTTGCCCACTAGTTTGAGGATGGTACGGTGAAGCAATTCTATGATTGACATCGTACTTGGCTAAAGCTTTTCTAAAAGCTCCATGCGTGAAGTGTGATCCTCCATCAGTCATGAGATACCTAGGTACACCAAACCTAGGAAAAATCACATCTTTGAGCATTTTCAAAGATGTCTTGTGATCAGCACTTTCAGTGGGGATTGCTTCAACCCACTTGGTCACATAATCAACAGCTACTAAAATGTGAGTGTACTTGTGCGAAGAAGGAAAAGGACCCATAAAATCAAAACCCCAACAATCAAAAGGTTCAATCACTAGTGAGTAATTCATAGGCATCTCATTCCTTCTACTAATGTTACCAACTCTCTGACATTTATCACGGGCTAAAACATAATTTCTAGCATCCTTAAAGAGAGTAGGCCAATAAAAACCTGATTGAAGAACCTTATGTGCGGTCCTCTCACTGGCATGATGTCCTCCATAGGGACTATCATGACACTGTCTGAGAATGTCCTTCTGCTCATGTTCCGGTATGCATCTTCTCACGATCCCGTCGGGACCTTCTTTGAAAAGATGTGGGTCATCCCAAAAGTAGTGCCTCAATCATGAAATAACTTCTTCCTTTGCTGAAATGTTAAACCTGGAGGCAAATACTTTGCAACGATAAAATTAGCATAATCTGCAAACCAAGGATCGGAAAGAGATTGTACTTTTACAACGGCAAGTTGCTCGTCTGGAAAACTTTCGTTGACTGGGATGGGATCATGCGGTATATCTTCCATCCTTGAAAGATTGTCCGCCACCGGATTGTCTTCTCCTTTCCTATCAACAATCTGCAAATCAAATTCTTGAAGAAGGAGTACCCATATGATAAGCCTTAGCTTGGCATCCTTCTTTGTCATAAGGTACTTAATGGCAGCATGGTCAGTATGAATAATAACTTTGGAATCAACAATATACTGCCTAAACTTATCACAAGCAAACACTACAGCTAAGAATTCTTTCTCAGTAGTAGCATAATTCTTTTGAGCACTATCACGGGTTTTACTAGCATAATGTATAACATTCAATTTCTTATCAACTCTTTGTCCTAAAACAGCTCCAACAGCAAAATCACTAGCATCACACATAATCTCAAAAGGTAAATTCCAGTCAGGTGGTTGTACTATAGGAGCGGTTATTAAAGCTTTCTTAAGAACTTCAAAAGCTTCCTTACAATCTTCATCAAATACAAAAGGAACGTCCTTCTGGAGAAGATTAGTGAGGGGCCTCGAAGTCTTAGAAAAGTTTTTAATAAATCTTCTATAGAAACCAGCATGACCAAGAAAACTGTGGATACCTTTGATGTCCCTTGGATAGGGCATCCTCTCAATTGCTTCGATCTTGGCCTTGTCCACCTCAATTCCCCTTTCGGAAATCTTGTGACCAAGAACAATTCCTTCGTTAACCATGAAGTGGCACTTCTCCCAGTTGAGTACCAGATTTGTCTCCTCACATCTCTGTAAAACTTTATTAAGGTTGTGGAGACAATGGTCAAAGGAAGTTCCATAGACGGAGAAATTGTCCATGAAGACTTCCACAATCTCCTCACAGAAACCATGAAAGATAGCAGACATACACCTTTGAAAAGTAGCAGGGGCATTACATAAACCAAAAGGCATACGCCTGTAAGCATAAGTACCAAAGGGACAAGTAAAAGTGGTCTTCTCTTGATCAGCAGTGTTAACATGAATTTGAGAGAAGCCAGAATAGCCATCGAGGTAACAAAAGTGGGTATTTTTGGATAACCTTTCAAGCATTTGGTCGATGAACGACAGCGGGTAGTGATCCTTCCTGGTTGCCTTGTTCAGCTTCCTGTAATCAATACACATTCTATATCCAATAATAATTCTCTGAGGTATTAGTTCATTCTTATCATTAGGAACCACAGTTGTACCTCCTTTCTTAGGAACACAATGTACCGGGCTTACCCACTTACTATCAGCTATAGGGTAGATAATACCTGCGGCTAGAAGCTTCAGAATCTCAGTTCTTACAACATCCATCATCTTCGGGTTCAACCGTCGTTGATGATCAACAACTGGTTTAGCATCAGGCTCAAGGTTGATAGTATGTTGACAGATAGATGGACTAATCCCCTTAAGGTCATCAAGGGTATAGCCAATTGCACCTCGGTGTTTACGAAGTACTTCCAATAGTCGCTCTTCTTCATATCCTGAAAGGTTAGAGTTGATAATAAGAGGATATACTTTCTTTTCATCTAAATAAGCATACTTGAGCGTATCGGGAAGAGGTTTAAGATCGAACACCGGGTCTTCTTTTGGTTTCGATAAAATTCCCAAAGGTTCAACCGGAAGGTTGTGCTTCAGGATAGCAGGTTGTCTCAAGAATATTTCATCTAGTTCATTTCTTTCCTGCATATGCAAATCATTCTCGTGGTCCTCCATATATTGCTGCAAAGGATCATTAGGGGGAATAGCAATAGAAGCAATACTTTCAATAATTTTATCATCACTAGGTAAATCGGTACCACGAGGCTGCTTAGAGAACTTAGAAAAATTGAATTCATATGGCTCACCATTGAATTCAACAGAAACTTTACCTTTCTTGCAATCTATTATAGCTCCACAAGTTCTAAGAAAAGGTCTACCAAAAATAATAGGACAAAAATTGTCCCTCTCTGAACCAAGTACTAGAAAGTCGGTAGGGTATTTTACCTTTCCACATAGGACTTCAACGTCTCTCACAATTCCGATAGGAGAGATGGTTGTTCTGTTTGCAAGATGAATGGTAACATCAACTCCTTCAAGTTCACAAGGGGAAATCTCACCGATGATCTCTTCATAAAGTGAATAGGGGATAGCACTGGCACTCGATCCCAAATCACATAGCCCATAATAATTGTGATCTCCTATTTTAACAGATACTACTGGAGTACCTGAAATTGGGCCTTTATTCTTGGCTGTGACAAGGTTAGTGGAAACAGCACAAAAATTTACATTGGAATCCAAAACATCATTAGTAACAAGGTCTTTAGCCAATGCAACTTGAGGATCGACCTTGATCTGGTCCTCAGGCTCATCAATTCTTCTCTCACTTTTATTTATTACGCCTGTCACAAGAGAGTGCTCCCTTATCCTTGCGGGAAAAGGAGACTTTTCATATATAACTGCAGGCAAAATAGGGTCAGCAACATGAATATCAACAGGTAGCTCTTTGAAAGGTTCATGATGCTGGTCTCTCTTCTTTTTAAAAGAATCAACGTGAGAGGCAAAATCCTTACAGAAATCAATCATTAGATGGGAATCAAGACCAATCTTAGAGAAAAAAATATTGAAGTAATCAGTTTTCACATAGCTCTCAATATAATCATGCTGATAATTTATAGCGAGTTCAATACCTTTATCGATTTCCCAATCTTCGGTATTCCTCTGGATCCTTTCAATGAGATCCCACCTTTCTTCAACACTCTTCGTCTGGAATACCCCACTAGAGGAGGCATCCAGCATCTCCTTATCCTGACGAGAAAGCCTGGCATAAAAATTTGTAAGTATAATATCCTTGGGGAGCTCATGAATAGGACATTTGAGCATTAGGGACTTCAATCTCCCCCAAGCTTGAGCAATGCTTTCTCCGTCACGAGACCTAAATAAAAAAGATATAGTTCCTGTCTCGGTGAATTTCATGAAGAGGATAAAACTTGGTATAAAAGAGAGACATAAGCTCTTGCCAATCAAGCAAGTGCGAGTTATCGAGAAGCTTATACCAATCTGAAGCTTTATCTATAAGCGATATGGAGAACAATTTCCTCATGACAAACTCCATTGATACACCTGCAAGCTTAAATAATGAACATAGTTGTGACAGATATAACAAGTGTTCACCGGGATGTCTGTCTCCTGCATAACGATTAGCAAAAACATAATCGATAATACCAGCTGGTATTTTATAGGGCACAATTTCAGTAGGGGGAGGAGCAACCACCACAGGTGTGGGGCGTCTTCCCACAAGCAACGATCCAATAGCAAGGTTGTCCATAAGGACAAAGAGCAGCAATAGCAAAAATAAAAACAGAAATATAAAAACTTCCTTACCAGTTTCACTTTACCAATAGCGCTACACTCCCCGGCAACGACGCCAGAAAACGGTACTTGATGACCCACAACCGTAAGGGATCTATTGCAGCGTTTTCGATAAGTAAGAGTGTCGAACCCAACGAGGAGCAGAAGGTATTGATAAGCGATTCTGAGCAAGGAATTACTGCAAGCACTGAAAGATAACTTCTTAGGGGTTTCTTGATATAAGCAACAGGAAAGTAAAAGCGAGCAAAGTAAAAGGCACTGAAGAGTAACAAGTGGCCCAATCCTTTCTGAGCAAAGGAGAGGCCTAGCAACTGAACTTATAAAGGCTAAGGTGTTCTTGAGGACACACGGGAGAGGTAGTCATGTGCTTTCGCCATATTCTGTATCGGTACTATGTTATGTGTTGATAAGTGTTGAGTGGGTGGATCTATGCTAGTACACTCTCTAGACTAAGATGAGTGCACTCTTATGATTAAACACCTTGCAAGCATCCGCAAATACAAGATAGTATTTAAGGCAAAAGCCTAACCATAGCAATACGATCGATGATCCATTGTTCCCTTGTGCAAAAGCGTGCGAACTGGGGTTCAGGTTTCTGTCACTCCGGGAACCCACCGTAAGCATTCTTTGTACACAATGTATTCCCCTAGGTCCTTAATAAGGCGAAGTGTTGAGTGTTCGACTCACACAACACCACTAGTAGAATAACAACACAACTTAAGTATCAAACAACACATATTACTTCAACATCATATGACTACTAACAACAAGACTTTTCCCATGTCCTCAAGAACTAAGGTAACTACTCACAAGACATAAAAGAGATCATGATCAGTGGAGATAAATGGATGATAAACAATCTGGACATAATGATATTTCTCCAACAAAACTCAATAGCATTCACCACAAGGTAGTAATCAACACCGATGGAGTAGAGAGGATAGATAGTACGGGTTACAACACAAGTTGCAATGGTGAGATGAGATTTGGATGAAGATGGAGATGGTGCTGATGTTGGGGATGATGTTGATGATGATCTCGATGATGCCTGTGACGATGGTGATGACGATGGCGATGATCTTCCCTTCCGGGAGGTGATCTCCCCGGCGGAATCTGCCCGCCGGAGATGGCTTTTTCTTCTCTGTAGGTTTCCGCCACGGAGCGGCGGCGGAACTCCGTCAAAACTCCTCTTTTTAGGGTTTTCGGATGACGAGGAGTATATAGGCAAAAGGGAGCAGCCGGAGGTGGGCCAGGGGCTCCAGGCGCCCCCCCGGCGCGGCCTGGGAGGGGCCCGCGCCAGGTGGCCGCCTGGGCGCCCTGTGGCCCCCCTCTGGTTGCTCTTTTGCGTGCCTTCGTGATCCGTCTGGAAAATATCCTCCGTCGATTTTCAGGTAATTTGGAGGTATTCTTCTTCAGCAACTTAGCGTCCACTTTTTACCGCTGAATCCTGCGTCTGCTGCTTCGGCACCGGAAAGTTGCAAACTGTGTAAAATAGGCCAAAACAACATAAGAACATCATCGTAATGTGAAATATATCAATGAATAAGGATGAATTACGATATAAGATAGTGATGCATTTTGGACGTATCAGCGGGCGGCTTAACGGGCGCTGGGGCGGGGCGTACCCATGCCCGAGGCCACCGCAGCGGGGGTGCGAGGCCCTGGTGGGCGAAGCCGGCCTCGGCCGGCAACGGCGGCGGACAGCGGCGCAGGCGCAGCCGACGCCGCCTAGGGAGCTTGGCGGGCGCGCGGCAGGCCGGAGCGGCGAGCGGCAGGGCCGCAGGCGAGGCGGGCGCGGCCAGGGGAGGGCCGGCGCGGCCCCGACGCGGCCTTTGGAGGAGGCGAGCGAGAGGTAGCGGGGGCGCGCGCCGTCGCTGAGGTGGCAAGGCCACGGGATGGAGGCGGTGATGGTCGCGGCCGCGGGCGGCGGGCAGCAGGACACCGGCGGGCGCGGGCGCCGGCGCGCGTGGCTACGGCGGGGCTTCGGTGGAGGGGCGTAGCCGGCCGGAGCTGCAGCGGGGCTCGGGGCGGGGCTGCGAGTGGCGCGGTCAAGCGCGAGGGGAGGCAGGCTGCGGTGCGGGGGCGGCCGTCGTAGCGAGGAAGCAGCGGCGGAGGTGCGGGCTGCACGGGAGCTCGGGCGAGCTCCGGCCAGGACGTGGGGCGACGGCGTACGGCACAGATCTAGGACGGGCGGGGAGAGGGATTTCGGGCGGAGCTCACATGGGAGTCGTAGGGCACGGCAGCAAGCTCGGGGAGGCTCGAGGTGGCCGGCGTCGGCGGCGGTGAGGAGGAGGCCGGGGACGAGGACGCGAGGTCCGACAGCGAGGCGCGACGGCGGGGTCGACGATGGGGTTGCTGACGGTGTGGCCGAGGCGGGTTCGCTCCGGGCAGCGGCGGTTGGTCAACGGGCGCCTGGGCGCCGGGCCGCGGTCAGGTCTGGAGCCTCGATCGAGATGGGATCGGGAGAAAAGGGGGG
>LR738712.1:585561344-585573130 GCA_902687465.1 Secale cereale
AGCTGGGCCATTCGGTCCAGTGGGGGGGGGTCTTTATCTTCTTTTTTGTTTTGTTTTTCTTTTACCCTTTTCTTTTTATTACTTTATGTTTTCTATTTACTTTCTAATTAAGTTTAGTTTTATAAAATATAATATTAATACCTAAATTAGTGCTATACATTAGCCCACTCCTTCAAAAGTTTGCCTCCCAAATGAAATAGTTTAATATTTTATAAATTATAAAAGACATTTAATTAATTATTTGTGATGTTATTTTATTTATTTTAGGACATCTAAATACTTTAATTAATTTTGATTTCTTCACCAATATTCTTTAAGGATTATTTGCCACTTTTAGAACATTTTATTTTTGACTTTTGATAATTTTAATTACTTGACTTTGTTTTAAATTTGAATTTTGAATCGGTTTGTATCAACGTGAGATTAACAACGGGTAATCGTGGTGACGTGGCATCATTAGCAGAGGTTTACTGTAGCGTGATTACCCGGGCGTCACACTAGAGTAGTTGAAATAATCAAAGATAATCATGACAATTCTTACACAATTGAAAGATAAATATTCCGGTGCAGCCATAATTCGAATAAAAATGTTACAATCTAAACATAAAGGTTTGCAATAAATTTCATGTTTGAATTCAACCTAGTCGGACACATGTTCGAATTGTCCATATCAAACCTCCGAAGATGCTCAACCAGATCTTTCTGCATCTGCTCATGAGTTCCTCGGTTGCTAATCTGGTGATGCAATTATATAAAATCTTCAAATGTCGCCAGACTATGATCTCGAAGCTATATACGACCATCCACGTTTTGAAATTCCAGACCATCGCGAACTCCATCACCCTCATGCTTCACAATCATGTTGTGCATCATCACACAAGTCAACATCACCTATCACAATTTCTATGAATCCCATAGATTAGAAAGTTCGTGAACAACTACAAAACGGGCTTGGAGCACTCTAATTGTCATCTCCACATCCTTTCTAGCTGTTGGAAATAAGCCCTAGAGGCAATACTATTTGTATCATTACATTTCCATATTCATAATTACGAGTTTATATTTCATGCTATAACTGATATGATCTTGGAATATGCGATTCAGTGGAAAACTCATATGCACGTGTGAAATGATAAACGGATAAAATCAAGGTTCCTAGTCTCGCCTCTAAGACTAGATCAAGTGTTGTTGGTGACCATGTTTTCCGGATCTTAGGATATCAGTCCTAAAACAACACTGAGATTATGACGTTGGAGGAACGGTCATATTGAATCGACTCAAACTTGTTTGTTATGAATTGAGTTAATATCGTATATATTCAATTATAATAACACGGAGTGTTAGCATGTGTTTTAGTTCCTCAGACCATGAGAGTGTCTCGGTCACTTCCTAGAAGACGGTGGGCTTTGGGGTCTCTCAAACGTCACCCGTAACAAGGTGATCATAACAACAACTTTCAGGTTCACCGGAAAGTTTGACAAGTGGTTGGACAGCTCGAGAGTGGGATCTGCTGTAACGTCCCGGACACACACGCCGGTGGCTGTTACTCCTGGCGAGATCTAGACTTGCCCCACAGATCAATACTAGTCTTTTCTGCGCACTTTGTCCTCAGTCGTGTGCACCCGAGTTTGTTAGTGATATGTTTGGTAGTGAGTGAAACAGGTTTGTGAACATGCCTACTCAAATCTATTTTCTAGCATGTTAAGATCATGTTAAATCCTACGGCCCAGCAATGCGCTCACCCCAAGATGACCCACAAGTATAGGGGATCAATTGTAGCTCTTTTCGATAAGTAAGAGTGTCAAACCCAACGAGGAGCAGAAGGAAATGACAAGTGTTTCTCAGTAAGGTAATGTCTATAAGTGCTAAAATTGTAAGTGGCAGAGTAGTTTGATAGCAAGATAATTTTGTAACGAGCAAGTAACGATAGTGGTAGAAAATGTGCAGCAAGATAGCCCAATCCTTTTGAGGCAAATGACAGGCCAAAACGGTATCTTATAATAAGCAGAGCGTTCTTGAGGGTACACGGGAATTTCATCTAGTCACTTTCATCATGTTGGTTCAATTCGTGTTCGCTACTTTGATAATTTTATATGTGGGTGGATCGGTGCTTAGGTGCTGTTCTTACTTGAACAAACCTCCTACTTATTATTAACCCTCCCGCAAGCATCCGCAACTACGAGAAAAAATATTAAGAATAAATTCTAACCATAGCATTAAACTTTTGGATCCAATCGGTCCATTACGGAATAGTGCATAAACTGGGGTTTAAGCTTCTATCACTCTCGCAACCCACCATCTAATTACTACTCCACAATGCATTCCCTTAGGCCCAAATATGAGGAAGTGTCATGTAGTCGATGTTCACATGACACCACTAAGGGAATGACAACATACATACTATCAAAATACCGAACACATATCAAATTCACATGATTACTTGCAACATGATTTCTCCCGTGGCCTCAAGAACAAATTTAACTACACACAAGTGATGAACATGCTCAAGATCGGAGGGGTAATATATAGCATAATGGACCTGAACATATAATCTTCCACCAAATAAACCATACAGTAATCGACTACAAGATGTAATCAACACTACTAGTCACCCACAAGCAACAATCTATAGTTCCGGTAACAAGATTGATCACAAGAGATGAACTAGGGTTTGAGATGAGATGGTGCTGGTGAAGATGTTGATGAAGATAGCCCTCACCGAGATGGGAGAGTTGTTGGTGATGATGATGACGATGATTTCCCCCTCCGGGAGGGAAGTTCCCCCGGCGGAATTGCTGAGCCGGAGGGCAAAAGTGCTCCTCCCCAAGTTTCGCCTCGAGATGGCGGTGTTTCATACATCCATTTTGCATCATGCTTTTATATTGATGTTTATTGCATTATGGGCTGTTATTACACATTATGTCACAATACTTATGCCTTTTCTCTCTTATTTTGCAAGGTTTACATGAAGAGCGATAATGCCGGCGGCTGGAATTATAGCCTGGAAAAGGAGAAAATATTGGAGACCTATTCTGCACAACTCAAAAAGTCCTGAAACTCCACGAAAGTCAGTTTTGGAAAGTATAAAAAATATTGGGCGAAGAAAGCACCAGAGGGGGCCACCCACCGTCCACGAGTGTGGGGAGCGTGCCCCCTGCCTCGTGGGCCACCTGGCAGCCCCCCGATGCCCATCTTCTGGTATAAGGTATCTTCTGCCCTGAAAAAAAATCATAAGAAGGTTTTCGGGACGAAGCGTCGCCATCTCGAGGCGGAACCTTGGCGGAACCAATCTAGGGCTCCGACGGAGCTGTTCTGCCGGGGAAACTTCCCGTCGGGAGGAGGAAATCGTCACCACCGTCATCACCATCGATCCTCTCATCGGGAGGGGGTCCATCTCGATCAACATCTTCACCAGCACCATCTCCTCTCAAACCCTAGTTCATCTCTTGTATCCAACCTTTGTATCAAAACCTCAGATTGGTACATGTGGTTGCTAGTAGTGTTTATTACACCTTGTAGTTGATGCTAGTTGGTTTATCCGGTGGAAGATCATATGTTCAGATCCATTATGCATATTAATACCCCTCTGATTATGAACATGAATATGATTTGTGAGTAGGTACGTTTGTTCCTGAGGACATGGGAGAAGTCTAGCTATAAGTAGTCATGTGAATTTGGTATTCGTTCGATATTATGATGAGATGTATGTTTTCTTTCCTCTAGTGGTGTAATGTGAACGTCGACTACATGACACTTCACCATTGTTTGGGCCTAGAGGAAGGCAATGTGAAGTAATAAGTAGATGATGGGTTGCTAGAGTAACAGAAGCTTGAACCCTAGTTTATGCGTTACTTCGTAAGGGGCTGATTTGGATCCATATGTTTCATGCTATGGTTAGGTTTACCTTAATACTTATTTTGTAGTTGCGGATGCTTGTAATAGAGGTTAATCATAAGTGGGATGCTTGTCCAAGTAAGGGCAGTACCCAAGCACTGGTCCACCCAGATACCAAATTATCAAAGTAACGAACACGAATCTTATGAGCGTGATGAAGACTAGCTTGACGATAATTCCCATGTGTCCTCGGGAGCGCTTTCCTTTATATAAGAGTTTGTACAGGCTTGGCCTTTGCTACAAAAAGGATTGGGCCATATTGCTGCACCTTATTTACTTTTACCACTTGTTACTCGTTTCAAATTACCTTATCACAAAACTATCTGTTACCGATAATTTCAGTGCTTGCAGAGAATACCTTACTGAAATCTGCCTATCATTTCCTTCTACTCCTCATTGGGTTCGACACTTTTACTTATCGAAAGGACTATGATAGATCCCCTACACTTGTGGGTCATCAAGACTCTTTTCTAGCGTTGTTGCCGGGGAGTGAAGCGCCTTTGGTAAGGAAAACATTATATAGTGTGCTCAAATTTACTATCACTTGTTACTATGGAACATAATCCTTTGAGGGGCTTGTTCGGGGTATCTTCACCCCGACCAGTAGAGCAAAGAATTTCTCCTCAACCTACTGAACCTACTGAAAATGTTAACTTTGAAATTCGTTCGGGTATGATAGAGAAACTGCTAGCTAATCCCTTTACAGGAGATGGAACATTGCATCCCGATTTGCACCTAATCTATGTGGATGAAGTTTGTGGATTATTTAAGCTTACATGTATGCCCGAAGATGTTATCAAGAAGAAGGTATTCCCTTTATCTTTGAAGGGAAAGGCATTGACATGGTTTAGGCTATGCGATGATATTGGATCCTGGAACTACAACCGGTTGAAATTGGAATTTCATCACAAGTTCTATCCTATGCATCAGGTTCATCGTGATCGTAATTATATATATAATTTTTGGTCTCGCAAAGGAGAAAGTATCGCTCAAGCTTCCGGGAGGCTTAAGTCAAGGTTATATTCATGCCCCAATCACGAGCTTTCAAGAGAAATTATTATTCAAAAAATTTATGCTCGGCTTTCTCTCGACAATCGCTCCATGCTCGATACTTCTTGCACTCGTTCTTTTATGATGAAGACTATTGAATTCAAATGGGATTTATTGGTAAGAATGAAACGCAACTCTGAAGATTGGGATCTCGACGAAGGTAAGGAGTTAGGTATAACACCTAAGTTTGATTGTGTTAAATCTTTTATGGATACCGATGTTTTCCGTGACTTTAGCACTAAATATGGACTTGACTGTGAGATAGTAGCTTATTTCTGTGAATCATTTGCTACTCATGTTGATCTCCTTAAGGAGAAGTGGTTTAAATATCATCCTCCCATTGAAGTAAAAGTAGTTGAACCTGTTAGAGTTGAAGAAAAGACTATCACTTATAATGTTGATCCTATTGTTCCTACAGCTTATATTAAGAAACCACATTTCCCTGTTAGAATAAAGGATCATGCTAAAGCTTCAGATGTGGTTTGTAAGAGTAATACTACAACACCTACACCCTCTGAGCAAATTAAAGTTGAACCTAGTGTTGCTATGGTTAAGGATCTCTTGGTCGATAATATTGATGGGCATGTTATTTACTTCTGTGATGAAGCTGTTAGAATTGCTAGACTCGATACTAAAAATAAACATAGACCTGTTGTAGGCATGCCTGTTATTTATGTTAAAATAGGAGATCATTGCTATCATGGCTTATGTGACATGGGTGCTAGTGCAATACCTCATTCCTTATACAAAGAAATTATGCACGATATTGCACCTGCTGAGCTAGAAGGTATTGATGTTACAATTAAGCTTGCCAATAGAGACACTATTTCCCCAGTTGGGACTGTTAGAGATGTTGGAGTCTTGTGTGGGAAAGTTAAATACCCTACTGATTTTATTGTTCTTGGTTCCCCACAAGATGATTTTTGCCCCATTATATTTGGTAGACCCTTCTTGAATACTGTTAATGCTAAGATAGACCGCAAAAAGGATGTTGTTACTATTGGTTTAGGGGATATGTCTCATGATTTTAACTTTGCTAAATTTCATAGACAACCCCATGATAAAGAATTGCCTAGTAAGGATGAAATAATTGGTCTTGCTTCTATTGTTGTGCCTCCTACCGACCCTTTAGAACAATATCTGCTAGACCATGAAAATGATATGTATATGAATGAGAGAAGGGAAATAGATGAAGTATTCTTTAAATAGGGACCTTTATTGAAACACAACTTGCCTGTTGAAATTCCAGGGGATCCTCCTCCACCCAAGGGAGATCCCGTGTTTGAGCTCAAACCATTACCTGATACTCTTAAATATGCTTATCTCGATGAAAAGAAGATATACCCTGTTATTATTAGTGCTAACCTTTCAGAGCAAGAAGAAGAGAAATTATTGAAAACTCTGAAGAAACACCGTGCTGCCATTGGATATACTCTTGATGATCTTAAGGGCATTTGCCCCACTCTGTGCCAGCATAAAATAAAATTGGAGAAAGACGCTAAACCGGTTGTTTATCATCAACGACGGTTAAATCCTAGGATGAAAGAAGTGGCAAGGAAAGAAATACTAAAGCTTCTAGAGGCAGGTATAATTTATCCAGTTGCTGATAGTTAGTGGGTAAGTCATGTCCATTGTGTCCCTAAGAAGGGAGGTATTACTGTTGTTCCTAATGATAAAGATGAATTGATCCCACAAAGAATTGTTACATGCTATATGACAGTAATTGATTTCCATAAATTAAATAAAGCTACTAAGAAGGATCATTACCCTTTACCTTTTATTGATCAAATGCTGGAAAGATTATCCAAACATACTCATTTTTGCATTCTAGATGGCTATTCTGGTTTCTCTCAAATACCCGTGTCAAAAGAGGATAAGGAAAAGACCACTTTTACTTGCCCTTTCGCTACCTTTGCTTACAAACGTATGACTTTTGGTTTATGTAATGCACCTGCTACCTTTAAAAGATGCATGATGGCTCTGATTTCTGTGAAAACATTGTTGAGGTTTTCATGGATGATTTTTCCGTTTATGGAACTTCTTTTGATGATTGCTTAAGCAACCTTGATCGAGTTTTGCAGAGATGTGAAGAAACTAATCTTGTCTTGAATTGGGAGAAGTGCCACTTTATGGTTAATGAAGGTATTGTCTTGGGGCATAAAATTTCTGAAAGAAGTATTGAAGTTGATAAAGCTAAAGTATATGATATTGAAAAGATGCCGTGTCCCAAAGACATTAAAGGTATAAGAAGTTTACTTGGTCATGCCGGGTTTTATAGGAGGTTCATTAAGGACTTCTCAAAAATCTCTAGACCTCTGACTAAACTCTTACAAAAAGATGTTCCTTTTATTTTTGATGACGATTGTGTAGAAGCATTTGAAATACTTAAGAAAGCATTGATTTCTGCACCTATTGTCCAGCCTCCTCGCTGGAATTTACCCTTTGAAATTATGCGCGATGCTAGTGATTATGCTGTACGTGTTGTTCTAGGACAAAGAGTTGATAAGAAATTGAATGTTATTCAATATGCCAGTAAAACTCTAGAGAGTACCCAGAGAATTATGCTACTACTGAAAAAGAATTTTTAGCAGTCGTATTTGCTTGTGATAAGTTCAGGCCTTATATTGTTGATTCCAAAGTAACTGTTCACATTGATCATGCTGCTATTAAATATCTTATGGAAAAGAAAGATGCTAAACCTAAACTTATTAGATGGGTTCTCTTGCTGCAAGAATTTGATTTACATATTACTGATAGAAAGGGAGCTGAGAACCCCGTTGCGGACAACTTGTCTAGGTTAGAGAATATTCTTGATGACCCACTACCTATCGATGATAGCTTTCCTGATGAACAATTAGCTGTCATAAATGCTTCTCGTACTGCTCCTTGGTATGCTGATTATGCTAATTACATTGTCGCTAAATTTATACCACCTAGTTTCACATACCAGCAAAAGAAAAGGTTTTTCTATGATTTAAGACTTTACTTCTAAGATGACCCACACCTTTATAAAGAAGGAGTAGATGGTATTATTAGACGTTGTGTACCTGAGCATGAACAGGAACAGATCCTACGCAAGTGTCACTTCGAGGCTTATGGAGGACACCATGCTAGAGATAGAACTGCACATAAGGTACTGCAATCTGGTTTTTATTGGCCTACTCTCTACAAGGATGCCCGTAAGTTCGTCCCGTCTTGTGATGAATGTAAAAGAATTGGTAATATTAGTAGACGTCAAGAAATTCCTATGAACTATTCACTTGTTATTGAACCATTTGATGTCTGGGGCTTTGATTATATGAGACCGTTTCCTTCCTCTAATGGGTATACACATATTTTAGTTGCTGTTGATTATGTTATTAAGTGGGTAGAAGCTATTCCAACTAGTAGTGCTGATCACAACACCTCTATTAAGATGCTTAGATAAGTTATTTTTCCGAGGTTTGGAGTCCCTAAATACTTAATGACTGATGGTGGTTCACATTTTATTCATGGTGCTTTCCGCAAAATGCTTGCTAAGTATGATGTTAATCATAGATTTGCATCCCCTTACCACCCACAGTCTATCGGTTAAGTAGAACTGAGTAACAGAGAGATAAAATTAATTTTACAAAAGTCTGTTAATAGATCTAGAAAGAATTGGTCCAAGAAACTTGATGATGCATTATGGGCCTATAGAACTGCATATAAAAATCCTATGGGTATGTCTCCGTATAAAATGGTTTATGGAAAAGCGTGTCACTTCCTGCTTGAACTAGAATATAAGTCATATTAGGCCATTAAAGAGCTCAATTATGATTTCAAACTTGCTGGTGAAAAGATGTTATTTGACATTAGCTCGCTTGATGGATGGAGAACCCAGGCCTATGAAAATACCAAACTGTTTAAAGAAAAAGTTAAAAGATGGCATGACAAAAGGATACAAAAGCGTGAGTTTAACGTAGGTGATTATGTTTTGCTATACAACTCCCGTTTAATTTTTTTTGCAGGAAAACTTCTCTCTAAATGGGAAGGTCCTTACGTTATCGAGGAAGTCTATCGTTCCGGTGCCATAAAAATCAACAACTTCAAAGGCACAAATCCAAAGGTGGTAAACGGCCAAAGAATCAAACATTATATCTCGGGTAATCCTATAAATGTTGAAACCAATGTTATTGAAACTGTAACCCCGGAGGAATACATAACGGACACTTTCCAGAATGATTCAGACTCCGAAAAGGAAAAGGTATGTGATACGGTAAGTAAACCGACAACAAAATAGTTCTAATGGCAAATTTTCTCCGTTCGGAATATTTAAGAAAATAGGAAAATAAGAAGTAGTTCGAACGGGACACGAGGCGTCCACGAGGGTGGAGGGCGCGCCCCCTACCTCATGGGCACCTCATGTGCCCTCCGGACTCCGTTTTCTTGCACGATACTTCTTTTGGTCAGTAAAAATTCATTATATAATCTCCCGAAGATTTTGACCACCGTATCACGCCAAAATCCTCTACTTTTTGTTTCGAGCTGTTTTCTGCCAGAGTTGCCAAGGCCAGGCATCATGCCGCCCCCTGTCGGGGAAACTGGTCGCCCACGAGCACCTATGGGACCGGAGCCCCTTTTCGGTCCGGCAAGGGAGCGGAGGGAGCACAAAGAGCAGATCGATGGGGCACACGCGAGCAGTTTACCCAGGTTCGGGCCGCACGGATGCGTAAAACCCTACTCCTGCCTTGGTTGTATTGAGTTCTTGGCTCGGGAGCAAGAAGATCTACAGTACTAGCTATACCGAGCATGGGAGTGATCAAGTTTTCGGAACCGAACCCCCTCTACGTTGTGCATGGGCCTCCTTTTATAGATCAAAGGGGTCACCGACAGGTGCCAACGTAGATGAGGGTAAAAGTGTAAAAAGGGTGGTAGTTGTAACAGTGTATGTACAGTGGATGCACAGTGTTCTATACCTAACCCAGACGGTGGGGGACAAGGGCATTGAATGCCCGTCGCCGTTACCCCAAAAGCGTCCGTCCGTGCGTCTCCGTTCGCCACGATGGTGGCCTCGTCACCGTGACTTGCCACCGTGTACCCCAGGCTGCACAGCCATCTGCCACGTGCCCCAGGAAGGGCCCCAGGGCGACGCGTGGCCAGATGAGCTGGAGCGCAGGCGCATAGTGGAAGCTTGCCGCGGCAAGCTCCTTGCCGGACCCGGAAGCTTGTCGCTCTCCGGGTCTCGCCGAGGCGCGCGCTGCGCCACGGCATGTCTTCTGAGAAGCTGTTATTTGGCCTTCCTGGCAAGCTCCTCTTGCCAGGGTCTTGTACTAATAGGGTGGTCTTGAGCCTGGAGCGGCCTTCCCGGCAAGCTCCTCTTGCCGGGGCCTTGTTCTTCTGACTTGTATACTTTGTTCTTGAATGGTTCAAAAAGGATCCAGAGCGGGCCTTGGCGGGCGCGTGGCAAGCCCAGCCGCGGGGTGCTGCTACTGCCCGTGCACAAGTCGGGATACAAAGGTACCCCTACTTTAGTACACCGACAGGAGCCCCCGGGCCTGGGCCACACACGGTGCCGGACGCTGTTGGGCCAGGCCCAAAACAGTGCCCGGATAATTAAGCTACATTAATCCCTTGTTGATGATGCCATGTCATCACATTACTGTTTCTAATCCTCGCTTGATCCAAATCGTAATTCAATTCAAATTCAAATTAAAGTCCCAAATTCAAATCCCCCAAACGTGCAAACAAAAATGTTCAACGTGTGGAAAATATTCCATAACTAATTAAGATGGTGACCCAACATTTTTATAAAGTGGCTTGATGCCCTAAACTAATTTTAACAGTGGCTAGCAATAATTATTAAATGCTTTTAAATGATATAAATGTATAAACTTATTTTATTTAGTTGCCAAATTAATTGTGGCAGTAGTCCAATTATTAATACTAATTTAGGAGACTAGTTGTATATTTTACAAGAGCTAAAATACAAGAAAATAATAACAGAAAACCGAAAGGAAAGAAATAATAAAAAAAAGAAAAACACAAACAAAACTTTGAGACAAAAGAAACCCCCCCTCCCCTAGGCCTTTTGGCCCAGCTGGTCTCACTGGCCAAGCCAGGCCGGCCCACCCGCACGTCTCGCCGTTTCCCCCCTCCTCGCTACAGGAGCGGGGGATCGTGTCGGCCATCCGGCCACCGTCCGGCGCCGTGGAGGCCATCGGTCGGCGCCGCCCCCTACTTAACCCGGAGACCCCGCCCCTCCTCCAGAACCCTAACCCCTTTCCCCCGTGCGCCCCGACCCCCCCTCGAGCTCGAGCTCGAGCTCGTCCGAGACCGTTGCCGCCATCCGCTCGACGCCCGTCGCCGCCTCACCTCGTCTTCGTGCTAGGCCGGACCCCCACCGTCCTCATCTTCCTCTTCGCCGACCAGACCGAGACGAGGTCCCCTGCATCGACCCCAACGCGTCGTCTTCGTCATCGGACCCGATGAGCTCTGCCGTCAACCTCCTCCAACTCCGTCCACCTCGAGTCGTCCTCGGGCCTTCTCACCAACGGCAGTGAGCGCCATCCCTTCCTCTCTTTCCCTTACTGCTGCGCTGCTCGCCTAGGCCGCTGTCCCACCACTGTTGCCCAGCTCCGCTCGGCTACTCGCCTCACCGCCCGCGCCTCCGACTCACCCGCCGTGTGTAGCCACCGTCCGTCCGCCGCGACGCTCGCCATCACCGTCGCCCGCCGGCGCTCGCGCGCCCGCGGCTCCCTGCGCCGCCGCCTACCTCCGCCGAGCCTAGCGTCGTCTGCCCTCGCCCGCGCCTGGCCCCGCCGGCGCCACGCCGCCTGGGGTTGCGCTCGCCGCGACCGCCAACACACCCCCCCCCCCCCCCC
>LR738712.1:585573140-585659618 GCA_902687465.1 Secale cereale
TCCGGCCGGCCGTGGCCGCCGGCCGCGCCCCTGGCCAGCGCCCGGCTGGCCTCGCTCCTTCCCTCCGTGTGCTGGGCACCTGGCTGCGCCCCGCCCAGTGCCCGATTAACCGCCGCCCGTTAGCCCGCTTGGCCTTGGGCCCTATGACGTGTGGGGCCCGCCCCCTTTAAAAGAAAAGAAAAAAATATATATAAAAAGATATAATTTTAAAATAATAATTAATTAATTAATTTAATTAAACTGGTTTAATTAAACTAACTACTTATCTGACCTAGCTAACCTGTAATTAGTTAGTTGTGACTATGACAGCGGGCCCCGCTCAGCAGGTTTGACCAGTCAATGGTCAACTCTGTTGACTGTTGACTGAGTCAACTGGGACCCACTGTCATTTGCTGGGGCACTGTTGGGTGCACTACACCGGGTGCACCTAGGGAATTCCAATTCATTTTCGAATTAATAATAATTTGAGAATATTAATAAAACTTTGAAAAATCATATAAAATAATCCGTAACTCGGATGAAAAAGACTTATATATGAAAGTCGCTCAGAATTTCGAGACGAATCCGAATACGTGGTCCGTTCATCAACCACACATCCCTAGCATACCGAACATGGAACTTTTCCCCTCCGGTTCGCCTGTCCGAAAATGCCTAACTCCGGGAAAACATTCCCGGATGTTATCCCCCTCCGCCGGTATCGTGTAGTACTGCGTTAGAACACCCCTAGCACCGTTTATTGTCATGTCATGCAACTGTGTGCTATGTATTTATTGTTTCTTTCCCCCTCTTCTCTCCGGTAGACCCCGAGACTCATGATGATGCCCTGGTGATCGACTACGTCGACGACGACATTCCTTCCATTTCAGCAGAGCTTCCAGGCAAGCCCCCCCCCTTTGATCATCCCGATATCACCCATTCCATTCTCTCTTATGCTTGCATTAGAATTTTGCTACTGTTATTGTTTGATCCTATTCTGATGCATAGCATGCTTTTGTACCTGCTATTGTTACCTACATGCTATGCTAAACTGCTTAGTATAGGTTGGCTAGTGATCCATCAGTGACCCCACCTTGTCCTTGTTGCCCCTGCTTCATCATCGACGACTCGAGCAACGTGCTCGAAGACCGGAGCCCGACACTTCACATCACATCACACCCCCTTTGTTTCTCGACTCTGCAGAGGTACTATCGGGTGCCGAGGGTGAAACCTCGTAACGCACTCATGATGATAACTCTGTAGTGTAGCTATTCGGTCATGGTCATCGAGGGTGATTCCTCTTTCTCCATTCCCGATACGACTCTGCCGTGCAACCCCTCAAGTGTGAACCTCGGGGGTGATTCCTCTTAGTTCGCCTTGACGGTCACATCGAGTGGAATTCGTCGGGGGTGATTCCTCGGGTTTTCCACCTTGATGTTTTGGACACACAGTTACATGGACTTTACTTGAGACCTTTGTGAAAGGCGGGTGGGCCCGGTGAGCACCCGCGGGAGTTGTTACGGTGGCGGCTGGCTGTTTAGCGGTATCACCCAGGAGGGGTGATAGCTCCGGACTTGTCCCGACAGCCGTCACTTCTGTCAATAATGCACTAACAGATTTGGGTATTTGTTCTGAGTTAGCCTCTGGCCTTTACGCACTAACCGCCACGCGAGAATAGTTATGGGCCTCGGCGTCGTGGTATCAGCCGAAGCTTTGTCAGACGTCCAGTTCAGCATTGCGGCACGGCCTGGTCGGCGCCCCAGTGGAGGTGGCCTGGATCGCCCTGCGCGCAACGATCCGGAGTGCAACGGGCGATGGCCCATGACCCCGGAGCGCTTAGGATGTAGACCGGCGGGGACCTCTCTGCTGAGCCTAGGTAGGGCTGCGACGTGTTGATCTTCCGAGGCCGGGCATTGACACAGAAAGGTGTGTCCGGCCAGAGATGATCGAGCGTGAGGGTAACGTGGTGCACCCCTGCAGGGAAGTTATCTATTCGAATAGCCGTGTCCACGGTAACGGACGTTCAGTCTTATATCCTGATCTATTATAACTAGAAATGGATACTTGAGATATGTGATGGATATGTGGCTGCGAGGTTACTTTCTCGCAGGGAGTCGAGGAAGGATCTCTAGGCCGTTATTGCTACAACATGCTTGATAATTATAAAATGCTATTCTGTATTTCCTTCTACTGCTGCAAGATGGTGATTTCCAGAAGATGCTTGAAGATGCTAGTCTTCGATAGGCTAGGCTTTTCCCCTCCCCTTCTGGCATTCTGCAGTTCAGTCCACATATACAGCTTTTCCTTTGATACTGATGCATACTTAGTATAGATCTGATGCTTGCGAGTACTTTGGATGAGTACTCACGGTTGCTTTGTTCCCCCTTTTCCCCCTTCTTTCTTCCTTCTGGTTGTTGCAACCAGATGGCGGATCCCAGGAGCCAGATGCCACCCGAGTCGACTACTACTACTACCCCGACGGAGCCTACTACTACGTGGAGACAGCTGACGACCAGGAGTAGTTAGGAGGTCCCAGGCAGGAGGCCTTGCCTCTTCGATCGTTGATGTTTGTGCTAGCCTTCTTAAGGCAAAACTTGTTTAACTGATGTCTGTACTCAGATATTGTTGCTTCCGCTAACTCTGTTGCTTTCGAGCTTCTGTATTCGAGCCCTCGAGGCCCCTGGCTTGTAATATGAAGCTTGTATTATTTGAATTTGTGTCTAGAGTTGTGTTGTGATATCTTCCCGTGAGTCCCTGATCTTGGTCGTACACATTTGCGTGCATGATTAGTGTACGGACAAATCGGGGGCGTCACAAGTTGGTATCAGAGCCGACTGCCTGTAGGATCCCCCTTTCCAACTCCTTGGCCGAAGTTGAGTCTAGTCTTTGAAAAACTGTTTACTAACTTGGCTGTGTGGCTTACGGGCCCACGTCGCCAATTGGGTGGTATTAGGATCTTTTACTCCTCGATCTTTACTCCGGGACTCTAAACTCTCTTCTATTCGGGTTAAACGGATTTACTAAATCTAACATTAGGATCTCGTGATCTCATCCACCCGGAGGTTTGTGTTACCCCTTTCTCGAATGGAGGGCAAAGATCTACTTCACATCATTCACTAACTGCAGGATCCTTTCATCGAGGGCACCCTGCGTCGTCACTTGCTAATCCCTCGCTCAAGTGATTTTCTCCGACGTTGATGTGGCCTTTGCTATGTCTCGTTGTTGTATCCCTCCGTCGCGAGCATACTTACCACCCATTATGTCTATGATGTTTCTCTTGTCCGGACTCATACGAACATCGTGTAATTGGCCCCGTATATGTATATGTATGTCTTCAATGACTACTGCTTTGTACATACGACACCTTTGCTCATTGTTCATGTTACATCATGAATGACTCCATACACTTGCTCCACCCCTTGCCCCTGTTACTTTTCAGCAGGGTGGTCAGACCCGCTAGTCGTGGCCGTGGTGGCAACGCTCCACCACGCCCAAATACATGTTTGGAATGGTAAAGCAGTTGAGCTAAATCACCAGTTCTTGGAAGGATTCAGGGCTCAGTTTCCGTGCCCCAATATGAATCTGCAACCAGCCCCAGTGGTTCTGCAAGACTTTGCGCGTCTCAAACCTATCATCTACTACAGCTCAATTAAGTCCCTTGATGCTAATGACTGACTCGGTGACCTCACTTTCGAGATGGAGTCTGCTGAAGTAGCCCCTGCCAACTACGACACCTTCGCGGCCTATTACTCGAAAGGTCCCGCTACTCAATGTTGGAACGACCACATGCGTTCCTTACCTACCGTAACCCCCATCCCTTTGCAGAAATTCCAAGTTGCATTTCGCGGGGCAATGTCGAACCACCCTGGTTAGTCACAACGTCCCTGTTGAAATGGAATGGTTGAAAGACATAACGCTTCTATCATTTGCGCCACTAAAACCGTCCATCTACTACATCCTTCAAGTGAGAGAGTAAACTACCATGCTCCTCTTGTTCATAATGTCGAAGCATGGATTTATTCCCTGAATGTGTTAAATGCTTCTCTTCTTGCGAGAATTGAAAATGCTCCAGACATTTGTGAATTCCAAGATGTCTTTTCGAAAGAACTACCCAGTCCATGGCCCTGAACTTGTTGTAGTTAAATTGCATTGAAGTTGTGGCGACTTTTCCTTTTGGTAATCGTTGCGAGATCTCCACCGATCATCAAAGCCAGAAGTAATTGTTTACTGCGCTAGATCTGGATCTCCGTCAGCAGCGATGAAAAAAATTGCAGACTATGACTACGGTATTTCTTATACCCCTGGCAAGGCTAATACCATGGCCGGTGCCCTCAGTCGCAAGTCATTTTGCAACAACCCGTTGGCTTATAAAGCTCAACCCCTGCAAAATGATCTCACCTACAGAGATCATCCGATCCGCATTCTCGTTAAAGCTGAATGTCGCAACCGTTTGAGGGCTATCAAATTTCTAAAAGTTAAGTGGTCAAATATTTCTGAATATAAAGCCACTTGGGAACTCGAGGATCATCTTCGGGATGAATACCCCGTTTTGTTTCCTTCTACCTCCTAAAATCTCGGGACGAGATTTCTTGTAGTTGAGGAGAATTGTGACGCCCGGATAATTAAGCTACATTAATCCCTTGTTGATGATGCCATGTCATCACATTACTGTTGCTAATCCTCGCTTGATCCAAATCGTAATTCAATTCAAATTCAAATTAAAGTCCCAAATTCAAATCCCCCAAACGTGCAAACAAAAATGTTCAACGTGTGGAAAATATTCCATAACTAATTAAGATGGTGACCCAACATTTTTATAAAGTGGCTTGATGCCCTAAACTAATTTTAACAGTGGCTAGCAATAATTATTAAATGCTTTTAAATGATATAAATGTATAAACTTATTTTATTTAGTTGCCAAATTAATTGTGGCAGTAGTCCAATTATTAATACTAATTTAGGAGGCTAGTTGTATATTTTACAAGAGCTAAAATACAAGAAAATAATAACAGAAAACCAAAAGGAAAGAAATAAAAAAGAAAAAGAAAAACACAAACAAAACTTTGAGACAAAAGAAACCCCCCCCTCCCCTAGGCCTTTTGGCCCAGCTGGTCTCACTGGCCAAGCCAGGCCGGCCCACCCGCACGTCTCGCCGTTTCCCCCCTCCTCGCTACAGGAGCGGGGGATCGTGTCGGCCATCCGGCCACCGTCCGGCGCCGTGGAGGCCATCGGTCGGCGCCGCCCCCTACTTAACCCGGAGACCCCGCCCCTCCTCCAGAACCCTAACCCCTTTCCCCCGTGCGCCCCGACCCCCCGTCGAGCTCGAGCTCGAGCTCGTCCGAGACCGTTGCCGCCATCCGCTCGACGCCCGTCGCCGCCTCACCTCGTCTTCGTGCTAGGCCGGACCCCCACCGTCCTCATCTTCCTCTTCGCCGACCAGACCGAGACGAGGTCCCCTGCATCGACCCCAACGCGTCGTCTTCGTCATCGGACCCGATGAGCTCCGCCGTCAACCTCCTCCAACTCCGGCCACCTCGAGTCGTCCTCGGGCCTTCTCACCAACGGCAGTGAGCGCCATCCCTTCCTCTCTTTCCCTTACTGCTGCGCTGCTCGCCTAGGCCGCTGTCCCACCACTGTTGCCCAGCTCCGCTCGGCTACTCGCCTCACCGCCCGCGCCTCCGACTCACCCGCCGTGTGTAGCCACCGTCCGTCCGCCGCGACGCTCGCCATCACCGTCGCCCGCCGGCGCTCGCGCGCCCGCGGCTCCCTGCGCCGCCGCCTACCTCCGCCGAGCCTAGCGCCGTCTGCCCTCGCCCGCGCCTGGCCCCGCCGGCGCCACGCCGCCTGGGGTTGCGCTCGCCGCGACCGCCAACACACCCCCCCCGTCCGCCGCTGCCCCGGCACCCACCTCGCGCCCTCCGCCGCGGCCCTTCCCCCGCCTCTGGTGGCCACCACCGCCGCCGCGCCGCTCCGGCCGGCCGTGGCCGCCGGCCGCGCCCCTGGCCAGCGCCCGGCTGGCCTCGCTCCTTCCCTCCGTGTGCTGGGCACCTGGCTGCGCCCCGCCCAGTGCCCGATTAACCGCCGCCCGTTAGCCCGCTTGGCCTTGGGCCCTATGACGTGTGGGGCCCGCCCCCTTTAAAAGAAAAGAAAAAAATATATAATTTTAAAATAATAATTAATTAATTAATTTAATTAAACTGGTTTAATTAAACTAACTACTTAATTAACCTAGCTAACCTGTAATTAGTTAGTTGTGACTATGACAGCGGGCCCCGCTCAGCAGGTTTGACCAGTCAATGGTCAACTCTGTTGACTGTTGACTGAGTCAACTGGGACCCACTGTCATTTGCTGGAGCACTGTTGGGTGCACTACACCGGGTGCACCTAGGGAATTCCAATTCATTTTCGAATTAATAATAATTTGAGAATATTAATAAAACTTTGAAAAATCATATAAAATAATCCGTAACTCGGATGAAAAAGACTTATATATGAAAGTCGCTCAGAATTTCGAGACGAATCCGAGTACGTGGTCCGTTCATCAACCACACATCCCTTGCATACCGAACATGGAACTTTTCCCCTCCGGTTCGCCTGTCCGAAAATGCCTAACTCCGGGAAAACATTCCCGGATGTTATCCCCCTCCGCCGGTATCGTGTAGTACTGCGTTAGAACACCCCTAGCATCGTTTATTGTCATGTCATGCAACTGTGTGCTATGTATTTATTGTTTCTTTCCCCCTCTTCTCTCCGGTAGACCCCGAGACTCGTGTTGATGCCCTGGTGATCGACTACGTCGACGACGACATTCCTTCCGTTTCAGCAGAGCTTCCAGGCAAGCCCCCCCCCTTTGATCATCCCGATATCACCCATTCCATTCTCTCTTATGCTTGCATTAGAATTTTGCTACTGTTATTGTTTGATCCTATTCTGATGCATAGCCTGCTTTTGTACCTGCTATTGTTACCTACATGCTATGCTAAACTGCTTAGTATAGGTTGGCTAGTGATCCATCAGTGACCCCACCTTGTCCTTGTTGCCCCTGCTTCATCATCGACGACTCGAGCAACGTGCTCGAAGACCGGAGCCCGACACTTCACATCACATCACACCCCCTTTGTTTCTCAACTCTGCAGAGGTACTATCGGGTGCCGAGGGTGAAACCTCATAACGCACTCATGATGATAACTCTGTAGTGTAGCTATTCGGTCATGGTCATCGAGGGTGATTCCTCTTTCTCCATTCCCGATACGACTCTGCCGTGCAACCCCTCAAGTGTGAACCTCGGGGGTGATTCCTCTTAGTTCGTCTTGACGGTCACATCGAGTGGAATTCGTCGGGGGTGATTCCTCGGGTTTTCCACCTTGATGTTTTGGACACACAGTTACATGGACTTTACTTGAGACCTTTGTGAAAGGCGGGTGGGCCCGGTGAGCACCCGCGGGAGTTGTTACGGTGGCGGCTGGCTGTTTAGCGGTATCACCCAGGAGGGGTGATAGCTCCGGACTTGTCCCGACAGCCGTCACTTCTGTCAATAATGCACTAACAGATTTGGGTATTTGTTCTGAGTTGGCCTCTGGCCTTTACGCACTAACCGCCACGCGAGAATAGTTATGGGCCTCGGCGTCGTGGTATCAGCCGAAGCTTTGTCAGACGTCCAGTTCAGCATTGCGGCACGGCCTGGTCGGCGCCCCAGTGGAGGTGGCCTGGATCGCCCTGCGCAACGATCCGGAGTGCAACGGGCGATGGCCCATGACCCCGGAGCGCTTAGGATGTAGACCGGCGGGGACCTCTCTGCTGAGCCTAGGTAGGGCTGCGACGTGTTGATCTTCCGAGGCCGGGCATTGACACAGAAAGGTGTGTCCGGCCAGAGATGATCGAGCGTGAGGGTAACGTGGTGCACCCCTGCAGGGAAGTTATCTATTCGAATAGCCGTGTCCACGGTAACGGACGTTCAGTCTTATATCCTGATCTATTATAACTAGAAATGGATACTTGAGATATGTGATGGATATGTGGCTGCGAGGTTACTTTCTCGCAGGGAGTCGAGGAAGGATCTCTAGGCCGTTATTGCTACAACATGCTTGATAATTATAAAATGCTATTCTGTATTTCCTTCTACTGCTGCAAGATGGTGATTTCCAGAAGATGCTTGAAGATGCTAGTCTTTGATAGGCTAGGCTTTTCCCCTCCCCTTCTGGCATTCTGCAGTTCAGTCCACATATACAGCTTTTCCTTTGATACTGATGCATACTTAGTATAGATCTGATGCTTGCGAGTACTTTGGATGAGTACTCACGGTTGCTTTGTTCCCCCTTTTCCCCCTTCCTTCTTCCTTCTGGTTGTTGCAACCAGATGGCGGATCCCAGGAGCCAGATGCCACCCGAGTCGACTACTACTACTACCCCGACGGAGCCTACTACTACGTGGAGACAGCTGACGACCAGGAGTAGTTAGGAGGTCCCAGGCAGGAGGCCTTGCCTCTTCGATCGTTGATGTTTGTGCTAGCCTTCTTAAGGCAAAACTTGTTTAACTTATGTCTGTACTCAGATATTGTTGCTTCCGCTAACTCTGTTGCTTTCGAGCTTCTGTATTCGAGCCCTCAAGGCCCCTGGCTTGTAATATGAAGCTTGTATTATTTTAATTTGTGTCTAGAGTTGTGTTGTGATATCTTCCCGTGAGTCCCTGATCTTGGTCGTACACATTTGCGTGCATGATTAGTGTACGGACAAATCGGGGGCGTCACATGGGACAAGGCCAAACTGGCGGGTCGCGGGACGCTCAAGGCCAGCGTGCTGGCACGAGCAAGGCGCGGTCGCCGGGGCGAGAACCTGCTCCTTCTAACGCTGTTAGAAGTCCGAGCATGTCTCGCTCCTCGCACCGCTCGCCACCGCTTCCCTCCTCTCCAGCAGAAGCTCTAGCCAGAGCTCAGCTGCTCCTCGATTTCCCTCCAGCGGCGGACAAGGCCGAAGACTGGAGGGCTACAATCCAGAGCCTCATCGCCTTCGCCAACAATGACACGCCGCAGCAACCGGCAACATCACGGCCGCGGCAAGTCGACCAAGCGAAGGCCGATGGCGACAAGACCGCCGGGGGTGCTACTACCGTGCACTCCCCGCCGCGGAAGCGGAAATCACCAACCCGCCGGATCAACGTCGACGATGACTCCACGGCGTCGTCGGATCCGCGGGCTCGCCGCGATCAGCGCCAAGTCCTCGACGACAGGCGACAAGAAGATGCTCGAACTCGCATCGAGCGTCGAAGAGAAGCACGACGACAGTCCGACCAGCGCGCTGGGACTGCTGTCGACATGCACGCGCCCGGTGAACCAGGCGACTTGCCGTACGCGGCAGGTTGCCCTGCGTTCACCCAAGATCTGCGGCAAGTCCAGTGGCCCAGCATGAAGAACTTTAAACCCGACGTACCCGAGAAGTACGACGGCAAGACACACCCCTCGGAGTTCCTTAGCATCTACACCATTGCGGTGCAGGCTGCCGGGGGACGAGACGAGAAGATCTTAGCGAACTACTTCCCGCTCGTGCTTAAGCCAAATGTCAGGTCTTGGCTTATGCACTTGCCGGAGAACTCCATCTCTTCTTGGGCAGATCTGTGCCACCAGTTTGTCGGCGCCTTCACTGGCGGCCACAAACCCCACGGCCAGGAGAGCGATCTCCACATTCTTGCCCAGAAGGAGGGAAAGTCCCTGCGCAAGTACATCCAAAGGTTCAGCCGCGTTCAGCACAACATCCCGGATGTCCACCCAGCCGCGGTTATCAGCGCGTTCCATCAGAACGTGCGTAACCGCCGGATGAGGGAGGAGATGGCAATGACCAAGATCCGAGACGTCAGCGAGCTTTATGCTCTGGCTGACAAGTGTGCCCATGCTGAAGAGGGGAGGAGACTCCCCGGAGAGGATACCAGAGCAGGAGGAACGGACAGCGAGGATGCCGCCCCGGCAAGGAAAAACCGGCGGCGGAACAACAAGAAGAAGAAGAACAAGGAGGTACTCGTTGTCGAGCAGTCCGGCAAGGAGGCTGCCGCCAAGAAGACACTGGCTGGTGGCTCCGGCAAGGAGGCCACCCCTGTAGCGGCAGCCGACAAGCAGGACGGCTCCGACAAGCAGTACTGCAAAATCCACCGCACCAAGGGCCACGATCTCCAAAACTGCAAAAGAGTAGAGTACCTCGTAGAGCAGCAGAAGGCTGAATACGAGCGACGCGACAAGGAGAAGGCCCAAGGAGGCGGAGGAGAGCCCAGCAAGAAGCGGCCGTTCAATGGCCGGGGAGGACGCCGCGACAAGGCCAAGCAGCGGCAAGGAGACAAACCTCCCCGGGGCCGCGACAAGGATGAAGACGAAGACGACGATGAGGACATGGATGACGGAGATAACAGCGAGCAGGAGTTCCAGAAGGCCACAGAAGTTCTGTGCGTCGATGCAGGTGCCTCTCTGCACACTTCCCACCGCCAACTCAAGCAATGGGTGCGGGAAGTGAATGCAGCTGAGCCACCCGTCGAGTCGCGCAGGCTGCTGAAATGGTCCGGCACGCCCATCATCTTTGACCTTGAGGACCACCCTGACCGCACAACTGCGGTCGGGTGCTTGCCGATGTTGGTTTCACCAACTATCCGCAACCTCAAGGTCACCAAGATGTTGGTTGACGGCGGGGCCGGCCTCAACTTGATCTCCTACGCTGTGATCAAGAAGCTGCAGATCCCCGACAGCGAGCTCGAGGAAACCGGGACTTTCCAAGGAATCAACCCGGGAAGGAGCAAGCCGAAGGGGAAGATCACGCTGCTAGTGACCTTTGGCGGAGAGCTAAACTTCAGGACCGAGAGGATCACGTTCGACGTTGCCGATATCCCATTGCCATACAATGGGATACTTGGCCGTCCTGCGCTCGCCAAGTTCATGGCAGCTTCCCACTATGCATACAACATGCTCAAGATGCCGGGGCCAATAAGCGTCATCTCTGTCCCCGGCGACAAGAAGGACGCGCTCATCTGCGCCGACAAGATCTACCGGGACGCAGCAGCCGCGGCAGACAGCAAGGCACTTGCCGATGAAGCTCCCAGGGGAAAGACCAAGACCAAGTCCGGCAAGAGCTCTGGGGCCCACTCCGGCAAACGCACCTCTTCGGAGTGCTGCGCTGCCGTCGAGGACGCACCATCGAGCTCCACCGGCAAGTGCAAGAAAGGAATGGCAGCTCCACCGGCAACCAAGAAGGTGTCCGCCAAGGAGGACGGCACTGGTGGTACTTTCACCATCAGTGCTACGCTCGACCCCAAATAGGAAAGCGCGCTCGTTGCTTTCCTGCGGGCGAATGTCGACGTGTTTGCATGGCAACCGTCTGACATCCCCGGCGTTCCCAGGAAGGTAATTGAGCACAAGCTTGTTGTTTGTCCTCACGCGCGGCCCGTCAAGCAGAAGGTCAGGAAGCAAGCAGTGGAGCGCCAAGAGTTCATAGCTGAGGAGATCAAGAAGTTGGAAGCAGCAGGCCTTGTTAGAGGTGTACTTCATCCCACGTGGCTGGCCAATCCAGTCGTCGTGCATAAAGCCAATGGTAAGTGGAGACTTTGTATAGACTTCACTGATGTGAATAAAGCTTGTCCCAAGGATCCATTTCCCTTGCCGCGCATTGACCAGATTGTTGACTCCACGGCCGGATGTGAGTTGCTTTCATTTCTCGATGCATACTCAGGTTACCACCAGATATTCATGGCTGGGGAAGACGAAGAGTAGACCGCATTCATTACTCCATGTGGCACTTACTGTTTCATACGTATGCCCTTTGGACTAAAGAATGCGGGCTCAACATTTGCAAGGGTGGTCCACACTGCTTTTGAGCCACAGATACACAGGAACGTAGAAGCCTATATGGATGACATAGTGGTCAAGAGCAAGAGCAAGGATACCCTGATTCAAGACCTAGAAGAAACCTTTGAGAATCTGCGCAAGATACAACTCAAGCTGAACCCCGAGAAGTGCGTCTTTAGAGTCCCCTCCGGCATGCTTCTCGGGTTCTTTGTGTCCCAGAGGGGGATTGAAGCCAATCCCGACAAGATCAAGGCCATCGAGCAGATCGAAGCTCCAAAGCGCGTCAAGGATGTACGGAGACTTGCTGGTTGTGTGGCTGCCCTCAGCAGGTTCATTTCAAAGTCTGCGGAACGCGCCCTGCCTTTCTTCAAAATCTTGAAAAAGGCAGGTCCTATGAAATGGACTCCGGAAGCGGAGGCAGCGCTGCATGACTTGAAAAAATACCTGTCCTCCACTCCAATACTTGTCGCACCTAGGCCACAAGAGAAGTTGCTGCTGTACCTAGCGGCAACCAATCAAGTGGTTAGTGCTGTGTTGGTAGCGGAGAGGGAGGCAGATGAGGAACCCACATCCCCGGCAAATGCATCCAGCGACAAGCAGGGGGCTTCCCCGACAAGCTCTGGCCCCGACAAGGACCAGTCTGCGCAGGAACAAGGAGAGGTGCGAAAGAAGATGGTGCAGCGCCCAGTCTATTTTGTAAGTTCCCTCCTGCAGGGGGCTAGGTCAAGATACTCTGGGGTGCAGAAGTTACTTTTCGGTCTCCTCATGGCCTCAAGAAAGCTGCGCCACTACTTCCAAGCACACGAGATAACGGTGGTCACTCGCTTTCCGTTGAAGAGGATATTGCAAAATCCAGAAGCAACAGGCAGGATCGTCGAGTGGGCACTAGAGCTGTCAAGCTTTGGTCTCAAGTTTGAGAGTACTTCAACTATACAGAGCAGAGCTTTGGCAGAGTTCATAGCAGAGTGGACACCAACACCAGACGAAGAAGTTCCAGAGACAAACATCCCCGTCCGAGAAGCAAGCAAGGAATGGGTAATGTACTTCGATGGTGCCTTCTCGCTGCAAGGCGCCGGTGCTGGTGTGCTGCTTGTCGCACCCACCGGGGAGCACCTCAAGTATGTTGTCAAAATGCACTTTCCCAAGGAGCAAGCGACAAACAATACTGCTGAGTATGAAGGTTTGCTTGCCGGCCTCAGAATTGCGGCCGAACTTGGGATCAAGAAACTGATTGTGCGGGGAGATCCACAGTTGGTTGTCCGACAAGTAAACAAGAGCTACCAGAGTCCTTTGATGGAAGCTTATGTCGATGAAGTGAGGAAGCTTGAAGAACACTTTGAAGGCCTGCAGATGGAGCACGTCCCAAGAGCTCAGAATGATATCGCAGATGGCCTCTCAAAGTGTGCTGCAATGAAGTTACTTGTGGAACCAGGGACCTTCGTGCTCAAGCTAACTCTCCCGTCCGTTACACCATGAGTTAGACAAATCAAGAAGAGGAAGTTGGTCTCCGGCGACTATTTGCCGGCGGATCTTCCTGAAGCCGCCGCCAAGGTCCCCAAGATCAACAACCAAGATGCTGAGGAACAGTCTGCTCCTGCGGACCCAAGGGTCTGTACAGTTGAAGCAGGCGTTCTCGACAAGTCCTGCCCCGGCAAGCTTGCCGGGGAGCACTCAGCTCCGGCAGAGCCGCAGGTTCTTGCCGTAGAAGCTGAGGTTCCCGCAGCAGCCCTGATGCCTTTAGTCCTTGTTATTGAGCCTCAGGCTCCAGCATGGGCACAGCAAATCGTCCGTTTTCTTCAAACTGGAGAACTTCCCGAAGAACCAGAAGAGATAGAGAGGATAACCAGGCAGTCAAGTATGTACCAGTTCATCGGCAATGAACTGTACAGAAGAAGACTCAATGGTGTCAGGTTGAAATGCATTTCTCGGGAAGATGGACAGAAGCTCTTGGCAGAAATACACGGAGGCATATGTGGCCACCACATTGGCGCAAGAGCACTTGCCGGGAAGGCATTCCGGCAAGGTTTCTTTTGGCCAGAAGCCCTCCAAGATGCAACTGCACAAGTAACCAAGTGTGAAGCGTGCCAGTTCCATGCCAAGCAAATACATCAGCCAGCTCAAGCTCTCCAGACGATTCCTTTGTCCTGGCCCTTCTCGGTCTGGGGGCTCGACATCCTCGGCCCCTTTCCCCGTGCCGTCGGGGGCTTTGAGTACTTGTACGTTGCTATCGACAAGTTCACAAAGTGGCCGGAAGTGGAACCAGTGAGAAAGGTGACCGCACAGTCAGCAGTGAAGTTCTTCAGATCGATTGTTTGCTGTTTCGGAATCCCTAACAGGATCATCACTGACAACGGCACACAGTTCACAAGTCGCACCTTCATGCAGTATGTCCAAGACCTTGGCGCCAAGGTCTGCTTTGCTTCTGTTTCTCACCCGAGGAGCAATGGTCAAGCGGAGAGGGCAAATGCTGAAGTGCTGCGCGGGCTCAAGACAAGAACGTTCGACAGGCTGCACAAGTGCGGAAGAAACTGGATCGAGGAGTTGCCGGCGGCTCTTTGGTCAATCAGGACGACACCAAATCGAGCCACCGGACAGACACCCTTTGCTCTTGTCTATGGAGCAGAGGCAGTTCTCCCCACGGAACTCGTATACGGATCTCCTAGAGTGCTCGCTTACGACGAGCTCGAGCAAGAGCAACTGCGCCAAGACGACGCATTGCTCCTCGAGGAGGACCGTCTCCAGGCTGCTGTACGAGCTGCTCGATACCAGCAAGCTTTGTGTCGCTATCATAGCCGCAAAGTCAAGGCCAGGAGTCTCGAGGAAGGCGACCTTGTTCTTCGGCGCGTTCAGTCCGCCAAGAATTCCAACAAGTTGACGCCGAAGTGGGAAGGCCCTTATCGGGTGAGACAAGTCACAAGGCCCGGCGCTGTCCGCCTTGAGACCGAAGAAGGCCTACCGGTGAGCAACTCCTGGAATATAGAGCATCTTCGCAAGTTTCACCCATAAGGCGCGGTTGCCGTGATCCGCTCCGGCAACCACCTTTTGTACAAGTCTTGCCGCTGTTGCATGTGAACCTTTGTACAAAGCCGGGCGCAGACCCCGTGCATCAATAAAACTTTTGTGCTTCGCACAGCTTGTCGTTTCATGCATTCTTGTTTTCATTGCATGCATTATCTGACACTTTGTGCAACATACGATACCGGTAAGCAATAACAAGCCGCAAGGCTCCATATCTATATTTCCTCCCTTCTTCCTTTTTCTCTCAAGCAGAAGAAGTGTTCCTCGCACACAAGTTTGCCGGGGGGGGAGGAGAGTGGTATGGACCAAGTGCTGTTCAAGAAAGGAAAGCCTTACCGGGAAGCAAACAACCCATGAAAGCTAAGTTGCCAAAGTTTGAGCTTTCAAAATTTTAAAAATTCTTAGTTATCTTCCTTGAACGACCACACTTTGTAAGAAAAACCTGTGCGCGGAGGAACCTACCTGTGGCTAGCCGCGCCCTTACTTTGCTTCGAGCACGCTCAACGGCTTAAGTGAGCTGCGACAAGTGTCGCACCCTTACTTCGTTTTCGAGTTCGCTCAACAATCTAAGTGTGCTGCGACTAGCTGCGGCAAGGTTTCTTGCCGGCGAGGGCATTGCCAGCAGGCTGCTAAGAGTCCCGCACTCAGCGCTCGCGGCAAAGGCCCCTTTGCCGGCAAGTTCCCTAAAAGCGTAGGGTGGAAAGTATACAAAGTGAAGGAACCAAGCAAGGGAGATAACACTGCATTGTCTATCCAAAATAAAGTTATATTACAAAATAACTTGCCGCTTTTCTAACCAACTACTACCCATGACTTAATCGACAGCGGCAAGGGAAGCAGAAAGAAGGGGGCCTAATCTACACGGTCTCCGTCAACCCTCTTGATCTTTGCCCGCCTTGGCCACGATATGGGCAACTCGTGCCTTCAGCGCTTCCATGTCAGCTTCAGGCGGCAAGGTCCGGAGGACGTTCTCAAGATTGATCCCGGGGTTGCGGTAGACGATCTTCGTCAACACCCGCTCCATAGTACCCATGCAAAGCCGGCGCGCCTCGTTAGCCAGCTGCGTGGGGACCCTCTCCCGTAGCTGTGCAAGGGCCGGCGCCACTCCACTGAAGAACAAGCTCAGCTTGGCGCTGTGGGGGAGGCTCTGGTCGGGGGAGTACACAAGGTGCTCCGCCCTCAGCACCACCATCTCCTTGTCGATGTTGGCGGCAGAGGCGACGAGCTCCTCGGTCCACTGCTCCACCGTTCGCTGGAAGTTGTTCTGCGACAGGGCGGCACTGTCCAGCAGCGCCCTTTCCGCCCGGAGATCATCCTTCAGCTTCGTTTCGCGGTCCCGGGCGGCGTCAAGAGAGTCGCTGAGGGTGGAGACCTTCAGCTCCAAGTCTGCGATGGAGTCCTTGGCGTCGTTGAGCTCTTTGCCCTTCTCGGAGAGACGGACTTGCAGCTCCGAGTTGGTGTGGGCGTCCTTCTCCCGCGCCACGTTGAGCGGGGCAACCCTGTCCTCGCTCGCCTTCAAGCCCGTCTCCAACTACGCCACCCTGACCTCCAGATCCTTCTTGGCGGTCTCTGCGGCAGCGGTGGCGTCCCTTGCCTCCTGCAGAGCCCCGCCAATGGCCTGCTCGCGGGCGGCGAGGTCGTCCTCGTGGCTATCGAGGTCGACCTTCCGCTGGTTGAGCTCTCCCTCCCACCGAGACAGGTCCTCGGCGGCCAGTCGCTGCTGCTCCTCCACCTTGGCCTTCTCGAGGAGGAACGCCTGGTGTGCTCCGGCAAGCTCTTCGCGCTCCTCCGCCAAGTTTCGGAGGGCCGCTTGGTTGGCGGCACAGAGCTTCACGGCGCGCTTCTCCAGATCAGCACCAGCCTTGGCAGCCAGAGCCTCCCGGGACTCCAACTTAGCCTGCCTGGCCCGATACAAGGCCAGAAGCCGGCGTAGAAGTTGCTCCTCTTCGGGCTCGTTGCTGCTGCCGGGCGCGTCGACAACCTTCAGCCCGGCGGAGGCGAGAACTTCTTCGTCAAAGATCTCCTCCTCCGCGGGTGCCCTTGATGAGGACGCCCACGGGACTTGGATAAAGACCCCGTTGGCGGCCTCCAGATAGACACCCGACCCAGCCGCGGGGGCAGAGGGGTCGGCGGCCGGCGCAGCGTCCGGCGCTCCTGCGGCCTCAGGGCCAGCAGTGCGGTCGCCGGTCCCTTCCCCAGCTGCCGCGTCAGCGGTCGGGGCGGTCTCCTCGGCGGCTGGCTCGTCAGCACCAGCCATTCCTTCAGTGGTGGTGGCATCGCCAGCGTTGCCGCGCACGTCTTCCTCGGCGATGGTCTCCGTCTCCATCGGCTCCGGGGCGGGCGGATCTAACAACAGAAAAAGAAAAGAAAGAATCGTCAAGCAAATATCCAAAAAGAAGAGTTCAAAAGAAGGAAAGTACAAGGGTTTACCTGCGCGGGCCTCTTCAGTAACGGGGTCTCTCGCCGGGGAGTTCTCCCTTGGCGGTGTAGTAGTGGCCCCTGCTGGCGGAGGGCCGCTTGCGCCTTCCCTTGGCGGGGTGCTCACCCTTGTCGGGGTGCTCGCCCTTGGCGGGGTGCTCGCCCTTGGCGGAGTACCCATCCTTGGCGGAGCGCTGTCCCTCGCCGGGGAGCTCCTCCTTGGCGGGGAGGGTGGAACAAGCGGCTCGTCGGGGGCGGCCTCTTGGTGCTCCTGCGGCTGCGGCTCCACTTCTGCACAAGACAACAAAACATTAGTAAGGATAACAACCTCAAGCGCGCCCGTCGAGCAGAAAAATGAACACAAGACTTACGCTGGGGGCTGCGCTGGGGGCTGCTCTCCGGAGCAGCAGGCTGGTCCGGCAAGCTTGTCGCGGGCGCATCCTCCGTCGCTGCGACGGGCTCGTCGTCCTCGAGGTCAACCACGGGGATCTTGGCCCTCTTCGCCATCCTCTGGGTCAAGGTCCTGGAAGCCAAACAAGATCAGAGTTAGGCTAAGAGAAATCAAGACAAGAGCAACAAGAATCAGAAGAAATAAAAGATGCAAGTGCTTACTCTTCCTCCTCCTCGTCGGAGCTAAGGGCGGAGAAGTCAAATTCCGCCTCGCGTGTCCCAGCACGAGGAGCTGGAGGAGAGGGCTCCTCGGGCGCTTGGCGGGCTCCGGAGCTGCGGGTTGAGAAGACCCTGCTCCGGTCGTCGCCGAAGACCGAGGGGTGGAAGGAACACTAGAACCGCTCCGGGAAGATCCCCCTCCGCTTGCCGCTGGAGCACGGGGCGCCTCCTTGACGACCTTGCTCGTCGTACGCGTCGAGCAACGCTGCGGCTGTTGTCGAGGTGCTGGCTGCCTCGCCGTCTCAGTGGCCTTGCGGAGGCGCTTCTTCGGCTGTGGCGGAGGGCTTGGTGGTGGCGGAGAGTTCTCTGAGGATGAGGATGCATCTTCAAGGTTCAGAGACCCGCCGGAGTCTTCGTCAGAATCGCCAGATTCGGCGTCCTCCTCGGCGGGCTCACTGGACTCGGTGCCCTGCCCGGCGGCCTCGCTCGTCCCGGCAGGTTCCCCGGCAGGCTCCCCGGCAAGTTCTGCGGCAAGCTTTCCCGCGGGCCTCAGCAGTTTGAGGATCTCCTCCTCCTCGGCCTGGCTCACCGCGTCCGCCGCTTCCGCTTCCTCCACGGTGTACCCAAACTCACCCGCGGCCGCTGGTGCGGCGGCCTCCTCCATCCTGTTGGCTATGTATGCCACATCCCGATCGGTGGTCGCCCGGGTGAGGCCCTTCTTCTCCTCGGGGTTGCGTGGCCGTTCAACCAGGCTGTCGAAGAAAGTCTGCACGGTCTCCTCTGAAGGTGTCAGCCAGGTGGGAACAACCCCGTGGGAGTCGTACTCAGGCATTGCCACGCGGATGGCACTAAGAGCAGTATTGTTGCACAATGGAACTACTCCCCGGGACGGGGTGAACCACTCCTTGTGCATGGGGTCGTGCTTAAATAGCGAGCGGACCATTCCCTTGAGCTCCAAAACGGTGAAGTTATAATTCAGCCCGGGGCGCAGCCTCATGCGGTCTGCCGCGTTACCGAATTCCCAAGCAGGCCTCTTCCTTTCCTGCAGGGGGGCAATGCGGCGGCGGAGGAAATCAGCCCCGACTTCACCTACAGTAAGGTTTGCGGCCCAGAGGCGAAGGATCCTAGTAAGGGCAATCTGCAGCTTATCGTCCTCCAGGGCCAAATCACTCCAATCCTTGCCGCGCACTATTGCAGTCCGGCGCGGCGAGGTGAACTGCTGGGGTTCCTCTTCCATAACCCAGCACCAATCAGCCATCCACTCCTCCCATTTGCCACGGAGCTCTCCAATCAAGTACGCCTCCTTCTTGTTGAGCCTGAAGATCCAGGAGATACCGCCGGAGAGTGGGGATCCAGACTCTACTCTAGGTGTGAAGAAGTGGCGGAAGAGAGCTACGTTGGGATGGACCCCGACAAAGTTTTCGCACAGATGTGCGAAAACGGCCAAAGTGAGGACGGCATTCGGGGTGAAATCTAGGAGGTGGAATCCATATGTGTTCATCACATCACAGAAAAACTCGGAATACGGAGGACAAAGACCGCAGTGGAAGAACAGAGCAAAGAAGTAGTAACCTCCCAGGTACATGTCGATGGCTTGGGCGGGGAGGACTCTGGTGCGCGGGTGAGCCTTCGTCTCCCTCGCCCAGAACAGGTAATACTTGTCTCGCAGCTCCCTCGCGCCAAGCCTCGGCGGGAAGACCACCATCCTCTTCCGCATGGCTGCCAGCTTCGCCGCCTTGTCGGAATTGTCGCTCTTCGCCTTGCTGCTCTTCGGGGCCATGGCGGGGACGGCGGGAAGGGTCGGCGGTGCCGGAGAGGCAGGCGGCGGCGGAAGAGTGGTGGAGCTCGGCTCTCTGTCGACCTTTGGGGAGGCGGAGAGCGCCGGGGGTTTCTGGAGATTGAAGACACAATGAAAGCGATGGGGGGAAACTGCCCCTGCTTCCTCTGCTTTTAAGGGGGAAGTGGGGGGCGTTCCGCATTTTCCCATTAAAGAAGCAGGCCACGATCTCTCCCACGACGCCGCGATCGACGCGTGCCGTTAGGGAGGGATGCGGCGAATCTGGAGTGGGAAGCGGCGTGCCGTGGGCCGCGTGTGCCCGTGCACTGTTTTGGGCCTGGCCCAACAGCGCTCGGCACCGTGTGTGGCCCAGGCCCGGGGGCTCCTGTCGGTGTACTAAAGTAGGGGTACCTTAGTATCCCGACTTGTGCACGGACAGTAGCAGCGTCCCGTGGCCAGGCTCACCACGCGCCCGCCAAAGCCCGCTCTAGTCTCTTTGAAGCCATTCAAGAACAAAGTATTCAAGTCAGATAAACAAGACCCCGGCAAGAGGAGCTTGCCGGGAAGGCTGCACCAGGCTCAAGGTTATCGTTCCAGCGCAAGACCCTGGCAAGAGGGGCTTGCCAGGAAGGCCAAAGAACAGCACATTAGAAGACATATCGTGGTACATCACGCGCCCCGACAGGACCCGGGGAGCGACAAGCTTCCGGGCCCGGCAAGATACCAACCCCGGCAAGGCGCTTGCCGGGGGAGGCTTGCACTGTGTGCCTGCGCTCCAGCTCATCTGGCCACGCGTCGCCCTGGGGCCCTTCCAGGGGTACGTGGCAGATGGCTGTGCAGCCTGGGGTACACGGTGGCAAGCCGCGGTGACGAGGCCATCGTCGTGGCGAACGGAGACGCCCGGGCGGACGCTTTTGGGGTGACGGTAACGGGCATTCAATGCCCTTTTCCCCCACCGTCAGGGTTAGGTATAGACCACTGTGCATACACTGTTCATGCACTGTTCCATCTACCACCGATTTTACGTTTTTACCCTCATCTACATTGACACCTGTCGGTGACCCCTTTGAGCTATAAAAGGAGGCCCATGCACAACGTGGAGGGGGTTCGATTCCAGAAACAAGATCACTCCCTCGCTCGGTGTAGCTAGTACTGTAGATCTTCAAGCTTCCGAGCTCAATAACTCAATACAACCAAAGCAGGAGTAGGGTTTTACGCATCTGTGCGGCCCGAACCTGGGTAAACTGCCCGCGTGCGCCCCTCGATCTGCTCTTCGTGCTCCCTCCGCTCCCTTGCCGTACCGTAGAAGGGGCTCCGGTCCCATAGGTGTTCGTGGGCGACCAGTTTCCCCGACAGCATCCCCTCTTTCGTCTTCGTCTATCGGTAACTTTACTTGATGCTATATTTTTATTCACCACATGATATGTGTTTTGCTTGGAGCGTCAATTTATTTATTTTCTTTTGCTTGCTGTTTGAATAATATCCCAAGATCTGAAATTCTTAAATGTTAGAGAGTCTCCACATAGTTACCTAATTATTCAACTACTCATTGATCTTCACTTGTATCTTTTGGAGTAGTTTGTCGTTTGCTCTAGTGCTTCACTTATATCTTTTTAGAGCACAACGATGGTTTTATTTTGTAGAAATTATTGATCTCTCATGCTTCACTTATATTAATTTGAGAGTCTTTTAGAACAGCATGGTAATGTGCTTTGGTTATAAAACTAGTCCTAATATGATAGGCATCCAAGATGGGTATAGTAAAAACTTTCATATAAAGTGCATTGAATACTATGAGACGTTTGATACTTGATGATTGTTTTGAGATATGAGGATGGTGATATTAGAGTCATGCTAGTAGAGTAGTTGTGAATTTGAGAAATACTTGTGTTAAGGTTTGCAAGTCCCGTAGCATGCACGTATGGTAACTGTTGTGTGACAAATTTACAGCATGAGGTATTTCATTGAGTGTTATCCTTTGTGTGGAGGTTGGGATCGCGCGATGGTTAACTCCTACCAACCCTTCCCCTAGGAGCATGCGTGTAGTACTTTGTTTTGATGACTTGTAGATTTTTGCAATAAGTATGTGAGTTCTTTATGACTAATGTTGAGTCCATGGATTATACGCACACTCACCCTTCCACCATTGTTAGCCTCTCTTGTATCGCGCAACTCTCGCCGGTACCATACACCCACCATATACCTTCCGCAAAACAGCCACCATACCTACCTATCATGGCATTTCCATAGCCATTCCGAGATATATTGCCATGCAACTTTCCATCGTTCTGTTTGTTATGACATGCTTCATCATTGTCATATTGCCATGCATGATCATGTTTTTGACATCGTATTCGTGGCTAGGCCACCATGCATAATTTTTCATACATGTCACTCTTGATTCATTGCACATCCCGGTACACCGCCGGAGGCATTCATATAGAGTCATACTTTGTTCTAGTATCGAGTTGTAATATCGAGTTGTAAGTAAATATAAGTGTGATGATCATCATTATTAGAGCATTGTCCCAAAGAAAAAAAAGAAGAAAGGCCAAAGAAAAAAAGAAAGGCCAAAAAAAAAGGGACAATGCTACTATCTTCTTCCACACTTGTGCTTCAAAGTAGCACCATGATCTTCATGACACTGAGTCTCTTGTTTTGTCACTTTCATATACTAGTGGGAATTTTCATTATAGAACTTGGCTTGTATATTCCAACGATGGGCTTCCTCAAATGCCCTAGGTCTTCGTGAGCAAGCAAGTTGGGTGCACACCCACTTAGTTTTTTTTTTGTTGAGCTTTCATACATTTATAGCTCTAGTACATCCGTTGCATGGCAATCCCTACTCACTCACATTGATAACTATTGATGGGCATCTCCATAGCCCATTGATACGCCTAGTTGATGTGAGACCATCTTCTTCTTTTATCTTCTCCACAACCACTACTCTATTCCACATAGTGCTATATCCATGGCTCATGCTCATGTATTGCATGAAAGTTGAAAAAGTTTGAAAAAATTAAGTTATGAAACAATTGCTTGGCTGAAACCGGGGTTGTGCCTGATTTGAGTATTTTGTGTGACGAAGATGAAGCATAGCCAAACTATATGATTTTGTAGGGATGAACTTTCTTTGGCCATGTTATTTTGAGAAGACATAATTGCTTTGTTAGTATGCTTGAAGTATTATTATTCCTATGTCAATATAGACTTTTTTCTTGAATCTTTCGAATCTAAACATTCATGCCACAATAAAGAAAATTGCTTTGAGAATTATGTTAGGTAGCATTTCACATCAAAAATTGTTATTTATCATTTACCTACTCGAGGACGAGCAGGAATTAAGCTTGGGGATGCTTGACACGTCTCCAACGTATCTATAATTTTTGATTGTTCCATGCTATTATATTATCCTTCTAAGATGTTTGTGGGCTTTTATATACACTTTTATATGATTTTTGGGACTAACCTATTAACCTAGAGCCCAGTGCCAGTTTCTGTTTTTTTCCTTGTTTTTGAGTTTTACAGAAAAGGAATATCAAACGGAGTCCAATTGACGTGCCAATTTTTGATGATTTTCTATGGACCAAAAGAAGCCCCCGGAGTAAAAGAATTGGGCCAGGAGAGTCACGGGCTGCCCACGAGGGTGGGGGGCGCGCCCCCCTATCTCGTGGACAGCCCGGAGACCCCCCCTGACTTGTGCCCTACGCCAAAAAATCCTATAATTACAGAAACCTCCAGAAAATAACCTAGATCGGGAGTTCCGCCGCCGAAAGCCTCTGTTGCCACCGAAAACCAATCTAGACCCGTTCTGCCACCCTGCCGGAGGGGGGAATCCCTCTTCGATGGCCATCTTCATCATCCCGTCCCTCTCCATGACGAGGAAGGAGTAGTTCACCCTCGGGGCTGAGGGTATGTACCAGTAGCTATGTGTTTGATCTCTCTCTCTCTTGTGTTCTTGAGATGGTACGATCTTGATGTATCGCGAGCTTTGCTATTATAGTTGGATCTTATGATCTTTCTCCCCCTCTACTCTCTTGTGATGAATTGAGTTTTCCCTTTGAAGTTATCTTATCGGATTGAGTCTTTAAGGATTTGAGAACACTTGATGTATGTCTTGCATGTGCTTATTTGTGGTGACAATGAGATATCACATGATTCACTTGATGTATGTTTTGGTGATCAACTTGCGGGTTCCGGGACCTTGGGAATCTATGCATAGGGGTTGGCACACGTTTTCGTCTTGACTCTCCGGTAGAAACTTTGGGGCACTCTTTGAAGTTCTTTGTGTTGGTTGAATAGATGAATCTGAGATTGTGAGATGCATATCGTATAATCATGCCCACGGATTTTTGAGGTGAAAATGGAGTATCTAGGGGACATTAGGGTTTTGGTTGATTTGTATCTTAAGGTGTTATTCTAGTACGAACTCTATGATAGATCGAACGGAAAGAATAGCTTCATGTTATTTTACTACAGACTCTTGAATAGATCGATCTGGAAGAATAACTTTGAGGTGGTTTCGTACCCTACAATAATCTCTTCGTTTGTTCTCCGCTATTAGTGACTTTGGAGTGACTCTTTGTTGCATGTTGAGGGATAGTTATCTGATCCAGTTATGTTATTATTGTTGAGAGAACTTGAACTAGTGAAAGTATGAACCCTAGGCCTTGTTTCCTATCATTGCAATACCGTTTATGCTCACTTTTACCACTTGCTACCTTGTTGTTTTTATATTTTCAGTTTACAAAAACCTATATCTACCATCCATATTGCACTTGTATCACCATCTCTTCGCCAAACTAGTGCACCTATACAATTTACCATTGTATTGGGTGTGTTGGGGACACAAGAGACTCTTTGTTATTTGGTTGCAGGGTTGTTTGAGAGAGACCATCTTCATCCTACGCCTCCCACGGATTGATAAACCTTAGGTCATCCACTTGAGGGAATTTTGCTACTGTCCTACAAACCTCTGCACTTGGAGGCCCAACAGCGTCTACAAGAAGAAGGTTGCGTAGTAGACATCAATTACCCTTGAGGTAAAAGGTTTGGAGGCAACACTATAAGCCCCTATCTTTCTGTGTGTCCGATTAAAACTCCATACCCATAAGTATTGCATGAGTGTTAGAAATTGTGAAAGACTAAATGATAGTTGAGTATGTCGACTTGCTGAAAAGCTCTTATATTGACTCTTTCCGATATTATGACAAATTGCAATTGCTTCAATGACTGAGATCATAGTTTGTTAGTTTTCAATGAAGTTTCTGATTCATACTTGACATTGTGAATGGATTGTTACTTTAGCATAAGAAATCATATGACAATATATATATGTTGTTGTTATAAGAATGATCATGATGCCCTCATATCCGTATTTTATTTTATCGGCACCTCTATCTCTAAACATGTGGACATATTTTTCGATATCGGCTTCCGCTTGAGGACAAGCGAGGTCTAAGCTTGGGGGAGTTGATACGTCCATTTTGCATCATGCTTTTATATTGATGTTTATTGCATTATGGGTTGTTATTACACATTATGTCACAATACTTATGCCTTTACTCTCTTATTTTACAAGGTTTACATGAAGAGGGAGAATGTCGGCAGCTGGAATTCTGGGCTCGAAAAGGAGCAAATATTGGAGACCTATTCTGCACAACTCAAAAAGTCCTGAAACTCCACGAAAGTCAGATTTGGAAAATATAAAAAATATCGAGCGAAGAAAGCACCAGAGGGGGGCTACCCACCATCCACGAGGGTGGGGGGCGTGCCCCCTGCCTCGTGGGCCACCTGGCAGCCCCCCGATGCCCATCTTCTGGTATAAGGTGTCTTCTACCCTCAAAAAAATCATAAGAAGGTTTTCGGGATGAAGCGCCGCCATCTCGAGGCGGAACATTGGCGGAACCAATCTAGGGCTCCGGCGGAGCTGTTCTGCCGGGGAAACTTCCCTCCGAGAGGGGGAAATCATCACCATCGTCATCACCATTGATCCTCTCATCGGGAGGGCCCCCATCTCCATCAACATCTTCACCAGCACCATCTCCTGTCAAACCCTAGTTCCTCTCTTGTATCCAATCTTTGTAAACCTCATATTGCTACCTGTGAGTTGCTAGTAGTGTTGATTACTCCTTGTAGTTGATGCTAGTTGGTTTATCCGGTGGAAGATCATATGTTTAGATCCATTATGCATATTAATATCCCTCTGATTATGAACATGAATATGATTTGTAAGTAGTTACGTTTGTTCCTTAGGACATGGGAGAAGTCTTGCTATAAGTAGTCATGTGAATTTGCTATTCGTTTGATATTATGATGAGATGTATGTTGTCTTTCCTCTAGTGGTGTTATGTGAATGTCGACTACATGACACTTCACCATTGTTTGGGCCTAGAGGAAGGCATTGGGAAGTAATAAGTAGATGATGGGTTGCTAGAGTGACAGAAGCTTAAACCCTAGTTTATGCGTTGCTTCGTAAGGGGCTGATTTGGATCCATATGTTTCATGATGTGGTTAGGTTTACCTTAATACTTATTTTGTAGTTGTGGATCCTTGCAATAGAGGTTAATCATAAGCGGGATATTTGTCCAAGTAAGGGCAGTACCCAAGCACCGGTCCTCCCACATACCAAATTATCAAAGTAACGGACGCGAATCTTATGAGTGTGATGAAAACAAGCTTGACGATAATTCCCATGTCTCCTCGGGAGCGCTTTCCTTTATATAAGAGTTTGTCCATGCTTGTCCTTTGCTACAAAAAGGATTGAGCCATATTGATGCACCTTGTTTACTTTTACCACTTGTTACTCGTTACAAATTACCTTATCACAAAACTATCTATTATCGATAATTTCAGTGCTTGCAGAGAATACCTTACTAAAAACTGCCTATCATTTCCTTCTGCTCCTCGTTGGGTTCGACACTCTTACTTATCGAAAGGACTACGATAGACCCCCTACGCTCATGGGTCATCAGTGTTCCGCCCCGAAAGTCTTCTCATTATTTTTTTTCTAGGCCAGAGAGGCTTATATACCAGAATATGGCCACCGAAAGTGGGCCTGCGTGAGCACGACCCAGCAGGGCGCGCCCAGGTGGGTTGTGCCCACCTGGTGGGCCCCCTCTAGTGGTTATCAGCTCCAGTATTTTTCATATTTTCATAAAAAATCTCCGTGAAGTTTCAGCTTGTTTGGAGTTGTGTAGAATAGGTGGCCGGACGTAGCTTTTTGAGAGAATTTCTAGCTGCCTGAATTCTCCCTCTTGGTGTATACCTTGCAAATTATGAGAGAAAAGGCATAAGAATTACTCCAAAAAGCATTATTATTCATAATAACAACATAAATAATAGTAAGAAAACATGATACAAAATGGACGTATCAACTCCCCCAAGCTTAGACCTCGCTTGTCCTCAAGCGAAAACCGAGAACGAAAAACATTTCCACATGCTGAGAGAGAGAGGTGTCGATAAAAACAAAATACGAACATAGAAGCATCATGTTGATTATTATAACATCAACAAATTAAACATAAGACTTTTATCAAAGGACTTGTATCATAGACCTCTCATGAATAAGTAACAGTTCATCACACTAACAAAGTATAAAGCATAAACTCTATTAGAAGCATCATGTTTTCGGTCAACTATCTGATACGTCTCCAACGTACCTACTTTTCCAAACCCTTTTGCCCTTGTTTTGGACTCTAACTTGCATGATTTGAATAGAACTAACCCGGACTGGCGCTGTTTTCAGCAGAACTGCCATGGTGTTGTTTTTTTGCAGAATAAAAAGTTCTCGGAATCGCCTGAAAATCAACGCATAATTATTTCAGAAAATCTAAAAAATATCTGCAAGAAGATCTGCATCGGGGGCCCACACCCTGTCCTCGAGGGTGGGGGCGCGCCCCCCTGCCTCGAGGGCCCCCCGATGCTCCACCGACGTATCCCCAGGTCCTATATATTCTGTTTCGGGGAGAAAAAAATCAAGGAGAAGGAATTATCACGTTTTACGAGACGGATCCGCCGCCAAGCCCTAATCTATCTCGGGAGGACTAATCTGGAGTCCGTTCGGGGCTCCGGAGAGTGGAGATCGTCGCCATCGTCATCATCAACCTTCCTCCATCACCAATTCCATGATGCTCACCGCCGTGTGTGAGTAATTCCATCGTAGGCTTGCTGGACGGTGATGGATTGGATGGGATCTATCATGTAATCGAGTTAGTTTTGTTAGGGTTTGATCCCTAGTATCCACTATGTTCTGAGATTGATGTTGCTATGACTTTGCTATGCTTAATGCTTGTCACTAGGGCCCGAGTGCCATGATTTCAGATCTGAACCTATTATGTTTTCATGAATATATGTGTGTTCTTGATCCTATCTTGCAAGTCTATAGTCACCTACTATGTGTTATGATCCGCCAACCCCGAAGTGACAATAATCGGGACCACTCCCGGTGATGACCATAGTTTGAGGAGTTCATGTATTCACTATGTGTTAATGCTTTGGTCTGGTACTCTATTAAAAGGAGGCCTTAATATCCCTTAGTTTCCAATAGGACCCCGCTGCCACGGGAGGGTAGGACAAAAGATGTCATGCAAGTTCTTTTCCATAAGCACGTATGACTATATTCGGAATACATGCCTACATTGCATTGATGAACTGGAGCTAGTTTTGTGTCACCCTAGGTTATAACTTCTACATGATGAATTGCATCCGACGTAATTTCCCATCACCGATCCAATGCCTACGAGCTTTACCTATATTGCTAGCTTCTTATTTACTTTTCCGTTGCTACTATCACAAAAACTACAAAAACACTATCTTTACTTTTATTGCTACTACCGCCACTATCATATCACTTTGCTACTAAACTATCTTGCTGCAGATACTAAGTTTCCAGGTGTGGTTGAATTGACAACTCAGATGCTAATACTTAAGAGTATTCTTTGGCTCCCCTTGTGTCGAATTAACAAATTTGGGTTTAATACTTTACCCTCGAAAACTGTTGCGATCCCCTACACTTGTGGGTTATCACTATCGCAACTGCAATTCATCATCTTTTCAGGAAGGGTCACGTATCGGAGCCTTTAGGCAAGTACACATACTCAACCATCATATAGTCTTCTATGATTGCTAACACTCACCGCATACACATGAGCAAAACGTCTCAACCGGACACATAGAAAGATAGAGGCTTATGGTTTGCCTCCCAACGTACTCACCTCAAGGGTGATGTCAAGAATAATATCTCATGTCACCCATATCCAACTGCACATATGTGCCTAGATCTTTCCTCCCCACATGATACTTGCCAAAGGATAAAAATAAAAGGGAAAAGAGAGAAAACTCTGACTCTTTGCATAAACGTAAAAGATAGGCCCTTCGCAGAGGGAAGTAGAGGTTGTCATGCGCTTATTTGATTGTATGCTCAATCCCTTAGTGCAAAAGAACATCACGTTGCATTATCCCTTGTGATATGCTACCTCTAGAGCTTGCGTTGTATTCCCTCGAAGAGGAAAGGGAGATGCAGCACAATAGCGTAAGTATTTCCCTCAGTTTTTGAGAACCAAGGTATCAATCCAGTAGGAGACCACGCGCCAGTCCCTCGCACCTGCACAAACAAATAAGAACTTTGCAGCCAACGCGATAAGGGGTTGTCAATCCCTTTACGGTCACTTACGAAAGTGAGATCTGATAGAGATGATAGTTTATATTTTTGGTATTTTTAGTTTATAAGAACAGCAAATAAAAGCGGTAAAAGTAAACTAGATGTAGATTGATATGTTGAGAATAGACCCGGGGCCCATAGTTTTCTCTAGTGGCTTCTCTCATGATAGCGATATTCTATGGCTGGTAAGAAATTGATAGAAAAGCGAATAATTATGAGACTATCTAGGCATGATCGTTGTATATAGGCATCACGTCCGAGACAAGTAGACCGACTCCTGCCTGCATCTACTACTATTACTCCACACATCGACCGCTATCCAGCATGCATCTAGTGTATTGAGTTCATAAGAACAGAGTAATGCCTTAAGCAAGATGACATGATGTAGATGGATATACTCAAGCAATATGATATAAACCCTATCTTTTTATCCTCATTGGCAACAATACAATACGTGCCTTGCTGCCCCTACTGTCACTAGGAAAGGACACCGCAAGATTGAACCCAAAGCCAAGCACTTCTCCCATTGCAAGAACTATAGATCTAGTAGGCCAAACCAAACCAATAATTCGAAGAGACTTGCAAGGATATTATGAGCACACATAAAAAGTTCAGAGAAGAACCAAATATCTTTCATAGATAACCTTGATCATAAAATCACAATTCATCGGATCTCGACAAACACATCGCAAAAAGAGATTACATCGAATAGATCTCCTCGAAGACCGAGGAGAACTTTGTATTGAGATCCAAAGAGAGAGAAGAAGCCATCTAGATACTAGCTATGGACCCAAAAGTCTGTGGGAAACTACTCACAACTCACGGTGAGGGCGATGATGATGATGATGAAGACCTCCGTGATGGATCCCCCTCCGGTGGAGCTCCGGAACAGGCTCCAAGATGGGATCTTCACGGGAACAGAAGGTACGGCGGTGGAATTAGGGTTTTCTCTCTGTTCACGGAGTTTCTAGTGTACGTAGACTTATATAGGAAGAAGGAGGGCACCGAGGGACGCGCGCGCCCTGGGAAGGGGGCGCGCCCCCCACCCTCGTGGGCAACCTCATGATCCCCTGACGTGGTTCTCAAGCTCCGCGTTGATACGTCTCAAACGTATCTACTTTTCCAAACACTTTTGCTATTGTTTTGACCTCATTCTTGCATGATTTGAACTAAACTAACCCGGACTGACGCTGTTTTCAGCAGAGCTGCCTGTATGGTTTTATTGTGTGCAGGAAAACGGATTTTTAGGTATCTCAGAAAATTCCATACTAACAAAGCAATCAATTCTTCTCAAAATACTATGGCTAAAGAAAGTTATCCCTACAAAATCATATAGTGTTGGCTATGCTCCCTCATTATCACACAAAAATATTCATATCATGCACAACCCCGATTTCAGCCAAGCACTTGTTTTCATACTCTATCTTTTCAAACCTTTCAACTTTCACGCTATACATGAGCGTGAGCCATGGACATAGCACTATGGGTGGAATAGAGGTGGTTGTGGAGAAGACAAAAAGAGGGAGATAGTCACACATCGACTAGGCGTATCAACGGGCTATGGAGATGCCCATCAATAGATATCATTGTGAGTGAGTAGGGATTGCCATGCAACAGATGCACTAGAGCTAAATATGAATGAAAGCTCAACAAAAGAAACTAGTGGGTGTGCATCCAACTTGCTTCCTAGGGCATTTGAGGAAGCCCATCGTTGGAATATACAAGCCAAGTTCTATAACGAAAATTCCCACTAGTATATGAAAGTGACTAAGCATGAGACTCTCTACAATGAAGAACATGGTGCTACTTTGAAGCACAAGTGTGGAAAAAAGATAGTAGCAATTGTCCCTTTTTTTCTTTTTTTCTTTTTTTCTTTGGCCTTTTTTTTTCTTTTTTTTTGCGGAGGGGCTTTATAGATTTAGCCTTTCCTCCCATGGGACAATGCTCTAATGATGATGATCATCACACTTTCATTACAACTCGATACTACAACAACATAGTATGACTCTATATGAATGCCTCCGGCGGTGTACCGGTATGTGCAATGAAACATGAGTGACACGTATAAAAAATTATGCATGGTGGCTTTGCCACAAATACGATGTCAACTACATGATCTTGCAATGGCAATATGACAATATGATGCGTGTCATATGAACGGAACGGTGGAAAGTTGCATGGCAATATATCTCGGAATGGCTATGGAAATGCCATGGTAGGTAGGTATGGTGGCTGTTTTGAGGAACAATATGGTGGCTGTTTTGAGGAAGGATATATAGTGGGTTTATGGCACCGGCAAAAGTTGCGCGGTACAAGAGAGGCTAGCAATGGTGGAAGGGTAAGAGTGCGTATAATCCATGGACTCAACATTAGTCATAAGAACTCATATACTTATTGCAAAAATCTACGAGTCATCAAAACAAAGCAATCAACGCATTCTCCTAGGGGGAGGTTGGTAGGAGTTAACCGTCGCGCGCCCCTGACTTCCACACAAAGGTTGGCACTCTACAAATACCTCATGCTCTAACTTCGTCACACAGCGGTTCACTATACGTGCATGATACGGGAATCACTAACCTTAACACAAGTATTTCTCAATTTCATAATAACTCCACTAGCATGACTCTAATATTACTATCCTCATGTCTCAAAACAATTATCAAGCATCCAACATCTCATTCTATTCAATGCACTTGGTGTGATTTTTTTTTAATACATTGACATTGGAAGTTTATCATGTGAAGACTAGTTTCTTTAGCCTAAACACATTACCATGCTGTTTTAATAGACTCTAAAATAGATATAAGTGAAGCATGAGAGTTCAACAATTTCTACAAAATATTACCACCACCGTGCTCTAAAAGATAGAAGTGAAGCGCTAGAGCAAAAACTATTAAACTCAAAAGATATAAGTGAAGCACATAGAGTGTTCTAATAATTTCTAGGCCTTATTTAACTCTCTCAAATAGGTGTGTCCAGCAAGTATTATTGTGGAAAACTAACAAGCAAAGACTCAAATTATACAAGACGCTCCAAGCAAAACACATATCATGTTGCGAATAAAAATATAGCTCCAAGTATCGTTACCGATGGATGAAGACGAAAGAGGGGATGCCTTCCTGGGGTATCCCCAAGCTTAGGCTTTTGATTATCTTGAATTAATTGGGGTGCCATGGGCATACCCAAGCTTAGGCCTTTGCTGCTCATTGTTCTATAGTCCATCAATGCAATACTCAAAACTTGAAAACTTCACAACACAAAACTTAGACAAAAATTCTCGTGAGCTCCGTTAGTATGAGAAAGCAAACCACTACTCAAAGGTGCAGCAATAAATTCATTCTTTGTTTATATTGGTGTTAAACCTACTGTATTCCAACTTCTCTATGGTTCATATCCTCCAATACTACTCATAGATGCATCGGAATATGCAAACAACACACGAAAAACAGAATCTGTCAAAAACAAAACAGTCTGAAGTAATCTGCAGGTTTCGCCTACTTCTGGAACTCCAAAAAATTCAAACTAAATTGGTAAATTTGCGGAATTTGTCTAACAATCATCTTCAAAAATAATCAACTAAAAAGCACGCTCCACTAAAATCTGAAGACCAGTTTAGCGAGCGCTAACGATTCTGTTTTCACAGCAAGATCATATAAACTTCACACAAGTCTTCCCAAAGGTTCTACTTGGCACAAACACTAAACAAAACATGAAAACACATCTAATCAGAGGCTAGATGTAATATTTATTCCCTAACAGCAACAAAAACAAAAAACATAAAATTGGGTTGCCTCCCAACAAGCGCTATCGTTTTACGCCCCTAGCTAGGCATGATACAAGATAAAACTAGGTATTGTCATCTTTGGAAGGCAATCCATAAGTGGCTCTCATGATAGATTCATATGGTAATTTGATTTTCTTTCTAGGAAAGTGTTCCATGCCTTTCCTTAATGGAAATTGGAATCTAATATTTCCTTCCTTCATATCAATAATTGCACCAATCGTTCTAAGGAAAGGTCTACCAAGAATAATAGGACATGAAGGATTGCAATCTATATCAAGAACAATGAAATCTACGAGCACATAATTCCTATTGGCAACAATAAGAACATCATTAATTCTTCCCATAGGTTTCTTAATAGTGGAATCCGCAAGATGCAAATTTAAAGAACAATCATCAAGCTCGTGGAACCCTAGCAAATCACACAAAGTTTTTAGGATAGTGGAAACACTTGCACCCAAATCACACAAAGCATAGCATTCATGATCTTTTATTTTTATTTTTATAGTAGGTTCCCATTCATCATAATGCTTTCTAAGGATAGAAACTTCCAACTCAAGTTTTTCTTCATAAGATTGCATCAAAGCATCAACTATGTGTTTGGTGAATGCTTTATTTTGACTGTAAGCAAGCGGAGAATTTAGTACGGATTGCAACAAGGAAATACAATCAATCAAAGAGCAATTATCATAATTGAATCCCTTGAAATCCAAAGTACTGGGTTCATTACTATGAAAAGTTTTAATCTCTTCACTCTCACTTTTAGCAATTTTAGCGTCAAGATCTAAAAACTCCGAATCATTGGGACACCTTAAAGCAAAATCATAACCAATCCTATTTTCATCAAGATTTATACTAGAAAACAAGGATCTAATAGGAGACACATAATAACTTTCAGATCTTCATCTTTATTTTCATGCTCTTCCGGTTTGGCAGCCATCTTATTGATCAAGGTGGACTGTTTATCGGAAATTTGGGCAATTAAGTTCTCAAGATGAGCAAACTGAGATTTCAAACCATAAAATTCCTTAGACATATCATCAAGGTCTTTATTCATATACTCCATAAACTTTTTCTGTTCTTTAAGCTCACTTCTGAAAAAAGTCATTATGCTCAAATTATATAGTCATAAAACGTCCAACATTGTTTTCAATCTCCTTCAGCCTCTTGAGGTGAGGGTCAACACTAACAGGGAGAGCCATAGTGGCAAGCAAGCAAGCGGCACACAAGCAAACAAGAACCAAGCGAACGATAAACACACGGCAGAAGAAGGGCAAATAAAACGGCAACGGGTAAGTGGGGGAGAGGAAAACAAGAGGCAAATAAATGTAATGCAAAGGATAAGGGTTTGTGGTAGGTACTTGGTATATGACTTTTGTGTAAGCCTCCCTGACAACGGCGCTAGAAATTCTTCTTGCTACTTCTCGAGCTTGCGTTGTATTCCCTCAAAGAGGAAAGGGGGATGCAGCACAGTAGCGTAAGTATTTCCCTCAGTTTTTGAGAACCATGGTATCAATCCAGTAGGAGACCACGCGCCAGTCCCTCGCACCTGCACAAACAAATAAGAACTTCGCAGCCAACGCGATAAGGGGTTGTCAATCCCTTTATGGTCACTTACGAAAGTGAGATCTGATGGAGATGATAGTTTATATTTTTGGTATTTTTAGTTTATAAGAACAGCAAATAAAAGCGGTAAGAGTAAAGTAGATGTGGATTGATATGTTGAGAATAGACCCGGGGGGCATAGTTTTCTCTAGTGGCTTCTCTCATGATAGCGATATTCTACGGCGGGTACCGTCGAGCAATTGATAGAAAATCGAATAATTATGAGACTATCTAGGCATGATCATTGTATATAGGCATCACGTCCGAGACAAGTAGACCGACTCCTGCCTGCATCTACTACTATTACTCCACACATCGACCGCTATCCAGCATGCATCTAGTGTATTGAGTTCATAAGAACAGAGTAACGCCTTAAGCAAGATGACATGATTTAGAGGGATAAACTCAAGCAGTATGATATAAACCCCATCTTTTTATCCTCGATGGCAACAATACAATATGTGCCTTGCTGCCCCTACTGTCACTAGGAAAGGACACCGCAAGATTAAACCCAAAGCCAAGCACTTCTCCCATTGCAAGAACTATAGATCTAGTAGGCCAAACCAAACCAATAATTCGAAGAGACTTGCAAATATCTTTCATAGGTAACCTTGATCATAAACTCACAATTCATCGGATCTCGACAAACACACCGCAAAAAGAGATTACATCGCATAGATCTCCTCGAAGACCGAGGAGAACTTTGTATTGAGATCCAACGAGAGAGAAGAAGCCATCTAGATACTAGCTATGGACCCGAAGGTCTGTGGTAAACTACTCACAACTCATGGTGAGGGCGAGGATGATGACGATGAAGACCTCCGTGATGGATCCCCCTCCGGTGGAGCTCCGGAACAGGCTCCAAGATGGGATCTTCACGGGAACAGAAGGTACGGCGGTAGAATTAGGGTTTTCTCTCTGTTCACGGAGTTTCTAGTGTACGTAGACTTATATAGGAAGAAGGAGGGCACCGAGGGACGCGCGCGCCCTGGGAAGGGGGCGCGCCCCCCACCCTCGTGGGCAACCTCATGATCCCCTGACGTGGTTCTCAAGCTCCGCGTTGATACGTCTCAAACGTATCTACTTTTCCAAACACTTTTGCTATTGTTTTGACCTCATTCTTGCATGATTTGAACTAAACTAACCCGGACTGACGCTGTTTTCAGCAGAGCTGCCTGTATGGTTTTATTGTGTGCAGGAAAACGGATTTTTAGGTATCTCAGAAAATTCCAAGAAAAATCACAGAAAATCCACGCACCCGAAGGGCCCTTGTGCCAGAAGAGGGGCCAGAGGGGAGCCAGGGGGCTCCAGGCGCCCTGCCCAGGCGGCCCCACCCCTGGCCGCCTCGCCAGGTGATGGCTTCTCGCCCCTCGTTGGTTACCCCAAGTGGAAGGTTTGAGATGTAGCGTAGCGGTAGTTTTCCCTTGGCAAAGATACCAAGGATCGAATCCCGTGAGACTCCAAGGGTCAACAAGAATGTGTCAATAGCACCATAGACTTTTGCTTGACAGGACCTGCACACAGATACAAATAACTTTGCTCCCAACGAGTACAGAGAGGTTGTCAATCCCTCCGTCCTTGTTGTTTACAAAGGATCAAACGCAAGAGATAATAGTGATAGGTATGACTGCAACTAGTAAATAAGAACGGGTAGTAAATAGCGGGTGTGATCAGTGATGGTAATATGGACCGGGGTCCCATGATGTTCACTAGTGATGTTCTCTCCCAAAAGACGATAAAACAGCTAAGCGAGGTAAACGAATTACAGCTGGGCAATTGACATGATTATGTGCGCAAACCAATGCTAACTATGCTGCAAAGAAAGGTAGAGGCTCAAAAGCATGGGCGGTACGCCAAGGCAAGTAGACCGAAATCCATCTGCATCTACTACTAATCATCCACCTTGAGATATCTATCCAGAACATCTCGCTGGTATTAAGTTGCGAGTCCCACCCATAGTGTAAACTCAAAGCAACAGACAACTGCATTAAAAAAACTTTGCGTAAAGTAAACAATCCTTGCACCCGCAAGTACAAGCATCGTTGTTTTCCCCCTTGTGGCAACAACACATCCCCTAGACTCATGTTTCCGTCACTCAAGCTAGTCATCGAGGGGCATGAACCCACAATCAAGCATAACGTTCCCTCTTGGAGTTACTACCTACTACTTGGCCAAAGCAATAAACAGCAACGGAGAACATGCAAGAATTACTCAAGAACATAAATATAAAAGAGGTGAATCAAATATATTACTCACACACAATCTGAACATAATCTCATAATCCATCGGATCCCAGCAAACTCATCATAGCAACAGCATAAGGATTACATATGTGCCTCGATCATGTAGGGCAGCTCACGAGGTCTAATCGGTGAAGAACAAAGAGGGGAGGAGAACATCACATAGCTACTGGTCATGGACCCATGGTCCAAGGGGGACTACTCACAACTCATCCGGGAGGCGTCCATGGTGGTGGAGAAGCTCCCGGTGGTGGTTCTCCCCTCCGGCAGGGTGCCGGGAAGAGTTCTCCTGGTGCTCCCGATCTTGAAAGCGCAGCGGCGGCGGAACAGAGATGAGATCGCGAAAAAGGGTTCCCTTCTCGAGGGTTTCGGGACGCGGTGTAAATATATGCCAAAGGGGGTCTCCAGAGGAGGTAAGGGGGGCCCAAGTGCCCCCCCCCGGCGCGGCCAGGAGTGGGGCCGCCCCCTCAGGGCGCCTGGAGCCCCTATGGCCCCCCTCTGGCCCTACTTCTACCGCATGGAAGCTTCTGGAGCGCTGATTTTTTATATATTTTTCCCGGAATTTTTCTGGCAATTTAAGTAATGGGAAAACCTGAAATACAAAAACAGCAGAAAACAGAAACTGGCACTGGGGTGCACTAAGTTAATAGGTTAGTCCAAATATGATCAAAAGTGTATGGAAGTGCATAAATATCATAGCAATATCACACAAAAGAGGCATGGAGCAAGCAGAAATTATAGATACGTTTTGGACGTATCAACATCCCCAAGCTTAATTCCTGCTCGTCCTCGAGTAGGTAAATGATAACAAGCATAATTTCTGTGGTGACATGCTACCAACCATATAAGAACTTTTCACAGTCACATGACAAATGCTTACTGAGATAATGAATCTTTAGTAATTAAGTTGCCTCATGAGAATATCACAAAGAACTGAAAGTTTTACAATATGATACTGAAAACACGCAATAGATTTGTAGTGAGCATGGTGTGCAAACATGACAAAGTGATACCTCGCTTGCCCCCTTTAGTGAAGCAAAACATAAATGCAGGAGCACCTCCGAAGTTTAAGTGACGACTAGATACAATGATTTCAGAATAAGCGATATCATAATCATGCAGAAGACAATGGTACTTTGGGACAATGCACATTACACTCAGAATGACAATCATGCTCTCTATAGTTGGTGCTTTGAAGAAAGAAGGTGGAGACTCTCGAACCGTGGCTTTTGATGGTAAGGTTGAAAACCCGTGGTTGGAAGCAAAGACTAAACATGTACCAGAGCTCTTGGTTTTTAAAAACAGAGGTAAAAATGATTTTTGGGAGATGCATATTTCGTCAACGAATGCTAGTAGATAACTCAATTACTTCTCGAGCTGGACAAGTTTCGAGGAACGGCTCCCGCACGGGGACGATCACATCCCCTTAATCTCCTTTGTTTATCACTGCCAAAAGTTTTCTGATTTCTCATGAATAAAGCGTGAAGGAGGGTTTGTTTGTTGTATTTTTTTATGAGCCGGGCGCACTCTTTGCCAGTTCCTTCTCATATTAGGGGTTTGCAGATTAGACATGCAATCCCGGGGTAAAACTTGTCCAACTTAAAAAGATCATGAATTAACTACTACTTCCTCATGAGCTAAAACAGAGGCACAAAAGAGAAATGCTTTTGAATAATTTCGAGATGGTACAAGAAAGTCTTCGCTAGGAATGGCAAGTAAATACCATATATAGGAAGGTATGGTGGACTCATATGGCATAACTGGTTTCAAGGATTTTGGATGCACAAGCAGTCAGTCCGCTTAGTACAGGTGAAGGCTAGCAAAAGACTGGGAGCGACCAACTAAGAGAGCGATGACGACCATAATCATGCAGAGCGACAAAGCAACATTGAATCGGGCATGGAAGTTATATCGCTACTCAGAAATTAAAGATCATCAAGGCTTGATAGACTTTCTTTACAGTCTTAAATATGCGTGAGCATATGCCAAGTCAATCAAAATAAATTCTTGGAGGAAGATATCACTAAACCATACCACATCATAGGCAAACAAATCATGCTGGTACTTCAATAACACATTAAGAACCCCCCAGCTATTTGAGACTAACCATAAGAAAACATGAACTACTAAGCACCATTATGCACATAGCATTTTTATCATAGACATATCAACCAGTGCCACGGAAGCCAACTCTCTTACCAAGATAAGCATGATAACTCAAGAGAGTTCCAGAAGCAACCAACTAAGCAAAAGCTCTTTAAAAAGAAAAGCATGAAAACTAAGAGCTAAACATGACAGTAGCTATTGAAAGACAAAGAACATACACACCAAAGATAAGCATGAAAATCCTATGTTGTGTTCTAAGTTGAAGTGGAGCGTGTTTCTCTCCCACACAAAGAAAGCTGGGTTCTAACTCTTTATTAACAGCAAGCAAAGCTAAAGAAAACTAAAAAGGAAACTAAAAGCAAGACGCTCCAAGCATAGCACATAACGCATGAAGTGATTAAAATATAGTGGAACGAAAGACGAACTGATAATTGTTGATGGAGAAGGGGATGCACGGGGGCATCCCCAAGCTTATACGCTTGAGTCTTCTTGAATATTTCTTGGGGTGCACGGGGGAATCCCCAAGCTTGAGCGTTTGACCCTCCAGAATCTTTTTATCATCTTCCCTCGCACACTTGAAAACTCCCTTCATACATAACTCATCACAATCTGATTAGCGAGGTTAGTACCCATAATAAAATAATTTTTCCTTGCTGGAAATAAGGATAATCTTGAAGGGATACTGTTTCTCAAGATTGCCAAAAGGTTTTTGCAAAGAAAAAGCAAGCTCAAGGTTTGCAAAACGAAGGAAAGGCAAAACAGGACAGAATCTGTGAAAACAGACCAGCAGGTAGTAAATAATTTTTTCGGGGCACTTCTGCAACTCAAATCAAAAAACTCAGAACAGATGCCCGAAAGCCAATTGTATAGAGCACACTGTCGAAAAAATTCAGACCAAAAAGATGATCTGGTGATTTTATACGAATTTTTATGTCCAAGGACAGAATCTGTTTCCTGGACAGCACGTCACAACTTTTGAACTTTCTTGCAATCAGAGGCTAAACTTGGCACAAAGCTGAAAAGTAAAGATACAATGATGATGCTACTGTAGTAACAAACATCAAGACACAGCAAAAGCAAAATAAAATTTTATTCATTGTGGGCTGCCTCCGAAAAGCGCTTTCTTTTATGCCTTTAAGCTAGGCATAATGCAAAGAGATCAAGTTTTATCAAGAATAAAAGAATAGCTAGCCCGTATAACGGACTCAAAAGGTAACTTAATCTTCTTTCTAGGGAAGTGTTCCATCCCTTTCTTGAGAGGAAATTGGAATTTTATATTCCCCTCTTTCATGTCAATGATAGCACCAACGGTGCGAAGAAAAGGACGTCCCAAAATAATTGGACAAGAAGGTTCACATTCAATATCTATAATAGTAAAATCAACGGGAACATAATTGTCATTTACAATGATAAGAACATCGTCGATCCTCCCCAAAGGTTTCTTTATGGAAGAATCAACAAGACGAACACCAAAAGAACAAGAATCAAAAGGTTTCAATTTAAGCATATCATATATTCTTTTGGGCATAACGGAGGTACTAGCTCCAACATCACATAAAGCATAGCAAGAGAAGTTATTCAACTTAATTTTAATCATAGGATCCCAACCATCTTCTAGCTTTCTAGGTATGGAGGCTTCTACCCTAAGTTTCTCCTCCCTAGCTTTGGTGAGAGCATTAGTGATATGCTCCGTGAAGGCAAGATTAAGCGTGCTAGTGTGGGCATCTCTAGACATTCTTTGTAAAAAGGTGACAACTTCTGAGAGACTACAATTATCAAAATCAATTTTATCATTATTGAGCAGAATTGTAGTGTCATCTTCTTTGTTTGAATTGCTCTCTATTATAAGAGTTTGAACGTCTTCCCAAGTTTGGGGAAGTATAGGAGCAACTTTAAACAGGGGCTCATACTTTTTTCCTGGAAGACCATGCCATGGGCATAACTCTCCATTAAAACTAACATAATCACAAGATTTATTACTTTTGTAGATCCCGACAGTGGTGATTGGCGTGATGGAAGAAGCGGTGTACTCCTCCCATTTAGTGTTTTTGGTGGAACCCATAGCAGCAGCAAGCAAGATAACTATTTTTGTGATTTTTGATAAAGGGAACTAAAGCAAAAACTGAAAGGTAAACTAACAAGACTAATAAGCAAAGATAAAAGATAGCGTGCAACTCCCCTCTCTTGAAGAGTGGAATCCCCGGCGACGGCGCCAGAAAACTTTGCTTGATGGCTTCTCGCCCCTCGTTGGTTACCCCAAGTGGAAGGTTTGAGATGTAGCGTAGCGGTAGTTTTCCCTTGGCAAAGATACCAAGGATCGAATCCCGTGAGACTCCGAGGGTCAACAAGAAAGTGTCAATACCGCCAAAGACTTTTGCTTGACAGGACCTGCACACAGATACAAATAACTTTGCTCCCAACGAGTACAGAGAGGTTGTCAATCCCTCCGGCCTTGTCGTTTACAAAGGATCAAACGCAAGAGATAATAGTGATAGGTATGACTGCAACTAGTAAATAAGAACAGGAAGTAAATAGTGGGTGTGATCAGTGATGGTAATATGGACCGGGGTCCCATGATGTTCACTAGTGATGTCTCTCTCCCAAAAGACGATAAAACAGCTAAGCGAGGTAAACGAATTACAGCTGGGCAATTGACATGATTATGTGCGCAAACCAATGCTAACTATGCTGCAAAGAAAGGTAGAGGCTCAAAAGCATGGGCGGTACGCCAAGGCAAGTAGACCGAAATCCATCTGCATCTACTACTAATCATCCACCTTGAGATATCTATCCAGAACATCTCGTTGGTATTAAGTTGCGAGTCCCACCCATAGTGTAAACTCAAAGCAACAGACAACTGCATTAAAAGAACTTTGCGTAAAGTAAACAATCCTTGCACCCGCAAGTACAAGCACCGTTGTTTTCCCCCTTGTGGCAACAGCACATCCCCTAGACTCATGTTTCTGTCACTCAAGCTAGTCATCGAGGGGCATGAACCCACAATCAAGCATAACGTTCCCTCTTGGAGTTACTACCTACTACTTGGCCAAAGCAATAAACAGCAACGTAGAACATGCAAGAATTACTCAAGAACATAAATATAAAAGAGGTGAATCAAATATATTACTCACACACAATCTGAACATAATCTCATAATCCATCGGATCCCAGCAAACTCATCATAGCAACAACATAAGGATTACATATGAGCCTCGATCATGTAGGGCAGCTCACGAGGTCTAATCGGTGAAGAACAAAGAGGAGAGGAGAACATCACATAGCTACTGGTCATGGACCCATGGTCCAAGGGGGACTACTCACAACTCATTCGGGAGGCGTCCATGGTGGTGGAGAAGCTCCCGGTGGTGGTTCTCCCCTCCGGCAGGGTGCCGGGAAGAGTTCTCCTCGTGCTCCCGATCTTGGAAGCGCGGCGGCGGCGGAACAGAGATGAGATCGCGAAAAAGGGTTCCCTTCTCGAGGGTTTCGGGACGCGGTGTAAATATATGCCAAAGGGGGTCACCAGAGGAGGTAAGGGGGGCACAGGCGCCCCCCCCCCCCCCCGGCGCGGCCAGGAGGGGGGCCGCCCCCTCAGGGCGCCTGGAGCCCCTGTGGCCCCCCTCTGGCCCTACTTCTGCCGCATGGAAGCTTCTGGAGCGCTGATTTTTTATATATTTTTCCCGGAATTTTTCTGGCAATTTAAGTAATGGGAAAACCTGAAATACAAAAACAGCAGAAAACAGAAACTGGCACTGGGGTGCACTGAGTTAATAGGTTAGTCCAAATATGATCAAAAGTGTATGGAAGTGCATAAATATCATAGCAATATCACACAAAAGAGACATGGAGCAAGCAGAAATTATAGATACGTTTTGGACGTATCACCAGGCCGCCTGGGCGGGTCCTACCTCCCCTGGTGCCCTACTTTGACCCGTATTTATCCCGTGACGAGAAAACCCCAGAACAGAGGTCGTTTTCCCAGTTTCCGTCGCGGAGCCGCCGCCACCCTCTGTTCTTCTTCGGGAGGGCTAATCTGGAGGCTGATTTGGCCTCCGTAGAGGGGAGATCGTCGCCATCGTCATCATCATCACCACTCCATCCTCCCTCCATGGCTTCTCCTTCCATGTGTGAGTAATTCCCTGCTGTAGGCAAAGGGGGTGGTAGGGATTGGATGAGTTAGATCATGTAATAGTTTATCAGATTGTTGGGGGCATGTTGCCTATCATCTACTATGGTGTTTATCATCTTTGCTTCAACTTGTTGCTCTTGTGAAGCATTTTCATATGGTTCAAACTCAGCTTGAACAAATTTCTAATGTGCAAAAAGATTTGCTTGCTAACAATGCCAAACAAGATGATTTGCAGGCCTTCGGGATTAAGACCCGAGGAGGAACTAGCACTCAAGATCCTCTCTATCCAGAGGGGCATCCGAGGAGAATCGAGCAAGATTCTCAAATACAGGAAGAAGAAATTGTTGGCTCTCCAAAGAAGAAGAAGAAGAAACACAAGGAGGCTGACAATTCCAATGATCCTATTACAAGTGAAGAGCCAGCTGTTGATCCCAACAGTGTATCTATCTTCGATGCTGAGACTGAAGACGGTGCCGAACCTGAAGGTAAGGATAATGAGAAGAATGATCCGCCCGAAGTTCGAGAAGAAGAAGCACCTGACAAACGCAAGAAGTACACTAGAGAAGACTTCGTCGCAAGAAGACATGGGAAGGAAAGAGAACCATGGATACAGAAACCCATGCCCTTTCCAGGTAAGTCTCTCAAATCTAAAGAAGAAGAGCATTACAATAAGTTTTGTGAGTGGATTAAACCTCTTTTTCTTAAAATCCCTTTGACTGATGCTATTAAGTTACCTCCCTATTCAAAATATATGAAAGATATTGTCACTAATAAAAGAAAAGTTCCTAATGAAGCAATATCTACTATGCTTGCTAACTACTCTTTCAGTGGCAAGATTCCTGAGAAGCTTGGTGATCCAGGTATACCCACCATTCCTTGCTCCATAAAGAATAATTATGTCAAAACTGCTTTATGTGATCTTGGAGCAGGAGTGAGTGTTATGCCTTTCTCTCTTTACAAGAGGCTTTGTTTAGAGAAGCTAATCCCTACAGATATCTTTCTTCAGATGGCTGACAAGTCAACCGCCATTCCGATAGGTATTTGTGAGGATGTTCCTGTAGAAGTTGCTAATTGTTTGATCCTTACTGATTTTGTTGTGCTTGACATGCCCGAGGATGGGAGCATGTCCATTATTCTTGGTAGACCTTTTCTTAACACCGCAGGTGCTATTATTGATTACAATAAAGGAAAGGTTACCTTCAATGTGAATGATAAAGAACACACGGTGTATTTTCCAAAGAAGACCGACAAGAGGCTTGGCCTCAACTCTATAGAAAATATCGAGACCGTGAAGATTGGAGAATGGGACTATCCACTACATGTGCACCACAAATACAAAACTATTATGGTGGGGACAATGTCCATTAAGGTAAAGGTGCAATGATCACTTCATAAGAGGTGAGACTTTTTGCTCTATATATCACCTGTTTGTTGGTAAGACTTGATCAACCTTACTAATGAGCATGTTTTATATAGGTAAAAAGTTGAGCTTGTTATGTTTTCATTTGTTTTAGCTTTTGTTCTCCTTGCTGTACCAAGTGTTTATGTTTTGAAGCTTCACAATACTAATCATTGCTTTAAGTTTTTAGAAAGTCTTGCAACTTTTTGAACTTCGAAAAAATTTCAACAGTGAAGTTTTCAGAAAAATTCCAGAAAAATAAAAATAAAAATTTCCATGCCGGGAGTGACCCAGAGGGACCTGGGGCTGACCAGGGGGGGCCACCAGTGGCCCAGGCGGCCAGCTGGCGTGGCCTGCCCCCTGGCCGCGCCCATAGGGCGCCTGGGGCCCACAAGACCCCCCTCCAGGTAAGTCTTCTTCCTCTCTCTCTCTTTCTCTCCAAAAACACGAGTTCTGCACTTGTTCTTGCGTTTTTGCTGCTCTTGGAGGCGATTTTCGATCTGTCTCTACAGCCTATCATTCGAGCTGAGATTTTGAACAAATACTCCCTGGTATGTAACTCCTCCACCCCTCCAATTAGATTTCTGATTGGGGGCTTCATTTGTGAGTATTTAGTAGTTCTTGGTGCTGTGTAGATGAGCTTGCATGCATGTATAGAAATTTATTTTCCAAGTTTTGATGCAAGTTTATGCCTTAGGTAAGTGAGTTGAGTAGTTTGCCTTAACCCACTTTGTTTAAATCCTTGTTTTTGTAATTTGCCAAAAATTTCAGAAATGAGTTTGTTAGGAAGGGCAAAGGGGTGGCTTGAGAAGAAGAGGCCCGCGCACTCTGATCGAGTTACTAGAGCCGCAGCTTCACCCTCGACTGCTAGGGTGAGCTACAATGAAGATCATGTGCCCCTAGAGTTGTTGGAAGACACAAGTCCAGCACGTGTTATGATGTTTCCATGTGATGAATTCCTTGAAGCTGCGGGAATCAAGGATGAGTTTTATAATCTTTGTGCTAATGCAGGTCTGACACGGCTCGTCACGTGCCGTGTTACTCAGTATCAAAAACTCACCTCCGGTTTCATTAACAGTTTTAGATATAACCATGATACTGGTGCTATTGAGTTTAAAATTTACAATGATCTTATCACCATGCCCTTGGGAAAGTTTTGTGAAATAATAGGTGTGCCAAACGTTGGGCGGATGGCTAAGATGACCTCTCAGCCTTCCGAGCTGAAAACCGTCTTCAACTCTCTCTGCAGCATGGGTACGAGGGATATTCATCGGTCAAAAATCTCCAGCATCTTATTCCCTCACCTCAGGTATTTTGCATATTATGTTGCTAGAGGGGTATTATCTCGTGACAACACGAGCAACATTTCTGCGCCGGGTATTGCTATCCTGGCAACCGCCCTCTCAAGGAGGTTTGATTATAATCTGGGTGCCTTAATTGCTCGACGCCTTGCTATGAACGGTAACAGGGGAGATTTATTTGGTGGCGTTTATGCCACACTTATCTTAGAATATCTTAAAGGCACCCCACATCCTGATGATAAGCCTTTTACTTATTTAAGTTTTGATCTTGCTGCTATGAAAAGGCATAAGTTTGTTACCATGACTTCTAAGCTTGGTAATCTTGTTTATATCTTGCGTTTCGGAACTACCGCGGAACGCGAGATCCGTCTACCTGCACCTCTTTTGTTTGATTTTTCTCGCAGGAACGGATGGTCCTTTGATGTTATCCAGTTCGATGAGTTCATGGCCCAGCATCAGTTTCATAACCCCATGGAGGGGGTTGTGCCCGACGAGGAGGAGCACGGTGAGTTACCACCTTTTCAAGGGGAGACCGTCACCCAGTTTGGTGAAGAGTCTTCCTCTGCTTGGAGTATGGACCCTTCTTCGTGGGAGGATCCAAGGAGTTCGGTGTACGCGCCGGAATCCTTCTACGACCCTTGGACTCACCAGCATTCCCTCGGAGCAGGAGGCTCCTGGGGGCAGTAGCTACTACCAACTTAGGCCAAAAGCCTAAGCTTGGGGGAGTACGTGCCCTTCTCACTTTTCCATTGTATTATCCGTTTTATTCGCTTTGATCTTTTCGAAGTTTTTTCCCATTCTTCTTTATTTCTTTCTTTACAAAAACGACAAAAAGATTTTCTCTTTCTTTTGCTTTCGTTCAACCTTTGAAATAATCCAAAAAGATTTCCTTTCTCTCTTTAGTTTGCTTTGTTTTCAGAGTTCAGCTCGAGTCCGTGATGGCATTTAATTATATTTCCTACGTTTGATCGTGGAAGTGACGAGGCAGTAATGACGAAGATCGACTGAAGGGAAGCAACAAGGGAAAACCGGTATGAACTCTTCTTGTTTCTACTTTTGTACATATGCCTGTACTTATGATCTAGAGACCAGCTTGTAGCGACATAGTGCTATGTTTACAATGCTCTCCCAGTGGTTCATGCTTTCCTTGTGGCTAGTCTCAAATAGCTAGAGTATATAATGTGTTATTGAAATGATTTACATGCATTGCACTGTTCATAGTTTGGTATACTAAGGTGGTATTTCCCTTTGGAGAATTCTTGGATTGACTTGGCACATGATTACACATGTTTAAGACTAAAAAGTCTGCTCTGCCTTGATGATCTTTGAGTTTCAGAATAGTTATATCACTTTCATGCCCGATTCAATGTTGCTTTGTCGCTCTGCATGATTATGACCGTTATTGCTCTCTAGTTGGTCGCTTCCCAGTCTCTTGCTAGCCTTCGCTCGTACTAAGCGGAATTCTGCTTGTGCATCCAAATCCTTTCAAACCAGTTATTCCATATGAGTCCACCATACCTTCCTATGTGGTATTTACCTGCCATCCTAACGAAGACTTTCTTGTACCATCTCGAAATTATTCAAATTTACCCCTGTTTTGTGCCTCTGTTTTAGCTCATGAGGAAGTAGTAGTTAATTCATGATCTTTTCAAGTTGGACAAGTTTTACCCCGGGATTGCATGTCTAATCTGCAAACCCCTAATACGAGAAGGAACTGGCATGAGTGCGCCCGGCTCATAAAAGATAATACAACAAACAAACCCTCCTTCACGCTTTGTTCATGAGAAATCAGAAAACTTTTGGCAGTGATAAACAAACGAGATTAAGGGGATGTGATCGTCCCCGTGCGGGAGCCGTTCCTCGAAACTTGTCCAGCTCGAGAAGTAATTGGGTTGTCTACTAGCATTCGTTGACGAAATATGCATCTCTCAAAAACATTTTTACCTCTGTTTTCAAAACCAAGAGCTCTGGTACATGTTTAGTCTTTGCTTCCAACCATGGGTTTTCAACCTCGCCATCAAATTCCACGGTTCGAGAGTCTCCACCTTCTTTCTTCAAAGCACCAACTAGGAGAACATAATTGTCATTCTGAGTGTAATGTGCATTGTCCCAAAGTATTACATTGTCTTCTGCATGCTTGTGATATTATTTATTCAGAAATTCTTAGTTCTAGTCTCCTTTATAACTCTGGAGGAGTTTCTGCATTTATGTTTTGCTTCACTCATGGAGGCTAGCGAGATACCACTCTAGTATGTTCAAGCTATGTGCAATGTAATCTTGTCTTGATTTTCAGTAGTATATTATTTACTTTTAGGTATTTGTGATTGGTCACTTGAAAGAAGGATTGCTCCGTGCATTGTCCTCATAGCATTGTTTCAATACTTGCTAGATTCTTTTCGTAGTACATGCTTATATACATCTAATGAAGCAAAAGAGTTTGTCAAAGTTTTCTTTGTCGCGTCCAGTTCGTTGAACTGAATTGCTTGAGGACAAGCAATATGCTAAGCTTGGGGGAGTTGATACGTCTCAAACGTATCTACTTTTCCAAACACTTTTGCTATTGTTTTGACCTCATTCTTGCATGATTTGAACTAAACTAACCCGGACTGATGCTGTTTTCAGCAGAGCTGCCTGTATGGTTTTATTGTGTGCAGGAAAACGGATTTTTAGGTATCTCAGAAAATTCCAAGAAAAATCACAGAAAATCCACACACCCGAAGGGCCCTTGTGCCAGAAGAGGGGCCAGAGGGGAGCCAGGGGGGCTCCAGGCGCCCTGCCCAGGCGGCCCCACCCCTGGCCGCCTCGCCAGGCCGCCTGGGCAGGTCCTACCTCCCCTGGTGCCCTACTTTGACCCGTATTTATCCCATGATGAGAAAACCCCAGAACAAAGGTCGTTTTCCCAGTTTCCGTCGCGGAGCCGCCGCCACCCTCTGTTCTTCTTCGGGAGGGCTAATCTGGAGGCTGATTTGGCCTCCGGAGAGGGGAGATCGTCGCCATCGTCATCATCATCACCACTCCATCCTCCCTCCATGGCTTCTCCTTCCATGTGTGAGTAATTCCCTGCTGTAGGCAAAGGGGATGGTAGGGATTGGATGAGTTAGATCATGTAATAGTTTATCAGATTGTTGGGGGCATGTTGCATATCATCTACTATGGTGTTTATCATCTTTGCTTCAACTTGTTGCTCTTAATGCTTGTCACTTAGGGCCCGAGTGCCATGATTTCAGATCTGAACCATATGTGTTTGCATGAATATATTTGTGTTCTTGATCCTATCTATGAGTTGTTTGCACCTATTACGGTCCGGAACCGGCGATCCCAAAAGTGACAGCTTGGGACACCAAAGGGGATGGTCCATAGTTTGAGGATTACATGTATCCATTGAGTTTATTGCTTTGTTCCGGTGCTCTTTGACAGGAGCACCTTAATCTCCATAAGTTCCTTTTGGCCCCGTTCGTAGCGGGATGGTAGGACAAAAGATGTTGTGCAAGTTCTTATTGAAAGCACGTACAACTACCAGTGGGATACATGCCTAGTGTTTGATATTTGCCTAGATGATCATTACTTTTCTGTGTGCCTTGCCCCAGGTTAGATTCATGATATATCTCATCCATGCAGCGCCCAACCATCCATCTCCCTAGCCAACAATGTTTTAAATCCTGCTGGTTACTAGTTGCTACTTTTGCTGCTTACTTTTGCTATTTACTTTTGCTGTTTACTTTTACTATCACCACCATCACTATCATATCACCGTTACCACTTATCTTTTGTTGCAAGTAAGTATATTTCGGGTGCGGTTGAATTGACAACTCAACTGTCAAAGCTTATAAATACTCTTTGGCTCCCCGTGTGTCGAATCTATAAATTGGGTTATTCTTACCCGCGAAGACTATCTCGATCCCTTACGGTTGAGGGTTATCACGCATGCGTGATTTTCTCCAAAAATATCTCTCACGAAGGTTTCATTCCGTTTGGACTCCGTTTGATATTCTTTTTCTGCAAAACCCTGAAACAGGCAAAAAACAGCAATCTGGACTGGGCCTTTGGGTTAGTAGGTTAGTCCCAAAAATGATATAAAAGTGTATGATAAAGCCCATTAAACATCCAAGACTTCATAAATAATAGCATGGAACAATAAAAAAATTATAGATACGTTGGAGACGTATCATGATAGCAACCTTTATTATGCAGTCTGTCACTTTTATTCTTCACCATCAGAAGTTCGTGCAACACTCAATTTTCTCTTACACTAAATGATCTTACACTTTTAGAAGCAATTTTTATTGCCTTATTGCACCGATGACAACTTACTTGAAGGATCTTACTCAATCCATAGGTAGGTATGGTGGACTCTCAAAAAAGGTTTGGGTTTAAGGGTTTTTGGATGCACAAGTTGTATCTCTACTTAATGCGGAGTTTTTTTTGGCTAGAAAAGACATTGGGCAAGCACCACATGTTAAAGGATCTATGACAATATGACTTCTATGTGAATATGAACAAACATAAACCATTAAGTTGTCTTCCTTGTCCAACGTCTACATATTTGGCAAATAATATTTTTGATGGGGGCTCACAATCACAAAAGATATCTAGGATAGTATATTTATATGTGAATTTTGTCTTCCCTTATTAATTCTGTCATGATTTGAATCATTGACCAATGCTATGTTTATCAATCTCTAATAAAAAATTCTACTTATACTTTTCCTTATGTGGTGCCATCACCTACCATAAGATTAGCATATGATCTTCTTAATTTATTTCCTTTCTTTTATTCACTCAATTATAACCTTTCTTTTTATTGCAACATGAAGGTAAAGAAAGCAAAAACTCAGAACTAAACTTTATTATATTTCTCACACACGATTACATACATAGATCACTAAGCAAACTCAAAGAGAAAGGATTCAACTTAACTTTCATTTATTCTAAAGCAAAAGATCGAACTAAGATAAGTAAATGCAAAAGGTAGTAGAGAAGATACGATACCGGGGCACCTCCCCCAAGCTTGGCGAAAGCCAAGGGGAGTGCCCATTCCCGATACTCAGTTTTCCTTTGGTGATGAACAAGATGGTGGTGGTGATGAAGATGCGATCATATCTTTCAGGGTCAAGAGGTCCTCCAATCTACTAATGATGCTCCGAAGAAAGGTAATGTGCTCTCGATGAAGAATATTTTCACGAGTGAGATATTTGTTTTGCACACGAACCGTTTCAATGATCCGAAAGGCTTCAATCTCGGTGGGAGTAAGAAAAGCATAACAGGGTTTAAGGATATCTTCCTCTTCCTCTTCCGCTAGCGGTGTTTGGTCAGTTGTCGAGCACCGACGACCTCCTTGCCCGTGTCCCCTTTTGCAGCTTCTACGGGTTCTTCCTTCTTCAGCTCGATCTTCATTAGCCAAGCATCTTCTTCCATCGGGTTGGAGGAGGAGGAAGACATGATGCCAAGCTTGGTAGATCTGACCGAAAACAGCAAGAAAAGAAAACATAATATTTCTTCACGATGCGGTGGTTAACAGGTTCGGGGAGTACATAAAGAATTTTTATCTTGGTAAATAAGTAAGCTGTAGAAAACGGAGTCCGGAAGGTACCCGAGGTGGGCACAACCCACCTGGGTGCGCCAGGCATGCCTCGCGCGCCCTGGTGTCTTGTGCCCACCAGGGTGCGCTTCCCGGTAGTTTAATATTTTCCTATTTTTGCAAATATTCCAAATATTATAATAAATATTTTTGCGGATTTTCGGAGCCCGTTTACTTACCGTATCACGTACCTCCTTGTTATGATGATTTTGGAGTGTTCCGGAAGGACTCTTTTATGTGTTCTTCCGGTGTCAAAGTTTGGGTAATATTGCTTTCAACATTAATGGGCGTACCTGAGATATAATGCTTTATTCGTTACCCGTTAAGAACCTTCGGGTTAGTGCCTTTAGAATTATTTATCTTGATGGATCCAGACCAATAAACCTCCTCGATAACATAGGGGCCTTCCCATTTAGAGAGGAGTTTTCCTGCAAAGAACCTGAAAAGAGAGTTGTACAAAAGAACATATTCTCCGACTTTGAACTCACGCTTTTGGATTCTTTTATCATGCCATCTTTTAACTTTTTATTTAAATAACTTGGCATCTTCGTAAGCTTGGGGTTCTCCATTCATCTAATGAGCTAATATCAAATAACCTCTTTTCACCAGCAAGTTTGAAATCGTATGTGAGTTCCTTGATTGCCCAAAAAGCTTTATGTTCTAACTCAAGAGGCAAATGACAAGCTTTACCATAAACCATTTTATAAGGAGACATACCCATAGGATTTTTATAAGCTGTTTTATAAGCCCAAAGTGCATCATCTAATTTCTTAGACCAATTCTTCCTTGGACCTATTGACAGTCTTTTGCAAAAAAAAAAAAAAAATTCTATTACTAAGCTCAACTTGACCACTAGACTCAGGATGATAGGGTGATGCAATTCAATGGTTAACATCATATTTAGCAAGCATTTTATGGAAAGCACCATGAATACAGTGTGAACCACCATCAGTCATTAAATATATGGGAACTCCAAACCTTGGGAAAATAACTTCCTTAAGCATTTTAATAGAGGTGTTGTGATCAGCACTACTGGTTGGAATAGCTTCCACCCATTTAGTAACATAATCAACAGCAACCAAAATATGTGTTTACCCATTAGAGGAAGGAAAAGGTCTCATGTAATCAAATCCCCAAACATCAAATGGTTCAACATAAGTGAATAATTTATAGGCATTTCTTTATGCTTAGCAATATTACATATCCTTTGACATTCATCACAGGATGAGACGAACTTACGAGCATCTTTGAAGAGAGTAGGCCAATAAAATCGAGACTGTAATACCTTGTGAGCAGTTCTATCTCCAGCATGATGTCCTCCATATGCTTTGGAGTGACACTTCCGAAGGATTTGTCCCTGTTCATGCTCAGGTACTCAATGTGTAATAATACCATCTACTCCTTCTTTATAAAGATGTGGGTCATCCCAAAAGTAATGTCTTAAATCATAAAATAACTTTTTCTTTTGCTGATAAGTAAAACTGGGTGGTAAATTTTTGGCAACAATATAATTAACATAGTCAGCATACCAAGGATTACTATTAGTAACATTTATTGTAGCTAACCGCTCTCATGAAAACTACCATCAATAGGTAGTGGGTCATCAAGCACATTTTCAAGTCTAGACAAGTTATCAGCTATGGGGTTCTCAGCTCCTTTTCTATCAATAATATGCAAATCAAATTCTTGTAACAAGAGAATCCACCTAATAAGTCTAGGTTTAGCACCTTTATTTTCCATAAGATATTTAATAGCAGCATGGTCAGTGTGAACAGTTAATTTTGAATCAACAATGTAAGATCTAAAATTGTCACAAGCAAAGACAACTGCTAAGAATTCTTTTTCAGTGGTAGCATAATTCTTCTGTCTAGAGTTTTACTAGCATAATGAATAACATTCAGTTTCTTATCAACTCTTTGTCCTACAACAGCACCAACAGCATAATCACTAGCATCAAACATAATTCAAAAGGTAATTTCCAATCAGGTGGTTGAACTATGGGTGCAAAAATTAAAGTTTTCTTAAGCGTTTCAAAGGCCTCAAAGAAATCATCATCAAAAATAAAAGGAGCATCCTTTTGTAAAAGGTTAGTGAGAGGTCTAGAAATTTTAGAAAAATCTTTGATAAATCTCCTATAGAAACCAGCATGACCTAAGAAACTAAAAATACCTTTGATATCCTTGGGACATGGCATTTTCTCAATTGCATCGACCTTAGCTTTGTCCACTTCAATACCCTTTTCAGAAATCTTATGACCCAAAACAATACCTTCATTAACCATAAAGTGGCATTTCTCCCAATTCAAGACAAGACTTGTTTGTTCACATCTCTGCAAAACTCGATCAAGATTGCTTAAACAATCATCAAATGAATTCCCATAAGCGGAGAAATCATCCATGAAAACCTCTACAATCTTTTCACAAAAGTTAGAGAATATAGCAGTCATACATCTTTGAAAGGTAGCAGGTGCATTGCATAAACTAAAAGGCATACGTCTATAAGCATAAATTCCAAAGGGACAAGTAAAAGTAGTATTTTCTTGATTAGGTTGAGAAACAGGTATTTGTGAAAAGCCAGAGTATCCATTAAGGAAGCCGAAATGTGTGTGCTTTGACAATCTTTCTAGCGTTTGATCAATAAAAGGTAGAGGGTATTGATATTTTCTAGGGGCTTTATTTAATTTTTTTAAAATCAATTACCATTCTATAGCCTGTAACAATTCTCTGTGGAATAAGTTCATTCTTATCATTAGGAACAACAATAATACCTCCTTTCTTAGGAACACAATGAACGAGACTTACCCATCTACTATCAGCTATAGGGTAGATTATACCTGCTTCCAGAAGTTTTAGTATTTCCGTTCTTACCACTTCTTTCATCTTCGGGTTTAACCGACGTTGATGATCGACAACTGGTTTAGCATCAGATTCCATATTTATCTTATGCTGACATAGAGTGGGACTAATGCCCTTTAAATCATCAAGAGTATATGCAATAGCAGCTCGGTGCTTCCTTAGAACTTTCAATAATTTTTCTTCTTCATGTTCTGAAAGGTTAGCACTAATAATAACAGGATATATCTTCTTTTCATGAAGATAAGCATATTTCAAAGTGTCAGGCAATTGTTTTAATTCAAACACAGGATCACCTTTGGGTGGAGGAGGACCTCCTAAAGTTTCAATAGGTTGATTGTGTTTAAGCATAGGATGTTGCTCAAAGAAAATATCATCTATTTCATTTCTTTCATGCATATGTAAATTATTTTCATGGTCTAGCAAATATTGTTCCAAAGGATCAGTAGGGGGCACAGCAATAGAAGCAAGTCCAATAATTTCATCTTTACTAGGTAATTCTTTTTCATGAAGCTTTCTATTAAACTTGAAGAAATTAAATTAGTGAGACTCATTACCAAAACTAACACCGACAATTTGTTTCTGACAATCTATTTTAGCATTAACGGTGTTCAAGAAGGGTCTACCAATGATAATGGGACAGAAGTCATCTTGTGGGAACCAAGAACAAGAAAATCAGTAGGGTATTTTATTTTCCCACACAAGACTTCAACATCTCTAACAATCCCAATTGGTGATATAGTGTCTGTGTTAGGTAGTTTAATAGTGACATCAATGTCTTCTATTTCTGCAGGTGCTATGTCATTCATAATTTCTTGGTATAAAGAGTAGGGAATAGCACTCACACTAGCACCTATATAACATAAACCATGATAGCAATTATCTCCTATTTTGACCGAGGCAACGGGCATGCCAATAACAGGCTTATGTTTGTCCTTTTTATCGGGTTTGGCAATTCTAGCAGCCTCTTCATTAAAGCAAATAACATGCACATCTACATTTTCTTCCAAGAGATCCTTTACCATAGCAATATTTGGTTCTACTTTAATTTTTTTCATCTAGTTTAGGTGTTCTAATATAACTTTTGTTAACCACGGTTGAAACTTTAGCATGTTTTTTTATCCTAACACGGAAAGGTGGTTTTTCAATGTAGGCAGTAGGAACAACTGAATCAACATTATAAAGTATAGTTTCTTATTTAACTGGTACTGGTTCTTTAGTTTCTTATTTAACAGATGGGTGATATTTGAACCACTTCTCTTTAGGGAGATCAACATGAGTAGCAAAAGATTCACAAAAGGAGGCTACTATCTCAGAGTCAAGTCCATATTTAGTGCTAAACTTTGAAAAGGCATCGGTATTCATAAAAGATTTAACACAATCATACTTAAGCTTAATACCCGACTCTTTACCTTCGTCGAGTTCCCAATCTTCAGAGTTACGTTTAACTCTTTCTAAAAGGTCCCACCGGAATTCAATAGTTTTCTTCATAAAGGAACCAACACAAGAAGTATCAAAATGGATCGATCATTATGAGAAAGCCGAGCATAAATTTTTTGAATAATAATTTCTCTTGAAAGCTCATGATTGGGGCATGAATATAACATTGACTTAAGCCTCCCCAAGCTTGAGCGATACTTTCTCCTTCACGAGGCCAAAAATTATATATGTAATTACAATCACGATGAACTAGATGCATAGGATATTTTTGATGAAACTCCATTTTCAATCGGTTACAATTCCAAGATGCAATACCATCGCATAGCCTATACCATGATAATGCTTTTTCCTTCAAAGATAAAGCAAAAACCTTCTTCATAACTTGATCTCTGGGTAGACCTGCAAGCTTAAACAATCCACAAATTTGTTCCACATATATCAAGTGCATATCAGGATGTCCGGTTCCATCTCCTGCATAAGGATTAGCTAGCAGTTGTTCTATCATACCCGAAGGGATTTCATATTCAATATTTTCAGTAGGTGCAGTGGGTTGACGGGTAGCTAATTGTGGTTTCGTTCGACGTCAAGATACCCCGAACAAACCCCTCTAAGGATTGTTTTCCATAGTAACAAGTGACAATAAATTTCAGCACACTATATGAATGTTTCCTTACCAATTTCCACTTACCAGAAGCGCTTCACTCCCCGGCAACGGCGCCAGAAAGTTGGCTTGATGACCCACAAGTATAGGGGATCAGTTGTAGATCTTTTCAATAAGTAAGAGTGTCGATCCCAACGAGGATCAGAAGGAAATGGCAAGTGTTTCTTAGTAAGGTAATGTCTGCAAGTGTTGAAATTGTAAGTAGCAGAGTAGTTTGATAGCAAGATAATTTTGTAACGAGCAAGTAACGATAGTGGTAGCAAATGTGCAGCCAGATAGCCCAATCCTTTTGAGGCAAAGGACAGGCCAAAACGGGCTCTTATAATAAGCAAAGCATTCTTGAGGGTACACGGGAATTTCATCTAGTCACTTTCATCATGTTGGTTCAATTCGTGTTCGCTACTTTGATAATTTGATATGTGGGTGGATCGGTGCTTAGGTGATGTTCTTACTTGAACAAACCTCCTACTTATGATTAACCCTCCCGCAAGCATCCGCAAGTACGAGAAAAGTATTTAGAATAAATTCTAACCATAGCATTAAACTTTTTGATCCAATCGGTCCCTTACGGAATAGTGCATAAACTGGGGTTTAAGCTTCTGTCACTCTCGCAACCCAGCATATAATTACTACTCCACAATGCATTCCCTTAGGCCCAAATATGATGAAGTTTCATGTAGTCGACGTTCACATGACACCACTAAGGGAATCACAACATACATACTATCAAAATACCGAACACATATAAAATTCACATGATTACTTGCATCATGATTTCTCTCGTGACCTCAAGAAAAATGGTAACTACTCATAAGTGATGAACATGCTCAAGATCGGAGGGGTAATATATAGCATAATGGACGTAAACATATAATCTTCCACCAAATAAATCCTATAGTAATCAACTACAAGATGTAACCAACACTACTAGTCACGCACAAGGAACAATCTATAGTTCCGGTAACAAGATTGATCACAAGAGATGATCTAGGGTTTGAGATGAGATGGTGCTGGTGAAGATGTTGATGAAGATAGCCCTCCCCAAGATGGGAGAGTTATTGGTGATGATGATGATGATGATATCCCCCTCTGGGAGGGAAGTTCCCCCGACGAAATTGCTCCGCCGGAGGTCAAAAGTGCTCCTGCCCAAGTTCCGCCTCGAGATGGCGGTGTTCCATCCCGAAAGTCTTCTCCTTATTTTTTCTAGGCCAGAGAGGCTTATGTACCAAAATATGGGCACCGGAGGTGGGCCTAGGTGAGCCCAACCCACCAGGGCGCGCCCAGGTGGGTTGTGCCCACCTGGTGGGCCCCCTCTGGTGGTTATCAACTCCAGTAATTTCATATTTTCATAAAAAAATCTTGTGAAGTTTCAGCTTGTTTGGAGTTGTGTAGAATAGGTGGCCTAAGGTAGCTTTTTCAGGTCCAAATTTCCAGCTCCCGGAATTCTCCCTCTTGGTGTATACCTTGCAATTTATGAGAGAAAGGGCATAAGAATTACTCCAAAAAACATTATTATTCATAATAACAACATAAATAACAGTAATAAAACATGATGCAAAATGGACGTTTCAACTCCCCCAAGCTTAGACCTCGCTTGTCCTCAAGCGAAAATCAAGAACGAAAAACATGTCCACATGCTTTGAGAGAGAGGTGTCAATAAAAACAAAATACGGAAATAGAAGCATCATGTGGATTATTATAACGTCAACAAATTTAAACATAAGACTTTTATCAAAGGACTTATATCATAGACTTCTCATGAATAAGTAACAATTCATCACACAAACGAAGTATAAAGCATAAACTCTATTAGAAACCAACAAACTATGTTTTCAGTCAACTATTGCAACTACAATTCATCATCTTTTCAGGAAGGGTCACGTATCGGAGCCTTTAGGCAAGTCCACATACTCAACCATCATATAGTCTTCTATGATTGCTGTGACACCCTCGGTTTGACTGTACACTAATCATGCACGCAAACGAGTACGACCAAGATCAGGGACTCGCTGGAAGATACCATAACACAACTCTAGACACAAATAAAATAATACACGCTTTATATTACAAGCCAGGGGCCTCGAGGGCTCAAATACATAAGCTCGAATACCCAACAGTCAGCGGAAGCAAAAATATCTGAGTACAGACATAAGTTAAACAAGGTGCCATAAGATGGCTAGCACAAAAGTAGCAACGATCGAAAAGGCAAGGCCTCCTGCCTGGGACCTCCAAACTACTCCTCGAAGCCGAACACCACGAAGAATCATCCTCGGGATCCTCTGACTCCTGGACTCCACCGATCTGGTTGCATCATCTGAGAAGAGAGGAAAAAGGGGGAAAAGGGGGATCAAAGCAACCGTGAGTACTCATCCAAAGTACTCGCAAGCAAGGATCTATACTACATATGCAATGATCTGTGTAAGGGGGTAATATCTGTGGACTGAATTGCAGAATGCCAGAATAAGAGGGGGATAGCTAATCCTATCGAAGACTACGCTTCTGACAGCCTCCATCTTGCAGCAGTAGATGAGAGTAGCTAGAAAGTAACAAGTATCCTCGCTCCTCGCAGCCTCCGTCTTGTAGCAGTAGAATAGAATAGATGGTAAGTTCACCAAGTAACATCGTATAGCATAAACCTACTCGGCTATCCTCCCCTCGTCACCCTATGGGAAAGCGATCACCGGGTTGTAACTCGCAATGGTAAGGGTATGTTTTATTAAGTATCTGGTTCTAGTTGTCATGAGGTCGGAGTACAACTCTGGGTCGCCCTTTTACCTAGGGACACGGCTATTCGAATAGATTAACTTCCCTACAGGGGTGCACCACATAACCCAACATGCTCGATCCCCTCTGGCCGGACACACTTTCCTGGGTCATGCCTGGCCTCGGAAGATCAACATGTTGCAGCCCTACCTAAGCACAACAAAGAGGTCAGATCGTCGGTCTAAGTCATAAGCGCGCAGAGGTCTGGGCGGCCGGAGAAAGACCTAGCCTCTCCTAATACCAGAGCGGCGTTCCAGTCCAATCCGGCGTGCGCCGCTCAGTTGCTGACGTCAAGAAGGCTTTGGCTGATACCATGATACGTCCATTTTGCATCATGCTTTTATATTGATGGTTATCACATTTTGGGCTATTATTACACATTATGTCACAATACTTATGCCTTTTCTGTCTTATTTTACAAGGTTTACATGAAGAGGGAGAATGCCGGCAGCTGGAATTCTGGACTAGAAAAGGAGCAAATATTGGAGACCTATTCTGCACAACTCAAAAAGTCCTGAAACTCCACGAAAGTCAGCTTTGGAATATATAAAAAATATCGGGCGAAGAAAGCACCAGAGGGGGCCACCCACCCTCCACGAGGGTGGGGGCGCGCCCCCTGCCTCGTGGGCCACCTGGCAGCCCCCCGATGCCTATCTTCTGATATAAGGTGTCTACTGCCCTGAAAATAATCAGAAGGAAGTTTTCGGGACGAAGCGATGCCGTCTCGAGGCGGAACCTTGGCGGAACCAATCTAGGGCTCCGGTGGAGCTGTTCTGCCGGGGAAGCATCCCTTCGGGAGGGGGAAATCATCACCGTCGTCATCACCATCGATCGTCTCATCGGGAGGGGGTCAATCTCCATCAACATCTTCACCAGCACCATCTCCTCTCAAACCCTAGTTCATCTCTTATATCCAATCTTTGAATCAAAACCTCAGATTGGTACATGTGGGTTGCAGTAGTGTTGATTACTCCTTGTAGTTGATGCTAGTTGGTTTATTCGGTGGAAGATCATATGTTAAGATCCATTATGCATATTAATACCCCTCTGATTATGAACATGAATATGATTTGTGAGTAGTTACGTTTGTTCCTGAGGACATGGGAGAAGTCTTGCTATAAGTAGTCATGTGAATTTGGTATTGGTTCCATATTTTGATGAGATGTATGTTGTCCTTCCTCTAGTGGTGTTATGTGAACGTTGACTACATGACACTTCACCATTATTTGGGCCTAGAGGAAGGCATTGGGAAGTAATAAGTAGATGATGGGTTGCTAGAGTGACAGAAGCTTAAACCCTAGTTTATGCGTTGCTTCATAAGGGGCTGATTTGGATCCATATGTTTCATGTTATGGTTAGGTTTACCTTAATACTTCTTTTGTAGTTGCGGATGCTTGCAATAGAGGTTAATCATAAGTGTGATGCTTGTCCAAGGAAGGGCAGTACCCAAGCACCGGTCCACCCACATACCAAATTATCAAAGTAACGAACTCGAATCATATGAACGTGATGAAAACTAGCTTGACGATAATTCCCATGTGTCCTCGGGAGCGCTTTTCTTCATATAAGAGTTTGTCCAGGCTTGTCCTTTGCTACAAAAGGGATTGGGCCATATTGCTGCACCTTATTTAGTTTTATTACTTGTTACTCGTTACAAATTACCTTATCACAAAACCATTTGTTACCGATAATTTCAGTACTTGCAGAGAATACCTTATTGAAAACTGCCTATATTTTCCTTCTGCTCCTCGTTGGGTTCGACACTCTTACTTATCGAAAGGACTACGATAGATCCCCTACACTTGTGGGTCATCAAGACTCTTTTCTGGCACCATTGCCGGGGAGTGAAGCACCTTTGGTAAGTGGAATTTGGTAAGGAAAAATTTATATAGTGTGCTGAAATTTACTGTCACTTGTTACTACGGAACATAATCCTTTGAGGGGCTTGTTCGGGGTATCTTCACCCCGACCAGTAGATCAAAGAGTTGCTCCTCAACCTACTGAACCTACTAAACATGTTTACTTTGAAATTCCTTCGGGTATGATAGAGAAACTGCTAGCTAATCCCTTTACAGGAGATGGAACATTGCATCCTGATTTGCACCTAATATATGTGGATAAAGTTTGTGGATTATTTAAGCTTGCAGGTATGCTCGAGGATGTTATCAAGAAGAAGGTCTTCCCTTTATCTTTGGAGGGAAAGGAGTTGACATGGTTTAGGCTATGCGATGATCTTGGATCATGGAACTACAACCGATTGAAATTGGAATTTCATCAAAAGTTCTACCCTATGCATCACGTTCATCGTGATCGTAATTATATATATAGTTTTTGGCCTCGCGAAGGAGAAAGTGTCGCTCAAGCTTGGGGGAGGATTAAGTCAATGTTATGTTCATGCCCCAATCATGAGCTCTCAAGAGAAATTATTATTCAAAAAATTTATGCTCAGATTTCTCTCAATAATCGCTCCATACTCGGTACTTCTTGTACTGGTTCTTTTATGATGAAGACTATTGAATTCACATGGGATTTATTGGAAAGAATTAAACGCAACTCTGAAGATTGGGATCTCGACGATGGTAAGGAGTCAGGTATAACACCTAAGTTTGATTGTGTTAAATCTTTTATGGATACCGATGTTTGCTGTGAATTTAGCACTAAAGTAGTTGAACCTGTTAAAGTTGAAGAAAATACTATCACTTATAGTGTTGAACCAATTGTCCCTACCGCTTATATTGAGAAACCACCCTTCCCTGCTAGAATAAAGGATCGTGCTAAAGCTTCAACTATGGTTCGTAAGAGTAATACTAGAATACCTACACCCTCTGAACAAATTTAAGTTGAACCTAGTGTTGCTATGGTTAAGGATCTATTGGTCGACGATATTGACCGGCATGTTATTTACCTCTGTGATGAAGCTGCTAGAATTGCTAGACCCGATACTAAAAATAATCATAGACCTGTTATAGGCATGCCTGTTATTTCTGTTAAAATAGGAGATCATTGCTATCATGGTTTATGTGACATGGGTGCTAGTGCTAGTGCAATACCTCATTCCTTATACGAAGAAATTATGCACGATATTGCACCTGCTGAGTTAGAAGGTATTGATGTTACAATTAAGCTTGCCAATAGAGACACTATTTCACCAATGGGGATTGTTAGAGATGTTGAAGTCTTGTGTGGGAAAGTTTAATACCCTACTAATTTTCTTGTTCTTGGTTCCCCACAAGATGACTTTTGCCCCATTATATTTGGTAGACCCTTCTTGAATACTGTTAATGCTAAGATAGACTCCAAAAAAGGATGTTGTTACTATTGGTTTAGGGGATATGTCTCATGATTTTAACTTTGCTAAATTTCGTAGACAACTCCATGATAAAGAATTGCCTAGTAAGGATGAAATTATTGGTCTTGCTTCTATTGTCGTGCCTCCTAATGACCCTTTAGAACAATATCTGCTAGACCATGAAAATGATATGTATATGAATGAGAGAAGGGAAATAGATGAAATATTCTTTAAACAGGGACCTTTATTGAAACACAACTTGCCTGTTGAAATTCTAGGGGATCCTCCTGCACCCAAGGGTGATCCCGTGTTTGAGCTCAAACCATTACCTGATACTCTTAAGTATGCTTATCTTGATGAAAAGAAGATATATCATGTTATTATTAGTGCTAACCTTTCAGAGCAGGAAGAAGGGAAATTATTGAAAACTCTAAAGAAGCACCGTGCTGCTATTGGATATACTCTTGATGATCTTAAGGGCATTAGTCCCACTCTATGCCAACACAAAATAAAATGGGGAAATTTTGTTTTTGCCACTCTAGATTTTGCCTATTTTCCTCATGCCATTCTAGATTTTGACATTTCACTTTTCCCACTCTTAGCTTTTGAAAATTATCACAATTGCCATTTCATGGCAAAAGCAAAATAAATTAATTTCACTTTTGCCACTCTTAGCTTTTGAAATGTATCACAATTGCCACTCTGAAAATTTAGCTTTTGCCACGTGAATGGCAATTGTGATAATTGTCAAAAACTAAGAGTGGCAAAAGTGAAATGTCAAAAATCTAGAGTGGCATAAGGGAAACTGGCAAAATCTAGAGTGGAAAAAACAAAATTTTCTCAAATAAAATTGGAGAAAGACGCTAAACCTGTTGTTGATCATCAACGATGTTTAAATCCTAGGATGAAAGAATTGGTAAGGAAAGAAATACTAGAGCTTCTAGAGGCAGGTATAAACTATCCAGTTGCTGATAGTCAGTGGGTAAGTCCCGTCCATTGTGTCCCTAAGAAGGGAGGCATTACTGTTGTTCCTAATGATAAAGATGAATTGATCCCACAAAGAATTGTTACAGGCTATAGAATGGTAATTGATTTCCGCAAATTAAATAAATCTACTAAAAAGAATCATTACCCTCTACCTTTTATTGATCAAATGCTAGAAAGACTATCCAAACATACTCATTTTTGCTTTCTAGATGGCTATTCTGGTTTCTCTCAAATACCTGTGTCAAAAGAGGATCAAGAAAAGACCACTTTTACTTGCCTGTTCGGTACCTTTTCCTATAGATGTATGCCTTTTGTTTTATGTAATGCACCTGCTACCTTTTAAAGAAGCATGATGGCTATATTCTCTGATTTTTGTGAAAAGATTGTTGAGGTTTTCATGGATGATTTTTCCGTTTATGGAACTTCTTTTGATGATTGCTTGAGCAACCTTGATCGAGTTTTGGAGAGATGTGAAGAAACTAATCTTGTCTTGAATTGGGAGAAGTGCCACTTTATGGTTAATGAGGGTATTGTCTTGGGGCATAAAATTTCTGAAAGAGATATTAAAGTTGATAAAGCTAAAGTTGATGCTATTGGAAAGATGTCGTGTCCCAAGGACATCAAAAGGTATAAGAAGTTTCCTTGGTCATGCCTGTTTTCATAGGAGGTTCATTAAGGACTTCTCAAAAATCTCTAGGCCTCTGACTAATCTCTTACAAAAAGATGTTCCTTTTGTCTTTGATGATGATTGTATAGAAGCATTTGAAATACTTATGAAAGCATTGATTTCTGCACCTATTGTCCAGCAACCTGATTGGAATTTACCCTTTGAAATTATGTGTGATGCTAGTGATTATGATGTAGGTGCTATTCTAGGACAAAGAGTTGATAAGAAATTAAATGTTATCCAATATGCTAGTAAAACTCTAGACAATGCCCACAGAAATTATGGTACTACTGAAAAGGAATTTTTAGCAGTTGTATTTGCTTGTGATAAGTCCAGACCTTATATTGTTGATTGTAAAGTAACTGTTCACACTGATCATGCTGCTATTAAATATCTTATCGAAAAGAAAGATGCTAAACCTAGACTTATTAGATGGGTTCTCTTGCTACAAGAATTTGATTTGCATATCGCTGATAGAAAGGGAGCTGAGAACCCTGTTTCAGACAACTTGTCTAGGTTAGAGAATATTCTTGATGACCCACTACCTATTGATGATAGCTTTCCTGATGAACAATTAGCTGTCATAAATGCTTCTCGTACTACTGCATGGTATGCTAATTATGCTAATTACATTATTGCTAAATTTATACCACCTAGTTTCACATACCAGCAAAAGAAAAAGTTTTTCTATGATTTAAGACATTACTTCTGGGATGACCCATGCCTTTATAAAGAAGGAGTAGATGGTATTATTAGATGTTGTGTACCTGAGCATGACCAGGAACAGATCCTACACAAGTGTCACTCCGAGGCTTGTGGAGGACACCATGCTGGAGATAGAACTGCGAATAAGGTATTGCAATCCGGTTTTTATTGGCCTACTCTCTTCAAGGATGCATGTAAGTTTGTCTTGTCTTGTGAGGAATGTCAAAGAATTGGTAACATCAGTAGACGTCAAGAAATGCCTATGAATTATTCACTTGTTATTGAACCATTTGATGCCTAGGGCTTTGATTATATGGGACCGTTTCCTTCCTCTAATGGGTATACACATATTTTAGTCGCTGTTGATTACGTCACTAAGTGGGTAGAGACTATTCCAACTAGTAGTGTTGATCATAACACCTCTATTAAGATGCTTAAAGAAGTTATTTTTCTGAGGTTTGGAGTCCCTAGATACTTAATGACTGATGGTGGTTCACATTTAATTCATGGTGCTTTCTATAAAATGCTTGCTAAATATGATGTTAATCATAGAATTGCATCCCCTTACCACCCACAGTCTAGCGGTCAAGTAGAACTGAGTAATAGTGAAAGTGCGTTATATCGACTAGAGGGGGGTGAATAGGCGATTTTTATGAATTCTTCACTGAGGAATTTGTTGTTGAGGAAATTCCTTAGCGAAGAACTACTTGCAGTGGAATAAGTACTCACAAGTAAACATAGTAGAATACAAGCATGGTCATCATGAAGAAATGAAGACAAACACAGTACAGAAAGCATAAACACAGGATATCACAGAACGAAGACAAACAGAATGAAGAAATTGAACTGAGGAAATTGAGAAAGTCTTCAGTCAAAGTCTTCAAACATATATGAACAAGAACACAACACAGATATGAGGAAATGAAAGAGTTGAGGAAATAGAACCAGTAAGCTTGGTGAAGACAATGATTTGTTAGACCAGTTCCAACTGTTGTCTCAGTTGTACATCTGGTTAGGGCGGCTAGGTATTTAAACCTGAGGACACATAGTCCCGCACACCCAGTCAAGGACACACAGTCCAAGACACCAAGTCCTCACCGTATTCCCCTTGAGCTAAGGTCACACAGACCTCGCCCAATCACTCGTGGTAAGTCTTCATGTGACTTCCGAACCTTCACAGACTAGGTCACTCGGCGATCCACAATTTCTCTTGGATGCTCTAGACCATGACGCCTAACCGTCTGGAAGAAGCACAATCTTCAAAGGTAACAAGCATCAGATCCACGCAGGATCAATTTCTTCAGTGATGCTCAATCACTTATGGGTTTGTAGGTTTTTGGGTTTGGTTTTGGGTTTTTCCTCACTTGATGATTTTCACTCAAAGTCCTCAGAGGCTGGGTTGCTCTTATGACAAGTGTCAGTTTCTCTCGGAGCAGCCAACCAGCTAGTGGTTGTAGGGGGGCGCTATTTATAGCCTAGGGAGCATCCCGACATGATAAGACATAAATGCCCTTTAATGATATGACCATTAGTTAGGTAGATATTTTGGGACAGCTGGCACGTAGCACAGCAACGGTCGGAAATTTGAGTATCAAATTCCTCAGGGCTATCAAGTTCCTCACTGTGTAGGCAATTCGCACTGGCGAATTCCTAACTCCTCAGTCAGAACAAATTCCTCAGAGACCAGAAGAACTTTGTCTCTGTCACTGAAGAATATGACTGAACTGTATGAGATTTCCAATGGCTTCACTTGAAGGGATTGGTAGGTGTAGGATTTTGAGTTGACCATCACATGGAAATTTTTTCCTTAGTATTTCCTCGACCCCCTTTAACAGTACGGTGTTTCCTATGACTCAAGAAAGAGAAAATGAAACTAAGAAGACAAAAGTCTTCACGCTTCATGTTCCTCAAATGAATACCAAGTCTTCAAAGTCACACCAATTTCTTCACTTTCAAAGTCTTCATAAAGTCTTCAGAAATCCAAAGTCTTCAGTCGAAGAACTTCATTTTTAGGGGTCGACTTTCTCTGTAAATATCAAACTCCTCATAGACTTATAGACATGTGTACACTCATAAACACATTAGTCCCTTAACCTATAAGTCTTCAATACACCAAAATCACTAAGGGGCACTAGATGCACTTACAATCTCCCCCTTTTTGGTGATTGATGACAATATAGGTTAAGTTTTCAACGGGGATAAATATATGAAGTGTAAATACTGATGTTGAGGAATTTGATTACAAGATATAGAAGAACTCCCCGTGAAGATGTGCATAGTAAGGAATTTGCTTTTGAAGCAACGCACACTTGAAGAGTAGAATCATGGAGATCTCCCCCTATATCTTGTAATTCATACACGCATTTGACATATAATATGAAGAATTTGAAATGCATGATGAAGCATGGTGACTGATGTAATTCAGCATGCGTGCATAACATTAATGAGGAATAAGCATGCAGAAACACCACAGCAAAAGTATCAGGTCACCACAGAGTTTAAGTTTACAATTCGATCCACAAAGTCATCAGAAGAACGAGAGTTGTAACTTAGCAAAAAAACACCCATATATATAGACCCGCTTGAAGACTAACTCAAATTTCTCCCCCTTTGTCATCGAATGACCAAAAGGATCGAAACTGAGGACTAACGCCCCTGAAGAATCTCAAGATGATGAAGGAGCGCCAGTGTTGTTGGGGTCGATGTTGAAGTAGGGCCTGCCGCAGTGTGGTCCAAATCTTCATACTCGTCGGTCTCGCGTGATGAAGAATAGGAGCTGGCCACCAAGGGAGGAACCTTGACCTTCTTGTATTTCTTCTGAGGAGGAGCGGACCAGTCAAAGTCATCCTTGAGACCCATTTTTTCACATCTTCTTCGCCATATAGATGAGACAGAACAGCCCAGGTGCGGTTGAGGGTTTCATGAAGGTAGTAGTGGTTTTTCTTCACTGCATTATGTGTAGAGGTCATGTTGTGAAGAATTGAACCAAACTGACGCTTGACCCATTTGTGGTTGCGATCAACCTTCTGATGAAGACTGAGGAGAAGCTCACGATCAGTCATCACCCTGGGAGCTGTGCCTTGAGGATTTTGCTTGGGAGCGTTGGCGGCAAAGTCATGAGTGGCAGAGTCATCATTGGTGGAATAAGATGCAGCTTTGCGAAACTGACCATCCAATGGACGAGTGCCTTCATAAAAAATAGCAGTGCCCTTGCCCTTGTCATCAGCTGAGGAAAATGTCCATTTGAGGACTTCAATTGGGGGCAAGTAGCTGCAATGATTCGGTGTGTCAGCTTTGTAGTTCACTGAAGACCTTGTCCTGATGAATCACATAATCCATGGAGCATAAGGCTTCAGGTTGAAAGGGGACAGTGCAACATTTGCCATTGTCCTCATGAAGAAATCATGGAAGTTGACGGGAACACCATGGATGATGTTGAATAGCAGATTCTTCATGATGCCAACGGCTTCTTCATCATTCGAGTCGTGGCCCTTGATTGGACTCAATGTCTTCATCAGAATGCGATAGACAGTCCGTGGCAGAAACAACAATTTCTTCACAAGGAATCTGGTCCGTGGGGCTTGACCTGGCTTCAAAGGCTTCATAAGCACTTGCATGTAATGATTAGTGAGTTCAGTTTCTTCATACATGCAACATGTGATACGTCCAAAACGTATCTATAATTTATGCTTGCTCCATGCTTCTTTTGTGTGATATTGCTATGATATTGATGCACTTCCATGCACTTTTGATCATATATGGACTAACCTATTAACTCAGTGCACCACAGTGCCAGTTCCTGTTTTCTGCTGTTTTTCTATTTCAGGTTTCCCCCATATTAAAAGTGCTCCAAAAATTCCTGGAAAAATATAGGAAAAATCAGCGTATAGGAAGCTTCGCGAAGAACCAAAGATGGGCTAGAGGGGAGCCAGGGGAGGCCCAGGCGGCCACCTGGCGCGGCCCCACCCCTGGCCGCGCCAGGGGGGCGCCTGGGGCCCCTGCTCCGCCTCTGGCTGCCCCCTTCGCATATATATCCCTCTCGTCCCGAAACCCTCAAGGACAGAACCCTTTTTCGCGATCTCGCCTCTGTTCCGCCGCCGCAGCGCTTCCAAGATCGGGAGCATCAGGAGAACTCTTCCCGGCACCCTGCCGGAGGGGAGAACCACCACCGGGAGCTTCTCCACCACCATGGACGCTTCCCGGATGAGTCGTGAGTAGTCCACCTTGGACCATGGGTCCATGATCAGTAGCTATGTGATGTTCTCCTCCCCTCTTTGCTCTTCATGGTTTAGACCTCGTGAGCTGCCCTACATGATCGAGGCACATATGTAATCTTTCTGCTGTTGCTTTGCTGAGTTTGCTGGGATCTGATGGATTATGAGACTATGTTCAGATTGTGTTTGAGTAATATATTTGATTCACCTCTTTTATATCTTTGTTCTTGAGTAATTATTGCATGTTCTCCGTTGCTGTTTATTGCTTTGGCCAAGTAGTAGGTAGTAACTCCAAGAGGGAGCGTTATGCTTGATTGTGGGTTCATGCCCCCTGATGACTAGCTTGAGTGACAGAAACATGAGTCTAGGGGTGTCGGGGAAACTGATCGCCCACGAACACCTATGGGACCGGAGCCCCTTTTCGGTACGGCAAGGGGGCGGAGGATGCACAAAGAGCGGATCGAGGCGTACACGCGAGCAGTTTACCCAGGTTCGGGCCGCACGGATGCGTAAAACCCTACTCCTGCCTTGGTTTGTATTGCGTTCTTGGCTCGGGAGCGAGAAGGGCTACAGTGCTTATCGCTAGCAACACCGAGCGTGAGAGTGATCGAAGATCGGAACCCCCTCTACGTTGCGCATGGGCCTCCTTTTATAGGTCAAAGGGGTCACCGACAGGTGGCAACGCACTCGAGGGTAGAAATGTAAAAATGGTGGTAGTTGGAACAGTGTATGCATAGTGCTCTATACCTAACCCTGACGGCAGGGGACAAGGGCATTAAATGCCCATCGCCGTCGCCCCAAACAGTGCAAAAAGCGTCCGTCAGGGCGTCTTCGTCCGCCACGATGGTGGCCTCGTCATCGCAGCTCGCCACCGTGTACCCCAGGCAGCACAGCCTTCCGCCACCTGTGCCTGGAAGGGCCCCAGGACGACGCGTGGGCAGATGCGCTGGAGCGCGGGTACCTAGTGGAAGTTTGCCGCGACAAGCGCCTTGCCGCGGCTGCTACCTTGTCGCCCGTAAGCTTGTCGCTCCCCGGGCCTTGCCGGGACGCATGGCGCGTCGCGGCAAGTCTCCTGAAATGCCATGTTTGGCCTTCCTGGCAAGCTCCTTTTGCTAGGGTCTTGTGCCAAAGGGGTGGTCTTGAGCCTGGAGCGGCCTTCCCGGCAAGCTCCTCTTGTCGGGGTCTTGTTTCTTTAACTTGAATACTTTGTTCTTGAATGGCTCGAAAGGAACCATAGTGGGGCTTGGCGGACGCGCGGCAAGCCCTGCCACGGGACGCTGCTACTGCCCGTGCACAAGTCGGGATACTAAGGTACCCCTACTTTAGTGCACCGACAAGGGGATGTGCTATTGCCACAAGGGAGAAAACAACGGTGCTTGTACTTGCGGGTGCAAGGATTGTTTACTTTACGCAAAGTTCTTTTAATGCAGTTGTCTGTTGCTTTGAGTTTACACTTTGGGTGGGATTCACAACTTAATACCAGCGAGATGTTCTGGATAGATATCTCAAGGTGGATGATTAGTAGTAGATGCAGATGGATTTCGGTCTACTTGCCTTTGCGTACCACCCATGCTTTTGAGCCTCTACCTTTCTTTGCAACATAGTTAGCATTGGTTTGCGCACATAATCCTGTCAATTTCCCAGCTGTAATTTGTTTACCTCGCTTTGCTGTTTTATCGTCTTTTGGGAGAGAGACATCACTAGTGAACATCATGGGACCCCGGTCCATATTACCACCGCTGATCACACCTTCTATTTACTTCCTGTTTTTATTTCCTAGTTGCAGTCATAGCTATCATTATTATCTCTTGTGTTTGATCCTTTGTAAACAACAAGGCCGGAGGGATTGACAACCTCTCTGTACTCGTTGGGAGCAAAGTTATCTGTATCTGTGTGCAGGTCCCGTCAACCGCTAAGTTTCTGGCGCCGTTGACACCTACTTGTCGACCCTCGGAGTCTCACGGGATTCGATCCTTGGTACCTTTGCCAAAGGAAATTTGCCGCTACGCTACATCTCAACCTTCCACTTGGGGTAACCAACGAGGGGCGAGAAGCCATCAAGCAAGTTTCTGGCGCCGTTGTCGGGGACTCCACTCTTCAAGATAGGGGAGTTGCACGCTATCTTTTATCTTTGCTTTTTAGTCTTGTTAGTTTACCTTTCAGTTTTTGCTTTAGTGTCCCTTACCAAAAATCACAAAAATAGTTATCTTGCTTGCTGCTGCTATGGGTTCCACCGAGAACACCAAGTTGTGTGACTTCACTAGTCATAACAACAATGACTTTATCTGCACGCCTATTGCTACACCTGCCACTTCAGCACCTTCTTATGAGATTAAACCTGCTTTACTGAACCTAGTTATGAAAGATCAATTCTCCGGTGCTGGAGATGATGCTGCTTTGCACTTAAATAATTTTGTTGAGCTCTGTGATATGCAAAAGTACAAAGAAGTAGATGGTGATATTGTTAAGCTTAAGCTTTTTCCTTTCTCCTTGAGAGGAGGAGCTAAAATCTGGTTTCAATCCTTGCCTAGGAATAGTATAGATTCTTGGGACAAGTGCAAGGATGCCTTTATTGGGAAGTACTATCCCCCTGCTAAAATTATCCAATTAAGGAGTCACATAATGAATTTTAAACAATTGGATAATGAACACGTTGGCTAAGCTTGGGAACGCATGAAATCTCTTGTCAAGAACTGCCCTACTCATGGTTTGACTACTTGGATGGTTATCCAAACTTTTTATGCAGGCTTGAACTTTACCTCACGGAACTTGTTAGATTCGGCCGCGGGAGGAACCTTTATGTCAACTACACTTGGTACTGCCACGAAGCTTCTCGACGAGATGATGACCAATTATTCCCAATGGCACATCGAATGCGCTCCAACAGGTAGGAAGGTAAACTCTGTCGAGGAGATTTCCTCCCTAAATGAAAAAGTTGACTTGATCATGTCTCTACTTTCCAAGCAATCTTCTATTGATCCTCATGATGTTCCTTTAAATTCTTTGATTGCTCAAGATCAAGTAGATGTGAACTTTATCTCTAGAAACAATTTCAATAACAATGCTTATAGGAGTAATTTTGGTAGCAACCCTAGACCGTTCCCCTCTAATTCCTATGGGAACAACAATACTTATCCTAGCACCAAGAACTCCACTTCTGAACTAGAGATTATGCTTAAAGACTTCATCACTACCCAAAAGGCCTTCAATAAGAGTGTAGAAGAAAAACTAGACAAACTAGATAATCTCTCTTCGAAGGTAGACAATTTAGCCCATGAGATAGAGTTGCTTAAAATTAGAACTTCTCCTCTTGAGGAGAGGAAGACCACTCCTATGAATGCTATTCAAGTGCAAATTAATGAAAACATTAGGATGATGGCTAAACTTAAAAAGAGATGGGCTAGAGAAAAGGAGGAAGAAGATAGAATTAAGAGCCTTCCTACCCACCACACTGTTGCTACTATTCAAGTTGTTGAGGATATCCAAACTCTTAGCACCCAATGCACTCCTAGTCCCATTGGACCTATTAATGGTGATGCTATGACCTCAACCGTAGAAGAAGAAACTCCTATGACCATAGAAGCTACCAAACAAGTGAGCCTAAAGGACACCACTACCACTTTACTTGATAGTAGTGACCTTGATTTTGATAATTGCACCCTTTCTGAAGTTATTGGTTTTCTTCACAAGATGTCGTGAGATCCCCACACTAGCACACTTAATCTTGCCTTTACGGAGCATATCACTAATGCTCTTATCAAAGCTAGGGAGGAGAAGCTTAGGGTAGAAGCCTCCATACCTAGAAAGCTAGAAGATAGTTGGGATCCTATGATTAAAATTAAGTTGAATAACTTCTCTTGCTATGATTTATGTGATGTTGGAGCTAGTACCTCCGTTATGCCCAAAAGAATGTATGATATGTTTGAATTGAAACCTTTTGATCCTTGTTCTTTTGGTGTTCGTCTTGTTGATTCTTCCGTAAAGAAACCTTTGGGGAAGATCGACGATGTTCTTATCATTGTCAATGACAATTATGTTCCCGTTGATTTTACTATTATGGATATTGAATGTGAACCTTCATGTCCAATTATTTTGGGACGTCCTTTTCTTCGCACCGTTGGCGCTATCATTGACATGAAAGAGGGGAATATAAAATTCCAATTCCCTCTCAAGAAAGGGATGGAACACTTCCCTAGAAAGAAGATTAAGTTGCCTTTTGAGTCCGTTACACGGGCTAGCTATTCTCTTACTCTTGATAAAACTTGATCTTCTCTTTTTGCATCATGCCTAGCTTAAAGGCATAAAAGAAAGCGCTTTTGGGAGGCAGCCCACAACGAATTAGGTTTTATTTTGCTTTTGTTGTGTCTTGATGTTTGTTACTACAGTAGTATCATCATTGTATCTTTTCTTTTCAGCTTTGTGCCAAGTTTAGCCTCCGATTGCAAGAAAGTTCAAAAGTTGTGACGTGCTGTCCAGAAAACAGATTCTGTCCTTGGACAGAAAAATTCGAATAAAATCACCAGATCATATTTTTGATCTGAATTTTTTTGACAGCGTGCTCTGTACAATTGGCTTTCGAGCGTCTGTTCTGAGTTTTTTGATTTGAGTTGCAGAAGTGCCCCGAAAAAATTATTTACTACCTGCTGGTCTGTTTTTCATAGATTCTGTCCTGTTTTGCCTTTTCTTCGTTTTGCAAACCTTGAGCTTGCTTTTTCTTTGCAAAAACCTTTTGGCAATCTTGAGAAACAGTGGCTCTTCAAGATTATCTTTATTTCCAGTAGGGAAAAATTATTTTATTGTGGGTACTAACCTCGCTAATCAGATTATGATGAGTTATGTATGAAGGGAGTTTTCAAGTGTGCGAGGGAAGATGATAAAAGAAGATTCAGGAGGGTCAAACGCTCAAGCTTGGGGATGCCCCCGTGCACCCCCAAGAAATATTCAAGAAGACTCAAGCGTCTAAGCTTGGGGATGCCCCCATGCATCCCCTTCTCCATCAACAATTATCAGTTCGTCTTTCGTTCCACTATATTCTTATCACTTCATGCGTTATGTGCTATGCTTGGAGCGTCTTGCTCTTAGTTTCCTTTTTTAGTTTTCTTTAGCTTTTCTTGTTATTCATAACAAGTTAGAACCCAGCTTTCTTTGTGTGGGAGAAAAACACGCTCCACTTAAACCTAGAACACAACATAGGATTTTCATGCTTATCTTTGTTGTGTGTGTTCTTTGTCTTTCCATAGCTGCTGTCATGTTTAGCTCTTAGTTTTCATGCTTTTCTTTTTAAAGAGCTTTTGTTTAGTTGGTTGCTGAACTCTCTTGAGTTTTCATGTTTATCTTGTTAAGAGAGTTTGCATGTTGCACTGAGTTGTGTGTCTTAACTTAAAGTAGGTAATTGAGGTTGCTATTTAATTTTAGTAGTAACTTGCAATAGTTGTGAGGTATTGCCATGAGTAATGTCTGAACTTTTGGTGTCAAGAGCTTTAGCCTATTAGTGATAGATGTCGTATTTTGGGCAATCCGTGTTTATTTTCGAAAACCTACAAAATAGTTGAGAACTTTAGCTACTAGATGGATCACTAATCTTTGGAGGGATTGAATATTAGAGTACACTCACCTACCATGAGTCGAGGATGCGCAAGGATAACCAAACCCTCATACACTCCTCCTCGGGGTACTTGTCTCTTTGTGAACCTCCTAATTAAATTGAGAGTTACCGATAATAAGTGCATGAGTTCTTCGGACTAATGTGAGTATTCGAAAGTTGACACTTCCACCTAGCCATATTTTTCTAGCCTCTTCGGTACCGTGCATTGCCCTTTCTCACCTCGAGAGTTGGCGCATACTTCGCCGGTGCATCCAAATCCTTGGCACGATACGCTCTGTCATCATAAGCCTCATTATATCCTTCCTCAAAACAGCCACCATACCTACCTATCAAGGCATTTCCATAGCCTTTCCGAGATACATTGCCATGCAACATCCATCTTCTCATGACTTGATCTTCATGTCATACATGCTTTTGCTTGATCGATGAGCCGCATGCTAGTTGGGCCTTGCCCTAATCATTGCTACATGACGCGCTAGTATCATTGCATATCCTGCTACACTAGCAGAGGCATACATTTGCATACATCATGATAGTTTCATCTTCTTTATGTTGAGTACTCTTGTAAAGTGTGAAAGATCTTCTGTACTTCTTGTAATTTATAGAGTGTTGCCCCTAAAGTGAGGAAAAGATCCCAAAGAGGACAAAATCAAAAGATCCCAAAGAGGACAAATGAGAGTTAAATAGAAAGAGCCATTGAGGCCACAAAAAAATAAAAAAAAGAGAAAAAAAGAGAAAAAGAAATAAAAAGAGAGAAGGGGGCACACTACTATTCCTTTTGAGAGATCCACACTCGTACTCCATCTTATACCTTGTACTCCATAGAGATTATCATTCATGCATATAGCTATGTGGGGACCTTCACACTATAGAACTTGGCTTGTATATTCCAATGATGAGCCTCCTCAAAAGAGCTCTAGGTCTTCTTGAGCGAGCAAGTTGGATGCACCCCCACTAGTTCCATTGGAGAGCTTACCTTAGCTCATATGTGCATCCGTTGCATGGCAATCCCTACTCCTCACATCATATCTATCATTTGGCTTTCTCTCGCCTATGATTTTCCTCATTGATGTGAGCCTTTCACACCTTTTTTGTCTTCCCCCTTCATCATTTTTCTCTCTTTGCCATCCTAAGTGTCAACTTTCTTGCTTACGCTCATCCATTGCATGAGTGCTCAAAATATCGAAAGGGAGTGGATCATTTTGACTTGTACCTGGCTAGTGGTCTGGGGATGAGTCAAGATAAGATTCCAAAGAAGACCAAGTGTGAAACTTTAGTAGATTAAGTTCTCAACAATACAAAAACTATGTTTTACTCTCTCGTATATCCCTATCCCCTTTCTTGCATGCAAACACCATTTGGAGACATTCGAGTCACGGACAGCGAGAGCTCTTGCACCTTTATGTTCTTATGTTGCTTGTTACAATGCTAATATAGACTCTTGCTTGTTATGACTTGAATTGAATTACATGCCTTGATTGCTTTACTTAAAAGTTCTTATATGGTTGGTAGCATGTCACCACAGAAATTATGCTTGTTATCATTTACCTACTCGAGGACGAGCAGGAATTAAGCTTAGGGATGTTCATACGTCCAAAACGTATCTATAATTTCTGCTTGCTCCATGCTTCTTTTGTGTGATATTGCTATGATATTGATGCACTTCCATGCACTTTTGATCATATTTGGACTAACCTATTAACTCAGTGCACCACAGTGCCAGTTCCTGTTTTCTGCTGTTTTTCTATTTCAGGTTTCCCCCATATTAAAACTGCTCCAAAAATTCCAGGAAAAATCAGCGTACAGGAAGCTTCGCGAAGAACCAAAGATGGGCTAGAGGGGAGCCAGGGGAGGCCCAGGCGGCCACCTGGCGCAGCCCCACCCCTGGCCGCGCCAGGGGGGGCGCCTGGGGCCCCTGCTCCGCCTCTGGCTGCCCCCCTTCGCATATATATCCCTCTCGTCCCGAAACCCTCAAGGACAGAACCCTTTTTCGCGATCTCGCCTCTGTTCCGCCGCCGCAGCGCTTCCAAGATCGGGAGCATCAGGAGAACTCTTCCCGGCACCCTGCCAGAGGGGAGAACCACCACCGGGAGCTTCTCCACCACCATGGACGCTTCCCGGATGAGTCGTGAGTAGTCCACCTTGGACCATGGGTCCATGATCAGTAGCTATGTGATGTTCTCCTCCCCTCTTTGCTCTTCATGGTTTAGACCTCGTGAGCTGCCCTACATGATCGAGGCACATATGTAATCTTTCTGTTGTTGCTTTGCTGAGTTTGCTGGGATCTGATGGATTATGAGACTATGTTCAGATTGTGTTTGAGTAATATATTTGATTCACCTCTTTTATATCTTTGTTCTTGAGTAATTCTTGCATGTTCTCCGTTGCTGTTTATTGCTTTGGCCAAGTAGTAGGTAGTAACTCCAAGAGGGAGCGTTATGCTTGATTGTGGGTTCATGCCCCCTGATGACTAGCTTGAGTGACAGAAACATGAGTCTAGGGGATGTGCTGTTGCCACAACGGAGAAAACAACGGTGCTTGTACTTGCGGGTGCAAGGATTGTTTACTTTACGCAAAGTTCTTTTGATGCAGTTGTCTGTTGCTTTGAGTTTACACTTTGGGTGGGATTCGCAACTTAATACTAGCGAGATGTTCTAGATAGATATCTCAAGGTGGATGATTAGTAGTAGATGCAGATGGATTTCGGTCTACTTGCCTTGGCGTACCGCCCATGCTTTTGAGCTTCTACCTTTCTTTGCAGCATAGTTAGCATTGGTTTGTGCACATAATCCTGTCAATTGCCCAGCTGTAATTTGTTTACCTCGCTTTGCTGTTTTATCGTCTTTTGGGAGAGAGACATCACTAGTGAACATCATGGGACCCCGGTCCATATTACCACCGCTGATCACACCTTCTATTTACTTCCTGTTTTTATTTCCTAGTTGCAGTCATAGCTATCATTATTATCTCTTGTGTTTGATCCTTTGTAAACAACAAGGCTGGAGGGATTGACAACCTCTCTGTACTCGTTGGGAGCAAAGTTATCTGTATCTGTGTGCAGGTCCCGTCAACCGCTAAGTTTCTGGCGCCGTTGACACCTACTTGTCGACCCTCGGAGTCTCACGGGATTCGATCCTTGGTACCTTTGCCAAGGGAAATTTGCCGCTACGCTACATCTCAACCTTCCACTTGGGGTAACCAACGAGGGGCGAGAAGCCATCAACATGCTGCTTCATTTGGAGGACTGAGAGGCAGAGCCTGAAGCAATTCAGAGGCTGGAGCTTTGTAGTGAGTGTTTTCAGACATCCAGTCCAGCACCCATGAATTCACATCTTCAGAATTGCCAGTGATGTGCAGGGTTGCATAAAATTGGAGAATCAGTTCTTCATTCCAATCGCATATATCAGTGCAAAAACCCAACAGTCCGGCGTCGTGAAGAACACTAAGGACTGGCACAAAACATGGCAGAGATTCCGTATCCACGTGAGGAATATGCTGATGATCGAAGACTTTGTCTTTTTTGTAAAGCACTGAGGAATAGGGATTGAAATCAGTGAAGAACACATGCTCGCCGAAGAAATCAGCCTTCTTGAAAGTTTGCTTTCTTGAGAAAGGATCCTTTGGCTTGGGTCGAGGAGTGTCAGTCAATTGCATCACAACCTCTGGATTCGCAATCTCAGGTTCTTCAGTCTCAGGAATTTCTGGTTCCTCTTCAGCGGCAGTCTTCATCGATTCAGCAGCAGCAGCAGTTTCTTCAGCACTAGTGGCTGGAATGTCTTCATGAACAGACTGTGTGGGATGAGTATTTTCAGAGCCCAATGGAACAGTTGGTGCTGGTGAATGAGGAATTTGTTGCAGCGGCGTGAACAGAGGAGAGTTGGGATGCTGACTATCCCAGAATTCATCAGTCACCAAAGGAGTGGCATTCCCAATGTCCACGTCCGAGTCTTGTTCTTCTAATTCTTCAACGCCGGCCTCTTCAGCAGTAAACTGAGGCATAGGCGAGGAGATGATTGGGGTTGAAGGGATATCATCCACTTCAATTTCTTCATCCGTCTGCTCTGAGGAAGCAGCAAAGGGAATGTCTTCATCCGATTCACCTGGAATCACATAATCTTCATCAAAAGGAACAAGGTCCTTTGATGGCATAGATGAAATTGGAACGGCATCAATTGGATTCTCAGCTGAGCTTGTCAAGGGCTTCATTTTCTTCGAAGCTGAAAAATCTGAAGAAGCTGATGCCTTCCTTTTTTCTTCACAGCTGCACGCTCTGCAGCCTTTGTTTTCTTCGCATCTGATGCACATGGAAGGATAGGAGTTGGTGTAGGCGCAGGAGCAGCAGAGGAATCTGGTGCAATTTCTTCAGGCATAACTGATGCAGTTGTCCTGACTTCTTCACGATCTTCAGGCACAGCCTTTGGAACTTCAGCTGGCCTGACATTTTCTTTAGGCGCAACACTAGAGGTTGCCCTGGCAATTTCTTCAGCGGCTGGAGTGGGGTCATCAGCCCTGGGATTTTCTTCAGCAGCCTGATGTTCTTCAGCGGTGCTGGCATGTCCTTCAGCAGACTGAGCAGATGCTTCAGCCTGAGGAATTTCAATGTGTGTCTTCCGAGCAGCACTTGAAGAAAAACCTTTAGTCAAATTTACAAATCTGACTTTGGCGCCCATCCAGTCAGCGCGATATGCTTCAAATTCATCACTGAGGGTTTTGATTTCACTCTGAAGCTTTACAAGTTCTTCAGTTGTCATGTTGACAACATTTTTCTTCAGGAAGCGCTCCTTCTTGTACTGCGCTTTCTTTGTCTGCCTGGCCCTTTCAAATTTCCATTTTTCTTCGCCTATGAAGGCGGTCAGCATATGACTTTGGCCAGGAGTCAAGTTGAAGTCAGGCATAGGAGTGTTTGGGTCCTTATGCCAGAGATCAATGAAATCAAGGATCACCTTTGGATCCAACAGCAGTGGTACTTCGCTTCCTTTGGCTCTAGCGGCCCTTTCTTGCCTGTCTCTGATGATTTGAACCAGTTCTTCATCATCAGCTTCGTCATCAGACGGCACTTGGAAAGCAACTTGTTTCTTATGAGGACTTGGGCGAGAGCCTCATCCAGCAGTTGTCTTTTTCTTCAGCAGCGAGGGACCAGCTGAGGAACTTGGTATCGCTGAGGAACTTGGGGCAGCTGAGGAGCTTGCAGAGGCTCCTGAGGCAATGGATATGCCCGCAGTCCTCTAACATGTGGCAAGATGCACTGGAGCAGATGACTTTGTTGCAACATCTGAAGACTTTTGCATAGGAGCTGAGGACTTTGGAGGAGCAGGAGCAGTCTGAGGAATTTGTCGTGAGGGCTTCGAAGAAACTGGCCGTGAGGGCATTGCTGAGGAAGAAGCACTTGGCTTGTGAGCAGGCTTCTTAGCCATGGCCTTCTTAGGCTTGGAAGCAGAGGCCTCAGCAGAGGCAGCAGCAGCAGAATCTTCATTGAATTTCCTCACTGCTTCTTTTGCTTGTTTGGCCAAATTGGCCTGGCGCTTAGCCCATTCTTCAGGAAAATCCTCACCACGCTTGAGGCTTGTGGGATTAGCAACTTGGCCATCTGCCAGTTGAGGTCTTGGGCAGGGAGGATTGAGTGCGAATTTCTTCATGTATTTGGGAGTGACATATATGTACTCCCTCCACTCACGTGCCCATCTCCTCTCTATTCTTTGTATGCGCACTTTGCGCTGATTCTTCTCCTATTTTCCGAACTTTGCCTCATCAGGAGTGCAATAGTTAGCATATATGTCTTCAGGTATCTCGAAAGCAGTATTGACCTCAGGCCTCTTTCCACCTTTCTGCGGCTTCTTTCCATCATCCATTTTCTTCAGATGAGGAATTTGAACAATCGAATTCTCTGAAGAAGTATGCAACTTTTCTTCGAGGAACGCTGCAAATGAGTTAAGTTGATGAGAACCTAGTGATTCAGCAGCAGACATGAGTACCTGTGAACAGAGTATAGTTGCGAGGAATTTGAAGAGGTCATATGTGTTCTCAGAAGGTTTTGTAAAAAGAACAAGTTTGAGGAATTTGACCAGATGAGTCTTGAAGAATTTGACTAAGCGTTCTTTGTCTTAGGTTCCAGAGTTGTGTAGATTGAAAATCCACACAATTGAGGAATCTTGAAGAAAATCATAGCTTAGAGAAATCAAATCAAGAACAGATGATATGTGAGGTGTTTAGTGTGTGAAGATTTGACAAAGAAAAACACCTTTTGATAATTTTGAAGAAAACGTTTGAATCAAAGAGGGCTGTAAAAGTAACTTTTAATTACCCTGGATGAAGAACATGACGAACTGTAGGGTGGAAAAGTGAAGTTCGTCTGTGCAGATCTTCCACGCCCTAACTTGGCAGAGGAAGATGATGACCCTCAACCGTAAGGGATCTGTTGCAGCGTTTTCGATAAGTAAGAGTGTCGAACCCAACGAGGAGCAGAAGGTATTGATAAGCGATTCTGAGCAAGAAATTACTGCAAGCACTGAAAGATAACTTTTAGGGGTTTTCTCGATATAAGCAACAAGAATGTAATGGCAAGTAATGTAAAAGGTACTGAAGGTAACAAATGGCCCAATCCTCTCTTAGCAAAGGATAGGCCTAGCAACTGAACTTATAAAGACTAAAGCGTTCTTGAGGACACACGGGAGAGGTAGTCATGTGCTTTCGCCATATTCCGTATCGATACTATGTTATGTGTTGATAAGTGTTGGTGGGTGGATCTATGCTAGTGCACTCTCTAGACCAAGATGAATGCACTCTTATGATTAAACACCTTGCAAGCATCCGCAAATACAAGATAGAATTTAAGGCAAAAGCCTAACCATAGCAATACGATCAAGGATCCATTATTCCCTTATGCAAAAGCGTGCGAACTGGGGTTCAGGTTTCTGTCACTCCGGCAACCCACCATAAGCATTCTTTATACACAATGCATTCCCCTAGGTCCATAATAAGGCGAAGTGTTGGGTGTTCGACTCACACAACACCACTAGTGGAATGACAACACAACTTAAGTATCAAACAACACATATTACTTCAACAGCATATGACTACTAGCAACAAGACTTTCCCCATGTCCTCAAGAACTAAAGTGACTACTCACAAGACATAAAAGAGATCATGATCAGAGGGGATAAATATGTGATAAACAATCTGGACATAATAATATTTCTCCAACAAAACTCAATAGCATTCACCACAAAGCAGTAATCAACACCGATAGAGTAGAGAGGATAGGTAGTACAAGTTACAACACGAGTTGTGATGGAAAGATGAGATTTGGATGAAGATGGAGATGGTGCTGGTGTTGGGGATGATGTTGATGATGATCTCGATGATGCCCGTGATGATGGTGATGACGATGGCGACGATCTCCCCTTCCGGGAGGTGATCTCCCCGGCGGAATCTGCCCGCCGGAGATGCTCTTTTCTTCTCTGTAGGTTTCCGCCTCGAAGCGGCGGCGGAACTCCGAAAAAAGTCCCGTGCTTAGGGTTTTCGGGAGACGGAGACCATATATGCAAAAGGGGGTGACCAGAAGTGGGCCAGGGGCTCCAGGCGCCCCCCCGGCGCGGCCAGGGGGGGCGCGCCCCCAGGCCGCCTGGGCACCCTGTGGCCCCCCTCTGACTCCCCTTTTGCGTGTCTTCGTTATTCTTCTGAAAAACACGTCCCGTCAATTTTCAAGTAATTTGGAGGTGTTCTTCTTCAGCAACTCAGTATCCACTTTTTCCTGCTGAATCCTGCGTCTGCTGTTTCGGCATCGGAAAGTTGCAAACTGTGTAAAATAGACCAAAACAACATAAGAACATCATCATAACGTGAAATATATCAATGAATAAGGATAAATTATAATACAAAATAGTGATTCATTTTGGACGTATCAACACCCCCAAGCTTAGACCTCGCTTGTCCCCAAGCAAATATGAACTCGGTAAACCTGTCCACAAGTTTAGAGAGTGAAGTGTCGATAGATAGAATACGGACAAGAAGCATCATAGTCTCTTCACCAACTCAAATATCCTCAGCAACAATCTTCAACTCATAAGGCTCTCATAAAAGAGTGTTAACACTTATATTCGAAAGTAGGACTAATAGAAACTCATTATATCATGGCAAACATGTCCTTTGGTCAAGGAACAACAAATAATTTTAATGCTTTTGATGGGATTAATTGAAGCTTCTTGAGATAACAAGTTAATAAGCAAGAAGTGAAAGTGTTAACACAGAGGAAGATATTTTCCTTAGCCGGGCATGACAAACAACTTACTTATCAAATGATAATGTCAACAAGGATATGGTATGACAAATCTTAATGCAGCTTTATATGCATGAATCCTTATCAACATCAAACGTCTGCTCTCTTTGAGAAATAGAAGGAAGTAGGAATAACTGACTCAACTTTAAAATTAAAAGATAGGCCCTGCTCTAGGGTAGTAGGGAAAACTCATGTGCTATCCTCAAATCAAACAGAATGAAAACAAGTTTTTGAGAGGTGCATGATTCGTCAACGAATGCTAATAGATAACTCAATTACTTCTTGAACTGGACAAGTTTCGAGGAACGGCTCCCGTATGAGGACGATAACATCCTCTTATTCTCCTTTGTTTATCACTGCCAAAGTTTTCTGATTTCTCATGAACAAAGCGTGAAGGAGGGTTTGTTATATTATTTTTAAGCCGGGCACACTCAATGCCAGTTCCTTTTCTTATTATGGGTTTGCACAGTATACATGCAATCCCGGGGTGAAGCTTGTCCAACTCAAAAAGGTCATGAATTAGCTACTACTTCCTCATGAGCTAAAGCAGGGGCACAAAATAAATGATTTGAACATTTAAGGATAACACATAAATTATATACTTTAGGAGGTGGTAGTGGAGTACCACAAGTAGGTAGGTATGGTGGACTCATATGGAAGGTATTGGCTTAAGGGTATGGATGCACAAGCAGAATTCCGCTTAGTACAGAGTTAGGCTAGCAAAGGTTTTGAAAGAGCAGACAATTGATGATGACTAAGATGCAAAGCAATATAAAGCATGAACATTGAAATAAGCATAACACATCAAGTTGTCTTCCTTGTCAACATAACACTTCAAGTATAATAACATAAAAGGTTTTGGCTATGTTGCTACTTTGAGAGAATCATGCTTGTTGTTATGACCAAAGCTATGTTTGCCAAGATTAAATAAAGTTTCATAGCCATACCTGACATAAGGTCAATACTTCCCATAAGAATCATCATATAAGGTAGATTGCGTGAAGAGAATACCGAGTGCAGCAAAAAGGAACCGATAAACTTCTCATTAATCTTCCATCATAGACGACTCCACACACACGGATACAATTCTTCACCAAGGGGCGATAGACCTCAATGCACACACCTATCTCATATAATAATCTCCCTAGACATGATACGACTCTACTTGACTTCTAAAAGACAAAAGGTAAAAGATAAAGATATCGGGCACTCCCCCAAGCTTGGAACAAGCCAAGGGAATGCCATTACCCACGGAGATTCCTCCCATATTTGTTGGCGTTAATCACGTAGTCCTTGGCGAAACGCTTCCATGGATATCTTGCTAAAGTCTCTTGCGAGAGACTCATCTCCTGAATCCTGCATTCAGCACCCAAACTCATGCGCATAAATCTTAGTTCATACTCACAGTTCTGGTTAGATAGATCATTAATTTGCCCTTGGAGTTCTGTGATTCTGTCTTCAGCCGCGGCGATTCTTTCCCACATCTCCCTCATCTCCTTCAGGAAGTAGTTCTTCAGCTCGTTGGTGATGTCAAAGTTAGCTTCGACACCACGCTCGGTCATCTTCTTGTACTTGAAGACTTCTTGCTCCACTTCCTCCAACCTGTCCTGGACGCTCCCCTCCTTGATAGGTCCCTTCAGATCTTCTTGATGAAGGACGCCTTCCTTCATCTGAACAACCTGAGGGTGCTTCTTCACCTCGGCGAGGTAAGGGTTGATGACGTTGACGACGAACGTGTCCTTGGGGGAACTTGGAGAAGCCATGGCACCTAAATTTAGCTGAAAGATTTCCTGGCAAAAACAGATCGAAGAGAAAACACGCGAAATCGCAAGATACGTTGCCGGAACAACCCGGGCAAATATATAGGAAAAATTTATGCACAGAAAGGAAGGTAACGGACCAAAGCGGGGTCGGAGTCGGGCACCGGGGTGTCCAGGCGGCCTGCCGGCGCGGCCCAGGGGGGGGCGCGCCAGGGGGCGCCTGGACTCCCTGGTGGTCGTCTCCGGCTCCACTTCGACTCGGAATTTTACTAATTTTTCAAAAACGCGTAATACGGAACTTTTATGATGTTTTGCGGTGTTTTCTTACCGTACTACGTACCTTTTCTTTATTCTGCTTCTGCTGGCGTCTGAAACAGGGCTGCAACATGTTCTTCATGGGTTGTTGTGTATATTATATTCACATCAACATCGACAGGGTCTCCTGCTATGTAGTGTTTAAGTCTTTGCCCATTCAAAACTTGAGGTTTGGTGCCTTCAAAATTATTAATCTTAATTGCACCAGACCGATAAACTTCTTCAATATGAAATGGTCCTTCCCACCTGGAAAGTAGTTTACCTGGAGAAAACTTGAAACGGGATCTAAACAACAAAACTTTATCACCAACATTAAATTCACGTTTCAGAATCTTCCTATCATGCCACCTTTTTACCTTTTCTTTGAACATTTTAGCGCTCTCGTAAGCTTCACTTCTCCATTCATCTAGAGAAGTCAAGTTCATGAGGCGCTTCTCACCAGCTAGTTTTGGGTCAGCGTTAAGCTCTCTAACAGCCCAGAAAGCTTTGTGCTCTAGCTCTAATGGCAAATGGCAAGCCTTCCCATATACCATCTTATATGGGGACATACCCATAGGGTTTTTGTAAGCAGTTCTATATGCCCACAAAGCATCTCCCAATTTGTTTGACCAATCCTTCCTATTTCTGTTTACTGTTTTCTGCAAGATCAACTTAATCTCTCTATTGGTGAGCTCAACTTGCCCACTAGTTTGAGGATGATAAGGTGAAGCAATTCTATGATTAACATCGTATTTAGCCAAAGCTTTTCTAAAAGCTCCGTGCGTGAAGTGTGATCCTCCATCGGTCATGAGGTACCTTGGTACACCAAACCTAGGAATTATTACATCCTTAAGCATTTTCAGGGATGTTTTGTGGTCAGCACTTTCAGTGGGGATTGCTTCAACCCACTTGGTTACATAATCAACAGCTACTAAAATGTGAGTGTACTTGTGCGAAGAAGGAAAAGGACCCATAAAATCGAAACCCCAACAATCGAAAGGTTCAATCACTAGTGAGTAATTCATAGGCATCTCATTCCTTCTACTAATGTTACCAACTCTCTGACATTTATCACAGGCTAAAACATAATTTCTAGCATCTTTAAAGAGAGTAGGCCAATAAAAACCTGATTGAAGAACCTTATGTGCGGTCCTCTCACCGGCGTGATGTCCTCCATAGGGACTATCATGACACCGTCGGAGAACGTCCTTCTGCTCATGTTCCGGAATGCATCTTCTCACGATCCCGTCGGGACCTTCTTTGAAAAGATGTGGGTCATCCCAAAAGTAGTGCCTCAAATCATGAAAGAACTTCTTCCTTTGCTGAAATGTTAGACCTGGAGGCAAATACTTTGCAACAATAAAATTAGCATAATCTGCATACCAAGGATCGAAGAGAGGTTGTACTTTTACAACGGCAAGTTGCTCGTCTGGAAAACTATCGTTAACTGGAATGGGGTCATGCGGTATATCTTCCATTCTTGAAAGATTGTCCGCTACCGGATTGTCTTCTCCTTTCCTATCAACAATCTGCAAATCAAATTCTTGGAGAAGGAG